>JANAVB010038020.1:217500-817500 GCA_029216955.1 Iris pallida | reverse complement strand
CAGTCTCTTGAGGTAGTACTGGCCCTTGTTGCTGACCAACATGGTCAGGTTGTCCGTGTTGCCCTTGTTGTTGTTGTCCAGTCCTGGCAGATGCGGACGAAGTGTCCCTAAGAAAAGGGACAAGAGAACAATCAAACGATCGGACAGAAAAGATCAACGAAGTCCAAGGATATTAGAAGGTCAAGCTAGTGTCGAGAGTGACGAATCATGAGATGAAGGAAAAACATGTGTGATTGAGACATCCTATAAATTAAAATACCCCACAAGTCTGAAATTAGACCTACATGGGCCACCACTAAAACCTTGTCATGCCCCAGAACCAGAATACCGGAGAGCGGGAGAATAACTCAGCCAGCTACGTATTACGGGTAGATGAATACCGTATAATACGATTAATGATGTCTAAGAGACGAGGGAGAGCATACTACATGAAAGTCTTACTAGGGTTACTCAACATCTATTGTCTCAATCCTTCAAACAAGAAACAGTAAATAGAGAACATATAAGATAAAGCAGTAAGGCATCCCAAATGCTTGGTCAAAATGTTCTTTGAGATCTGGCTTTACAAAATATAGCCAAAGGATATAACAAGGTATACACAATCGTGATCAGCTGCAGTCTGACCTAGTTATAATTATGTAAAAATAAGTACAAGACAATTCGACTAACATGTCAGTGCCAAACGGCAAAAGTGAAGTAAATAGTAAAACGAACAGGAAAGCAAGGGACCCACTCGGGTCCTCTAGCGATCATTCCTCTAGTATTGACCATCTTGGAGGTGGAAGTAAGCTGAGTCCTCGGGAACAGGCTCTAAATCTGGCCATACAAAATCAGAGAGGTTAGACCTCTAATAGCAAGTACCGTAAGGAAGCACGATATGAGAAATTGGAACCAGTAATAAGAGTGAAAATATGATAAAAGGTCTTTGCTTGCTACTGGGGTTCGCACAACATCACGACACTTCAAGCCAACTTTCCAACCAAATAAGGACAGAAGTTGACCCGTCATGTCCTGACGTTCTTCTCATCTCAGTAGTTAACAGAGTAGGTACAGTACACAATCAAATCAATTTAAACGGCCATGCAACGACTGCGGCTTGCTACTGTAAGTTCCAAGTTACCCTGAAAATATGTAATAAGGAATTCCTCAGTTCTTACTATGTACAAGCAAGGCTAGTCTAGCCAAAACAACCAATTGCGCCAATCATGAATTAGACGAGTCCCAGCGGGACGCCCGTCATCAATATATAATAAATAATATAAACAGAAATTGCTCTCCGCCCGTGTGGCAGATTTGCGGTATCTGTGGGAACCAACCGACATATTGGGGCACTAATCATCCCCAAGATAGCTGCCATGTAAGAACGGGAATCCATTTTCTCCATACAATCGTTATTTTATTTAGCTTAATAGATGTTGATTGAAATCCCATGCCGTGGATCATGGTCATTCAGAATGAGTACTTCCGTACAGAGTACGATATGTACAACTCTACAACGATGCCCGTACGGCTAGGTTGTAGGTCTTACATAGCGTAATGCAACAATCAATCATAATCACAGAATAATCATGCCTTGACTGTAAGATGCACATGCTATCTTTACAAAAAATAAAAGTCAACATGTGTCCATTTGCCAAAGTTCGGATCGGCTAGTCGATCGTAATGGTTCATGGTTCATACATGAATGTGTCTCATTCAATTCAATAAGACGACTAGCCAGTCTTTTAGTTTCAACTAGGAACGCATGATCAAAGATTAGTCAAGGTAATAATCAATGTCAATTATTGTCAATCTGGGACAAAAAATAGCTAAAAGGCACTATGGACAGCAATAGATGGGAGCCCATTTATACGGTAGGGTAAGTCAGGGTCCTTCTATGTGGCTGGGAAAGTAAAGTTCGTGCGGCTGAAAAAATATGATCTCCTGCAGCTGAGAAAAACGAGCATATGCGGCTCGGAACTACCCAAGCCATGCGGCCAGAGAGGACATGCATATACGGCTGAGGAAAATATGCGCTCATGAGGCTAGAAGAGTATGCGCTCATGCGGCTGGGAGAGTACGCGCTCATGCGGCTGGGAGAGTATGCGCTCATAGGACAATGGACCATGTGGCCAGGAACGCAAGAAGACAAATGCTTTATGCGGCTGAGAGAAATATGTTTCAAGCAGCCAGAGCTATGCGGCTAAGAAAAATTCATGCGGTAATGAACCAAGTGTCATGCTTATACGGTCAAGGAGGACTGAGTCTCATGCGACTCAGGGGACTGAGTCTCATGCGGCTCAGGAGACTGAGTCTCATGCGGCTTGAAGGGAACGAGTCTCATGCGGCTCGAGTAAATCATGCATATGCGGCAGGGAGTTAAGGATTAGCTATGCGGCTGAAAGAATGCGGGCATATGCGGCTGAAACTGCCAGGAGCCATGCAGCTGAAAGGGAAACTGCCGCATAAAGGTCCATGCGGCCGTCCACTGTTCTTCTTCTCTACTTTTCCGAGATGAAGAACCATGGAATCCATGGCTTCCAAGCTCCACTAAACCTTCATTTAGGGTCAGAATCCAGACTTCCATAGGTCAAAATAGGACAGAAAGAAATTCTCTACAACATGGAACCATCAAAAATTGAAAATAACAGGCTTAGCTAGATCAAAACCTAAGAAATCCAAAAATGCAACAAACTTAGATCTACAAGAAATGAGCCATGGATATTAAAAATGCTAAGTACTAGAGTGCCTAAGAATCTTGTGAGGAAGACAATGGAACAACAAAAATTGGAATCCATCAAGAAGCAAGTTGTACTTGCCTAGCTCTCTAGGTTGGTGGGAGAGTAATATGGAGGTTGAAGAAGAAGTAGTAAATGAGAGTAATGAAGAGAGAGAAAAGTAAAGAAAGTATTAATATCTTGCCCAAGTCAAGATCTCCACCACCCATTCCTTCCTATAAGATCTAAGCCATACACTCCTTATCATGATGAACCAAGCTAAACCAAATTGGTTTAATGAACAGACTAAACCAAGAGCTAATAGCAAAAGCAGAAAATAAAATACAGAAAAATAATAAGCGCAAAAATTAAAGAATTTAAATACAGAACAAAAGTATGATAAATATTAAATAAATACATTTAAGCAGTACACGTATTAAAATACGTATTCTGGAAACAGAGAGTGACATATTATAATTACAAAATTTTAAAATTACCCTCATTTTAGAAATTATGTGCTACAAGTCTATCCTCCTTAGAAAATTTCGTCTTCGAAATTAAGATGGTCGTACTCCTTCTAGGTTAAACTTCCAACAATCAAGGTCAAGAAAACTAAATCTAAAATATACAAATTGTGGTCCTACGGGTCATGATATCACAGTCTTGATCAGGGTCACTATACTATCTATCATAGCACAAAACATCCTGACAGGTAATAATGGAATCACACAACAAGATGGTAAGAAGAACAGAAAAGAAAGACCTGCTAACCCGTCACCCGTAGCGTCGGTCTACACGACTGTCAGCGTAAATGCCCTGCCCCTCTGGGGTATATCCCTCTGATGGTACGGGGTACGGTGCTACGCTATAGGTGGCCTACATACCTCTATCTAATCCATGATACTCAAGTAATATCCATACTGATATTCCACTCCATTATACTAGGACACCATCTATATGGTATCTATTCTGCAATCTGATAATCATACCCGACTATCCAGAACCATGTTACCAGAATCCTCGTCACACCAATAAGTATGGCTGTAATAATCCATAGAGTCTACAACTAATGTACATACCTCTCGAATCATGGTATTTAAAATTTTTGTATTGCCGCTAGCTTGGCAGCAAAAACTTTAAATTTCTACACCCGAAAAATATATCCAAAATCAGACTATCTCATCACCAAACCAGCTAATATGGCTGTAGAAGACTCTAGATTCTATGACTGAGGCAACCTAGCCCATAATGTTATCTTTGTAGAAAATTAAGTCAATAATGAATACCAAGAATCAAATTCAACGATGAACAAGGAAGTAGACAGAAACTGTCGGAATTGAATTTCGAGATAGTTTATAATGAGATTCTCAAGGGTCATCCTAGGAATCTTCTCAAGTAGTCCTAACTGTGATTGAGTAACTCTTTATACTGCCTAATCCTATATCCTAACAGCAGGCTCGTAGCAGCACTCTAAGTCGAGCACTACTACAAAATCGTACTAGTTGCGACTCTGACCTGCATGAGCCACCACAAAAACATGTCACGACCCACACCCAGGTAGGGGCACGAGAAGTGGGTACATCCAGCCTACACCGCAGTATCGACGGTAGAACGCTGTTCTAGGTCACTATCTAATCAACAACTCACGCAATTATATAATATACCGGTCACATTCTCAACTCCGAATGGAGGACAAGTATAAGATACGATAATACTCAATCACAATCTAAGCACGATAAGATAACACATGAGTCTAACAATTATATGAAACTCAAGCAACTTAAATAAACTTCTAAACAACATCTCAAACAATCTCAAATACAACTCAATTTTCATTTATTACAAACAAGTTCTAAAAGTGAAACTAAACCATAAACTAGTAATCTACTCCAAGCTCTAGTGGTCCTCTAGGCTAGCTGTGAATCTCCAGGTTACCTGTAATATTTTCAACAGGTCCAGTCAGGATAGGAGCGAGCACAATGCATCTCACGCAGTTCATAACATGTTGAAAAATATAAAGCATACAAAAGAGTAAGATACATGGACTGTAAAGAAATATATATAAAAACGAGAGAGATTTGATAACTGAAAATATCTATATACATGATAAGTAAGAACTGTAAGTAACCTATGATTTAGAGCATGAGATGGTTATCTAAACGGGTTAGGCCATATACAAGATTTCACAAGATTGTACAAGATGGGATTTTGATCACATAACATTTTCTACTCACCCTCCCCAATCAATACACAAGGATCCAGTCAAGTTATGTTACCTTGTACAAGAGATTTTTATCATGTTTGCTCACGTGATCATGAGAGTACAAGATTGCACAAGAATATAAATGAAAGCGGTGTACATAAAATACAAGATGTTCGTGAAAAGCACATGACAACTGTATCTGATACACCCCGAGGGAGATAACATCGCATGACAAGATCCATATAGTACCAATCCGTGATAATAACGTGACAGCATCATGTAAAGTAATCTAGAGCAAGAATATAAATCCTAACAAGTATCAAATGATCAGAGAATGTACTCGCCTGATACCCTGAATAACCGATATGAAAAGATGGCCAACTAGAGTCACAGAGTCCTAGTTAGAGCAACACAGGTTATAAAGAATTTAATTTATATGGTAATTGAAATTATAATGCAATCTACATGAGTCTAAGTCAATTTAGGTCAAAGTCAACTCTTGGTCAACTCTGGTCAACTATGGTCAACTATAAAGTCAAACTAGGTCAACTCTAGTCAATTATGGTCAAACTAGCTAGGGTTGGGTCAACAATGGTCAACTAGTCTAGGTTAGTCAATTCTAGGTCTAAATAAACTAAGTATATGCAAATCAAGTATCCAAGATAGCTACTAACTCATAGTCTAAGTCACTTGCTAAACCAAGCACAAAACGAAGTCATAAGCTAACAAGGCATACAAACTTAGTCATATAATGTATATATATTATTCACATCCACATATTCATATACATAGATATATATAGGAAAGCTATATATATAGGCACATACATATATATACATAGAGAGAGCGAATGAGAGGTAAAAGAGTAAGTGAGTGTATGCGTGACATGTGTGTGAAAGGATATGTGTTAATGTTCTCAGATTTAGTGATAGGTAGGTGTATGTGACATGGGATACATGGTGTCAAATGATGTATGAATGCATGTGTGTAAAAGGTTATAGGTTAACTCAGTTTATAAAAATACATACATACTTACTTACATTACATACATGCATACATACTTATCATATATGCATACATACATTGCATACATGCCTACATACATATCACATATGCATACTTGCATTCATTCATTCACCTATATATACATATATAGATGCATACATACGTATTTGAATACATTATATACTTGCATACATTATATTTTATATATGTATACTCTATATTGTATTACATTCACATATCATTAAGTTGCATACATATACTTATTTTTATTACATACATGTCATTCATTCATATTACATAAATACATGCATCTATACATTATATACATTGTAGACAATATAGAAAAATAGAAGAGGAAAAAATGGGGAAAATTGAAATGGAAAGGAAAGTGAAGGAAAAATGTAAGGAAAAGAGAAAACAGTGGATATATACATGCTTGCATCATATATTCTACATTACCATACTTGCTATTATTATATATTGTATTATATTATGTATACATTATGCATTCATATCTATCATTACATGTATACCTTGCATTCATATCTAGCATTCATTATATACTTTCATGCATACATTGTATATCATTCTTTCATTCATGTATTTATGCATTACTTACATACATTACATTGATTGCATTCCTACATGCTTGCATTCAACCATATATATATATATATATATATATATATATATATATATATATATATATATTTATATATATATATATATATATATATATATATATATATATTAAAAAAAAAAAAATATATATATATATATATATTTATATATATATATATATATATATATATATATATATATATATATATAAAATATATATATATATTAAATGAATGTAGAGTATGTAATACATTATATGTTAGATGAATGAAATTATATATATATATATATATATATATATATATATATATATATATATATATAAAATATATATATATATATATATATATATATATATATATAATTTTATTCATCTAACATATAATGTATTACATACTCTACATTCATTTAATATCCATACTACATAGGCTCATAGGTTACACAAAATGCCTATGTCGTATAGTCACTCTTCTACTTAAAATCAATACTGTACCAATTGGGCCTTCACTAAATTCTAGAATAAAGGTATGTCGTAGCCCTTTGTGTTAGCTTTCCGAAACTTTAAACGGATCGCATTTTCGTGTCCGGAAGCTCCCGGAATCGCAAAAACAGTGAAACGCGTTCGTCTTTCGTACAGCTGACACTCAAATAATTTTACAGAAATTTTCAGAACGAATTTGGCTTATTAAAATATATATTTGGAAATCTAACTTCAATACGGTTCTTTTAAAAAAAACGGGAGATAAATCGGAGTTCTAAGCTAAAGGTTATGACATTTCTAAGTTGCTTTGGTTAATAAAAACGTAGATGAATATTATGATGAATTTGAGTTGTTTTGGACAAAAGAAACACATGTAGGCCAAGATACTTGGATACCAACATAGGTATCCAAATGAAACTCATTCTAACCATCCTAACTAAGATCAATCCACTCTCTAACCATTCTAAAACTAAATTTAAATATCTATTTAAACTATTATCATACATACATACACATGGGGTATCCTAATTTGGGATCTATCAAGTAGGACACAAGACACATTTCTAAAATCCTCAAGAGAGCTCCAAATGGCCTCAAATTAAAATCTAATGGTTGTACATGCATGGGGGTGGATCCTATGGATTCAAATCTAACTAAAATTCAAGAAAAATTGAAATAAAGAGATGGTTATACCTATTGGAAGTGGGATCCTAATGATACACTCAAAGGACACGGTTCCGACACGAAAGCTCCTCTAAAATGGACACCCTTCCTTGCTCCTTGCTCCCAATCCTTGCTAGCACCTCCTCCTTGGTTGAATGAGAAGAAATGATGGAAGATTGGAAGAAGAATGGAGGGATTTGGAGATCAAAATCAAGAGGAAAGCTCTCAAGTTTGGGGAAGAACAAATTAGGATTCTATGTAGAGGTAAAAAGAGGCAAGGATTCTCTTAAGAATTCTTTATAGGAAGGGAGGACACTTGATGGCTAGTCATTAGATGAATTAGGATTAGTTTTACATGTAGATGAGTGGCTAGGGCTTGTCCACTCAATTCCAAGCCTTCATATTTGTTTAATTAGTCATAAGGCTTTCTTTTTCACAAATATCCCAATAGATAAATATCCTACTATAAAATATCTAGATATTGTTAATCTAACTTAACCATTAAGTCTCTAACATTCTAACTAAATCTCCATGAGCATCATTAACATCGAGGTTTAGTCAAAACTAGGTTAGTCTCTAACAATTCAATTAGCACAATATTAATTAATCAAAATTTATTTTCATTAAAAAGTCAAAAATGACCAAAATATCCTTAGGCTAAAAAGTCACAATTAGTCATCCTAATCACATGGTTAGTTCCCCATGGTCATGGTTAGTCTCTAGGTCATGCAGTCTCTAGGGTTACAATAGTTAACCATCAAAATCACAATTCAACATTTTAAATAGTTTTAAAATAATTAAAAATTACCAAAAATTATAACATGGTTTAAATATCATTATTAAATTATTATTATTATAAAATTTCAAAATTATCCTCATTTTAGAAACTGGGTGCTACACTAGTGGCCAAGAGATTTTCTCAAAAGCAGGGGATTGACTACTTTGACACATATGCTCCAGTAGCACGGATGACAACCATCAGATTGTTGATTGTCGTTGCAGCAATACACAAGCTGGTAATACATCAGATGGATGTGAAAATAGCATTCCTGAATGGCGAGCTGACCGAGGAGATTTATATGCAACAGCCAGAAGGATTTGTCGTCAGAGGCCTAGAAGACAAATTTTGCAAGTTGGTAAAATCTATATACGGCTTAAAGCAAGCTCCTAAAAATGGCATGAGAAGTTTGACAAAGTTGTAAGATCAAACGGTTACAGGGTCAATAAAACTGACAAGTGTGTCTATACTAAATTTGGTGACGGAAGAGGAGTCATCGTTTGTCTGTACGTGGACGATATGCTAATCCTAGGTACGAATATAAGCTGTGTCACTGAGACAAAGAAGTTTCTCTCGACAAAGTTCAGTATGAAGGACTTAGGGGATGCTGATGTTATTATGGGACTCAAGATCATCCGGACAGACACTGGATTGGCACTGTCACAATCTCATTATATTGAGAAGATGCTCACTCGATACAGGTATCATGATCTTCCTATAATTTATACGCCGTACCGAAGTGATCAGAAGCTGGAGCCAAACTCGAAGGAAAGCGTTAGGCAATTGGAGTATGCTAGCGTCATCGGGAGTTTGATGTACGCTACTACTGCCACTAGGCCTGACATAGCTTTCGCCGTGGGAATGCTGAGTCGATTCACAAGCAATCCAGGCGTTGAGCACTGGAAAGCTGTGAAGCGTGTTATGAGATATCTCAAGAAGACTCAGACATATGCACTACACTTCAGCGAAGAGCCGCTGGTAGTAGAAGGCTTCAGTGATGCCAGCTGGTGCTCAGAGTTGGAGAGCGAGAGGTCCACTGGTGGATTCATTTTCACAATGGGTGGAGCTGCTATATCGTGGAAGTCGAAAAAGCGGACTATGCTCTCACGATCTTCTATGGAATCTGAGTTCTTTGTACTTGATACCGCAGCAGATGAAGAAGAATGGCTTTGAAAGCTCATGTACGATCTTCCAGTGGTTGGAGCGCATATACTGGCAATTTCGATATACTGCAACAACCAGACGACTGCGACAGTGGCATCAAATGATCTCTTTAACGGAAAGAAGAGAACTGTGCGGTTAAGGCACAGTGCAGTGAACGATCTCATTAAGAGAGGTGTCATTGCAGTAATCGATGTTCGGAGTCAGGAGAACCTGGCGGATCCGTTCACGAAGGGCCTCAAGCATTAGCTGGTTGAAGACACAGCAGAAAAGATGGGCTTGAAGGCATTATGATATTATGTCTTTGTAATCCTACCATAAAGTTTTATGTTATTAGTTCAAAGAAAAATCTACTAGATATCTAATTTTAGGTTCAAGGGAGGACCACTGACTGAAAAACTATCAGGTAACTGTGGGTACTTGTTCTTGAGAACATGGAAGGATTACGAACCCATAACCACTATTGTCTACTATGTGTTTTCTATGAAAAACGGATCTTGTGTTGAGGTTGGCTTAAATGCCCTAATAAGTTCTTAGGCAGAGTGAATGCCTGGTGTGCTTTACAGGAAGCACGGTAGTGCAGCACTACAAGGAGTAAAACTCCATGCTACAGTGGGATGAATCCACCATGAGGTTTCCAGGTAGGGCTTATGTCTCGGCTTTGCAACCAAGTCATAGCGGCGTAGCATCGTAAATAGACAGGTAGCCTAATGTTGTATGATAAAATTAAAGAGTTGTAGACAGCACTACAAAGGGGAGGGTGACCCCATGCTACAATGGCACGACACCACGATGAGGTACCCGGGTAGGGGTAAAGCCTCGGCCTTGCAAGCCATGTCATTGTGGCGTAACACCACAATGAAGTCTTAGGCTTCATGCTGGATAGAATGGAACTACCAAAAGGCTGTGACCTCATGCTGCAGTAGTATGACACTACGATGAGGTTTCCGAGTAGGGGTAATGTCTTGGCTTTAGGCCATGTCAAAGCGGCGTAGCACCGCAAGGAAGCGCAAGGCTTCATGCCATGTCTCTTTAATAAAGAACTTACTTATAGTGTATGGAAAGAGATATCAGGCCGTCTCTTGAGGGTAAACTTGCAGATGCCCAAAATTATACACTGAAACCAAACTGTCACAAGGCCTTTAATGTGCAGTCAGAAGCACATGTAACTATACTTTGTGAGTGGGAAGAATTACAATTGTGGTACAGAATTCAAGGCATAGTCCATTCTTGTATCACATTGTTATTCAACACATGCGAGAAGATTCAAGTCATCAGCGACATCTATCCTAATGCAAAATGGACAGTTACTGTGGAGAACGCTCAACCCTAGACACATATATATGTTGAGATATGTGGGGAATTGTTGGTGCTCTTGCTCCTTGACATGAAGAGAGCTTGCTCTCAACATGCCTAGTAAAGTTTAGTCCCACATTGGAAAAGCACCACGAGTTATCTCAACATATATACTTGTATGAGTTATTGGGATATGCACATGGGGGGTGACCTAAGGAGAGAACCATATGGGTGATTTTACTAGGAGGTAAGGATAAGGCTCCAAGAAAAGCATTCATGCTTTTTGCCCTTGGGAAATTAATTTCCATTGGGACTAAGTCCCGTAGGGGCTTAGCGACTCGGACTTGGACTCGGACTCGGGCTCATGGGCTCATGAGGCATAGTGTGGTATTTTGTTGGCGTACTTTGCACTTAGCACGTCAGCATCGTCGCTAGGTGCATAGTGCGCTTAAGTTGCGCTCGTTGCGCGAGCCACTTGCGCGACCACGTTGCGCGTCCAGGTTGCGCGGCCACGTTGCGCGTCCAGGTTGCGCGTCCCAGTTGCGCTGCCCTGGTGCGCGCCCAGGTTGCGTCCAGGTTGCACTGGGTTGCGCAGGGTGCGCGGGTGCGCGGTTGCGCTGGGTTGTGCGGGGTGCGCGGGTGCACTGGGTTGAGCAGGGTGCGCGGGTGCACGGGTGCGCAAGTGCGCGGGTGCGCTGGGTTGTGCGGGGTGCGCGAGTGCGCAGGCGCGCTGGTTGCGCCAGTTGCGCCAGTTGCGCCTGGTTACGTCGTGTGCGCAGTGTGCGCTGTTTGCGCTGATGGCGTGTGCGCAACCCGTTCAATTGGCAGAACACGCACAGTTTGTGGCTGTCCATGTTCTGATTATTCGTAACGTACGATAACTGATCCTGATAATTCGGATCTGACATCAAGTCGTTACGCACGTCTCGGATCTGGGCAGTTACAGCAGTGGCTATATATTCAGAGCCTCTCTTATCTCTTTATATACTTCTTAGACTTCAGAAATTCACGAATAGAGAAGAGAGAGTTGTTGTGCACCTTGTTCCTCCTCGTGCAACTGGAGTTCTGTCCTTGTCTTTCCGAGCAATCCGTCTTAGAGCAGACTACCAGAGCGTTCCAGAGTTTACTCGAACTTGCTGGTTCCTGGAAGCTGACCGTGTGGGCGGATCTAGCTTTGAGCACTGGTGTTCTTGACACCCCAGCAGGCCACCACCTTCCATCTATCGCCTGTCATCTTCGCTGCTGCCTTTAGCATTTCGATTAGTACCTTCTATTTAGAAGTACTACTATCGTTTGCTACATTTACGAGTCTTTTTAGATTTTCGTATTTCAGAATCCTCCTAGGATCTCTGTTGCGCACCTTCCTTGAAGCGTTGCGTTGAAACGTTGTTTTTACAATTGTTTCATTCTCTCAGTTTTTCATCGTAAATTGTGCCCCAGTTCTAACATGAATTTTGGTCTCGGAATTACTGTTCATTAGCATACATGAACAGTGATTTCGAGATCCAAATACTTACGTTGTTGGACAATTTTGAAACCAAAATCTTAATATCCAATATTATGCGAGATTCTATTACTAAATATCCCTCTCTATTTATATAAAACATTGTGACCCTTAAATCTCATTATTGTTACAAAGAACTCACGTTCGGATGACAAAATCTTGGCTGGAAGTTTCTTACATTTCTATTACCGGTACTAACTCAAGTACTTGCACTGTTATTGCACTTTCTTAGATTCCTCATTTCAATTCAATTTGTACTTACTTAATAGGTAGCACTTTTAAACTTGCCAAATGATACATAACTGATAATTCTATATGGCGGGATAATACTTAGCTGGTGAAAGTCAAGTGTTCAATCATTTATGACTTCTTAGTCACTAACACTATGTTTGGGAACTTTGACAGGAAGAAAAATAGAGAGGAAGAAAAATTTGAGAGAAAAAAAAATAGAGAAAAAAAAAAATTAATTTTACATTTTCTTGTTTGGATGACAAAAAAAAAAAAAAAATCAAAGTAAAGTAAGAATAAATTTTTTTTTGTTTTTTGTGGAACATAGATAAAATTACTACTTAATCTTTGATTTTCTCAACATAGAAAAAAATAACAAATTAAATGAAGGATAGTTAAGTAAAGTTACCAAGATTCTCTCTTGTGTGTTCATTTTTCTTCTATTCTTGGGAAAAAAAATTTTGGGTGGGGCCTACATAAAATTTTTTTCCAAATTCCTCTCCTCCATTTTCCTTCCCCTCTTTCCAAACATCACAACTTTTAATTTTTCACCTACTTTTTCCTCAAATTTTCTCTTCCCCCCATTTTCCTCCCTTCCCAAACATAGCATAAGAGATAATAGGAAACACAGACGTTCGGTCGTGTCGGACAAGGCACATGCACTCCAAAATCAACTATGACACACCAAAATCCGTTTTGTTTCGGATTCGAGCCTGTGCACCATCATCGTCAGAGAGCAATAGGTCAGAGGGAAGCGTGACCCCTTGGATAGGGCTGCAAACAAGTCGAGCCGAGCCAAACTTTTGTAAGCTTGAGCTTGGCTTGACTACAATTATTCAAGCTCGGGCTCGAGCTTGATAAGTTTTTTATTTTGAAGCTTAAGCTTGGCTCGAGCTTGTTTATATTAAGCTCGAGCTTGGCTTGGTCTGAGCTCGAGCTTGGCTTGATAAGGAAGCTTGATTCAAGCTTGATAAACAAGATCGATAAGCTTGAAATCAAGCTTGTCGCTTAACTTGATTTCAAGCTCATTAAGCTTGATTTCAAGCTTAACGAGCAATTTCAAGCAAGTTAGGTTTGAATTCAAGTATCTAAAATATTAACATTTTTTTATAAAAATTTAATTAAAAAATTCCTTAATATCACTTATTAAGGACATAAATATATAATACACACAACCATATTATTATATATATATTTTTTATTTTATTTTGGAACCAGGTAAATTGTTTCTGGAATCGCTCCCACTGGGATTCGAACTCCTGACCACTCGGGCCGCATGCATCTCTCTTAACCACTAGGCTAGAGGTCATGTGCATATATATATATATATATATATATATATATATATATATATATATATATATATATATAATTCAACAACGAACAAACGAGCTTTTAAATAAGCTCCTAAACGAGCCAGCTCGTGAGCTCAATCGAGCTGAGTACTTCTAAGCTTGAGCTTGGCTCGTTTATTAAACGAGCTCAAAAATAAAGCTTGAACTCAGCTTGTTTACTGAACGAATCGAGCTCAAACGAGTTTTTATCGAGCCGAGCTTCGAGCAGCTCGCGAACGGCTTGGCTCATTTGCAGCCCTACCCTTAGGTCAACATTTCATTTCATTAAACAAATTAGGTTGATCAAGTGCATAGTTACAAACCTGCATATGGTTCTGGATTGCTTTTCTTTTGGGCCGGCTCACGGATTGGGTTGTCATATCCAAAGCTAGTTTTGTCCTTAAATCTTTATTGTTGATCGATCCTGGAGGCTCACCCGAGTCCCAGGGCCGGCCCTGGGATAAGCCGTACAAGACTTGGGACTTGGACAACCCTCCTATGCTAGGGTGACCCCCTCGGCTCAGTATGATCTCACCAAAGGTCAGGGTCATGGATGACCACCAGGACCAGCTGACAATAAGGGTCAAAGGACAACCAAAATTAGCTCCAGGATAGGACAGTCCAACCCTCAGGGCCGGTCTTGTATTCGACCTCGACCTCTTGTGGGATCATGCTGAGCCAGAGGGTTGTCCAAGTAGAGGGAGAATGTCCAAATTAAAGTCTTGTCTAGCTTACCCCTGGATCGGCCCTGCTTTTCTTACTCCTATAACCATGCTACTCTGCCGCACCTGACTAAGAGAGATCTCTAGCCTTTTAGGTATTAATGTTAATGCAAAATTTTATAGGAAAGGCTGGGTCATAATTGAAGTGAATTTCCAAGCACCAGTGACGATTGACAAGATACCTAAAGCGAAAAATTCCCCAAGAGCATTTTGAGGATTTTATTGGCTTTGAGCTGCCAATAACAAGATTTAGGGGACTTACGTGAAAATATGATAGATTTAAGGAACTTATATGCAAAAATACTTTATTTTAACAATTGAGTATTAAAAAATTTGGGCTTTATTTGCATCAAAACATCATAAACTTTCACATTTTTTGCAACTAGATATCATAAAAAAAAATTTATTAACAGTTAGATATCCTTAATTAATGGATCGTTAGCAAGTTGCTACCTTCCGTCCGCTGACAGTTATATTTTTCTTTCATTTGTCATTTTAAAGATTATTTTGTCCGTAATATTGGTAATTACCTTTTTTTGTTGAACAAAGTCGAAAAATGCCAGAAAAAAATATTTATAAACCCTGGCCTTGTCCCCACCCGTCTGGGGTTATGGTATATATATATTTTTCATTTGTTTTTATTCTCTGTATTTTGTTGTGCTTGTGTGTATAATAATGTTTATTTAATTTTGGGTATTTAACTGCAACAAAATTGTAGTCCAGGGTATTTATTTGCAAATTAGACTATATTTTGTTTAGAACCCATAACAGAGAGTATTAACGACCAGTGTCAATAACTTGGGACATATTTAAATCATGAAGCATAATGTATCATATACACGAGCAGCAACCGACAGCTGAAAAAAACATGCTGTTACGAGTATTACATTTGATTATTTAGTTCCTCTAGTAGAACTATTCAAGCCCAATCAATATAACAGACCGGATGGATGTAATAATACTGCATCATCAGACAATGGAAACAGACATTCAGAGCTTCAACAACATTACAGAGAATGTTTGTTACACTAATGGGTTTCTTTTAGAGCTGATTAGTGTTTAGATCCTAGGGTTTTATATCAGTTTAGGGTTTAAGCCCTACCATGTACCCAATGGGAGAGGTTAGACCTGGATTTTTTTTTCTTCTTTCTATTATACCCTCTCTGCATGTTCGATAATGAAATTCCCATATATAGGTTAGGAAGGGTATAATGAAAAAAAAAAATTAAAAAAAAAAAGAAATAAAGAAATAAAACTCCAGGATCTAAACTCTCCAATTAGACATGTAAGGGCTTAAACTCTAAACTGGTATAGATCCAAAATCTGAACTCCAATTAGCCCTTTCTTTTATTCCCAACAAGTACACTGGGCTCAACATTTCCAAATGATATAAACACTATTCTGTATGCAACAATCATGCATTTGTTTGACAATTGTTGGGTAGTAGTTATAAGATATTTTAAAAATGCGGTTATGAGAGGTCCAATTTTTTGTTGTTTTAAGTAGCAATTTTTAAACTAGTCCAATTCACGTTTGATAATTCATTAGAGAGAGGTTCTGAAAGTTCTTTAAAATTACCTATATGCTCATATATAAACAAACATTTCCAAAGCAAGATTATATCATTGTAAGATTATATCATTGTCTATTGTTACGTCACAACAAGAAAATTGTACCACTTTATTATTCATGATCAACCTAAGATATTCTTATATTTGTCATTTATTGATCTTAAATTCTTTGGAGAAAGAAGTATCACAGCAAAGCAGACAGAAAAAGGAGAAAATATTATATTAGACTATTTGAAGTAGTAGTGGTAATTGTATATTTTTTATGAGAATATAAATGGAATAAAATAATAAAAAACACTCAAAACTCATTTGGGGTGTTTATAAAAGCAACCAAAATTATACTATTTTGGGGAAAAAAAATTGAGCATTCAAAAAACAGCTGCCTCCAAAAATTTACCAAGCATGAAAAATTTAAACACTTCATAAATGACCGGATCAAAAATCCCTCAAAACCGGTGAAAATACAATTGCCCTGCAGACCCTAAGAATTCAAGATATTTTAGATTCTACAAAATCCAAGATAACTTGTTAATTTCCCAAGTACATGGAAGAGAAAGAAACTCAATTCCGTAGATGCAATTTAACAAGAACCCAGATTTATCTATTATATCCAGAGAGCTATATCATGCCAACTTAAAAACCATGTTTCAATAGATTCTGCTTTGCGCAAATTACATAAACCTGAGCCCTGAACTCTGGACATCAGACTCTCATCCTGCTGTAAAATGTTTTTCTTCAGCAAACACATTGCACTCGTGAAAGAGCTCACACTCCATAAATCAAACAATGTTATGGCAGAAATATGCGCGACTGAAAATCAACCCCAGCATTATTTTAAAGTTTCCCCTTTATGTACACATGTATTTAAGTGTATATACTTCTTTGTAGTTAAAAGGAAGGATGTTTTGGTATAGACACCACGATGAAGGAAAGGAAAAGACCGACTATCAAGCTTAAATCTGATTGAAAATCTTCCTCTAGTCAAGCCTGTCTTTTGGCAAGAACCATCTTAACCGGAGAATCAAACATCTCAAAACAACAGGAGCTACACGAGAAACGTTCAGAAAGTGGCATCACGACCCCCACCTAGTATCTCGTCTCGGTCAATGAAACGGTCCAGCAGTTCCTGATCCTGTTTCATGATAATGCATTCTTCCTCCTTGCCAAACCAACCATAGCGTTTCTTGGCAACGTAATCATAGACCGCGTCCCTTAAGGGTGCAGGGATAATCAGCAGAGAACTCAGAGTTGAGTAGGGAAACGGCAAGTAGGATGCAACTTTCAGGGCAGCTGTCTCAGAAATAACAAAGTCATTAACACTTGCACACCATAGTAACCAGGGGGAAAAAGGTTCACTGAACAAAGGGGAGAGAACGAGATTACAAACTTGTCAAACTATACAATTAGAAACACACATGAAATTTCGTCAGAACTTTAATTAGGTATAGCAATGGGAAGACATTAAGGTTGCGCTACCCTAGATACGTAATACTACCTGCTAGCTAAATGGGTAACTTCATCCTTACCTCAACATTAGGGATGCAAGAATCAATTCCTCCATGCGAAAGGTTCACATTTTCAATTAAAAAACAGAACCATTGGTCCTGTATACTTCAGGTAATTAGGACAGATGCAGGAGCAAGTATAAATGCAGGGCCTACTATTTTTTCTCCTTTGTGCCTTCTATAATAAATCAATGACCAAGTAGAAAACACAGAAGGTTAACTGAAGGTACACCCATTGCTATCCATAATTTTAGATATCGAAAATTAAATCACAAAATTGAGGTTCAATAGTTTTCATTTGTATCTCAAAACCAACCTTCTCTCTTGCATACCTTAGGACATCACAATAAACGCAGGACCAACTATGTTCGTCTTGTATACCTATCTGCATCATGCAGATGATTAGTTTACTAATCTTAGTTGATATAGGACTTAAACGTTAGAAAATTCGTAATATAAAGGGTATCTTCATGGAACTCTCCTCATCCTACATCATGATCAGTACATGAGTAACCAGTATCAGGTAGCCAAAACGCTCCCTATATTTCACCATTCCTCTATATTTGAAAAAGATTGTACAATTAGCATCAACAAGATGAGAACAACGAATGTGTCATAGAGATGAATGCAATTCCCTAAATAAAATTATATCACCTTACCTCTTTGTCTAGACTCTTTATATTCTAGGGAACCTGGAGGGTGCTCCTTTGTGGCATGAGTTTAAACTTCTATATCAAAGAGGTAGGTCTACTTACATGCCAACCGTCCGTCTAGGTTTTATGGCATGACCCACTCATGCTATTAGTTACATTGGCTAAGAATTTAGCACAAACATAGAGAGTTCACTCTAGGTCGACAACCAATCACAAAACTTTGTCAAATCTTAATGGAGCTTTCTTATGCTCCATAGCTGACCCTATTCGGAATGGGAAAACGTTTAGATGATGATGATAATGCACAAGATAGGGGGTGCAAATGATTCGGTCTGTGATAAGCCTGATGCACTTATTGTATATAGTTGATATATTATTACAGTAAATTTTAGTTGAGTTTTAATTGTTGTACTCATAGACTTGGGACAGTTTCATTGCACTAGAATGTTCGCTTGCATCCTACATTGCATATTTAAAGGCTTGCAGTCATGTCCTGCATTAATTGAATAACCTAAATAAACAAGATGATGACAGTTGGGAAGATGCTCATAATCACAATCATATTCAAGAAAGAGTGGCCATAGGGGCTTACCACTTTCTTTTGGGTCTACTTATATATATTTATATAATATATATGTAAAGTTTCCATTTCAAATGTGTATAAGAGGCTTTGAACTCAAAACCAACTCTTAAGTACTTAACTGAGCTAGACTTGAACAATGTCCATATATAGGAAGCATAGTTATATATAAGTTGAACATTTTTAAAAAAAAATACCTATAAACGATTTCTTCCCGAAAATCCAGTGGGGGTTTGTTTGAGCCCCCACTACTACTTGTGGATCCGCCCCTGTTTGTGTGTGTAGCGATGATTTGGTGGTGTTCACTACCTAACTTGAGATCAAGGCTTCAAAACCCTAAAAGGAAAGCCAAAAAAGAGCTATACAGCCAAGTCCAACATGCATAGAAGCTGAATAGCACGATTCATCAAAATCTGACATGAATATCACCCGTCTTATGAATACAAGTAGATTCATGATAAAGTAGCTATGTACAAGTGAGTGTAATTTGAACTCTTAGAAATATCTAAAACATATTTAGATGAAAAGATATACGAAAAATGGAAAAAGTCTGCAAGTGCTATGGTGTTATGCCTTTATCTTTCACACCACAAACTCAAGGACCTGGATAAAAAGGGTCACATTAGGTAGCCGACATAAATTTGGGTGTTCCTTGTGGTTAATTCAACTAAGGAGATGGCTCATATAAAAGCTGAATGAATAAGAGAATTCCTTTTTGTCAACCACAAGGTATGGAGGCTTTTGATGATGTACTGGTGGCGGAAGTTATCAAAGAGGAATTGACATGTACCTTCTTGAAAAACTTTCATAAAGAATCATCGTCCATGTTTCCCTTCATAGTTGACTTGTTCTCTAGTTGCCAATCCTCAAAATTTTGGTTGAAGCTTTGTTGTCACAGTCACATACGTTGGGCATGTTAAAAATCTAATAAATCCAGAAATTGCACATGTTACAAGCTAGTAAGCATTGACGCCCCCAAAATTCAGTGCCATTTCTATGTTGTGTTGTATTGTGTTGTGTCATGTCAGGCACGTAAAGGCCGTGTGAAGGACACTCCAAAATACACTAGGAAACTAAAAATCACTGTGCCCTATCTGTAACCCCATGCCTGCATCATGTTGTATTCAACTATTCATGTCTCTGCAACATGTTAGTCCAATGATTACTCGAGTATTTTGATTACGGTAATCGATTAAGTTTCTTATTAAATAATCACTAACTGTTAATATTTGATTAAGATATGTAGAGTAGAATAATGGATGATTTATTAATGAAGGGGAGTTACATATAAATAGGAGAGGCTAAGCCCTCTCTCTTTTGTTCTAGGCAATGTGGGACTAAAGCCCATTACTAATATTATTACTATACTTAACATTCTCCCTCAAGCTGGAACATAGATGTCAATCATGCCCAGCTTGTTACATAGAAATTAAATCCGAGGATCCAAAAGAGACTTCGTGAAGATATCGGCTATCTGATCACCGGTCCTCATATGGTAAAATTTTATCATCCCTTTTGTATACTCATCACGGACGAAGTGGATGTCGATTTCAATATGCTTCGTCCTTTTACGAAATATATGATTGGTATCAATATGGATAGCAGACTGATTATCACATCACATATCTGTTGTGCTCGACCCTGCTTCTTCTTCCAACTATTGTAGAAGATGCTTCATATATAACACCTCTGCTGAGTGTGACTGGTAAGTCCTTTGTAGTTGTCAACATACAAGGGATGATCACGACATGCACGACGAGAGCGAGCTGCTGGCAGAACAGGCGGAGCCACTGGCAGAACAGACGGGACTGCTGGTGGAATAGACGGAGGCGAATCAGTAGAGCCAGAGGAGGATGACTCTGTGGGCATCATTGGCGATGTTTGTGCGGGTGACGTCGGCACAGATTGATTCGGTGTATCCGGATCATCGGATCGAAAAAGGGTTTAGTAGGGAGGGCACCCGTATGGGGGCTGTTGTGTTTGACCAGGAAATAACAAAAAATTCTCTTCCGGATAAACTTGGGGAACTGAATCCGTTGTTTATGGAAGTGGAGGAAATTCAGTTTCAACGAAGGTAATGTCTCGAGTGAAAAAATACCTCTTCAAGACAAGAAAAAAAACATCGATACCCTTTCTGAACTTTAGGATACCCAAAAAAAATACATTGCATTACCTTAGGATCTAATTTAGAAAGAGTCGGTCGGGTATCCCGGACATAGCATAAGCAACCAAAAATTCTAAGAGGCAGAGAAAACGGCTCTCGTCCGGGATATAGCCTAGAAAAGGGAGTACTACCATTGAAAACTAACAATGACATGCGATTAATAAGATAACAAGCGGTAATAACCACATCCGACCAAAATCTCTTGAGAGTACGTTCTTGAAACATAAGAGCACACGTTGTTTCCAAGAGATGACGATTCTTGCGCTCTGCCACACCATTCTGTTTTGGTGTGTAAGGACGTGAAGTTTGGTGGATGATGTCATTGTGAGCCAGATGAGTATCTAGCTCTCGAGATAAATACTCACGACCATTGTCACTCCGAAATTTTTTAATTGGAACACCAAATTGTGTTTTGATTTCAGCATAAAAACTGCACCAAATGTTAAATAATTCGGAATAATTTTTTTATCAGATAAGCAAATGTAACACAAGAGTAGTCATCAACGAATATAACAAAATATTTGAAACCCATGGCTGATTCCACCGGACAAGGTCCCCATATATCAGAATGTACCAACTCAAAAGGAGCGGAAGCAATTTTATAATGACTCATCAGATAGGAAACCCGATGATGTTTAGCTAAATGACACGATGTACAATTAATGTAGGAATATCTAAAGATGGGTACATTTTCTGGAGAGCTTGGATAGATGGATAGCCTAACTGACAATGTAACTCGAAAAGATCAAGTTTCACGCCGACACAGACAACCGAAGAAGGTACGTCAAACAAGCACAACCATCCAGCCACATGTTCCTTACCAATCGTCTTTCCAGACTTTAGATCCTGAAAGACACAACCATTAGAAAAAAAATGTTAACGAGCAATGCAGTTCACGAACAATTTGACTAATTGAAATTAAACTGAACGGGTCCCCAGGTGTAAGCAATACAGAATTTAGTGACAGTCCAGAAGAAAGACTGGCACTTCCACGTCCTCGAACTTTCATGGAACCTCCATTGGCAACAGTAATGCCAGAAACACGACTGACAGACACATAATTATGTATCATACCTGCATCACCGATCATGTGAGCAGACGCACCAGAGTCAATTATCCACTACTTTGTCCTTACTATGCATGCGGCCGAGTATCCGACTGTAGATCCAGATGTGGAAACTTCACCACGACGTTGAGCTTGAAAATCAAGGAACTCTGTATATGACTCCGAAGTCATCTGAACAGATCGGACACCATCATAAGGAGCATCAACTGTGATATTAGTGGTAGGTGATTTAGTGCACTGCCAGTAGAAATGGCCAAGTTGACCACAATTAAAGCATGTGCGTGGTCGTCCTCCATTGCGACCACCGTTATCCCGCCTCCCATCACGTCCAGTATGGCAGCCACCACGTCGTCCACCACAACCACCACGAATGCCTGGATGAGCTGTACCAAGAGCAGAGCGGTCAGTAGGAGCATCACCCGGAGTGGTCTCTACGACTTTCACTGCTCGAAGGACACGATAATGTGCTTCTATTAAAGATGGAACGTCAGATCCAGCAATGATTTGAGATCGAACATAGTCCGCATCAGGACGCAGAGAGACATGATATGCCATAACATGAAGCTGTTCACGTTGAGCCATAGCCTCATTGATATATGTCGTAAGGGGCAATATATGATCAACCTCATCAGTCATAGCTTTAAAGGCCCTGAAATGATCCTTATGAGATTTCTCTTCCTGATTAGCTCTGTATATGTCAACGACCGAGTCGTAAATACGAGACAGGTCGCGTTTACCATCAAACGCCTGCTAGGACTTTCCATAATTCTTTAACAGAGTCCGTATTCTGAACTATATCTTCCACCGATGGTTCCATGGAGTTCATCAACTCTGTAAACAGTCAGCTATCATTTGTCTCCCATTGTTCAAAGATGGGATCAATCTTTGCTGGGGGTTGTCAGTCAAAATGTTTGGACAACCGCATCCCTCGAAGCGTCTTCTCAATTTTCTTTCGCCAGGTCGAGTAGCCTTCTGGTCCGTCCAACCGTCGATCGACAAGTCGAATCGAGGAAATAGTTACACCAGTACCCGTAGGTCCCGCTACTGTGTTTCCAACACTGGTGTCTGTAGCAATGTTATTCTTCCCAGTGCTAGTCATCTCGCAATATTTTCGATTCGACCGTCAATTGGATCTTTTATGGAACTTTGACAATCAACTCCACCAATGTGCCACTAACATAGCAGAACCGACACGCGCATATGAAGTAGAGATGAAAGTGGATCACACAAGCCAGGACAAAGAGGTAACCCAAGCTACCCTCTGTTAGATCCTGATGTGAAGATCAAGTAAGGAAAGAAAAAAAAGATTCATGCAAGACAAGCACCTTGTCCGCTCTTCGTTAAATTCTTAACACCAACATTGGAAGTCAGAGGTTCCAGCAAACAACATCAATGATGTTTACTCTCTGAGTATTCCAAGTCAATAGTTAGGGCAGAGGTTCCTGCAAACAAACTTGTTGTTTACCCTCTGTGAATCCTAAATAATTAATGTTTGAAAGTCAGAGGTTCCTACAAACAAACCATTGTTTACCCTCTGAGGATTGCAACATTTTTTTGCTATTTTTTTTTCTTTTTGGGAACTAGGTTAGAATTTGGAGGGTTGGGCGGCGGCTGTTGGAAAGAAGCAAGGGGTTAGGATTTTGCTCATTATCTATGGAAGAAAGGGCGCCGAGGGGGCAGCAACAGCAGAAGGCTGCAACAGCGGGTTGGAGGTGCAGGGGGGAGCAATGTGTCGGGGGGCGCCGGGGGGGGGGGGGGGGGGGGGGGGGGGGGGGGGGCAGCAACAGCAGAAGGTTGCAGCAGCGGCAGTAGTAGCAGATCGGGGGCGTCGGGGGGGAGGGTGCAGGAGCGGGGGGGGCAGCAGGTAGGCGCTGAGGGGGGGGGGGTGGGGGGTGGGTTAGGGTTAGAATTTGTTTTGTGTGGAGAGAGAGAAGGGTGGATGGGTTATGGCTCTGATACCATGTAGAGTAGAATAATGGATGATTTATTAATAAAGAAAAGTTACATATAAATAGGAAAGGCTTACCCCTCTCTCTTTTGTTCTAGGCAATGCGGGACTAAAGCCCATTACTAATATTATTACTATACTTAACAAAATACATGCTAAGTATTCTTTATTCTCATCATCCACACTTGTATTCACGAGATTGCTATTAGTGTCGGGTATGATACACAAATAAGGATGCTTGCTATTGTGCTTTGTATGCCTAACTTTTCATCGGTTATTCGAAGCAAGATTAGTTATGGAGATGTGTTGATGACATGAAGAAATGATGTTGGACCAAAGCTACAAGAACTAAAGTCAAATCAAATCGAATATTGTTTGAAGACTTTTCTTTGAGTAATGTGTTATCTTGTATATCTTCGATAAGGATAACCATGTAATACTTAGAGAATGAGGTGCATTTGGAAGCTAAACCCATCAAACCTTATTTAAGCTTTAAAACATACAATCATTACCCGCGTTATAGTTAGATCATTTCCTTAGATAGGAGTTGGACTATATTTTCAAATATCAAATAACTTTTATATTTGCATTTACATTCAGACTGACACCCCTTCATTGTTTCAATCATATCTGGAGGTGTATGACATTTTTTTTAACTTGGAACTTAAATTTTTTTTTAGAAACTAGACTTCCATATCTATTGTTCATAAGTTTTCTAAAATATATCTCTAATATCAAGAAACAAGAGTACACAGTCTACAGAATATTCTCTGTAGTCCAATCTGACACATCTTTACTCTTTAAATCATATATGGAACTCTAGACATTATTGTGACTTGAAACTTAGTCTTTTAAAAGCTAGATTTTCATACCTAAAAGTCGTATGTTTACAAGTTATCCAAACATGTATCTAACATTGTTAAACTTAAGGCACAAGAATGCACATGTTTGCAAAATACTCTTTACAATCCAGTTTGACACGCCTTCACTCTTTAAGTCATATCTCGAGCTACAAAGTACAAACATTATTTGACTAGAAACTTTTAGTTTTTTGGAAACTAAACTTCAGGACCTTTCTATCATATAGACTTTGGGCTAGTTCACTGAAATATATTCAAAATCATACATGTTCACAGGACAGTTTTTCTGAATTAGAAGACATATACCTGTGATATGCCGCCAGTATGCTTCAAAACTACAAAACTGTCCAATAAGTTTAGTGAGCACTCAAATGTTTTTCTGAATTAGAAGACATATACCTGTGATATGCCGCCAGTATGCTTCAAGACTACAAAACTGTCCAATAAGTTTAGTGAGCACTCAAATGTTTGTTGGCATACCAGTATACCACCGGTTTACTGTTCGGCCTTTTTCTCTAAAAAGTGTCATAACGGTCATATGAGGGCAAGTTTACTTTGGGGGCTTATAAAAGAGGGTTGTGGGCTAGTTTTTATGTATATTAAGCACACATACTTGCATGAGAGAACTCTCCACATACCCAAGCGTTTCAATTTGTCCAAATTTATCAAAGTGAGAGTGAAATTGAGAGCTTTATTGGATCATCATCTTGTGTTCAAGAAAATCAACGCTTCTTTTGCAAAAGAGGTTGCTTCCGGAAGGAAGCTTTGGAGTCCACAAGCACTCGAGACCAAGCTCGGGTTTGCACACACTCGACCCTAAGTCCGTATGTTTGAAGTTGGCGAGTTCTTCGGATCGAAGCTCCCACTTGTAACTATTTCTATTGTCGTGGGTTAAATGCGAAGAGAGTTCTGGGACACTAATGCCTCACAGAGGATACCAGGATACATCGAGTACTTGTGATCTTGGCTTACTTTCTAACAGTTACTTTTAATTGTTCGTTATTGTGCTTAATTTCATAAAAACTGAATTCACAACCCCCCACCCCATGCGCGGTTGCCTTGACAACATAGGTTTAGTCTAACATTGAATGCTATTGTCATATGATGAATCAAAAACATCCAAAAGATATAGTATGGCAGTATAAGTACATAATAAATATGAACAATTGAACTGTTGTTCACGCCATAATTATCAAATAAACTTTTCATAGTATAAATTCACCTATCAATGACAGTAATGATAGCCGTCATTTTGCAAGCTCAGAGTATTACGAGGACAAACCTGTAGAACCTTCATAGTATGATTCAGGTCCTTCAATGAACAGAAAACGTCGAAGCACATCTTCTCGTTCAACACCACACACCCTCAGATATGGTTCAGCGGCCATGGACTGGAGACAACAAAATTTAATCTTCTCATACTTGTCTACCTTGGTTACCCACTTGACCCCTGTACAGATATTTGCGAGGTAAAGTCCAACATAAGAACCAATGATGAACCAAAATCAGTCATCCAAAGTGTTAAAGTCCATATTTTGAGTAAAGGAATTTCTTAGAGCACCTTCATTTTGAAATTAGTCAAATAGAGTTGTATTAGTAAAGAGGTATAGCAGGAGAAAATAAATATTCCACAGCAACTTTATCAGGATAACATGAGAGTTACACAGGAGACAACACAAGATAGCATAGCAAGAAGCATGATTCTAAAGTCCAAACTGTTGGAATAATATATTTCTAGAATTACAATCATATAGCATAAGTTTCTTAATCTTCTCACAACTTTCTTTATATCACATCTCCAGACACTGAGAAAGTGGCAAATGAAACTTGAAACAAAGAACCGATTATCTACTATAACAGAAATCATGCCAGATGCAGTTTTAGGATTAGTCCCCCAATATCATATAAGCTAACCTAAAACGAGTTTCACGTGCAAGGCTCAGACCTCCGATGTGGGTTCAATCTGAGAAATAGTCACTCAATACATTTTAATTCCTCCCCCCACCACCCCCCCCCCCCCCCCCCCCCCCACCCCCCGCGTCATTTCCACATTTCTGGTACCCAAAAAAAAAACACTAAATGGAGAGGATCAACAAATGTTGTCAGAATTTTATGAAAATTAACTGATTAAATAAAATAGCCCAGGAAGGATCTGCTTGGCAATGATAATTTTTCCGGTTTTGGGGAGTTTTTAAGCCGCACCCACCCCTCACCCAAAAAATAATAATAATAAACAATGCGATGTAATTTTGGGTGTCTTTATAAACACTCAAATCGGATGTTTTCAGGGTTTCTATTTTTTTTTCTTCCATTTATATCTTTATCAAAACACATAAACTACAACTACTAATACCCTACCACATTTCTTTTTTATCATCTCTGTTTCTCTTGAGGTCCCACCTGACGGGGACTTCCCCTAAAATGTGAGTTCTTTAAAATTTTACGGTCATATGAGTTGCTAAACCATTTTATGATATACTACTTTGCTAAACCATTTTATGCATACAAGTTATATGAGTTGCTAACCACCATTTTTATGCATACAAGTTACATGAGTGTAACAATTAAGCTATTGTTTGGCAGGGCAATAATATAATCTTTGGAATGACTTTGTGTTGAGAATCAATAAGGGACTTTTAGTCCCACATCGGAATATCGAGTATGTAGAGGAGCTAGACTCCCTATAAGTAGTGAAGTAGTCCATCAATAAAATCATCCAAACATTATTTTCTACATGGTATCAGAGCCATAACCCTCTCTCTCTCCACAAAAAAAAAAAAAAAAAAAAAATTCCCCCACCCGCCTCCCCTTGCCGACCCCCCCGCCGACCCCCCCTCGCCGACCCCCCCCCCCCCCTCGCCGGCCTACACCAGCGGCCACCCCCCCTCTTGCCGACCCCCCCCCCCCCCTCGCCGACCCCCCCCCCCCGACCACCACCAGCCCCCCCCCTCCGGCCACCAGCAGCAGCACCCCCCCTTCCCGACCTCCAGCAGCCCCCCCTTCCCAAACCCTAGCCACCACCATGTCTAACCCTCGCCTTTCCATCTCCTACAAACCCTAGCCGTCCTCTTTTTTTCTGAAAAAAAACGGCGTATTTCGAAGACAGACGGCTGCCAAATGCTTTATTTGCACCAACTCTGTTCCTCGCTTACGCCGTTTGGAAATAACAAATGCTTTCTTTGTTATTCCTTCTTCACATCGGGTTCTATACAGAGACTGATCATGTCTTCTCTGGTGTCCTGACGTGTTCACTTTACATGTGCGCGCCGGTGCTGGCCAAGTTAGTAGCGTATTCGTAAAGTCTCTGGCGTCGAAGAAAACGACGAAGACGACGTAGTTGGGTAAGTTGCAGCCTCCGACGTCGAAGACGACGAAGACGACGACGAATAGGGTTCACAGTTGAAGAAACCATGGATTCGATCAGTGGCAAACTGACGGCCGAAGAGATGAAGGCCTTGGTTGATGATATCTTATCCAAGAGATTAACCGAGGCAACCCCACGTGTGATCCATACTGATGTGGATCCGTCACCTTACAAAATGGGAAAGCTGGAGAAGCTGGAGACAAAGTTGGAAGGAACGTCCAACTACTTGAAGTGGTCGCGGCAGGCTATGCGGACGCTGAAGGGACGTGGCTTGGTCGACTATGTCACTGGCCAAGCCAAGGCTCCAGCCGATCACTCCGCAAAGGAGTTTGCTGTTTGGGAGATTGTCAACAACGTAGTGGCTGGGTGGTTGACTGCCTCATTAACCGACCAGGTGTCGGGCAATGTCGAGGCAATGGAGGCTGCTGCTGATATATGGCGAACTCTAAAAGATATGTACTCCGGCTCGGACAACCCTATGCGGGTCTTTCAACTGCAAGATGAACTCGATAGGGTGGCCCAAGACGAACGTACCATCTCTGAGTACGCAGCCATGTTGAAGAAGTATTGGTCTGATCTGGATCATTATAATCCTCTTGGGATGGAAGATGCACAAGTCGAACCGGCATTCGCAAAGTACTTTCAGACGTTCCTGGCTTATATTTCGCGGCAGCGTATGATGAAATTCCTAAAGGGACTACACCCTGTGTTTGAGCAGAGACGGAATATCCTCATATCCCAACCCACGCTTCCGACCTTGGAAGAAGCTATAGCCGTCATGACACAGGAAGAAGCTCGACTGAAGTTGATGTCCAATAAGGGCTCCTACCAGGGGGAGCAAGCCGAGGTTGAAAAGTCTGCCCTTGCTGCCTTCAATCAACCTCCATCTGTGGGTGGTGTTTGCCACAATTGTGGTGACTCCGGACATTACATCCGATTTTGTCCAAAACCCTTGCGAAATCAGTCTAATGATCGCGGACGGGGTCGTGGAGGCCGACGTGGTAGTAGAGGAGGATATGCTGGTAGAAGGGGAGGACACAAAGCAAATCTGGCGGAGGAAGGGGGAGAGAATCAACTGGCTGAAATAACCCCGCTTGAGCGGGAGTTCCTTGAGAAGTTGCGAGGCACAAAGCTGGGTTCGGCCGACAGACCTGGGGCGTCTTCTACCTCGAGGGATCACATCACTTGCTTTGCCCAAACCAGCACCGGTAATCCTGCACGTGCTCTTGCATCTGTCCATCAGCCAGGATGGATTATGGACTCTGGGGCATCTCGCCATGTCACGGGATCCCGTGGTGCGTTTCAGGACTATACTCACCTACCATTGTCGGAGAGTATTCAGACTGCTGATGGTACATCCAGCCCTGTAATAGGTAAAGGCACTGTCGCATGCACCCCTTCCATCACTCTAACCAATGTCTTACATGTTCCGTCTTTTCCTGTCAATCTTCTATCAATTAGTGCCATTATACTTGATCTTAACTGTACTGTTTCCTTTGACATTCCTACGGTAACTTTTCAGGAGAAGGGGACAGGACGACGACTTGGGACTGGCACATGGCATAAGGGGCTGTGGTATTTAGACAGGACTGGACTGGACAACGCATTGGCATCCATGGTAGCAAACGCACAACCAGAAGCTTCCCGTCACAGTGTTGAAGCCGACTTGCTACTCCACCACCAACGTGTCGGTCATTCCTCTTTTAAAGTTATTAGTCGAATGTATCCGTCCTTATATCAAAGGGCTAATAAAGCGAAGTTATTTTGTAATGCTTGTGAGTTGGAAAAACATACCAGAAGCTCGTATGTGAGCTCGGGGAATAGGAGTTCAGCTGCTTTTGACATGATACATTCGGACGTATGGGGTCCTTGTCCTACAACCGGAATTAACGGTTTTCGATGGTTCGTCACCTTTATTGACTGTTATACCCGCGTGACATGGGTCTACCTTATGAAGAATAAAAGTGACGTCCTTGAGGCCTTTCGGGACTTTCATCGCCGGGTGGAAACACAATATGGCATTAAAATTAAGTGTTTCCGGTCTGACAATGGGACGGAGTATACTAATAAGAGGGTTGCTGAGTATTTTTCCACTCATGGAATACTCCATCAAACTTCATGTGCTTATACTCCGACATAAAATGGTGTGGCTGAACGAAAGAACAGACACCTGCTGGAAGTCGCACGGACGATGATGCTGGATATGAATGTCCCGAAACACTTGTGGGGGCAGGCTATATTGACGGCCTCTTATCTCATCAACAGAATGCCATCTCAAGTATTGGACTGGAAGACACCGTTGGAGATGCTTACTGGGGCAACTACATACAATGTTCCACCAAAAGTTTTTGGATGTGTGTGCTTTGTCCAAGATAATAGGCCAGGCGTTGGCAAACTGGATCCTAGAGCAGTTAAATGTGTCTTTGTCGGTTACACGGCAACTCAGAAGGGATATGTCTGTTGGAGTCCAGTCGAGCGAAAGATGTTTGTAAGCATGGACGTTACATTCAGAGAACTCGAACCATACTATGGTTCGGATGAAGGTTCAGCATTTGGTGACACACCTAACACAGATGGTGTTAGATGTGCGGGGGAGATAATAAGCCCAAATGTAGTTGTCGGATCGGTTCCGTGTCCGGTTGTAGAAAACTGGACGAAAGGGGGAGAGCACAGTGACTCAGATACAGATAATGAAGAAGAAGATACATATGTTACGCAGGGGGAGCAGCAGACAAGGGAAAAGGAGCTCCAAGTCTACAGAAGGAGACAACAGAAGTCCAGTACTGTGCCTATGCCGTGCCCTGTGCCTATTTTACCAAGTCCCTCGTCTACTCCTGCTCCAACTCTTGAAGATGTTGCCCCCGCACTGAATCACTCGGATTCTGATGCAGATCTCTCCGACTCGGATGGTATGATCTCTCCACCACCTATTGCTCCCTTAAGGAGATTTTCTCGCATCAATGCAGGTAAGGCTCCTGCTCGTTTTGATGATTACGAACATGACATTGCCAACTTCTTGTCTTATTCTAACATTTCTTCGAATTATCGAGCCTTCATTGCATCGTTAGACTCTACTTCGTTGTCCAAGTGTTGGCAGGAAGCAAAGAAAGATCCAAGGTGGAAAGCTGCAATAATGGAAGAACTTGGGGCACTGGAGAAAAATAAGACATGGGAGCTGGTTCCATTACCCAAAGGGAAGAAAGCTGTGGGATGCAAATGGGTGTACACAGTGAAAGAGACGCCAGAAGAAAAAGTAGAGCGGTACAAGGCAAGGTTGGTTGCAAAAGGATTCACACAGTCATATGGCATAGATTATGATGAGACGTTTGCCCAGTAGCAAAAATGAGCACCGTGAGAACTCTGGTCTCCATTGCAGCGAACTATGGGTGGAAGCTATACCAGCTGGATGTGAAGAATGCCTTTCTTCATGGGGACCTGCAAGAAGAAGTATACATAGAGCTCCCGTCAGGGTGCTACGCGACGGAATCAGACGGAGGAACATCGCAAGAAAAGGTGTGTAAACTGAAGAAGTCGCTATACGGACTCAAGCAACCTCCTCGAGCCTGGTTTGACAGATTCAGAAAGGCTGTTACAGGCATGGGATACCGTCAAACAAATGCAGATCATAAGGTCTTCCTCCAGCATGCAAGAGGCCACATCACTATACTTGCTGTATATGTGGATGATATAGTGATCACAGGTGATGATGAAGTCGAGATCACTAAGCTGAAGTCAAAACTCGCGAAGGAGTTTGAGGTGAAGGATTTAGGAGCGATGAGGTACTTTCTAGGTATCGAAGTGTGTGAAGGCGAACAAGGAATTGTTCTATCACAAAGAAAATACGCACTAGATCTGCTGAAGGAGGCAGGAATGCTGGGATGCAAAGCAGCCGTCACTCCAATTGACCAGAAGTGTAAGTTTGGAGCAGAAGCAGGAGAGCCTGTTGATCGTAAAAGATATCAACGACTTGTAGGGAGATTGATTTATCTGGGACACACTCACCCTGATATCTCATTTGCGGTGAGTGTAGTGAGTCGCTACATGCATGATCCAAGAAAGGGTCATATGGAAAAAGTATTTCAGATCTTGAGATATCTGAAAGGAAAGTCGGAAAAGGGGCTATGGTTCAAGAAGAATGAACGTATAGAAGTTGAGGGATACTGTGATGCAGACTGGACGAGCTGCATAGACGACAGAAGGTCTACCACGGGATACTGTATTTTTGTAGGAGGAAATCTGGTCTCATGGAGAAGCAAGAAACAGTCAGTGGTAGCACGGTCGACAGCTGAAGCAGAATACAGAGCAATGGCTCTGGGAGTGTCAGAGTTGCTGTGGGTGAAAGCGTTGCTGACAGAGTTGAAGCTGGACAAGGGAGCACCATTACGTCTTCTGAGCGATAGTCAAGCTGCAATAAGTATAGCTAACAATCCAGTTCAGCACGACAGAACGAAGCACATCGAGATTGATCGATTCTTCATCAAGGAGAAGCTAGAACAAGGGATACTGAAGATTGACCATGTCCGCTCAGAAGAACAAGTTGCAGACTGTCTGACTAAGGGTCTTAGTTCATTAAGTCTGACGAAGCTATGTAACAAGATGGGGATGATCAATATCTATCGCCCATCTTGAGGGGGAGTGTTGAGAATCAATAAGGGACTTTTAGTCCCACATCGGAATATCGAGTATGTAGAGGAGCTAGACTCCCTATAAGTAGTGAAGTAGTCCATCAATAAAATCATCCAAACATTATTTTCTACACTTTGGTTTATATATGGACATATGAATTACCAAACATGGATTAAAAATTGATTTAAGAACCGCTACTTAAAACAGCCCAAAACCGGACCCTAACTCAATAGAACGATCGACCCCCAAATAGGTAGGTTCTGGAGAAAACCCACATTAAAAATTAAGCAACTAACTATCAATTCGAGCAATATCCACACCGAACTAAGAAAGAAGAGAAAAGAAATAATGGTTGAAATGTGGAGGAGGAACGGAACCGACCTCGGTGGCAGAGGCGGCAGACTCCGTCGAAGACGACGACCCTCGGCTGGAGCAGGGTCGGGACGGACGCGGCGACGACGAGGGGGTCGGCGCCGACGTAGCCGTCCACGTCAGAAGCGGCGGCGGCGGCTGCGGCGGCTGCGGAGGGAGCGTTGGTGGAGGAGAAGAGGAAGGAGAGGGACGGTCTCTTGTAGTGGAGAGAGTTTCGGAACATCTTCTGCTTCTTTCTTCCCCCTCCTCCTCCTCCTCACGAGACGGTTGAGTTCAATTTATTTGATTCGTACCTGTGGTTCTGCTGCTCCGCCGGTGAGGTTAGTTATGTGGTTTTACACTAACAGATGTCACTTTTGGGGGAAAGGCTACATTCTAGACTTGTTTCCCAAGCATTAATTTATGGGAATTTTTGAGTTACGTCCCAATTAATGATACGTTTTTGTGGTTACCCCTAAAATATGTTACTAATTGGACTTTACTCCTACTTTAACAGCAAAGTAACTATGACCGTTAAATTTTTCTCTTTCCCAAAAAAAAAGGGATCCCTCTCTCTCTCCTCTCTCTGAAAACTCTCTCCCCCATCTCTCTCTCTCTCTCCTCTCTCTGAAAACTCTCTCCCGATCTCCATCGCAGTAAAACCCTCCCTCTCTCGATCTCAAAGTAAATTCTCTCTCTCAATATGCTATTTATTTGTTGGTTTCCATCACAGTAAACCCCCCCCCCCTCTCTCTCTCCCTCTCTCTCTCTCAATCTGCTATTTGTTCGTTGGTTTTATTGTTCTGATTACATTCATGCTCTAGATCTATACTTGATTTTGAAGTCGAAGTAGGTGATAGTTGCAGCAATGGAAGGAGGATTACCATCTATATGCTCGAAGGTTAGTATTTTGACAATAATCCCATGACGTTATCTAGAAAATTTGTTCCTAAATTGATGTAATCACCAAATGTTCATATTTCATTGTATTTGGCAATTGTTGATTTTATTAATATTTTGTAAATTGTATTTTAACTGATCTTGCAGTGCCATGAAGAAATGCTATGCCAATTATGCGGTCTGAAGGACCATGAAACAGAGTCATGTTGCTGGATTTACACAAGGTGCAAGGAGAGAGCATGTAATGGAATTAGGTTTTTGCTGACAGTAAAGGGGAAGAAGTTCTTGAAATGTCAATTTGAGCATTGTCCTGGTTTTGAGTGGCTTGAGGATGCTGTTAATGTTGATTCTAATGAGAGAAGTTCAACAACTCTTAGATGCTTCAAGTGTGATTCCACTGGACATGTTATGAATCAGTGTCCTTGGATGGGCATGCCATGTCGAACATTGAGATGCACAGGCCACATGAATGTCTACACCTCAAAACAAGTCGGAAGTAAAGGAAGAAAATTTATCCAGTGCTTTGAATGCAAGAAAGCATTCCAATGGCTTGAAGAAGCCATAGCTGCAAAGGAGGAGGAGGATAAGTCCCACTCTAGGATCAATATTGAAATGGACTTTAATGAGTTTTGTCACCGATTTAGTAAGGCTAACCTAAAAGGGAAGGGACCCATGTGATGAATTGAATGTTTTGTATTTGGGAGGTTTCCTTTTGTGGGTTAGCATTATGTAATATTTCTGTTGATGTATAATTATTTATGTAATGGATTTTGCACCAGTGATATGAATGTAAGATTCGACTCAAATGTTTGAACATATAATTGGTTTATAAACAATTTGTCTTTCTTATGTACTCTGCAAACAATGTCTTCTTTATAGATTCCTGAGTCCCTATATTTGAACATGGAGAAAGTCTCATCAAATGGTGCCAATTTCATGTGTTCAAGGTGTAATTCTGTAGTTTGTGAAGATACTGGCACCTTTATTGAACTACAAATGAGATACTGGCCCATTGAATGATACATTTCATGTGTTCAAGGTATAACAAACGACTACTTTTAAGCAATTTCCTGTGTTCAAAGCACTTTTAGTGAACTGCAAATGAGATACTGGCCCATTTCCTGTGTTCAAAGCAATTTCATGTGCCAATTTCCTGGAGGTTTGAATGATACAAATTTGAATGATACATTTCACAAGTTTGAATGATACTGCAAATGAGATACTGGCAGTTTTATTGAACTGCAAATGAGAGCCTGGCAAATTTGACTGATACAAATTTGAATGATACATTTGACAAGTTTGAATGATACTGCAAATGAGATACTGGCACTTTTATTGAACTGCAAATGAGAGCCTGGCAAATTTGAATGATACATTTCACAAGTTTGAATGATACTGCAAATGAGATACTTGCAAATGAGATACTGGCAAGTTTTAAGTAGAACTGCAAATGAGATAGTGGCAAATTTCATAATTTCATAGAGGTACTGGCAAATTACAGGCCCAGTTATGCCCAAAAAATTACATAGTGGTACTGGCAAATTACAGGCCCAGTTATGCCCAAAAAATTACATAATGGTACTGGCAAATTACAGGCCCAGTTATGCCCAAAAAATTACATAGTGGTACTGGCAAATTCCCTGGCATTTGCATGTAATCCCAAAAAAATACACTAAACCATAGAACTTATAAGGCAAAAGTAACAAAAAAAAAGCTGAAAACACAATGTAATTGCAGTAGCAAGCTGATTTCAGAACACTAGTTATGCCCATTGGTTCCATAATTAGGCCCAGTTGATTCCCTGGCATTTCCCATCCTATTGTTCACTTGTACGTGAGAGCCGTAAGATGCATTGCCAACCCTGAAGCATGCTCCATTTGGCATCCCATACACTGCTCTGACTCTTGCCCCAAGTGTTGATGTTGTAGCTGAAGGTGGTGGTAGTGCAGGGTGCCTCATCATGGCTGTCTGACTCGTCATGACCGGAGTATTTGGCTGGCTTATCATGGATGTAGAATTTGGCTGACTGTAAATCCTGGTAGGTCCATTATACAGACTAGACACATCATAGCCACCTGAAGATCCAGGCTGAGATGGGAACTGGGACATTTGATTGTAGAGCCTGATAGTTCCATTATATATACTTGATATATCATAATCCCTTGAAGATCTAGGCTGAGTCTGAGATGGAGATTGACTCACGTATGTTGGGACTGGTTGGCTTGCATTTTGAGTGCTTTTCTTCTTAGCATTTACACTCTTTGTTGGTCTTTTTCCATTAGCAGCTGCCTTTTGCTTGTTTGTAAGCCCACCTTTGCATGTCTTTGAGTTATGACCAAAGTTTTTGCAAATTCTGCACCTCCTTTGTCTCTTGGATGGTCTAGGCCCTTCATCATCATCTCTTCTTCTTTCTTTTGAAGGTCTTCCTGGTCTTCTTTGGAGTAGTGGGGGTAGGACTTCATACATAGGCTGACAATTTGAAGCATAATCAATTAAAAAAATGAGTTCAACAAATTAAACAAGGGAGCAAAAGTTGTCTGACATGTAACTAATGAATTGAATTAGGTAGAAAACCAATCTGATTACCTTATCCCAATCACACTCATCCTTTATAGGTTTGATGCAACCTTGATAAGTAAGCTTATATTTTTTTGCAGACATGTACTCATGACAGTATCTGTAAGAACAAACAACTTAATTACAAGAAGAAAAAAAAATCAATTGTAAGGTGTCTATTGCAAGAGAGTAATCAATGTGTCAAAAGAATTACCCAATCCAAGGATGCCTCCATTCACCCACAACACAGATAGCATGAATACATGGGATTCCCGTTAGATCCCACTCACAACAGCTACAACTCATCTTATTCACATCAACCTCCCACCTAGTACCTTTTTCATTCTCAACACAAAAGGTATCTTTTGTTGAGCCCATGGCCTTAAACTTGTTGACATGTTCCAAATGTTGCTCAATTATCTTGTAAACCCTTGGGACTAAGCCAATTTCATCATTTAGAGCATGTGACTTCAGACTTCTTTCATACACGAGAGTCATCATCATAAGATTAAACTGTGTGACCATGGTAACAATAGGTTTGTCCCTCAATTCAATTATCCATGCATTAAAACTTTCAGAAAAATTGTTAGTAATGTGTTCAGTCTTGCTAGAAAAGTCAAAATGGGCTCTACTCCAGGCACTAGGATCAACAGATGTTAACCAATCATGAGCAGCTTTAGCAGTACCTTTCATCTCCTCCATGAGTTGAGTGAAATGGCTCTTCTTATAAGCCCTAGCTGTATTCCATGAAAGATTCTCCAAGTAAGTTCCTTTATGACCATCATTTTTGAAATTTTTATACATGTGCCTAAAACAAAATCTGTGGTTGGCATTAGGGAAAACTTGGGCAACAGCTTCTAGCAATCCTTTTTGCCTATCTGACATAAAAGTCAAAAGTGAGGGATGTTGGTTCAACTCAGGCTCCAACATCTCTAAGAAATCCCTCCAAGTTTGTAGACATTCATTTTTACAAATGTAGATAGCAACAGGGAATAGCCCATTATTCCCATCTAGTGTTGTGATCGAGAGAAGACAACCCCCATACTTACCTTTTAGGAAACAACCATCCAAACCCAATAGAGGTCTACAACCTTTCACAAAGCCATCTAATGATGCCCTAAATGCTATACAAAACCCATTGAAGGAACCATCTGTATCCTTCTTGACTTTAGCAATACTTCTAGGGTTCTTAATAAGTATTTGCCTTGCAAGTTCAGGTGTCAATGCATAGCTATCTTCAAAGCTTCCATTTATTTTCTCCATACACTTCACCTTAGCAGCCCATGCAGTCCAGTAAGTGATTTTTGTCCCATATTTGTCCCATATTGCCTTCTGTATATCCTTAGGTCTGAAATCAGGATGTGATCTAATTTGTTGTTCAACTTCGTTTGCAACCCATGGGGCATTTGCCATTGAATTCTTCTTAAGGTAATTGTGCCTGCATGTGTGCTTACTGACCAACTGGCTCACCCTCATACTGTACCCATCAGTTGTCCTCCTTGTTCTGCATAGCCATGGACAATTCTCATCCTTGCACTTTGACCACAACCTCATCTTGTCATTTTTCTCATATAATATAGCAAACCTATGAACAATAGCATACTGCCTGAAGTATTTCCTACATTCTTGTATGTCCCCCCATTCAGAATCATTAGTAAGCGGAGCAATTTTCATATCATCAACCCTACCCAAGCTGTAATGAATATCTTCCAAGTCATTCTTGTAGACATTTTCAGTCTCTACCACATAAGAATTGTACCTATCAGTTGGTGGAGCACAGGCATATTCTGAAACAAAACTAGAGTGGTAGCTCTCTTCAGGGTGGTACCTCTCTTCAGGGTCAACATCAGCTTCTGGTTCATCATCTTCAGCTTCTGGTTCATCACACTTTTCCTCCTCACTTGAGTTACCAGAGTGGTAGCTCTCTTCAGGGTCAACATCATCAATGATACCCCAATTCCTGGACGTGTAGTTTGAACCCTCAGTCATTGGCATTTGAGGAACTTGGGGTGTGGGTATATCAAGTGTGGGGATTTGGGTAGTTTCAGGTGCATGCATTTGAGGGCTATAGGATGTGGGTATATCATGTGGGGGGATTTGACTGGCTTCATTGGCCTTAGGCTTCTTCGGCAAATTATCTAGAACTTCTTCTGGTAAGTCCACAAACTCAAAATTGTACTTCTTTCTTCTTTTAGTCAAATCATCTGCATCATCAGGTACTGGTTCTCCTCCACTAGTAGTTATGGGTATGTCATTAGGTGGTTCAAAATGGGATTGTGTGACAGGAAAGGGTATGCCATTAACATGTTGATACTGGGACTGTAGATCAGGTATAGGTATGTATTGCTCAACAACCTCTAATGGTGAGAAGTCAATATACAAGTGAATCAACCCGTTCATATCAACTCCCAGGTTCCACATATCCATAGCATCCCAATCATTGTGTACCACTATCTTCTTACCAGCATTCACCCAGTATATAGAAAATTGATTCTCATCAAATATTCGAACACCTTTCTTATTTTTACGCAACATATCAGTCAGCTCGGGCTTTGACATTGTATCGCCATCAACACAATTGTACTCACATATTTTTTGTCCATTGATGTAGGAAGAAGGCTTGCCTAATTTCCCATTCTTCCACTCGCCAAGATAGTGGAATACGAACTTCCTAAAACCCTCGTAAATCAAAAACCTGAAACCAACAAATATACAAACTTGATTTAGAACAACCCTGAACTAAATTGACATAAAAAACATATGACTTAATTAAAACATATGGTGAAGTAAATGTTAAAAAAACTTAAAAGAACAAATTAGGCACCTTATATATGTCAACTACACTTGCCCATAAAGAAATTAACACAGATAAATAAAAATTGGAATGAAACTAGGTTTATTTGGTTATACGGAATTGGCTAGGGATACCAATTCCAGAAGTTGACCAAATTTTGTTAATTGGTTTTAAGAATCTAAGAATTTCGTCAGATTTAAACCACTATATATATATATAAAGCTAGAGAAATATAATTCCTACATAATACATGTGAAAACAAATTCCTACAATCTAAGTCAACAAGGAAGAGCTACGGATCATAGAAAACAAACCTGTTCTTATCATTCCATGAACCATCCATGTTCTTCAAGCTGATTCTAGGGTTTTCTTTGAGATTGAGAGAGCGAGAGGGAGTTTTGAGAGAGAGAGAGAGAGAGAGAGAGAGAGAGAGAGGAAGAGAATTTTCATTTACATGGAGTCTGGAGAGTATTGAGAGAGAGAGATGGCGGGAAGATGGCGGGAAGATGATAGGTCATGCGGTGAAGTGAGAACGAATGGAGGGAAGTAATTTTTTTTTTCTTTTTTCTTTTATAGAAATAGACAGATTTAAGGGATGTAACGGATGGTTACTTTGCTGTTAAAGTAGGAGTAAAGTCTAATTAGTAACATATTTTAGGGGTAATCACAAAAACGTATCATTAATTGGGACGTAACTCAAAAATAAATTATATATATATATATATATATATATATATATATATATATATATATATATATATATATGGAAATTTTATGAAATGTCCAAAAAATCCAATTTCAGTTTTATGAAATTGCTGAGAAATTCAATTTCGGGGTTGCTTTTTATGAAAAACCCACCCGCATGATGAGTTTTATGAAATGTCCAGAATTATATATTTTCACGTTAACTATTCCAAGATTTCCTTTAGATGCTCTGTATTTATAAAATTAATATCATAACTACCCCTCCGCACAAACTCAGATTTGGATTGCGATTCTCGTCTTCTTATTCTTCTTCTTTACGAGATATCTGAATTTCATTGCTCTCATCTTCAACAGAGATCGCAAAGATCGTTAGTAGTTCACCGTGCTTTTTTTTCAGTCGAACTCCGATCATCGCTCTTCTTCTTCTTCTTCTTCTTCTTCTTTTTCGACAATTCGGTCAATTATGGAGAGAAGATATTCTTCTTCTTTTCCATAAGAGTTAGCATCGTTTTGAAAGAAGAACGAAAACTCTTGAATCTTTATTCATGTCAAATTTCTTTCCACAAAAAAAAAAAATTAAAAAAAAAATTAGGTTTCTGTCAACTGTTCTCCGTCGATATAATACGAAGAATAGTCATTCTCCTGCATTTTAACAAGGAGAATGCCTTTCTCCGTGTAAATTAACACAGAGAATGTCATTCTCATGTGTTTTAACATTTGAATGATCATTCTTCGTGTCATTTAACACGGAGAATAGCCATTCTCCGTGTAATTTAGCACGGAGAATAGCCATTCTCCGTGTTAAATGACATGGAGAATGGTCATTCTCCTACGTTTTAACATTGGAAATGGCCATTCTCCATATAAATTAACACGGAGAATGTTATTCTCCGTGTTAAATAGCAATCAACGGTTTATTTTTCTATTACAGGGTGGTCGCCACGACGAACGCTGGGACTAGGGAACAGCATGCACCTAATGCGCAGGAGCAGCTTCCACCGCCTCCGCCTCAGCCGCTTCTTCCGACGATGACGTTCGACGGCACGCAGATGATGGCCATGTTCAAGCAGTTCATGGAGGCACAGAACCACCAAGCCACGCAGTTCCGAGCGACGATCATGGACGTGCTCCGAGTTAGGGAGCCAGCTCCGCCAGCACCGTCGGCACCACCAGTACCAGCACCGCCGAGGCCAGGGACTGCCAAAGACTATCAGAAACTCTACCCGATGGATTTTTTGGGCTATGAGGGGATAGTCTACACAGATGAGTGGTTAGAAAATGCTGAGCGAACATTGAAGATGGCGAGGATCCCGGATGATTTGAAGGTCGAAGTTACGAGCATGCGACTTTTTGATATTGCTAGAGCTTGGTACAGGGAGGAGCCTGTCACGACCCGCACCCTGTATAGGGGCACGAGAAGTGGGTACGTCCAGTCTACGCCGCAGTGTCGGCGGTAGTAAGCTGTCCTAGGTTGCTAACTAATCTCATACAGTGTATATAATGTACTTGTCCAGATGTCAGCTCCGAATGGAGGACAAGTAAAGGATAGGATATACTCAATCACAGTCTAAAACACGATAAGATAACACAGAAGTTATACCTAAGGAATTAAAGACAACAACAACTAACTACTAAAATAATACAACAATATCTCAAACAAACTTAATACAAACTCAATATCTTAACTTTAATACAACAAGTCAAAACATGAAAGCTAAAGTAGTCTACTAGCTAATCTCCTGAATCACTCCTGAGAGTCGGGACCAAAGGTAGCTAATCCCTCGCCAGGTCCATGGTAAGTAGGGCATGTATCCTCGGGATTATCATCTGTAATATTTTCAATAGGTCCAATCAGGACAGGAACGAGTACAACTCATCTAGAAAATCCAAGTAAATGACAAAGAACTATAAAGCAGTTATAGACAGTTTTATTGATGAGCATGGCAGTTTTATACAGGTAATGATGGCATAGAGAAACAGTAAGATACAAAAAAAGAAAGGTAACTAAAACAAGAGAAGAATCATGGCAATGAAGACGGTAATAAAAGCTAACTGAACTAGAATAATATATATGAGTCCAGACAGTACGATATAAGTCTAATGTAATCCCAGTGTGAATCCAGTCCATATAATCCGATACCAGATGATTTTCGGTACAAGATGAGTCCAACAGTGATCAATGAATCTAGGGTGAGTCCAACTATGATCTAATAGTGTGTTTTAAAATATCGAGGTCGACATGTAAACGACTGTAGGTATCAGGCACATCTCTCACTGATCAGGCAAGAGATGGCTATGCTTCCGGTAGATTCCAGTTGGAGATTCCGGATTTGGGGTATGTCTACATGTCTTACTCAATATTTTCCCGTCCAGCAAGTGAATCCAAAATCGACAAAAGAATCGAGATGAGTCCGGCCAATACATGATGATTCCAGAAATGATTCCGGAATGATTCCAATGACTCCAGTAATAGAGGCCAGCAAGTAAGGTATGTGTCGCATACATGAATCCAGAAATATCCATACGTGTTTATACAGAGAATCATATAGAACTAACTAGAACTGAAATACAGTAATTGACAAATAAATGAGAGAACTATCAGAGAATGTACTCGCCTGATACTCTGAAAAGAGTAGTATAATATCAGATGTCTGTACCAGGGTCACAATGTCCTAAAATAGAGCAATACAGTTACGACATGTCTAATATGAAGGTAAATGTAAGATACAATGCAATCTACATGATTTCTAAGCCAATCTAGGTCAAAGTCAAACTTGGTCAACTCTTCAGTCAAACTAAGTCAAATTAAGTCATACTAGGTCACAAGAAGTTAAACTAAGTCATACAAAGTCAAACAAGGTTAAACAAGTCTAATCTAGGTTAAAGTCAACTCTTGGTCAAACATTCTAGCCAAACTAGTCAAGTTATCTAGGGTTTAGTCAACAATGGTCAGAATAGTCAATATGGTCAAACTAGGTCAAAGTCTAGACTAACTAAGATTTTGGTTAATCATAGACTAGTCAATATGGTAATTAGGTCAAGGGTCAACTCTATAAGGCTAACTCAACCAATCATAGGCTATCATGTCTTAGGATACCTAAGATTCTATAGCACAAAGCTAAGGCATAACCAATTTTCCATACAAGTATATCACACATAATATATATAAATACCAATCTTGAATCTATAGTTAAGCTAACCCCATACTCTAACTCAAATCATGAAACAACTCCTAAGTATCCCACTTAACCCCATACATATCTTTAATCTACTTAGGACTATCCACATAACCTATATGGTCAAACCTAAACCAATTAGTCAGTAGTCTATGGTTTAGTCAACTTAGTCAAACTAGTCCCCTTTAAGTCCATCTAAGCCCCTTTCTAGGTCAATTAGGTCATGGTTAACCTATAGTTGACTTTGGTCAACCATGGTCAACAATGGTCAACTATCTAGTCAACTAGGTCTACTAGACCTAATGGTTAATTCTAACTTGCTACTAACCATAGGCTAGTATTCCTAGGGCACTTAGTGGATAGATATCTATATCTATACATATGTCTATACAATATATACATATATAATACCAAGGCCATATCACATAATATATATATATATATATATCTATATATATATATATATATATATTAATATATATATATATATATATATATATACATATCTAATATATTACCATATATACCCAACTCCTGCATAACATACTAACCAATAATATATATATTATATATATACCCACATATATATAACCCAACTATATATACATAATATATATATACATAACCAATATATATATATATATATATACCCACATATATATAACCCAACTATATATATATATATATTATATATATATAATATATATATATATATATCTCTATAGAATATATTATATATATATATATTATATATATATATATATATATAAATATATATATATATATATATATTATATATATATATATATTCAAACATACATATATAATATATTACATATAGACATATATAGAGAGAGAAAGGTTTAGGGTTAGGATTAGGGTTAGCAAGGGTTATGGCGTGGTGTGTGTATGGACTGTGACAGGGAAGGGGGACAGCAAAGGGGTTCTCAGAATTTCTGAGAACAAACCCAAACACACACACACTACATACATATCTACATCTATACCTACACACACATATATACACTCACATACTCACATACACATACATATACTATATACATATATATACAGTATATAACACACAATATACGTATAAATATACATACAAATCAATTTGAATCTCAAAATAAATACTGAAATTAACCCAGGAAACACTGTTCGTTACTGAACATAAAGGTAAATCCCAAAACTGACACAAAACTGAGCTAATATCCAAATCTAAAGGTTGGTAAACCTAACCCCACATACATACGTGTCGTAGGTGTCCCTAGGTGTCCACCACGATACGACACAACGTGTCCAAGTGTCAAAAACCCAAATCGGGTAAGTTTCAGTCACTGTGCAGTGTCACAGCATCGTGCAGAGATGCACACGCATGTAGGACACGACACACGTGTCCATGTATCTCATGGTCGTGTCCCTAGGTTCGTCTAGGGTTGGTCTAGGTGTCCCACAGCCTGAAACATGTCCAAGTGTCCTCGTGTCCGAGTTATAAGGTCGTATCAGTGAGGGTCTGTGCGCGTGTTAGTACAGTGCACGAATCAGTACAGAGCTAACTACGTGTCCGATACGACACGTGGGGTCGCAAAACTCGAGGAGTTTGTCAGAGGTTGCCCCCACCTCCATGCCAAGTGGCACGTGTCCACGTGTCACGTGCAGCGAGCACGAGATGTGCAGCAGCAGGGGAGCCGCACGCAGTGTCGTGCTACGTCGTGCACGCGTGTCGAGGGGCCTAGGACACAATCTGTGCACCCAGACACCTCGTGCTCGTGTCAGTGTATAGCCTAGGTCTAGGGCTAGGGTTTAGGCCTGACACTCTGTGTCCACGTCGTGTCTAGACACGACACGAAGGCCGTGTCAGTGCGTGTTTAACACTGTGTACGTACAGTGTAGTGTGTGGTCAGTGCGTGTCGGATTCCTCGTCCGACACGACACGAGGTGACATGGCACTTGGGGGCTGACATGTCAGTCATGGCCCCTACGTGTCCACCAAATTTGGTGTGTCGAAGTGTCATGTATAGTGAAAAATGGGGCTCGAGCAGCAGGACATAGTGTATGTGTGTGTACAGTGTATTCGTGTCCGTTTTGGACACAGACACGATACGATAACGTGCTCAGTCCTAGGGTTTCGTGTCTAGCATGCTAAGGGCTACCCAAAAATGCAATTTGTTTTGGAAAATAACTACATTTATTTCTAAGTGACATTTCACCAAACACTTTAATAAAAACATAGATACGTGTCCGATACGGACACCAAACCAAACATATTTCCTACAAAACTTGACCCACAGCTAGGGTATACCTATATGCATGCAACCATGTAGATAAAACACAATATTAACAAGATTTGGGGGTATTTACCTATTGAGTGAAAACTCAAGAAAACACCAAAGTAGGGGGGTGTCCTCTTCAAATGATGATGCCCAAATGTCTTAAAAACCTTGCTAGCTAGCCTCCCTTAGCATCCTCAATAGTAGGGGGTTCCAATACAAGAAACTAGGCTCAATTTGGAGCTAAAATGGTTAAGTGGTGAGGGTTGAAGTTGTAGGGAAAAACTAGATTTTAAGGGGTAATGAAATGAGGCATGAATGAAGGGGGGTGTTTATATGGAAGGGGTATGGGTTGGCTGCCATGGGAAGGGTATGGGTAGATATTAGGGTTCCTTTCCACCTTGCAAACTTAGCCCTTAAGGTTTTGACTAAGGGGATAGATATTTCTAGGTTTTCTAAATATCTAAGAAAGTAATATCTTAGATATTTCCAACCTAAGATATTTACACATAAGCTAACATCTAACATTAGTCTTCTAGGTTAGTTGCTAACCTCTAGATTAGTGTTAAACTAGGTTAGGAGCTAACATGACACTTAACAACTAATTAAATAATAATAAATTACATAAATCCAAATAAATTCTAATAAATTACCAAAATACCCTTTTGACTAAAAAGTGGTAATTTGATATCCTAATCACATGGTTAGGCTCATATGGTCATAGTTAGTCTCTAAGTCATATAATCTCTAGGGTTACATTAGGGTTACACTAGTAGTTAACCAAAGTCATAAGCCATGACTTAGAAAATAGTTTTAAACTATTCTAAAAATCACCAAAATTCATAACATGACTAAATCACCATTATTTAATAATAAAAATAATAAATTTTCAAAATATCCCAATTTCAGAAAACTGGGTGTTACAGAGCCTCAGTTGGCTGAACCCCAAGTTATATGGAAGAATTTCAAACTGCTGTTCCAAGAGAAGTTCTTCCCGTATGTGGAGCGGGACGAGCTTCGAATACAGTTTGAGGCATTGTAGCAGGGGAGTATGACTGTGGCACAGTATACATCAGAGGTTACCCGACTTAGCAGGTTCGCGAAGAACCTAGTCAGTACCCGCATGAGAGGGCTTGGAAGTTCAAGAAGGGCCTCACCAGGTAGTTGCGACATGCAGCTATCAGCCAGGCCACTACCTATCCGAGCATCCTTAAAGTTGCTCAGGGAGTGGAGAAGGAGATGGACCCGAAGCTTAAGCGGGACCGAGATAGTGGTACCAGCAGTTCCCAGGGTCCACCAAAGCGGACCGACACTCAGCAGAGGCCACCTCAGCATCAGCATCATCCTCATGTTCGAGCTCTGACACCCGCAGGCGGTAGAGACAGATTCAGACCCCGATATACTTTCTTGCATATACTGCAAGAGACCGGGACACCGTGTCGAGGAATGCCGTAAGAAGTTAGGGCAGTACTTGATTTACGGATCTGCCACTCACCAAGTGAGAGATTTCCCTGCAGCTTTCATTCGTCAGGGACCAGCACCAGAGCAGCAACAGGAGGACCCAGTCTTTGAGGATCTGTAGTAGCCGCAGGAGCGCAGTCGAATGGACCGTTATCTTCCTTACTTGCTTGTAGTAGTTAGATTTCTTTTGTATTGCCTATTTTGAGGCTTGTCTCTGAGTTTTCTTGCATTTACTATTTTCATATTGTCCAGTGACTACTTGTTAGTCCTTGTTACATTTGTTATCCAAATAAAAATCTTTCTACTCAATTGTTTCTTAAAACTTTTTTTACTTGATTTTGTGCACTTTACAAAACCTTGAAATTTTGAGGACGAAATTTTTGTAGGGGGGTAGATTTGTAACTCTCTGAATCATTTTTATGAAATTTGAGATTTTTCTTATTTTCTTGAATTTAATATTGTTTCTTATAAATAAAATAATAATAATAATAATAAAAATTTCGATTGAATAATTGATTAATATAAATTTGACTGTTAATGAATTTTCTTTATTAAATTTAAGTAGCCATTAATCTTAATTGTTCTTTAGTAATTTTCAAATATTTAAGTTATGTTATTTCTTAGTAATTAGGCATAATTCTATAGTTCCTTATTAGATCCTTTATTAGAATATTCTTAATTAATTGTTAACTTGATTCTTTAATTAATTTCATAGTTATTTATTAGTCAATTTATTTGGAGAATAACTACTTTTGGAATCAGTTGACAGTTAGAGGAATTAATTATTATTTGGCATTAACTAACTTTTGTAATTATTGAAATCTGTTTTCTTTTTTAAAAAAACTGTTGAATATTTGAATTTTGAATATTAGAGAATAACTGAAATTCTGTTAACATTTGAATCTTAAAAATCTGTTTGAAAACTATTGAATTTGAAAATCTGTTTGATTTTTTGAAAATCTGTTACTAATTATTTTAGTTTAGCCCCCAGATCTAATTTTATTACCTATACTGCCACTGTATAATATAACCTCAGATCTGATTTTAATTACTAATCTGCTATTCCTCACACACACACGCACACACATTATTTTATTATAAATATTATAGTTCCAATGCACGCAGTCCAATGCACAATTCCTTTCTGACAGTCTCTCTCTCTACTTTTTTCTCTCTCTCTCTCTGGACTCAGGCTGAGCTCAGCCGTGCGCCACCGCACCCTCGTCGGAGTGTCGCCGGAGTGTCATCGAAGCTTCCAGCGCCGACCTCGGGCAGCACAGCTCACCTCGACTGCAGTGCCATCATCGAAGACCGCACCCTCGCCTCCAGTTCGAGCCGCGTGCCCCATCGGTTCTCGTGCTGCCCCTTCAGAAACCGAGGAGCCACTTCGGGCCGTGTGCACCGCCAGAGCCACGTCGTCGCTTCGTACGTCGAGCCGTGTGCCCTTCGAAGTTCGAGCTGACCGTTCAGAGACCGAGGAGCCGCCTAGGCTGTCGAGCCACCCCTTCGGTTCACGAGAGGCCACCTCGGAGATCGTGGCCGTCCTTCAGTTTTCGAGTCTACGCCCAAGCCGAGGAGATCGCCGCCGAGCCAGGAGTTTACCGCCTCCTCGTAGTCACCGCCACCGCCACGGAGGAGCGTCGCCATCGCCAGTACTTTGAGACACCACTGAGTCGAGCCGCGCCTAGCCAGATCTGCACCGAGGAGCCACTTCGAGATCAGCCGTTCGCCGCTGAGCCGCCGAGGATCGACATTCCCACCGCAGTTGGTAAGTTTCCCCCATCGATCTTCTCGAACCTTCTTCTTAAACTTCATTTTCTGGTTCTTAGTTCTAGATCTAGGTTTTGGAAGCTAGGGTTGGGCTCGAAAGGAAGGAATTGGGGAAGAAGACCTAGGGTTTTGGACACTAGGAAGAGGACGAATAGAAGAACAGGAGTTGGGGTTGATGATGATGATGATGATTAGGGTTTTAGGAGTTAGAAATTAGGGTTCTGGTTAGGGGGAAAAAGAAGTGAAGTCTGAGGAAGGAAGGCTTAGGATCTTGGGTTTCACCTAGGGTTTGCTAGAGGGAAGATGGGAAATTCTGGAGGAGGAAGACGAAGAGAAAGTCTGGCTGGCCGTGTGAAGGAGAAGTCGGATCTAGGGTTCAGGCAAGGAAGTCTTGCTGGTTGAGGGAAGATGAAGTCGGACTTAGGAAATTTTGTGCGGCTGGGTGTGTGACCGAATGGGAAGGAGAAGCTTAAGATTAGGGTTTCGGGAGGAAGACGAAGTGAAGAAGGAGTCGGCTGAGAAAAAATGTGAGCAGGAGAGAGAAGAAGAGGGTTTTATGATTTAAGAAGTTGGGCTGGGTCTTGGGGCTTAGAGATTGGGCTGAAGAATAGAATACTTTTTTTATTAGCTGTAGAATTAAATCTGGGTTGTGGGCTAGGCTGTGAGTACCGACTGGGCTGGGCTTGTATTGGCTGGGGCCAGTGTTGGGCCTGGGAAGAGTTTTTGGTCTTCATTAATTATTTTGATACTTCCTATATTAGTTAAAAATCTGAGTTTACTTTATTTATTGTTAAATAATAAATTAGGCTGGGTTATTGTATATAAGTTGGACTCTGGACTGTCAACATTAGTGTTAACTAGTTAACTTTCGATAGTCTTTAGTAGTTTTCTAATCTCATAATTAATGTTCAAATTTAGTTCTAAATGACAATTTGGAATAAATATTACAGTACTCTAAATATCTATTAGATATGGTAGATGGTTAGCTGCAAATACTTTTCTAGAAATATTATTTTGCAAAAACATGGTTAAAATATTTACTTTTATTAGCTAATATATGGAATAGTAATTAGTTTGTAATATTTAAAATATTTGGATAATTTATATAAAAAGTTTTTTTTAAAAAATATTGTTAGTACTAGAAATAGTTAGTTTGGCCAAATATGTATAAAATTATTATCTAGTGTATATATAGATATTTTGTTAATATATAATATATATATATATTATATATATATTATAATATTATATATATATATATATATGCTAGCATATATGTGATATTTTAGTTAAATTTGTTTTTCCATAAATATGCTAATATTAATTGTTACATATTATTTGATAGATTTAGATAATAATCCTATTATCATTATCTTGTAAATAGTTTTGCTAGTAAGTGTCTTCTAAAAAAATAAATTCCTACTAAATATAGTAAAGATATTTTCAAACTATTTTAGTAAAATAGTTAGCTATAATATGACAATTGGTAAAAATTAGTATTTTAGCTAATTAGCCTTTAGCTAATTAATTTGATTTTAAACTCTAACAAAATTGTACAACTACCAGGTGATCCTTTACATCCATGCAGTATACTCCCGTGCTTCCAAGGCGAGGCAAGTACACCGATTCGACTTTTACTTTGTTTCTATCTTACATTCATGTGCCATGTTCTCATATTGGACACGAGATACACATGATAGTCTTGTACCTTGTTTATTGCTTGTGAGTCATTGTTTATTGCAGGAATTGGAGGAAATATTAGCTTTTGTGTGACCACACCCAACATAGGTATCATGGATAGCCTAATCGTACACTTCACGTACGATGAAGCCGGATCTTGTAGAATTGATTGACTCATTGATTGATTGTGTTCCTTAGCCGGTCACATATTAGTTTAATATTTCAAAATGTCACATTTGTATTGATTGTCGTGTACATTATCTTGTTCATTAATAGCCATGTTCATTGTCTTGCATATTGATTGTCACGTCCATTGCCTGCAGTTTTACATTTCATTTCTGGTACCGTAGTTTCATTTCCAGTTCTGGTATTCTGGTTTCACCTTGAGGCCACATGGAGCATGTGATTGCATTGGATATTGCAGCTTTTATTTTATTTATTTTCTGGAGATTGTATTTTTCTGATTTCATCATTATATTTTATTTGACCGGATTTGTCTTCGGATGACTTTGTACTAAAATTATTTGGTAGATATTGGTGATTTTCTGGGAACATTATATAAAGCTGTGGATGTTTACATTACATTGTGACTTGGAGTTTTTTTTAGTATTGTACAGCTTACTTCGTCGTGTCCATCGACGAAGGCTGGGCGTGTCCGACTCGTATCCGATTATTCGGGAGCGGGTCGTGACACCGGCCCCGCTTGTCGCGTCGATTTTCGTACCTTCCTTCCCCTCAAGTTCAAATTTGAATTCGCTAAATTCGATCTTCCCGCCCGTCTATGCGCCCAATCCACCTTCCGGGGGCTATACGCCTGCGACTCGTAGCGGCGTCCCGACGACGTATGCGCCCGATCCCCTAAAGCGGGCCTGCGCGTCATCCCCCGCGGTGACTTATGCGCCCGCTCCCCTGCCAGGCGTCCATGCGCCCTCCTCACCGGCCCTCTGAGCCTCCTTGTTGTCGGTCGAGCGTTGTAACCCCTATTTCTTAAATTATTTATTTTATTTTATTTTATTTTATTTTATTGTGTTTGAAAGTAATTTATTTTTGAAACTTTGTAAAAGATATTTACTATTTTTTCTGCATTTAAAATATAGTTTGTAATTAACGGTTTGAAAGTACTATTTAGTTTTAATAAATATTTGTTCTTGAAATTTTATTATTGAAATTATAAAGTCATTTATTATTATGTTTGGATTTTCAAAAAAAATATCGGTTTCGAAAATAGTTTGAAAATCATTATTATTTTTGGAGCAATAAAAAGATTTAGTAACTTATTTTGAATAAGATTAGATTTATAAAATATATTTTACCTTATTTGATAACATCAAACATTATTTAAAATACTTATGGTGACTAATTGTGGCATTAAGAATTATCTAAATAGATTTGAAATATTATTTGATTTAACGATTTATCTATTATATGATTTAAATTTCTTTGATAAACATTAAATTTATCTTAAAGTTATTATGTTGATTTAGATTGGGATTTAGATTTGGATTTGAATTCATATGATTTGAATTTAAATAATTTATTTAATTTAAATTTATGGAGAGACTTGTCCGTTAGAAATTCTAATCCTATTTGAATCATATCTAGTATTAGATAGATTATTTCTTATTTGAACTAATCATATTCCTATCCAAATTAGTTGGTAATCCTAATCATATCTTTATTGATTGAGTTCTAATCATATCCTAATTCACTAATTGCTTTCCGTTATCTATATATATTGAAGCTATAAAATAAAATCATCTCTCATACCTTCTTTTCCAAAAAATTTCTCTTTTTTCGTCATAATTACCCCAAATTCGTCATAAATTCAGCCTTTCTTTTCAAATGTTTTACCAACTTCGAAGGGCCATAACTTCCTACTCCAGACTCCATTTGACCTCCAATTTTTTTGTTGTAACCGTCTCGAGGTATATTTTCGAATATAAAATTCATTTCAAATAATTTTAACCTATTTTTTGAAAAGTGTCAGTGTCGTTCAAAATTTGACACATTTTGGTATTTTTGAGATTCTGGGAGAACCAGGAATCGGAATCACGATCCGTTTGAAGTTTCGGAATGCTGATGAAAAAGTACACATCATATATTTTTCTCAACAATTTTCCAAAATATTTTATTTTTTGTTTTTATTTTAGAGGCCTGTCTCATCAATTGAAATCATCTTGCGTAGCTTTAACTTCTGAGACTATTTCTGTGTCGACATGACAATATCGTGCCAGTCAGCTTCAAATCAAACCGAGGCAAGTATCACTATGACCTATGTTTCCTTTATTTTTATACTGCATGTTTCATGTCACCTTTTTACTATTACTCCCTTATGGTTCATGATTGTCGTTGTTCATGATTACAATTGTGCACGAGAGTTAGAATCGGTTGGATATACATACATGTTCATGCCTTACTCATTGTTTCCTATTGTTTACAGTTTATCGTATTGCTAATGTTTATCGTAGTGGACATGTATTGTGAGTGAGTCGGGCGGGGAAATACAACAAGTAAGCATGTGGTCAACGAATTGAATACAGACTCCCTATACATTGATTGCATAATATCAGTCATGCACCACACGTATGACTGACGGATATCCCAAGCCGTCTACATGCTGAAAGTTGGTATTCTAAAACACACAGTACACGTGACTTAATTATTGTTACTCTATTGTCTATTGTTCTTCTTTCGTCAAGTCTACCTTCTTATTGTCATCATGTCTTAGTGGTATGTCAAGTCTATCTTCATATTATTATCATGTCTCAAAGGTACTTTCTTATCATACAATGTCATACCTATATTTATCTTCAGTTAAATTTCTTTTATCGTTCCTTCATGCTTGTATAATATATTGTGTAATATAGTGTTATGGTGATCTTGTTCCAATCCTGACTGGATAACTATTTTTTAGTTGACAGATTCTTGATTACTATTCTCGATGACTTCTCTCTTGCTTTGGGTTCCTTCGGGTAGGGTTAGAGCTATATTGGAGGCCAACCATAGATTCTAGATAGAATAGTCACATGTAGCGGGTTTGTTTCTGTATGCAAATTTGAATGTATTATTGGAATTATAATTAAAATAATTATTGTGAATGAGCAAAATAGAGATATTTGTTGTATTTGAGATTTATATTGAGCCCAGACAGCGTACTACCGCCGATGCTGCGGCGTAGGCTGGACTTGGCCACGTACTCGTATCCTGAAAAGCGGGAGTGGGTCGTGACAAGCGTCCCCATGCGGCATCCCTCCCCGTGGAGCATTATGCGCATGCCCTCCTCTAGCGCACATGCGCCTTCTTCACCGCCCCCCCAGGCCCATGCGCCCTCGACGGCCCCCCAAGACCATGCGCCCCTTCCTGTGCAGGGCCAACGCTGTGTTAGCCATGCGCACTCTGAGCCCAGGGCCATCCCCCCTTCCGGTTCCGTTGGCAGTCATGCGCCCGTGGGCCGCGAGACGAGCGCATACGCCTTCGCTCTCCAATTCCTACTCCCACTTCGTAGACAGCTATGGCTCCCCCAGCCCTCGTGCTCCCTCATCATCGAAGATTGGATCGATCCTATACAGGCCAACAAGCATCACCCTTCTCAACGGATTCGAGACCCTAGACCCATCTCAAGCGACGGAAGATCAGGCAAGCCTCCTCCCCGTCGACGGTGACGGAGCAGAGACCAATGGGGCCACAGCCGATGCCACATTGGGTTCTTCCGAGAACTTCCAGTCGACAACGTTAACCCCCTGCCCTAGTTGCATCTCCCACCTCCCCCCGCTGACTGAGGCAGCACCGACGACAGGCATCTCCACCCCGAATAAATTCGAAACCCTCAGCATCCCTACCGACTGACAACCCCTCCCTGACATAATCCCGCTACAAGAAGGCACTGAGAATGGCACTATCCAGGCCGTCAGCATCACGGCCCCTTCCGAGGATACTCAGTTGACACAGGTTTCTTCCCCGTGCCCGTCCATTCACCCACCTTCTCTCTCCTGATCGAGGCAGCGTCTTTAGGCCTAGAGTATGAGACCAGGATCTGACAAGCTCAGGAGGCAGGCTGCTTGAACCCCAACAACCCCCTCAACGCACTTGTAGAGATTGAAACAGAACTCATCAACCCACCAGACACAGTCTCAGACAGCGAAGCACCGGACTACCGTAAAATGACGGAAACTACCCGTGCAGCAACCCTCAAGGGCCCCAAAACACAAAAAAATAAGAAAAAAAGAAACTGGATCAAGAGCCATCTGTCATGACCACCAGGTCAGCCATCAAGCTAAACCCCACCCCCACCCGTAATCCCGCTAATGGTTAACATCCTAGCCTGGAATGTCAGAGGGATGGCCAATAAACCTACCATGAGGAGATTGATCTCCCTCACCAAAATCTACCGGATAGACATTATTGTTATCATCGAACCTAAAATCCCCCAGAAGAAACTTAAAGTCATTCAACTTTAGGTCGACTTTCCGAACGCCATTGCTGGGTGTCATGACATCTGGATCCTCTTCTCTGACGATTGTCACTTTGGAACTATCCTCGATACCGACCAGGCGCTCTCATGCTGGGTAGAACACCCGTCTCTCTCCTCCCGATCCCTTATCTCCGCAGTTCACGGAAGCTATGACCATAACGACCGAAAACAACTCTGGAACACCCTTTTAGACACCCGCTGCTCCATCGACAGCATCCTATGGCTCTGTCTTAGGGATTTTAACACGATCGCGAGCCCGAAGGAAAAGTCGGAAGGTCGTCCCCCCACCAACCGGCCATGAACGACTTCAATTCCCTCATATTTCAAGCTAACTTACACCACCTCCCCTACTCCGGCAACGCCTTCACCTGGTGCAACATGCAAAAAGGAGATCGTCGCCAATACTCCCGCCTGGACCGCGCACTAGTGGACAACAAGTGGTCTGACATGAACCTCATATCCAACCTCTCCCACCTCAATTCCACCAAGTCAGACCACTCTCCTCTTCTCATTGAGATCAGCAACAACCCCAATACTATTAAAAAACCTTTCAGATTCCTGGACTTCTAGAGATATCACCCACGATTCTAGAACATTGTTGCCAACACCTGGAGGTCGGTGGACAACCTGAACCCCCTCATCCGAGTGGCCATGAGACTTAAAGCTACTAGGAGCGCCCTCACCTGTTGGAGTAAATTCGCGTTTGGCAACATCTTCCAAGAGATTAAGGCAGCGGAGGACGACGTCAACCGTGCCGAGACGAGGTTCACTTTGGACCGTTCCCCAGCGGCCCGAGCCACGCTCAACCATACCAAGGCCATCCTAAAATCTCACATGAAAGTGGAGACAGAATTCTGAAAGCAGAAAGCTAGGTGGGCTTGGGATACTGAAGGCGACAACAACGCGGCCTTCTTCCACGCCTGCGTTAGGGGACGCAGGCATCAGCTCACCCTTCATCAAATCTCCGACGAGAACGGCATGCTCCTCAAAGATCAGTGGAGCATTCAGACGGCTGCCACCAACTTCTACTCCAACCTATTCTCCAAAGACACAGTGGTCAAGGATGAGATATTCCTGGCCAAGGTGCCCCTTATCATCGAAGAGCAGGACAATGATCAGCTAGTTATCCCTCCATCCGCAGATGAAGTTAAGTCCGCGGTCTGGGCCCTAGATGAACATAGCGCCCCTGGACCGAACAGATTCTCCGGGGTTTTCTTTCGGTCCTGTTGGAACATCATTCAGACTGACATGATCGAAGCCGCAACTACTTTCTTTCAAGGCGCTAGCTATCCTAAATCCTTATCCCGAGCTAATCTTATCCTCATCCCAAAAAAAGATAATCCGGAGATCTTCAAAGACTTTCGCCCGATCAGTCTATGTACCTTTGCTAACAAAATCATCTCCAAGATTATCGCCACCCGTATGGCCCACCTCCTACCCAAGATTATCTTCGAGGAACAAAGCGACTTCGTCCAAGGGCGGAATATCACTGACAACATCCTTCTTCCCCAAGAAAATAACATGCATGAAGTTCCCATCGAGGGAGGGCATCATAGCCATCAAGCTTGATATGGAGAAGGCTTACGATCGCTTGGACTGGCAATTCATGATATGGGTTCTTAGGTGCTTCGGATTCTCTGAAACCTGGATTGACATCATTTTCAGATCCATTAGCAACTCATGGTTCTCCACTGTCATCAACAGGCAAGCAGATGGATTCTTTAAATCTAGCCATGGTGTCCGACAAGGAGATCCTCATCCTCTACCTTCTTCATCATCGCCGTAGAGGCTCTCAGTAGAAACCTAAACAGCATGGTCGACATCCCAAGATTCTGCCACTTTCATACCACCGCTCGCTGCCCTATAATTACTCATCTGGCCTATGCCGACGACGTCCTTATCTTCTCTTCGGGGGATACCGGTTCCGTTGAGGTGGTCATGAATACCCTGGAGAAATACACCAGATGCTCCGGACAGCGGATCAATCGCGAAAAAAGTGTCATCTACACCCACCATAAAGCCGACCGGAGCCACTCCGTCACTCTCACCAATCTCAAATCTTTCTCCATCGCATATCCTCCGTTCATCTACCTGGGCTGCCCTCTGGTTTATGGCAGATCAAATTTGGGCATCTTCGGCGGGCTTGTTAACAAGGTCAGGAAAAAGATCGAAGGATGGCACAACGCAACCCTTTCTCCAAGCGGCAGAATGGTCCTCATTAAGCATGTGCTTGCATCCATCCCCATCTACACCCTGGCAGTCTGCTCCTCGCCGTTGAAGGTTCTCTCCTCCCTGGAGGCCCTCTTTGCAAAATTCTTCTGGGGTTACCAAGACGGCAAGGATAAGCATCATTGGGCCAGCTGGGACACGATGGCCAAACCTACGGACGAAGGAGGCCTCGGGTTCATTAAATTATCTCACATTGTCGATGCCAGCTCAATAAAATTGTGGTGGAAGCTCAGATCACATATTTCTATCTGGATGCGGTTCATGCGAGCCAGATACTTCCAACACTCCCATCCAGCGACAGCCGAAGCCAACAGTCGATCCTCCGTATCCTGGCGCCGCATTCTCAACGGCCGTCAGCTAGCCGAACCCCTCATCCGCTTGTACCTCGGCACCGGATATTCATCTCCCAGCCTAGAACGGTGGATTAGCAACAGAATCTATCAGTTGTCCCTGACCGCCCCCCTTACTGCACGATCAGGGATCTCTGGGACCCCACGATGGGATGGAGATGGAAGCAGATCAGAGATTGGATCGGGCAGGAGGCAACGTCAGAGCTAGCCTCCGCTGATATCAGGATCAACGATCTCCCAGACAAATGGATTTGGACCCCCAACATCGGAGGAGAGTTTTCGATGGCCTCCGCCAGACGGGAGGTAGGGGGTGGCGGCATGCCTGCTCCACTGATCGCACCTTCTTGGCAATCATGCATCCCTAACAAGTGGTTTTTCTGATCTGGAGAGCTCAGCGGAGGAAGCTTCCGACCGACGATTTCTTCACCTCCATCGGTTACAGCCTTGCTTCCAGCTGCCACTGCTGCACTCTCACCGTCCTGAAATAGCGGAACACATCCTTCTCTTCGGAGATCTTGCTAATCTGATCTGGCACGACCTCTCTCGTCACTGTAGGAAGAGGCATCGGCCCGGGGGCTTCAACGATCTCCTAGCTAACTGGGGAGACTCCCACAGTCATCAGATCGCTGCAGCCGTAGGTATATGGGTTCTCTGGAAGAATCGAAACAAATTCAGGTACGAAGGTCGCCAATTCAACCTTGATCAACTCACCGCGAAGTCCATCGTCAAATTCTTAAATCAGGAACCGATGCTCCCACTCCCCGGAGAAATTTTGGCAGGCCTGGAGCTAGCCTCGCTTTGGCGCTCCCCCTTGGGCCGGATAGTATTGTTCCGTTTTGCTGTGTCTCCGCGCTTGGCGTGCTTACTTGTATAGGCTTCGGCATTTTGCGCCTGATACATCAATAAAGGTTCCTTTCTTTATATATATTATATATATATATCTATATATAATATATATAATATATATATATATTATATATATATATATAGTAGTGTATAGCCAAATTAAGTTTTTTTTAATTTTATTTGAGTTTCTTAAGAATCCTAGTAATTATGAGGAACATATATATGTGTATTATAAGCTTATATATATATATATAATATAAAATATATATATATATATTATATATATATATATATATATATATATATATTAAATTTTATATAAGCTTATATATATATATATATATAGATATATATCTATATATATATATATATATATATATATATGGTCCTTCCTCATGTGGAGAGTCATTAAAAAAAAAAAAATATATATATATATATATATGGTCATTAAAAAGAAGTGGTCCTTCCTCATGTGGAGAGTCATTAAAAAGAAACTGCCTACTGACGAGATCCTCAACAACATTGAGATTAGCTTAGCTTCTGCCTGCACGTGCTGCTCTGACCGTCAGATGGAGACCATTAACCACATCTTCTGTCAGGGAACCTGCCAGGCAGTATCTGGAGGACCCTTAACCAGCTCTACAATATTGTACCGGGTGGTGGACGCTTCCACGATCTGGCGACCTCCTGGGGTTCGGGCTTCCATGGCCACCAGATCGTCGCAGCGGCCGCAACGTGGGCGATTTGGAAGAATCGTAACAAGGCAAGATACGAAGGTCACCAATACTCAGCCGACCAGCTCATCCGGGAAGTCTTTCGCCAATACCGTAAACGGAGCACCCTATGCTCCTACAGTCCGAGAGCATTCTGGTCCTCGATCCACCCCTAGTTCTTGGTGGTCGAGTTTTCTATCCCCCCTTCGTTCCTTTTGATGGTATACTTGTATAGGCTTTGTCTTTTGTGCCTTGTATACGTGGTCAGGCTTCGGCATTTTCAGCCTTGATTAATAAAATATGGGGGTTCTTCAATATATATATATATATTATATATATATATATATATATATATATATATATATATATATAGGGTCCTTCTATAATACATGGGATGTATCAATACATCCCAAACAATTGTATTGAAAATGCATTAGAAATTGTGAAAGATGTTTATTTTGACTTTACTTGTTACTTTGACTTCGGCTTTAATCTGAGCCATTGGATCAACATCCAGTGATTCAGATTTGGGATGTATCGACACAAATTTTACATGGGATGTATTGAAGAATTTTCCATATATATATATATTTTTTTATTATATATATATATATATATATATATATATTATATATTAAATATATATATTATATTATATATATAATATAATAATATATATATATATATATATATATATACAAGTTTTTTTTTCTCTCTTGACTATATATATATAGATATATATATATATATATATATATATATATAATATATATATATATAATATTTTTATATATATATATATAATATCTATATTTTTATATTATATATTATATATATATATATATATATATATATAATATATATATATATATATATATATATAAGTCAAGAGAGAAAAAACTTGCGGCACAGTTCATTGACAGTGCCAGCGTAAACCCGAGCCCCCTTTCCCCCCCACCCCCCGCGCGCGCTGAGCTGCTGAAGTGAAGATTGGATTCAAAATCCAATCTCTCAATTTAAATCACCAAATTACTTCAAATCTTTTCCTATTAAATCCTATATAGATGCTCCACTAGATTAACTCAAATTCAAATCTAAATTTTGCTCAAATCCTATCTAATTTCGGATTCGAAACCTATATACTCAGAAAAACCCAAAAAAAATGTTTCTTCTAAATTCCTCCTCGTTTCTACTCCAAACTTTGATTCCTTGCACCCAAGCCTCCCTGACACCCCTGTGCAGCTACCCCGCCACCTACACCTCGCTGTCGGCCGCCGCATCGTCGGAGAAGAAGAAATCTGTTCGCTAAACAGAGTTGCACTGTTTCGAAAACAAAGCAGGTACTCATCTTCATGTACTGATTTCTTCATGCTCGTTCATCATTTTCTCTTCTACGAACTTCTATGCGACGCCCACATGACTCTCTTCAAGATCCTTCAGATGGATTTCGAAACGACCCTCTAACATGCTCGAAAAATCGAGACGAAGTTGGAAAAAAACCTAATTTCTGTAATGTTAAAAACTATTTCAAAACCTAAACTTGGAAGCCAAATTGTGGTCTGTACATTAGGGTTTTTTAGAAACTAATTGAAAACAGTCAACAATAACCTAAACGAGATTACAACGCACCTGTTCGATCTACATTTCCATTATTGTACAGAAAGTTATGTGTTGTTAAAGTTGAAGGAAAAACTGTATTAGAAACTGATATTTTTATGAAAAACCTACCGATACGGCGTGCGCTCCAACAAACCGGGCAACGTGGTCGTGCACTATACACATCGAGAGGAGCGTATGGATGTTGCCAACGTGTGGGAACTGACGGAATCCAATTTTGTTGCTGTGCGCGACGAAAGCAGTACGTACCCGTCAAGATACTCCCGTATTGACCCTTTGTAAATTAAGCCATAACTTCGTGTACAGTCGTCGGTTCGAGATGAAACTTGCATCAAGAGGACCGAATCATTTCTTGGTCCTGTACGCCAAGTTTGGTCCGAATCTGAGAAGGTCGACCGGAACGCCTATTTGGCGTGCCCGTGACCCGATCCAATAGGCCAAATTGTGTACGGCCCGTCGAAATCCAACTTTGGACATACGGTTGGGTTCGTTTCCTCAAACCGGACCCGTAGACATATAGTTTGACGAATTTAGAGACCATAGATATTGGCACGCATTTCGGTGCAAAACGGATCCAACGACGAACATCGTTTTAACCCAAAATTACGATTTTACCCCTATCCCAGAATTAGACTTTTGGACAGGTGTTTCCTATATATATTTCACACCGAAAATGTTCTTGATGTTTGTTTCAGCATCCGGAGCCGTTCATGAATTTTGAGATTTTACTGCCCACGTACTTGATTGTTGGATTGCCATTTCCGCACTGTCAAAGAAGATAACTTGCCACCTTACTCTGTGATTTACTTATTCTTATTTTCAGTTATTTATATCAGCATTACTTATCTGTTGTTAGTATTATATCACTGTACGTCCAAGTCACACTTGGGTGCAAGCGACCCTATCGGTCGTTTTACATATTTTTGTTATTTCTCTTGCATTGACTTACCCTAGTAAGCATCCATTGATGATAAGGTATTGGTATTCTCATACAGCCTTGACATTTGCTTTATCACGTGTTGTGAGTCACATATAGGACACGTACTCGCGTTGTCGGTTGGCCACCGATACGTCTGAGGCGTGCGACGGATAGGAGTAACTGTTAATAGAATTGCATACTAGTAGACTTGACAGTTACTAGAGGTTCATATTATTCATGGAGATGACGATACTGGGCATTGGGTGGGGATAACAATACCTGGCGTATGGGCCTCTATTACACTTTCCCTAGTATCCCGGAAGCTCTGCTGGAGATACGGGTATGATTATCCACTCAGGTTGGCCACTGACGTTCTTGAACGTTATGCGCTTGGTCACTGGTGCCCAAGTGGGGACCATACCAGATCCTATTATTGTAGGTCGAAAAAAAAAAATCAGACTGTGCCTAGTTTTCAGCCAGCTAGCCAAACTGCGCCTAATTCATGAATCTGGGCAGACTGTGCCTAGTTTTCCGTCAACAGGGCAGACTGTGCCTAGTTTTCAGCCAGCTAGCCAAACTGCGTCTAATTCATGAATCTGGGCAGACTGTGCCTAGTTTTCCGTCAACAGGGCAGACTGTGCCTAGTTTTCCGTCAACAGGGCAGACTGTGCCTAGTTTACAACAACAAACAGCGCCTACTTTTAACTCAAATGGCGCCCATTTCTCAATCAAACTCAAATAGTGCCTATTCAGTACTCAGAGAGGCGCGCTTCTCAAACCGCGCGTAGATCACATAATCATCATTATCTGATAGCACGGAAATCGAAGAAATCTTATCATTACTCTGACAACACAGCATTCGAGGAAGATATGACAGTTGTCTAGACAGACTGCACCTACATCGAAGAACCAGGCACTATCGACAGACTGTGCCTACTTTTGACTATATCAAGCACACTTTGCAGATTGCGCCTACGTCTCAGTGAAGAAGGCGCAGTTCAATACAACATCAATTCAGAGCTTGCCACGTGTCCCTGAAATAGGCGCGCTTTGACTAAATCAACGCCTAACTACCACTCTACATGTCCAACACGTGTCCTACTAACTGTACACGACCAAGCGCATGTCAATCAAATAATGCCACGTATCTAGAGCAGTTGGTGCACGTTCGTGATAATGGAGTGAAAACAGGCGCAGTTTGTCATACGTGCTCAAAACAGGCGCAGTTTGTCATACGTGCTCAAAACAGGCGCACTTCAACCAGGCACTCTCCAGAATAACTGCCCAAAACAGTTATTTCAGAACTCTATAAATAGAGTTTCGTTTCCATTCAACAGGAGAGATCAGAGAGATCAGATTACACACAGAGAGATTATTCTCTTCAGAGAATCCAGGAGTTCTTGCTAAAGTGCTGCTGCGTTCTTCAGAGGCTCTTCGCCTTCAGTTCATCAGAGGCTTCCTGCCTTCGTTCCATCAGAGGCTTCCTGCCTTCAGTCATCTTCAAAAGCTTTCGTCTTCAAAAGTTCACATCGTCCAAGGGATAAAGCGATCGTCATTCAGATCGGATTCCTATAGTTGTACTTTCCCAGAATTCTTGTAATATTCTTTACAAAGTTTGTGAAATAAAGATTATACTTTGTTTTTGCAAACAAAATGGCGACTCTGCTGGGGACAACCTTTTCCTCCGATGAAGAGGTGACAACTCAATGTGACACGGCGTCTATCGGCTCGACGCAGAAGACTTTGGTCGTGAAAGTTGACCAAACGGCCTACGAAGCAATGATTAATGCACAAAGCACTCCTCGCCGCACTACGACTTCCGTCAAGAGCAAGACTCGCTCAGTGTGGGCTCCCAAGAACTCTGTTACTTCTCTAATGAAGAACGCTGCCACTTCCTCGGCACAACCTGCTTTATAAGACACCAGTATCTATCTCTGGTAATCAGGCGCAGTCTGTTCTCTCCTTAGGGAAACAGGCGCAGTCTGCTGTAAACCATTTTTGGCACAGTTCATGCCAAAACAGCACAATCTCTGCCTCACAATCAGGCGCAGTCTGTTCTCTCCTTAGGGAAACAGGCGCAGTCTGCTGTCAAACCATCTTTTGGCACAGTTCATGCCAAAACAGCACAATCTCTGCCTCACAATCAGGCAGTCTGTTCTCTCCTTAGGGAAACAGGCACAGTCTGCTGTCAAACCATCTTTTGGCACAGTTCATGCCAAAACAGCACAATCTCTGCCTCACAATCAGGCGCGGTCCGTTCTCTCCTTAGAGAAACAGGCGCAGTCTGCTGTCAAACCATCTTTTGGCACAGTTCATGCCAAAACAGCACAATCTCTGCCTCACAATCAGGCGCAGTCTATTCTCTCCTTAGGGAAACAGGCGCAGTCTGCCACCAAACCTTCTTCTGGCACAGTTTGTGCCAAATTGGCACAAGTCAAATCTTCTGCTGCTGCCAAGGCTCAATCCAATACATCTGCTGCCCTGACTAAACAGGCACAGTCTACTCAGGCGCAGTCTGCCACCAAACCTTCTTCTGGCATAGTTTGTGCCAAATTGGCACAAGCCAAATCTTCTGCTGCTGCTCAGACGCAGTCTACTCCGGATCACTCCAGAATCCAGAAACCCAAACTGCTCAGGCGCAGTTTGCTGAGGACAGTCCTTTGGCTGCTCCTTCTTCGTATCAAAAGGAAAAGACCCTTGGTCTTCTCCCAATCTTCCCAAGCGCAAAACTTGGAAGATAACAGAGGGAAATGCTTTTTAGTTATCCCTTCATCTCAAAACAATGGAAAGGTCCTCTGGCCTTTTCCAAGTCGATTCTTATCGAGGAGGATCCAACTGATAGTGCCTCTGCACCTATTAGTGAATATCCCCCTTAACAAGGGTTCTCGTACTAATCAGAGAGGTATTTTACCTACTCCCAAGGCAAATATTCAGGAATTGCCTAATTTGCGGATTTCACGATCCGAACAAGGCAAATTACAAGTTTCACAAACTGAGGTTCTCAGGGGCGGTTTAAATGATTTACGGGCATATCTCAATAAAAACCCCAATCAAAACCTACCTCTGTGAAACGCAAATATGCTAAGATTAACTTACCTCAATATCAACCTTTTGGGGCAAGGAATCCTGACAATTACGCCAATCAGATGAGTACCTCTCTTTATACTCATGGAATCGAACGTTTACGAAATCGGAATCATGTTCCAAATGTCATCTATGAGTATATCCCTGCTACTTCTTCTCGTCCCATTGTCTCTGATCTTCGGGATCATCTCAGGCAGAAACGGAATATCACCCCCAGTTCTCCCAAACAATCACAAGTTCATCATTGCAATCATCCTCACGAAGTGGTTATCAAATGTTGTTGCCAAACAACCAAACGTTCTGTCTTCGAGCGTCTGACTTTCCCTTCTGTTGATCAAAAGAGTGATGATGAAGAAGAGGTAATGTTTGCCTCCGTCAACATGACTTCCAGAGACTCTGGGGGTAGAAAATGCAAGCACGGAAAGACCCGGAGACCTAGTCAGCACTATCTTGACCGACTTAGAGAATCAGATGTGGTGTTTACCAGCATACTCGATCTCGAAGCCGAGAAACAATCGGTCAAAGGAATCTTCCTTACAGTGATCGGTCTACTTCTCATGATGGGGGTAATTCAGACTTTGCTGTCGACAGTGATGGCTCTGAACAAACTGTGTCATCTGTCATGGCACGAGAAGTGACAGCATACGTCGTTGAAGAACAAGATGCTTCTGGTTCTAACAATCAGAATCAAAGGATTGTTGCACTAGAAGAACAATTGAAGACTATGGCCGAAATGATGGCTAAAATGCATGATGTTATTATGGCTCAGCACACTCCACCGGTCATAACTCCTGAACCATTGATTTCTTCCACTCCTCAGAACCCTGGTCTGGGGTACCACCTCTTCCAAACATCACAGTACCAGCTCAGGTTACTTTTAGCCAAACTGGTGCTGGGGGTGATGCTTACCATGCGGTTCCTCCTCCGGCTATTACTAATCAATCTAGCAATCCTCAATCTTCAGGGAATGCTAATGATGCTGTTGAACAATTGCGGAATCAATTTGAAGCCTATACACAAAAGGAAGGCTTACAACGGTTGGGCATTAAACAACCCTATCCCGCCGAATGGAAGAAAATGCAGTTTCCACCAAAATACAAATTCCCCACCATTATGCAGTTCGATGGCACTTCATCTCCCAATCAGTATATTAATCATTTTGAATTGATGACTGATCCTCTTCAGCCTAATGATGCCCTTCTTACTCGGGTATTCGTCAGTTGCTTAACTGGGCTGCTTATGACTGGTACCGAAGTCTACCAGACGGGTCCATCACTTCATTTGCAGGCTTCAAGCAGATATTCCTTGAACGATTTTATGAAGGTGTCAACGACATGACTATGTCAGCCCTCATTAAAATCAAGCAAAGAAATAATGAGCCTGTTGAGCAATTTATTGAGAGGTTTCGTCGCGAAGCTCTCAAGATGCCAATGGGGACCCCATCTGCTGTCACCATTGACACTTGCAAGAATAATCTCTTGCCAATTGTTAGTATGTGGACAGGGGCTACTCAGTTCCAGGATTGGCCTTCTTTCATAATCAATGCTAAGGCAGCAGAACTCAGCGCCGAAAAGTTCAAGACATTGGGGGTTCACATGAATCCCGACCAAGATGATCAAAATTCAAATTCTGGCAACAACAACAATCGCCAGAATAATAATAGAAAAGGCAAAGATACCTCTGCTCCTAAGGAAACTTTGGCCATTGACTTGAGAAGCAAAGAAGTGTTAGCTGTCAACGTTTCTCAACCTGCTCCTACTTCGTCTCAGCAACCCCAGAGACCGCAGCGTCCCAAGGAGGAATATTCCTTTGATGAGGATGATATCATGGGGATCTTCGACTGTCTTACCAAAAGCAACAAACTTCAATTGCCCGACCCCAAAAGGCCGGAAGAGGTTGGTAAGACTGATCATCCTAAGTATTGTGTTTACCACAGATTCATCGGACATCCTACTCGAGCATGCTATGTGCTTAAAGGAAAAATACAAGAGATGATCAAATCTGGAGCAGTAACTCTCGAACAGGACGAAAAGACGGTGACGGCTAATGTCGTCTCTGTTCAGTTCGGTGACTTCACACCTCTGCAGGTTGAAGAAGGCGTAGTTCCCATTCCTCGGACTACTCTGGAGTTGTGAACCTTCCTCCTCCCCGACATGAAGGACTTTTCCCCTTGACTACTTCTAAAGGGGAAATCTTGTGGATTCATCCAGATCTGGTCTCAGATTTTGAAGCCTCCGCCTCTTCTTTATCCAAGCAAAAGAAAATTCCAAATGCAAGTTTAAAAGCTGCAATATGGTTTCTCTTGAACCATTAACCGAAGAAGAGATCTTGCTGGGCAGATTTCTTGAAAGTTTGACATACAACCGTTCATTCAATCCCCAGCAGACATTTTGATGATTCATCATCATACATTTGACGGTTTATACCGTTCATCATCATACATCTGACGGTTCATTCCGTTCATCATCATCCATTTGACGGTTTATACCGTTCATCATCATACATCTGACGGTTCATTCCGTTCATCACATTCATTTGACGGTTCATCCCGTTTCATTATCATTTGACGGTTCATTCCGTTCATCATTACCATTTGACGGTTTATACCGTTCATCATCATACATTGACGGTTCATTCCGTTCATCACATTCATTTGACGGTTCATCCCGTTCATCATTATCATTTGACGGTTCATTCCGTTCATCATTATCATTTGACGGTTCATCCCGTTCATCATCATACATTTGACGGTTTATACCGTTCATCATCATACATTGACGGTTCATTCCGTTCATCATCATCCATTTGACGGTTTATACCGTTCATCATCATACATCTGACGGTTCATTCCGTTCATCACATTCATTTGACGGTTCATCCCGTTCATCATATCATTTGACGGTTCATTCCGTTCATCATTATCATTTGACGGTTCATCCCGTTCATCATTATCATTTGACGGTTCATTCCGTTCATCATTATCATTTGACGGTTCATCCCGTTCATCACATACATCTGACGGTTCATCCCGTTCATCACATTCATTTGACGGTTTATCCCGTTCATCACATTCATTAGACGGTTCATCCGTTCATCATATCCATTTAACGGTTCATCCCGTTCATCATCATCATTTGACGGTTTATACCGTTCATCTTCATCATCTGACGGTTCATCCCGTTCATTATCATCATTTGACGGTTCATCCCGTTCATCACACCATTTGACGGTTATACCGTTCATCTTCATCATCTGACGGTTTATCCCGTTCCTCACATCATCCGGTGGTTCATATTCCTCCATAAAGAATTGAATTCAATCAGTCTTGAAAAATGAAGATTCATCATTTGGATATTCATTAAATGTCTGAAACGTGAGGCTAATCCTTCCAGATCGCGCAGATAGCTTAGCCTATGCGCAACTTGATTTGATTTTCAAAATTCAAAGTATTTCGAAATTTTGAATAAAATCAACTTTCGAAAACTTTGAAGGGGGTCTTGTAGGTCGAAAAAAAAAAAAATCAGACTGTGCCTAGTTTTCAGCCAGCTAGCCAAACTGCGCCTAATTCATGAATCTGGGCAGACTGTGCCTAGTTTTCCGTCAACAGGGCAGACTGTGCCTAGTTTTTAGCCAGCTAGCCAAACTGCGTCTAATTCATGAATCTGGGCAGACTGCGCCTAGTTTTCCGTCAACAGGGCAGACTGTGCCTAGTTTTCCGTCAACAGGGCAGACTGTGCCTAGTTTACAGTCAACAACAACAGCGCCTACTTTTAACTCAAATGGCGCCCATTTCTCAATCAAACTCAAATAGTGCCTATTCAGTACTCAGAGAGGCGCGCTTCTCAAACCGCGCGTAGATCACATAATCATCATTATCTGATAGCACGGAAATCGAAGAGATATCTTATCATTACTCTGACAACACAGCATTCGAGGAAGATATGACAGCTGTCTAGACAGACTGCACCTAATCGAAGAACCAGGCACTATCGACAGACTGCGCCTACTTTTGACTATATCAAGCACACTTTGCAGATTGCGCCTACGTCTCAGTGAAGAAGGCGCAGTTCAATACAACATCAATTCAGAGCTTGCCACGTGTCCCTGAAACAGGCGCGCTTTGACTAAATCAACGCCTAACTACCACTCTACATGTCCAATACGTATCCCACTAACTGTACACGACCAAGCGCATGTCAATCAAATAATGCCACGTGTCTAGAGCAGTTGGTGCACGTTCGTGATAATGGAGTGAAAATAGGCGCAGTTTGTCATACGTGCTCAAAACAGGCGCAGTTTGTCATACGTGCTCAAAACAGGCGCACTTCAACCAGGCACTCTCCAGAATAACTGCCCAAAACAGTTATTTCAGAACTCTATAAATAGAGTTTCGTTTCCATTCAACAGGAGAGATCAGAGAGATCAGATTACACACAGAGAGATTATTCTCTTCAGAGAATCCAGGAGTTCTTGCTAAAGTGCTGCTGCGTTCTTCAGAGGCTCTTCGCCTTCAGTTCATCAGAGGCTTCCTGCCTTCGTTCCATCAGAGGCTTCCTGCCTTCAGTCATCTTCAAAAGCTTTCGTCTTCAAAAGTTCACATCGTCCAAGGGATAAAGCGATCGTCATTCAGATCGGATTCCTATAGTTGTACTTTCCCAGAATTCTTGTAATATTCTTTACAAAGTTTGTGAAATAAAGATTATACTTTTGTTTTTTGCAAACAATTATCAGCCAGGGCTTATGCGTCGAAGGATTGTATCTCAACTGCATATTCACAGTAGAATGGTTAGGAACCCTATTGCATGTATTCCCTCTTACTCTCTATTATATATCACAGTTTATATGACATGGTATTTTTTGTATCTTGTTACGTCCCTCTGAGGACCTGGTTATCTCTCCAGGGTTAGACGATTTCTCGTAGGAGTACGGAGCGGCACTGGATTCTTCATACATTGATGACGAGGCATATCCTGCTGAGTTCTAGTCTATTTATTTATTGAGACATTTAGTGGACATTTTTATATCTCTTTTCTTTCTATTTTACGGAGGTTGGACTCCGATCATTGAGACTATTATTCATAGCTGTTTGGAGTGGGTATGTCCCCGGCTATCTATTTGATACACTCATTTATTATTTGGACTCTATTATCTTCTGTGTTGAGCTGTGATGAGATTAGATGATTATTATGGCCTATGATTATTTTTTATTTACAGCTTATGTATATGAGGATTCCATATGTTGGAGTATTCTTCGTATATGTGCAGTTGGCATGTCTACGTACTCGATCCTAAGTATTTTAGGATTGGGGCATTACAGATGTAGCCAGTCTGACTGCTGCATCATGATATAGAACGAGGTCGTGATGCTAAACTTCATATGTGCCTCTAACCTGATTAAAGATCAGCTTAGAGTCTCCATATACTTCGAGATATTCAATATCCAGCTGTTTAGCCAATTGGAGGCCAATGAATAGAGCATTATATTCAGCCACATTATTAGAACATAACTCGTCCAAGGAATAAACTCTTTGAATAGCTAATCCTTCCGGTGATATAAGGATAATTCAACTCCAGTAATAATGGTACATTTGGGTCCAATTTTGGATGCACCATCAAAGAATAGACGCCAGGAAAGAACTTCTTCTGAAATCATGTTAGATTCTAGAGTTTTATCAGGAATCTCGTCATAAAGTTTAGATGTCTCTGGGATTGGATGAGCCGCTAATAAGTCCACAAGGGCTTGAACCTTGACGTTTTTTGGGACATAAACCATATTATACTGTGCTAGCAATATGGCCCATGTAGCAAGCTTGGAATTAAGTGTACTAGGCTTCTTCATCAGAACTCGAAGAGGTTGACTCTGGAGATGACATGAATGGTTTGAGTGGTGATATAATATCGTATTTTTTGAACAACGAGCATTAGGGCTAAACATTCATTTTTTACGAAACATATCGATTCAGCACCATCATCATGTGACTGAGGTAGTAGATAGCTTGCTCATGACCTTCCTTTCTTTTGGGCTAATAAAGCCCCCAAGGAATGATAAATTGCTCGGACATACATCAGAAAAGGTATTTCTGATACTGGAGGTACTAGAACTGGAGGGTTCATCAAGTACCACTTTATGTCTTCAAATGCTTGTTGACATTCTTCAGTCCAAATGAAAGATACACCTTTCTTCATGAGTTGAGTGAACGGTCTGCAGCATCCAGAGAGATTTGAGATGAATCTCCTGATGTACGTAAGCCATCCCTGGAATCCTCGTAGCTCTTTTAGGTTGCGTGGAGGATGCATCTCTTGAATGGCTTTGATCTTCTCGGGGTCAACGTGTATAGCCTTAGAGGTAATAACGAATCCGAGGAATTTGCCACTAGAGACTCCCAAGAATGACTTGGTGGGATTTATCTTGAGTTGATGCTGGCGCATTAGATCGAAAATAGTTCTCAAGTCTTGGATGTGATATTCCTTTAGACGACATTTGACAGCAATATCATTAACATAGCATTCGACTGTCTTCCGTAAATGTTCACAGAAGATGGTACTCATAGTCTGCTGATAAGTTGCACCAGCATTTTTAAGACCGAACGGCATGACAGTGTATCAGAAGACTCCCAAAGGAGTACAGAAAGATGTATGTCTCTCATCTTCTAGATGCATCATGATTTGATTGTATCCAGAGAATACATCCATAAAAGACATTCGTTCAAACCCGCAAGTGGTATCGATCATGACATCAGTGATCGGAAGAGAAAACTCATCTTTGGGACAAGCATCGTTGAGGTCTCTAAAGTCAATGCAGACTCGGACCTTCCCTACTTCTTTATAACTGGGACGATATTAGCCACCCAGTCGGGATTTTGTTTTTCTCTGACAAAACTATAGGCGATAAGTTTCTTGACTTCATCTTCTATGGTATCCATCATGTCAGATCGGAATCAACGTTGTTGTTGTTTGACCGGCCTTGCATTAGGCAGGATATTGAGCCTGTGAGTAGCGATCTGAGGATCTATTCCTGGCATATCCTCATAACTCTAAGCAAAGACATCAATGTATTCTCGAATAAGCTGAATTAATTCTTGCTTTTTTGCTTCTGGGAGGCTTTTACTGATGAACATTAGTCTGGGTAAAGCTTCATCTCCAACATTGACTTGAATTAATTGATCTTCTGTAGGTGGTTCTCGTTGCTCGAAGCAAAGTTACCATTGATAGTCCATTCTTTGTGCCCAAGGATCTGACTCAGGAGCTTCAGCAAAATCGTCATCATCTTCTGAGAACTCGACGGTCACCATATTAGAAGATAGAGTCACTCAATGGACGTGCCCTATACTGGTGTCAGAATCTTATGAAACAGAGTTAGAAGAGTTAGATCGCTCCTTTTTGTCAGACTTAGAAGCGTTTGGGGTCGTAACCGGCGAGGTATAACCCAACCCATGCTTCGTTTTGCTATAGTATTGCATGACTTTCCTTTCGGAGAGGGAATATGAATAGGAGTTCACCTTCCTTACCACCATTAAGGCTACTTTGAAATTGTAGCCCATCTTTTGAATGATGTCTTTAGATTGTTGACTATAACGACGTAGTTTGAGCTGCCCGTTATCATTTTTTAGTCTCGCTATCGGACGTAGTCTTCTGCTCTGTTTCTTTACTAAAAAGTATAGGAAGCTCATCTTTTTTCTGAAAGGAACTAGGAAGAAGGAATCTTGAGCTGGTTCGAATGATACTTCATCTTGGAAAGGTTGAACTGCTCCTATTGTAAGTGGTTCGAAGTTATCTAGCATTTCTAAGTAATACCGAGTATAATCAATAACATCAGTATACTGTAAAAGAGATTCTATTTTATTGATTTTTACATATATTTACAACATGGCTTTTGACCTTAGCCGATGGCTTGCTAAGGTTGCTAACGAGAGGAGGAGAAAGAGAAAGAGAAGGAGAAGGCTTGTTATGACGGAGGTCGATAACAAGAGGCTCAGAAGATATGAGCTCCCTCTGTTCAATCTTTTCAGCAGGAAGAGGCTTAGCATGAGAGGAGAGATAGATGGTTAGTGTCTGAGAAGACGAAGGATGAGAAGTGCGTCCTTTAACTGGAATCTCAAGAACATCATCTGGAGTGTCCCTTTAATCTTCCTCGGTATCCATGGCCAGTACAACTTTTATGAATTCTTCTTTGTACATCCTGGAGTCAGTGAAATATGTTTCGATGTCTCAGAAGGGGTTAAGATCAGCACCTCCTTTTGGACTTCTCCATTGGCATCCACATACTTGAAACATTGATGAAGAGTTGATGGGACAATGTTATGTTCATGCAGCCACAGTCTTCCTAGCAAAGCATTATAGGAGTCGTAATTGTCAATCACATAAAAGGTGACCTTTGTGTGAAGATTGCTGATTTGCACTTTTAGACGAATCTTCCCTAGTGGTTCACTTCTTCCAGAATTGAATCCTAAGATCGTCGTGATAGTCATAGAAAGATTATGAATAGGAATCTTCAGAGCATCTAGTAAAGTTTTTGGCATGATGCTAAATGCAGATCCGGGATCGATCAGGATACGGTCAACCATCATTGTATCGACATACCCTATGTAATAGAGAGGTGGTCATGTCGATTGTCTTCCATAAGCATGTCATCTTGTGTGAAAGCGATGTTAGGAATCAATTCCATCACACTATGACAGTGAAAACATGCTACAGGTTCCTCATCGGGTTTCTTGAGAAGTGTCAAGCAAGCGTCTGCTTGCAACAGAGCTTCGCTTAATGTTTCTCGAGTTTTCTTCGAAAGACGAAGGAGCTCAAAAATTGATAACCCTGCTGGAGTATGGCTAGCTAAGCCAATAGTCAAAATTGTATGGCTTTTAAGTCCAAGATGCGGAGTTTTCTTCAATATCTTATCGAAGCGAACCGGCTGTTTTCTTTTGTCGGCCGCCGTTGGTTTAGGAGGAGTCGGTTCCACTGAAGGTGATGAAGCCGATGGAATATTGACAGCAGGGGAAGAAGATTCTGGAGGGGTATCTGGAGCTATAGTAGGGATCTCTTGACCTTTTGAATATTCTCTAAGATAGAGTCTTCCAGACCTGGTACCAGTCAAGGCTTCTTCTTCTGGTATCGGTACGAATGATACCATGTTGCAGTTCTTTGTCCGAGTCTTCCCTTTGGAAAGCTTCCTTTGACAAGATGAAAAGTTTGTCCAGAACCCCAAGCCAATACGAGACTGATTGTATTGAAGGTGTAGGAAAAGAGGTAGAGGAGATCCTTTTCCATGGTTCAAGCCAGGGGCTTCTGCAGGTCATATTCCTTCTTCATCATTAGTTCTCGATTATTGACTATATAGATAGAATGCTGGTTGGTAACTGTCCTCTGGCTTCGGTAGTATCATCTCAGAAGAGGAAGATGAACTCGCTACCGAGATGAAGGTAGTAGTTAAAGGTGGCGAATAATGATCACCCAGTGAGGTCATGTGATATGACTTGTATTTGATTGCCTTCTTAGATTTTGTAGACGAGGTGGGTGTCTCAAAGTCAGCCACCAAATCAGGATGGATCCACATGATTTTTCCTTTATCAGTTGACAGAGGAACAAGACCATCACATCATGCAGGCGGGAGATTGACAATCTCTAGAGTAGCTTTCAGGATAGGAACGACTCATCTTGCATAAGTTGAGCAGAAAAGTCGCCAAACTGCAAAGAGACGATGTTGGCAGTCACAGTCATCTCATCATGTTGAAGAGTGATTGCGCCGGCTTTAATCATCTCTTGGACCTTTTCTTTGAGTACACAGCATGCTCTGGTCGGGTGTCCAATAAACCTGTGATACACATAGTATTTAGGATGATCAGTCTTACCTACTTCTTTGGCCGTTTTACGTCGGGTAGCTGAAGTTTATTGCTCTTGATTAAGCAATCGAAGATACTCATAACATGTCTACATCGAAGGAGTATTCCTCTTTCGGGTGCGGTGCCCTTTGTAGTGGTGCTGTCGTGGTAGGTGTTGATTGACCTATGTTGGTAGCTAGAGTTTCTTTACCCTTGACATTGATGACCAAGGATTCCTTGCCCTTGCGGTTATTCTGACGGCCACCGTTGTTGGATACAGAATGTTCATCTGTCGAGATTAGGCATCTGGATCCCTAATTGCTTGAACTTGTCAGCACTTTCTTCGGCTACTCTAGCATTCTCTATAAAGGAAGGCCAGTACTGGAATTACATGGATCCAGTCCACATGCTGACTATAGATAGCAAATTTAATTTACATGTGTCTATAGTCGGAGCATCTGGATTTCCCAGAGGCATTTTGAGTGCCTCACGACAGAAGCATTCAATAAAATGTTCAGCAGTTTTATTGGGCCGTTATTTGATTTTGATGAGGGCTGACATAGTCATGTCATTTGTTCTCTCAAATCGTTTCAGGAATATTTGTTTGAACCCAGCAAAGGAGGTTATGCAACCGTCTGGCAAACTGCGATACCAGTCGTAAGTCGCACCAGTAAGCATCCGACGAGTACTCTAGTGAGTAGAGCATCTTTCGGCGGAAGTTGATCAGTCATTACCTCAAAGTGATTGAGGTACTGGCCTAGGGACGTACTGTCGTCAAACAGCATAATGGTAGAAGGCTTGTATTTGGGGTAGAAACGGAACTTTCTTCCACTCTATGGGATAAGGTGTTTGACCCAAGCTTTTGTAGGCCATCCTTCTGTTTAAAGGCTTCAAACTGAGTACCCAAAAGCTTTACAGCCTCATTAGCGTCTCCCGATGCTTGTGGAGCAGTAGACGAATTTGGTGTGTTAGAAGGAGGAACTGCATGATAAGCACCACCCCAGCACCAGAAAGACTTGGAGTTGGCACCGTAGCATTGTGAGGAGATTGTACTGTAGCTCCCCTTTCCGGAAAATTTTAGAATAATTGTATTTATTATTTAAATAGTGATTATTAGGTTTTATAAATAATATCTAGAAATTTGATATATGTGAATTGTACGTATTGTTAATATCTAAGGGTGTTGTAGAATAGTAAGGGTGGGCAGGCCAAAGAAAGACTTTATATTATGATGCATACATGATACATTGGTTTAGTCAATTGTTATCATAGTTGTTGTTATTATTATTATTATTATTATTATTATTATTATTATTATTATATATTATTATATTATTATTATTATTTTCATTGTAGATATTAAATATAAAATCAAGGATTGAATTTCAAATATTAATGATACTTAATATTTATTGTTCATATTTTGGTATGTGTATATATATATAACACATATTATATACATAAATAGATAATATTGATGCCTGTATTTCTATATAAACATTTATTTAGATTTTTAGATATTTTGTTATATAAGTAAATATAAATTATGTGTGTATGTATATAGGAATATATATATTATATATGTGACTATATATATATAAATATATAGTGTATAAGTGTGATACATATATATATATAATATATATAATATTATATATATAATATATATATATATATATATATATATAATAAATAGTATTGGCTGAATTGGAAAAAAACTAGGAATATAAAAGCATATATAATAAAATTAGAAGCCCAGGCCATAAGCCCGGACCACTCTATCACCCAACAGCCCAACACCACCCTACCAGCAAAGAACCCCAAGTCCCGAGCCCATAGGAAAATCAGCAGTTCGTTTCATATACACTTTGGTATATATTGTAGAGAGAGCCGAGCAAACTTCCCATAACATTTTACTAAAGCATCAATAAAAACCCAGCCCACACAGCAGGCCACTGGCCCGACCCCTTCAAGCCCCTGCAGTGACTACTTCCCCATCGAACAGGAGAAGCCCAAGCAACCACACGAAACCGAGCTAACCCGATACCTACGTACAGTCGAAAGGAAGGAAGGAAGAACTCGCGTATATAAATGCTCGAAAAAAAACCCAAACCCTAATTTCCCCCAACGCCGACAGCCCTCCCCGCGAGTGCCCCGCGCGCGCCGCCGAAGCTCCGCCGCGGGACGGCCGGCCGGCCAGGCGCGGGCATCCGCGCGACAGAGCGCAGAGACAGCAATAGCAGCAGTCCCGCCACGAGGCTGCCTTCGCGACGCGTTTTCTCGATCACCGTGTGATCGTTTTGCACACCGTTTTCGCAGGTACGTTCACAACCCATAAGACTATAGATCCCTTCGCGTAGACTCTTTTTATTCGTACTGTACACGACGAGAATCGATCGCAAAGATCGAGAAAAATCTCGAAATTCTGAGTTTAGAGTCTGTCCCAAACTCCCCAGTTTGAGTCCCGATTTCTTGCAAAACAGTGATCGATTTCGAAATCCTTTTGAAGGCGTTTATTGACAACATGTAGGACAACAAAACCCTTCAGATAGTTTAATTGTTCGTTCGCAGTGTAATGAGTAAATTGATTGCAAAATTACCGAAAAATCTGTTTTCAAAACACTGAAATTGTTCCACACGACGTGCGTCACGCCAATCGGGACGACGTAGTCGCGAACCGAAAGCATCGAAAGCTGCGTAACGGCTTCGTGGTCGTGTGGGCTTTGGCGGAATTCAAATTGGTCGCGTGTGCGCGACGAATTTGATGCGTATCCGTCGAAATTCACCGTATCGTGCACTTTGCAAATTTCTCAATTACTTTGTGCACGTTCATCAGATCGAGACGAAACTTGCGCCAACAGAACCGTATCGTTTTTCTGGTCTTGTATGCCAAGTTTGGTCCAATTCTGAGACAGTTGAATCCGACGTCGTTTTGCGGGCCCCACGGTCCCACTCAACGGGCGATTTTGTGCACGGTCCGCCGGAATCCAACTTTGGACATACGGTTGGGTTCGTATCGAAAAACTGGATCCGTAGACATGCAGTTTGATGACTTTAGAGACCGTTGACTCTGGCACGTTTTTCGGTGCAAAGCGGGTCCAACGGCGGACACCGTTTTGGTCCGAAATTACCGTTTTGCCCCTGTGTCCAGAATTGGACGTAAGGACAGGCAATCCTAGCTAATTGGACTATTCTGAGATCATTGGTATTGTTTATTTCAGCTTCCGGAGATTGTTGTACGGGTTTTGACTATAGTGGCACATTGAGTAGTTCAGATTGCCGGTTTCACCACAGCACAGGACCACAGGCGAGTACAGTTTATTGTCTGCATTTCGATATTGATCTTTACTATATTTTATTGATTAGTCATTGGTTATGTGATTTTTATACTCTATTTAAATTATTGAGTCGGGAATGAGAAGTACCAAGGATGTGTGATCCGACCGTAGACATTGTAGATCTCGTAGACATTGTTTATTTTGCAGTAGATCTCGTAGACATTGTAGATCTCGTAGACATTGTTTATTTTTATGCAGTAGATCTCGTAGACATTGTAGATCTCGTAGACATTGTTTATTTTATGCAGTAGATCTCGTAGACATTGTAGATCTCGTAGACATTGTTTATTTTATGCAGTAGATCTCGTAGACATTGTAGATCTCGTAGACATTGTTTATTTTCATGCAGTAGATCTCGTAGACCGTGCGGTGTATACCTCAGACCGATCACATGTCAAAGGTACTTCTAACGGTGGAAAGTATATTGGTCTATTTATTACTATTGATTTTTCTTACGGCTTTACCGTTATTTTCAAAACTCATGATTGATGTCTAACCTTTGTCTTATAGTCATTTTCTTTATTTGAAATTACATTCGGTGAATTGTGCTCGTTCCATTCCTGACTGGAAACCAACATTTTCAGGTTAGCCGTGGATTCACTTAGCTTGGGAGTGACGGGTGTACTTGCAGACAAAAGCCTAGAGACTAGTTAGATAGATGAGTTGTAGTCATTCATTTATTTGTACAAGTTTATATTTTCTACAAATGTAAAACTTGTGATCTTTGTAAATTAAATTAATCTTGTGAATGAGTATATTTGTGATTTTGATCTTCATGGCCGTGACAGCGTTCTACCGCCGACATTGCGGCGTAGGCTGACTTGGACACGTCTCGTATCCGTTTAAAAAAAAAAAAAAACGGGTGCGGTCGTGACAAGTACCCCCTGACCGATATTAGTAGGAGAAGATGCCGCTACTTGTTCTTGGGTTGGAATTAGATTTGCAACCGATGGAATGGTATATTGTGCCACTATTACGGCATGCATGCTCGCCATCATTTCAGCCATGTTTTTTAAGCTGGCTTCTAAAGAGGCAATTTTTGCTCCTGACTGTCGGAACTGGATGCATCTTTTTCTTCATTAATGACATAGGCAGTCACTTCTCTGGCCATTAAAGATGAGCTGGTGGAAAAGATAGTCCGTTCGAAGCTTTTATTGTCGGCATCAAAGTCATACAAGGAACTACCCCCGGATAAGGGATAGGAAGATCCCATTGACTGAGGGAATCTTGGTCAAAGTCATAAAGATTCTTTTGACCAATTATTTTTCGGTTAGAAGAAAGATTCCTTTGACCGAATGTATCTCGGTTGGAAGGAAGATTCCTTTGAACGATTGTTTCTCGGCTTCTTGATCTGGTATGTTTGTAGACTCCTTTGTCGGAGTCACAGATCTGATCCAAGTATTTGACTGGGGTTGCGTGATACATTGTGTCTCGAATGCTTTCTACCCCCAGTACTACAAGATGTCATGTTGACCGAAGCAAATAGCAACTCGTCTTCATCAACTAGAGTCACTTTAGGAGGGTGACTTTGTATGTCAAAAGAACGATTGTAATTTATACGGTCGAAAATAGTTTTCCTGGCTGATTTACAGCAGCATTGTGCTTGAGCTTCATGGGAAACAGACCTGAGTTCCTTACATATAGTTGTTGCGGGAGATAAATCTCTATCTACTGCTATGATCAGTTTAAGAGATTGAGGATAGTTCAAACGGTCAAAAATAGACCATTTTGCTGCCTGGCAGCAACACTTAATCACTATCTCATGATTACAACGATGCTCCATAGGTGGAGTTACAACAGATACATGAGACGGGCCTACGATCTTCCACTTTTGTATAAAAATCTCGCAGAGATTAGTTACCTTAACAGGGTAAGGAGAAGAAAAGGGTACATATTCATGGATTACATTAGGAACATGGTTCCTGTTCTTGAGATGTCTGGTCCCTTGGGTGTACAAGGAAGTGCTGAGCTGATTGTCATAGGTAAGGGGGTCCTTGACTTTAGAATTCTTCACTTTGTGCAGATCAGTAGCTGGCGCAGATTGTACTTGGTGCACCCTATGGCTTGATGAAGTTGGCTCTGATTTGCGCCTGTTGAGATAGGCGCACATGTCAGAAAGGTGCGTCTCATGTGTGTTTGTTTGGGACACCATTAATTTTCCCTATTTGGACCTTGATATACGCAAAGTTGTCAGATCCTGATTTGGATTTGGTTGGTTCTTAGGAGTAGACAAGATGCCTTGTTGTACTGTGCACCCAACTCTAGCACGCTTAGTATGGCGCCAATGAGCAGAAATTACTTTCTTGGCAAAGACTTGGTTGTCTCTATCAAGAAAAGTAGAACTCCTGCACAAAAGAGTCTGAGTAGTGATTGGCGTAAGGGCACAATCAGTAGTATTTTCTACCAAGTCAAAGACTGGGAAATGATGAGGAAAGGCCAAAGGGCACTTTCCTTTGTTCTGCGTAGGAGCAGAAATAGATATATTCTTCCCCAAGTTCAGAACTGGAGGAGAAGAGAGAGTAGCCAAAAGGCATTTTCTTTTGTTCTGCGCCAGGGGAGCAATGGGCGCAGTAGTGAACGCAGTCTGTACAGCAGCATGAGAAAAGGCCAAAGGGTGCTTCCCTTGGTTCTGTACAGGAGCAGAAATGGACATGTCCTCTCCTAAGTTCAGAACTGAGAAGGAAGATGGAGTAGCCAAAGGGCATTTCCTTTTATTTTGTGCCAAGGTAGCAGTTGGTACAGTCTGCGCAGAAGCTGTGATTGGTGCTTTGACGGACTTCGGAGTTCAAATGGCACGCGCCTTGTTCTTGGCAACAATAGTAGCCCGCCTTGCACCCCCAGTACTGATCATAGCTTCGTAGGCTGTTTGGTCGACTTGGACGACCAAGGACTTCTACGTCTTGCCGATCGACGCGGTATCACATTGAGTTATCACCTTCTCATCGGAGGAGAAAGTCGTCCCCAGCAGAGTCGCCATTTGTTTGCAAAAACAAAAGTTTGATTTACAAACTAAGAAAAATAAAAGTATAATTAGTACAATTTGATTTCTGGGGAAGTACAACAATAGGAATATGATCAGAAGATCACTTTATCCCTTGGACGATGTGATATTGAAGACACAAGCCTCTGGAGAATGCAGCAGCACTTTACAGGGAGATTATGATCATTAGTGATTATTTGCAAGTGATTTGAAACTCTATTTATAGAGTTCTGAAATAATTCTTAAGTAGTTATTCTGAATTGCGCGTACTATATTTTGCGCGCCATCCTTCCAGTTGTGCGAACGGTTACATGAAATGCTAGGGACGCGTGGCATTCTGTGAAAGAGATACACGTGGTCGTGGACAGTGTAGTAGACACATTCTTCGAGATTAGTGGCATGCGCACCACGTCACTTAACTAGGTGGCGCCAGCTTGATAGGTAGCGCCAGGCACAATTTGATAACTGGTGCCTCCTAGTTAGTCTATCAGTTTCTGTCATCATTGATTACCTCGCGCCACTTGATAGCTGGCGCGAGCTAGCTGTCAGCATTATAAAAAAAACTAACAGTCTCCTCGAGAGCCGTGCTGGGATTCAAAGAGATTTATTTCGTCTAACCAGCTGTCAGTCATCATTGCGACTATTACAGATTCTTGAGGAAGCCTACCACGTGGAGGTGGCGCACCCCAGTAGTTGGCGCCACCTGAGTCTCGCACAACCTATTGACCAGCGCCTTCTTGATGTTGGTGCCATTTCTTGACTGGCGTCAAATAATTTTTGAGCTTCTACAAAGTCATCTAATCTTAACCGTTGATTTGAACCATTCAAATTAATGGTTAAGATTAGATAACTTAAACAATATCCAATGGCGAATAACATGGAGATGCTTGGGGATGCAAAAAAATCGGAGATGTAGATCCCTTATATATCTATATATATATTATATATATATATATATATATATATATTATTATATATATATATATATATTTATATATATATATATATATATATTAGAGTATATATAAAAGATTTATATACGAGAGACGTTTATTAATTTTAGGGTATATATGTGTATAAGAATACACACACACACACACACACACACACCCCAAGTTCTTCCGCTGTTAACCAGCCCTCCCCAAAGTCGCGGATAAGGTGCAGAAGATCTTACGGTTAGGAACTCCAATCTTCCAAAATTTAAACCTATCCAACCTAATCATATTCTCCATAGGATCGAATCAAATCCAATCTAAATATTGATTTAATTGGACGAGGAAATCTTCCTAAACACCACAGTATATATATATATATATATATATATATATATATATATATATATATAGATATATATATATATATATATATATATATATTTAAACCTAAACCTATCCAACCTAATCATATTCTCCATAGGATCGAATCAAATCAAATCTAAATATTGATTTAATTGGATGAGGAAATCTTCCTAAACACCACAGTATATATTATATATATATATATATATATATATATATATATTATATATATTATTATTGCAAATTCTTTTAGCCTATTCGATCGTTTTTCGATTTGTAAACTTCTACGTATAGTTTAGTTGAACCTCTTCAATCCCTTTTAATTAGAATTTCCATATTCGAGTTGTACTGCCCGTGAAAATTCCTAAAAGTCAGGAAAAATCACAAGTTAGACAGGGTTGAAATAGAGCCTCCAACCACCTCGACCTAATATTGGAAGGCAAATATCTGCCAATCCAAATCGATTTTTCAAATATAATTAAACAGGGTTGAAGACAACATATACGAGAGTAAAACCCCTTCCTTAGTTCTTTATTTCAACTATTGTATGCCATGAAAACAGAATTCAAAATTCATGAAAAACAGTTCTCAAAAATATAAAATACTAGGAAAATTTTCTGATACGACGTGCGTCCCGACAATCGGACGATGTGGTCGCAATCCATGGGCATCGAAAGACGCGTATGGATGTTATCGACGTATGAGATTCGACAAAACTCAATTTTATTGCGTGTGCGCAACAAAATCGAGACATATCCGTCGAAATATCCCGTATCGACCCTTTTGCAAACTAGCCCATAACTTCGTGCACGTTCGTCTTTCGAGATGAAATTTGTGCCAACAGGACCGTATCATTTTTTGGTCCTATATGTCAAGTTTGGTCGATTCTGAGAAGGTCGATCGGAGCACTGTTTTGGCGGGCCCGCGACCCGATCCAACGGACAAATTTGTGCACGGTCCACCGGAATCCAACTTTGGGCATACAGTTGGGTTCCTCTCATCAAACTAGACCCGTAGATATATAGTTTGACGACTTTAGAAACTGTAGATGCTGGCACGCTTACTACCAAAATAAGTCAAATCAGCGACGTAATTAGCGACACCTGGTCAAAACGTCGCTAATATTTAGAAAATTAGCGATGTTTTTATTGACGTCGCTAAACGTCACTGTTAAGAAAATATAGCGATGTTCAGCTACGTATAGTGACTACATTAAGCATTATAGAAAGTCACGTCGCTGAGGAGTCGCTAAACGTCACAATAATTTTAAAATCAGCGACGTTTAGTGACTTTTACATGACGTCGTCGCAATATTATATGGATTTTATGACGTTTAGCGATGTCCTTTTCTTGAAATCGCTAATTTTCGTCAGTTAGAGGGGGAACCCAAATTTCTATTTCATCTTTCCCTTCACCCCTCGACCTCCAGCCTCCCTCCGCCACCTCCGACCCTCTGCCCTCCCCCGCCCCTCCCCTCCTCGACCTCCAGATCCCCGCCCCTTTCCCGCCTCCGACCCTCTGCCCTCCCCTGTCCCTCCCCTCATCGACCTCCAGATCCCCGCCCCCACCTCCTCCCTTCCCGCCTCCGACCGCCCCTCCCCCCACCCCTCCCCCCACCTCCAGCCCCCCTCCGCCACCTCCGACCCTCTGTCCTCCCCCGTCCCTGCCCCCCTCGACCTCCAGCCCCCCTCGCTCCTTCCCCTAACGACCATCTGCCCTCCCCTACCTCTGGGCTCCGTCGAGCTGCTGTCCCGACGACCCTCCTGCTCTGACACCCCCTGCTCCGGCGACCCCCATCTCGGTAAACCTCCCCTCTTTCTCTCTTTCTCTCTTCTCTCATAGCACTAACCTAACTCGGACACGGACACTAAATATTACACACACATGCTAACCTAACTCTAATACGGACACTGACACGATACATAGCACGTTTGTGGTGGTCACGGACACACACTCCTTCTTCGTTTTGACTTACACAAAATTATATTATGTTGTGATACATAATTTGGACTTGGTTATGTATTTGAGAATATATTAATGTGGATACACAAATTAGACAACAAATATTTAGGATACGGTGGTAGGAATGATATTCATAATTATTAAATTAAAATTTAGGTTATGGTGTGATTATAGTGTCTACGTAGCACTTAGTATCATATGGATATTTCATTAAAGTCTTAGTCTATATTCGGCAAAAATTCTAAGAAACTAGTGGTTTGTTTCTTAGATGAGTTAGCCCGGACCGATCCTACTTGGTCGTGTCAAGAGTATCCTAGTACCTAGAGTGTATAGAGTATCCTAGAAGTGTAGGTATGATTGGTATAGTATCAAGACATATGTCAAGATACTAGGTATGTAGGTAGGTATCGCCAAGTATTTCATGGTAAGTGCTAGCTTGGACACTCCGAGGTCAAGTTTTCCTTATAGGCTCACAAGGAACACATGACGACAGAGATATCATTATCTCTGATCTTAAGTGTCCGTGTTAGCCTGAAATTAAGAGTGTATAGAGTATCCTAGAAGTAAAAAGATTTTATTGTTGGTGGGACGAGCCAGAATCCTTTGACGAAGAATCCTATGCATCCATTTGGAATATACTCGAATAATGTTCATCTATCTTTGTAGAATTATTGTCAAATGGATATGAATTACTATTTGCAGCATCGTTCGTGGTATACAACCGTCATCCTGATGACATGTGCGGTGTACGGGATGAATTCATTGAGGGTGTACAACAATTCCTACAGTTCGCTAAGGCGTTCCCTCAGTACATGGACGGTACCAAAATTAAGTGTCCATGTGTGAGATATCGCAACTTGAAATATCATCCAGAAGTGGAAGTCACATATCATTTATACTCGTAGGATTTCAAGCCGAATTACTATCGATGGACCACGCACGGAGAACTTGTGTCTTTAGCATCGGAGTCGGAGCCTTATGTGGATGTCCACAACCACCTGCTTACAACGATGGGTGGGTGAACATGTTTTTAATGCAGCGGGGTCTAGTTTCAATCCAGACAATTATGATGCAGTCGAGGAGGCACCGAACGTCGATGCTGCAAAGTTTATGGAGTTGCTGGAGAATGCAAGGACTTTATTATATCCTGGTTGTGAGGATCATTCACCGTTGGAGGTGGTTACAAGATTGTTGAGCATCAAGTCCGATTTTAACATGTCGCAAGATTGCTACAACCGACTGATGGAGTTGATTATAGAGATCTTGCCTGAGGGTACTAAGTTGCCTAAAGACTTCTACCGGTCTAAGAGGATGGTGAGATCGCTCTGGATGGGATACAAGAAAATCGATGCATATCGCAACGGGTGCCTATTACTACAAAGACGACAAGAATGAAGATGCCTGCAGATTTTGTGGTGTCGATCGCTACAAGGGCAGTGTTAAAGGAAGATCTGTCGTGCAAGGAGCCTACCGATTCGATGCACTACTTTCCGTTGACGTCGCGGTTGCAGCGGTTATTTATGGTGAAGGAGACTGCAGAAAACATGAGTTGGCTTAGGCGGAACAGATCGAAGGAGTGTTAGATCATCCATCTGATGGAGAAGCATAAAGCACTTTATCGAGAGTATCCAGATTTTGCTTCTGATCCGCATAATGTCAGATTGGGGTCTGCTCCGACGGTTTTACCCCATTCGGACTTTCGGGCTCCCAGTATTCGTGTTGGCCTGTGATCATCACTCCGTATAATCTACTGCCTTGGATGTGCATGAAGACTCCGTATATGTTCCCCACCGTTATTATTCCAGGTCCGAATAATTCGAAGAGAAATATCTATGTGTATTTACAGCCATTGATTGATGAGTTGAATCAGCTGTGGGAATAGGTTCCAACACGTACGATATTTCTAGAAAGCAGAATTTTCAGATGCAGATAGCACTTATGTGGACCATCAACAACTTTTCGGCCTATGAATATTATCTGGATGGAGCACGCATGGTCGTCTTTCATGTTCGTATTGCATGGACCACACTAAGACTTTCTGTTTGAAACACGGAGGCAAACCGTACTTCTTCGATTGTCATTGACAATTTCTGTCGAAGGATCATCCATACCGGAGGAACAGAATGCATTTCGTGTCGGCATTGTGGAGAAGGGTAATCTACTGCCAAGGTGGCCCGGATACACGATATGGAAGAGGTAAAAGATTTACCAAGATCTATTGAAGAGCCTGCTAAGGGCTACAAGTGTGACGGATTTGGTCGCACTCATAACTGGACGAAGAGGAGTATATTCTGGATCTGCCATATTGGACCCAATATGATTAGACATAATCTTGATGTCATGCATATCGAGAAGAATGTATTTCACAACATAATTAATACTCTAATGGACGTAAAGGGGAAGACGAAAGACAATCCAAAGGCTAGATTGACTTGGAAGAAATATGTAGACGTCCTTTATTGTATTTATAGAGGAGGGGAATGGAAAGTGAAGTAGCCTAAGGCAATTTTCTCATTGGGAAGGAGGATAAAGTGAGACTTTGTAGGTGGATTCAAGGCCTAAAATTTTTAGACGGGAACATTTCAACTTGAGAAGATGCATCGACCTCAAGGAGAACAAACTGACGGGTATGAAGAGCCATGATTGTCACATATTCATGGAAAGGTTAATTCCGATTGATTTCAGGAATTCTTACCCCAGGTTGTTTGGGATCCATTGACCAAGCTTAGCATATTCTTCAGAGATCTTTGTTCTACTAAGTTGCTCGTCGATCGTCTAGAAAAGCAAGAAAACAATATTGTGGTAACACTGTGCAAGCTCGAGAAGGTGTTTCCTCCTGGATTCTTCGACCCCATGGAGCATTTGCCAATTCATCTTTCCTATGAGGCATGTGTTGATAGGCCCGTTGGTTATCGGTAGATGTACCCATTTGAGCGTATTTGAACCACCTAAAGAAAGGTAAAAAATAAGGCTTGGGTCGAGGGTTCTATTTGTGAAGCCTATGTTCTCGAGGAGATTACAAACTTCTGTTCGATGTATTTCAAACCTCACATTGCTACAAATAGAACGAGAGCTCCGAAAAACGACGACGGATATCAAGAATCTAATGATGCAATATTAAAGTATTCAATGCGTCCGAAAAGCCTTCGGGAAAATGAAGAAGAGATATTTGAATGACGAAGAGCTAAGAGCTGCTCAGTTGTATATATTACTCAATTGCGATGAGGATGAAGTACAGAAGCTAGAGGGGTAATTAATTAATGATGAGTTTACGTCATCTCAATAAATAGTATAAGCTAATATTATAGTACTAATCGACGGTTGCTTCGTTGTTTTTTAGTACATATAATGATGAGTTGAGGTCGGTTAGACCATACATAACAGACGAAGCATTAGAACAAAAAATAAGACGTCATTTTTCTTCCTGATTGAGCGCATATGTAAGCAGCTCGGTAATTACTGATCTCTTCTAATACAACTGTGCAATAAATAACTTACTATCGCTTCTTTGGTATTTAGGCCGATCGTTTAATTTTATCCGAGATTGAATCAAATAGAACCCTTGCCAAGGGACCAATTACTGCCGTTAAAATATGGCTAAGTTACTGTGTGAATGGCTTTAGGTTCATGTCGATAAATGCTCCGATCAGAGACAACTTTCTGGATCTTGATTCTACGAAAAATAGTTATTTGTGTATCAAATCTTCGAACTACAAAGAGATCGATCAAGGCAATGATTTCTTTGACATCTTGCGAGAGATTATGGAGTTGACATATAATTATGGCAGAGAATCTACTAAGATCGTGTTGTTCAAGTGTGAATGGTTCGATCCGATAGAAAATTAAGGTTGGAAAATTGACAAGCATGGTCTTGTAGATATAAACTGCAAGCGTAGATATCAAGGCTAAAATCATTTATCCTATCAACTCAGGCTCAGCTCCTGTACTTCACAGCTTATCCGAGATGGAGAACAACGAGGTCTGAATGGTGGGCAGTATGCAAGACTAAAGCTAGAGATACCTTGACGTTGACAAAAAAAGCTTATCAGGAGGACAAGCTACCTCTTATAACAAATATTGTTGATGTGGACTCCACGGAAGTTACTCATTATACGACTAATAATGTAGAAGAGGTAGAATTATCCGAAGAGGAAGGCGAAGTCGACGAAGCGAAGATGAAAGTGAAGATGAAGAGGAAGAGGAAGATGAGGTCGAGGAAGACGAACAAGATGAATATTCTGAAGATAATTGAGAGAGATGTACTTTTATTTTCTTATTATGTAGACTTGGTTATCTGGATTATCTGGACTTCGATATTTTTATAGAATGTACTATCTAAACTTAAGATATTTTTTGTAGAATGTACTATCTGGATTTAGATGTTTCTTCTAGAATATACTTTTATTTCTGACTGTAGAATATACTTAGTTATTATCTAGTCTCTGTTTTTTGTATCATCATATGTTGTTATCAGGTATGACAGGATGACGCAGATCGTTCGGCAGGTCCCGATATGGGGGACGGGATTCTCCTCCGGTACTTTCTACTGGTACTGGCTCTGGATCCTTGTCGCGAGTACTCCAGTATATTGATCAGTACCTCCACCTGCCACAACGTTATATGGCATATCTTCTGTGACGAGTAGTTCCAGGCCTGACACTGCTCCCTTGTCTAGAGTTCCTCCTGCTGACACTGATCCCTCATTTAGCGTTTCTCCTGCTGATACGACGATGGAGACAGATGAGCATATGGAGGAGGCTGAGCCGACGCGAACCAGTATCAAGCAGATGATCTGTGCGCACCTCCGGAGGAGACGAGGACAGAGATCTGGGCCGACGGTACAAAGTAAGTATTTTGGTTTATCATATATATCGTTTATTTCTTTATTCATAATAAATTCATTTTTTATGAATGTAATTACCTTTGTATAGATATCGTCCATCGTCGGTACAAAGACGCCTGGGCCATTTTTTGAGGTACAATTATGGTGGCCCTTGATAAACTACCCTGATGCACCGGAGGATAGAAAGAACTTTTGGTTTATACAGTTCAAGGTAAAAGTATATATGGTCATAATATTAATCATCTTATTTATGTATATTATAACTGACTAAATTATTTCTTCTAGTAAACATATTTCTATCCACCGTACCGGGCAGAGTTGATCGATGGGATGTTTCTTGTCGTCGCCGCCAAGCTGATTCGATGCTATTAATGACCAGAAGGATCGTAAACGCCGCAGAAAGCCAATCCAAGGTTGGATCACCCCTGATCAGTGGACTGCGATGAAGGCTAGTTCGTCGTGCCTCGATACAAGAAAAGGTCTGAGAAGGCCAAGACGGCTATGCAGAAGGCATACAAGTAGTACGGTGGGTCGATCCCGATGACGAAATTTTCGTTGTTTGGTTTGTTTTTTATTTCAGAAATATTATTTTAATGTAAGTTCGATTAATTTCATAAATAGTACTAAATAATATATTTTTAACAGGTAGAAAGGTGGTGACACCAACTTGGTGACCGTCTTCCTAGCCACCCATCAGAAGGCAGAAAGCTTATGACGAGAGGGCCGAGCAGAACTATATAAGTATTACAATACTATTATTAATTTTAATACTTCGTGTTAATTTTAATATAACTTAGTAAATATGCATACAAATAATATTCATGTAGTTAGTAATAATAAGTACATTAGACATTAAAAATTATAGAGTATCCATACTTTCTAGGCCGACTATCTTAAGCTTCATCAGCGGGCGGCTGCTATTGCACCTACTGCGGGAGAGGCTGGTACTTCCTCGCAGCCCGCTCAAGCTCCGTCGGCGGACGAGCTATGGGTGACGCCGCTGGTGGTCTCCAAGGGGTACATATACGGTATGGACTATGGCCTCCTAGTTGCGACACAGTCTAGGGTCTCCGCTGCTAGTGTGCATGTCTATAGCCCTCACAGGAGTCTGTTCGAGTCAAGGGATGGTTGCGTCTATCCGCGATGAGATGCTACGACGGATCCAGGAGCAAACATACGGACGATGCTACACTCCTAGCACGATTGGATGCGCTCGACCCGCAGCATCATGGAGCTCAGGGATTGACTGAGAAGACAAGCGTGGCGTCACTTGTTTGCCATTAAATCTTTTTATTGTAATTTCAATTAAAACAGAATAGTGTTACAATGTAGCTTAGATGTAGTCCTAGGAGAACACTTTTGTTTATCTGGGTCCCTGTGTCGATGGAGCGAGTGGTAATGCATTGACTCCATTGACGATCTGACGACGTTCTGGTTCTCTGAAGGTCTGAGTTGCTCTGGGTGCTGGATCTTGCGGAGAAAGAAGACGTTGAGTATCTGTATCGCCTCTCTCACTGTGTATGTAGGCCTCTGTCCGTAGGTGTGTCTCTGTGTGTGTAAGAGAAGAAATTGTCCTCCTATTTATAGCTTACAGGCTGGCTGCTCATCCGCGATATGTAGGATGCGCCTGTACGTGGGAACGCCACGTGTTGAAGCTGCGGCGCATGGATTGACGCGCCATCATTTGTGGGTTGAATCCTTCATGCTGCTTTTGTGGTCTGGCACGTAGCAGGGAGAGGATCTTTCTATTGCTTGAGATCTTGGGTGATTAGTACCCCTTCATTGGCAGAATTGAGTTAAAGGACACGTGGCGCACGTCCGGGCTCAAAGATCTCATATTTGGTGGAGAGTGATCTGATAGGATTGTAGGTCCTAAAAAATCAAGTTGCACACATCAACAAAGTCAAAAATCAAAATACAACTTTCAGATGAACTCGCAGATATCAGATTGCATCCTTCAAATTGCGCACGATAGACTGCGCACACTTCCAGTGCGCAGCTGACGTGGCAATCACCATATTACCTGACACAAATCAAATCTTCTGACAGTTGACAGCACGGAGAACGAGGCGACCGTTCGTTTAATCGTGCAGTACGCGCTCGAGGACAGCTGGCAGCGCAATTCATGTTGGCGCAATCTATGTTGCGCAATCCATTTCCTGCGTAATTCAGTTGGACGCAATCCAAAACCAGCGTAATTCAGTGTGCGCGTTTTATCAACACATGACAAAATACACGTGGCATTCATGCCATCAATTGCTCATTTCGTGGCAACTGTCTATGCACGATCATGCGTATTTCAATCAATGATGCCATGTGTCCAAGTCAGTTGGCCCATGATCCTAGCAACATCTGTGCAGTCCTGTTGCGCAATCCAATACTGCACAATCTATCATGCGCTGTCCGAATAACTAAAAGTTAGTTATTTCTCAGAACTATATAATAGAGTTTCAAGTCTCCATTCAAAGGGATTAATAATCAGAGATTAGATTATCAGACTTCAAAGTTCAGAGAGTTCAGGAGTTCTTGCCCAAGTGCTGCTGCATTCTTCCGAGGCTTTTGCCTTCAACTTTCCGAGGCTTTTTGCCTTCAATTCCAGAGTTGTCTTCAACTTCAGAGGCTTCGTCTTCAAAGTTCACATCGTCCAAGGGATAAAGCAATCGTCATCTAGATTGGATTCCTAAGTTGTATCATTCCAGAATTCAAATTGTAATCTTTTACAAAGTTTGTATCAATAAAGTTCTTCAACTTTTATTTTTGTAAACAAAATGGCGACTCTGCTGGGGACGACTTTCTCCTCCGATGAGGAAGTGACAACTCAATGTGACGTAGCGTCTATCGGAAAGACGCAGAAGACACTTGTTGTAAGATCAACCAGACAGCCTATGAGGCTATGATCAACTCCAAGACCACTCCTCGCACTGCAACCACTTCTGCCACAAGCAAAGTGCGCCCAGTGTGGGTCCCAAAGACTGCTGCGCAGTCTATTTATGCTGCAAGCAAGACTTCTGCGCAGTCTGCTATCAAGACTGCTGCACAGTCCAAAGCTTCTGTCCTCAAGCATGCTGCACAATCTGTCTCTGCCACTGCTGCGCAATCTGTTTCTGCCAGTACACAGAAGACTTCATATGCTGCCTTAGCCAAGTACAAGACTCCTATGCCCCTGGCGCAATTGGCTGCAAATTTGTCTGTGCAGTCTAATGTTCCAGCATCCAGAATCCACCCTAAGCACTCTATAGCAAGAACTCCTGATGCGCAAACCACACTTTCTGTGGCTAAAACTAGTGCGCCATCCATTCATGCGCAAACTGCTTCTGCGTAATCCAAGAGTGACAGCCTTTTGGCTAAACTCTCTTCTTCTCATAACAAGGGAAAGGCTCTGCTCCTCTTCCCAAACACAATGTTGCTCCTGTGCAATCTACTGGGGGTAGTCCTTTGGCTATTCCTCTTCCTCTTTAAAATAAAGGAAAAGGCCCGTTGGTCTTTTCTCAAACTTCCTTGTCCCATGACATGGAAGACAACAGAGGGAAATGCTCTTTAGCTAACCCTTCTTCACAAAACAAAGGAAAAGGCCCTTTGGTCTTTTCTCAATCTTCTTCAGTTTTTACTGAAGAAGATCAATCTGAACGTGCCTCGGCACCAATCAGTACTAGAACTCTTTCAAACAAGAATTCTTCTTTTTTTTATAACAAGAGAACTTGTACTGACCAAAGAGGTATTCTGTCTACCCCGGTAGCAGAATTCCAGGACCTCCCGACTCTCAAGATTTCCCGATCCAGACAGGGAAAACTGCTGATGTCTCAAACAGAAACCCCTGGGGATGAATTTGCTGATCTCAGAACTTATCTTAATAGACCCACTTCGGTAAAACACAAGCAGCCAATGCCGAAGACCAAACATCATCAAAAATAAATCTCTAAGGTTAGAAATCCTGACACTTATGCCAATGAAGTAAGTACTTCCCTGTACACTCAAGGGACTAAACATTTGAAGAATCGGAATCATATTCCGAATATTATCAAAGAACAGATACCTCAGAGTTTTCCTCGTCCTGCTGTTGTTCCCGATCTCCGAGAACATCTCAGACAAAAACGAGACAATATTTCAACACCTTCAGTTCCACCATCTGATCATCAATGCAACCACAAGGTCATCATCCAATGTTGTTGTCAAACAACAAAACGATCTGTCTTTGATCGCCTGACTTTTGTTAAATCTGAAGCTATGTCAAAAGAAGATGAAGTCTTGTATGCTTCTATCAACATGACTTCCCGAGACACTGGGGGTAGAAAGTGCTCTAAGCATGGCAAACCTCGTAAACTAAGTCAACGGTATTTAGAATTACTCCAAGAATCTTCTGAAGGAGTGTTTTGACATACCCGTTCTCGAAGCCGAGATACAATCGGTCAAAGAAATCTTCCTCAAAATCTTTCAGGTTATCTTCCTACTTCTCAATCAGGAGACGACACTTTCTCCGACTATGATGCATACAGCGAAAGCTCTGAACAAACAGTGTCTTCCACTGTACCAAGAGAAGTGACAGCTTATGTTGTCAATGAAGATTCCGATGCTTCAACATCTACAAATCAAGAACAGCGAATCGCTGTACTTGAAGACAAGCTAAAAACCATGGCTGAAATGGTTGCTAGTATGCATTCTATCATAGTGGCACAATACGCCATACCACCAATTGTACCTACTACTGTAAATCTAGAGATCATAGCTTCTTCAGTACCTGCCAATACTGGACTGGGGGTAGTGTCTCCTCAAATGCCTCCTGTACAAGTACAAGTTCAAACCACACCTAGTCAGTCAGGAGCTGGGGGTAGTGCTTACAATGCTGTTCCTCCTCCTACCACTCTAACTCAACCTGCTCCTTCTTCGTCATCTGAAGATGCCAATGAAGCTGTGAAACTCTTGCGAACCCAGTTCGAAGCTTTCAAAGAGAAAGACAACTTGCAAAGATTGGGGATCAAGCAGCCTTATCCAGTTGAATGGAAAGAAGTCCCATTCCCACCAAAGTACAAGATTCTAACGATCTCTTTGTTTGATGGCAGTACATCTCCTAGTCAGTTCATCAATCACTTTGAGGTAATGACTGTTCAACTCCAGCCAAATGACGCTCTTCTTACCAGAGTGTTCGTCGGTTGTTTAGCCGGCGTAGCATACGACTGGAACAGAAGTTTGCCCGATGGTTGTATCACTTCCTTCTCAGGTCTCAAGCAAATCTTTCTGGAACGATTCTATGAAGGATTCAACGACATGACTATGTCGGCTCTCAATAAATTAAACAGAAACACAATGAAACTGCTGAGAGTTTCATCGAACGGTTTCGCCGTGAAGCCTTGAAGATGCCTCCCAGAACTCCAGCTGCTGTCACTATTGATACTTGTAAGGCAAATCTTTTGCCTATCATCAGTATGTGGACGGGATCTACCCAGTTCTAAGATTGGCCTTCATTCATTGTCAACGCCAAAGCTGCGGAAGTGAGTGCCGAGAAGTTCAAACAATTGGGAGTACAAATGTCTAACCCCGATCGAGATGAACATCAGACATCAGGTGGTAGCAACCGCCAGAACAACCGTAAAGCAAAAGAGACTTTGAACATCAATTTGAACAAGAATAAAGAATCTCTGGCTGTCAATGTGGCTTCGCCTACTTCCACTCCGACTCCTTCTGCACCTCTACCGAAGGAACCTCGTCCGAAAGTAGAATATTCCTTCGACGAGAATGACACTGCAAGCATCTTTGAATGTTTACTCAAAAGCAACAAGATTCAGCTCCCAGACCCAAAGAAACCTGATGAAATCGGTAAGATAGATCATCCTAAATATTGTGTCTACCACAGGTTCATTGGACATCCTACTCGAGCATGCTATGTGCTCAAGGGCAAAATTCAAGAGCTTGTCAATGCTGGTGTCGTCACTCTGCAGCAAGATGAAAAGACTGTTACTGCGAATATGGTTTCAGTCCAGTTTGGTGACTTTCCTTCGCAGATGGTACAGCACGGTGTCATTCCTATTCCTAAAGCTACTCTTGAGATTGAGAATCTTCCGCTTCCACCAAATGAAGGTCTTGTCCCTTTGTCTCTTGACAACGGTGATATTATGTGGATCCATCCCGATCTTGCTCCAGAATTCGAAGTGCCCTCTTTTTCCAAGAAGAAAGGTCATTCTAAAGGCAAGATAAAGACTTGCAATATGGTGTCTTTTGACCCCATAATTGACGAAAAATTCTGCTAGGCACCAGATCAGGGAAAGCCTATTTGAAAGATCATTCTGAAGCTCAAAAAGATCCTCCCTCTTCTTCTGAACCTATTCCAGTGCAATCTACTTCCTCTGAAGAGATTCCTTCCATATCTTTACCAGTTGTAGTACCTATTCCTCCCAAGCCGGTGGTTGCTGACAAAGGCAAGCAACAAGTCCATTTTGACAAACCCTTGAAGAAATCATCTCCTACAGGACTTGAAAAGCCATACAACTTTGATATATTGGCTCAACTAGCTAATACACCGGCTAGGCTATCAATCTTCGAGCTCTTGCGCCTTTCTAAAGAGACTCGAGAAACTCTAAGTGAAGCCCTGATGCAGGCTGAAACTTGCCTAACTCTTCTCAAAAAGTCGGAAGCCGAACCAGTCTCTTGTCGTCATTGTCATAGTATCCTGGAGTTGATTCCAAACATCACTTTCACTCAGGATGATATGTTGCTGGAGGATAATAGACATGATCGTCCTCTCTACTATACAGGGTATGTCGATTCGATGAAAGTTGATCGTATCCTGATAGATCCAGGATCTGCACTCAGCATCATACCAAAGACAATGCTAGACGCATTAAAGATACCAGTGCATAGTCTTTCAAGCACAATCACCACTATCTTGGGATTCAATCAAGGAAGGAGTGAACCTTTGGGCAAGATCCGCTTAAAACTCCAAATAGGCAATCTTCACACAAAGGTGACCTTCTATATTATCGATAATCATGGTTGTTCTTACAACGCTCTTCTGGGAAGACCATTCCTCCATGAACATAATATTGTTCCATCAACTCTTCATCAATGCTTTAAATATGTCGATGACAAAGGAGAAGTTCACAAAGAAGTTGCAGACCTTTATCCTTTCAAGGGTGTCGAAGCATATTGCAATGACGCTCGTATGTATAAGGAGGAATTTATGAAAGTAGTATTGGCCATGGATACTGAAGAAGACCAAAAAGCAGTACCCAATGACACTCTCATCATACTTGTTAAAGGGCGTGTTTCCCATCCTCAGTCTTCTAAACCATTGGCTATTCACTTGCCAGTTCAGAAAGAATCGGTTGATGGCGATCAGGATAAAAGGGAGCTCACCTCTTCTGAGCCACTTGTTATCGACTTACGTCGTAACAAGGACAAAAAGCAGCTCACTTCTTCTGAGCCACTTGTTGTTGATTTAACTCATAACAAGGAAAAAAGGGAGCTCACCTCTTCTGAGCCGCTTGTCATCGACCTCCGTCGTAACAAGCCTCCTCCACGTTCTTCTTCTCCCCCTCTTGTAATCAATCTGACCAAGCCTGCTAAGGCTAAAGGTCCTGCTGTAAATACAGATGTACAAATTAATGAAAAAGCATCTACTTTCCAGTATACTGATGTTATTTATCATACTAAATGCTATTTGGATATGTTAGATAGCTTCAAATCATTTACAATGGGAGTTGTACAATCTCTTCAAACAGAAGTTTCATGTGAACACCCAAAAGATTCATATCGTATTGTTCCTGCTCGCAAGAAAGGTGAACGTCCAATACTTTTTAGTAAATGACCGGAACAAAAATTCTGCTATACGGATGATAGTAAAGTTAACGACACGGGTCATCTTCAATTCCGTCGTTACAGTCAACAATCAAAACACATCGTCCGAAAGATGGGTTACGACTTCAAGAGTGGTCTCAACTACGGTAAAGGCAGAAAGACTCCTCTCCGTACCGCTATTCCACAAGAAAAGTCAGAAATGTATTACAGCAGAACCAAAAGAGGTCTCGGATATGCTTCTCCTCCGATGTTATCCCCAGCAGTCTCCGACTCTGATAGCGAAGAACGTTCTAACTCTTCTGATTCCAGGTCATGGAATTCTGACACCAGCGTTGGTGAAGTCCAACGTGTGATCGTATCTTCTAATATGGTATCCGCTGAACTTTCGGAAGGCTATGATGAGGACGTTGAAGAAAATCCTGAAACAGATCCTTGGGCTCAACAGATGGATAATCAGTGGGTACTCCAATTTGAACAAAGAGAACCTCCTACTGAAGATCAATTGGTTCAAATTGATGTAGGAGAAAGCGAGTCACCTCGTCCAATCTTTATTAGCAAGAATCTTTCAGAAGCAGATAAGCAAGAGTTGATTCTTCTCATTAAAGAATACATTGACATCTTTGCTTGGAGTTACGAAGACATGCCAGGTTTAGATCCCAAAATTGCTACTCACAAACTGAACATTTTGCCTAATGCTAAACCAGTCAAACAGCAGCAACGGCGATTCAAGCCTGAAATGATGGACGCTATCGATGATGAAGTCAAGAAGCTTATCGCTTATGGATTTATTCGAGAAGAACAATATCCTGATTGGGTAGCCAACGTTGTTCTAGTCCTGAAGAAAACTGGCAAAGTTCGAGTCTGTATCGACTTTCGGGATCTTAATGAAGCATGTCCGAAAGATGAATTTCCTCTCCCTATCACGGACGTCATGATTGACAATACCTGTGGATTCGAGCGAATATCTTTTATGGATGGATTCTCTGGATACAATCAGATCAAGATGAATCCCGAAGATAAAAAACATATATCTTTTCGCACTCCTCGGGAAGTCTATTGCTATACAGTGATGCCATTTGGTCTCAAGAACGCTGGTGCAACTTACCAACGGGCCATGAGTACTATTTTCAGAGATCATCTTCGCAAAACTGTCGAATGTTATGTTGACGATATTGCCGTTAAAAGTCGTCTGAAAGAAGATCATATCCAAGATTTGAGAACAATCTTTAATCTCATGCGCCAACATCAGCTCAAGATGAATCCCACCAAGTCATTCTTGGGTGTCTCTAGTGGCAAGTTTCTTGGCTTCGTCATTACCTCTAAGGGTATACACGTGGATCCCAAGAAGATCAAAGCCATTCAAGAGATGCGTCCTCCACGCAACCTAAAAGAGCTACGAGGATTCCAAGGTCGACTTACGTACATCAGGAGATTCATTTCGAACTTTTCTGGACGCTGTAGACCATTCACTCAACTAATGAAGAAGGGTGTGTCTTTTATTTGGACTGAAGAATGTCAACAAGCATTCGACGACATCAAATGATATCTCATGAACCCACCAGTCTTGGTGCCACCAATCTCAGGTATACCATTCTTAATGTATGTCCGTGCTATGGACCATTCGTTTGGTACTTTACTTGTCCAAAAGAATAAAGAAGGTCATGAACAAGCCATCTACTATCTCAGTCGTACTATGATTGGTGCTGAACACCGTTATAGTTCGGTTGAAAAAGAATGTCTAGCCCTTATGTTCACCGTTCAAAAGACAAGGCATTACATCATTGGTCAAACCATTCATGTCATATCTCGAGTCAATCCTCTTCGGGTACTGATAAAGAAGCCTAGCACACTCAACTCTCGGCTTGCTACATGGGCCATTCTTCTAGCCCAATATGACATGGTATATGTTCCTCAAAAGTCTGTCAAAGGTCAAGCTCTGGCGGATTTTTTGGCGGCTTATCCTGTTCCAGAGACGTCCAAGCTTTACGATGAAATTCCAGACGAGACGTTGGAAGTCAACATGATCTCTGAAGAATTTCCAACCTGGCGTCTATTTTTTGACGGAGCATCCAGAATCGGACCCAATGGTGCTATTGTAGCAGGAGTTGGAGTTGTTCTTGTTTCTCCCGACGGATCAACTATCCAAAGAGCTTACTCTCTAGATGAATCCTGTTCCAATAATGTAGCAGAATACAATGTTCTACTTATTGGTCTTCAATTAGCCAAGCAATTGGACATTGAATATCTCAAAGTTTACGGTGACTCTAAGCTGGTTGTCAACCAGGTTAGAGAAACTTATGAAGTCCATCATCAAGATCTGGTACCTTACTTTGAAGCAGCAATCAACATGGCTACATCATTCAAAGCCTTCTTTATTGAATATGTACGCCGAGCTTGCAATACTGAAGCAAATGCCTTAGCCAATCTTGCAGCAGTCTTAGCTGTTCCCATCAGAAGACAACAAGTGGTGGTTATCTCTAATCGAGAATTGTTTTGTGTCGAAAATAATCGTAACATCGAGTTCAGTAATTTTGCTAAAATTAATATTATCAATGAAGATTGGAGAACTCCTTTCATCGACTTCGTGGTTCACGACATACTTCCCGAAGATCCTAAGGAGGCTACAAGTATTCGACGACGATCTTTACGATTCTACTACAATCAAACCACCAAGACTATCTATCGGCGGACTTATGACGGTCTCCTTCTACGCTGTCTAGCTGGTAAGGAAGCAAAACAGGTGTTACATGAGGCTCACGACGGTGTTTGCGGAGCACATCAGCCTGGTCCTAAACTACAGGATCGCATCTGAAGAATGGGTTACTACTGGCCCTCTATGGTATCAGATGCCATCGAATATACAAGGAAGTGTCGAGCCTATCAAATCCATGCATATTTTATTCATCAACCTTCAGAATTTCTATACCCGACAGCCGCTTCCTGGCCTTTCGAAGCTTGGGGCATGGATGTCATAGGTCCTATTAATCTTCCTTCTTCTAGAGGACATCGGTTCATTCTAGCAATAACAGACTACTTCTCTAAGTGGGTTGAAGCTATACCTTTGGCTGAAGTCAAGACCAGTAGTGTCATCAACTTCATCAAATACCATGTCATTTATCGATTTGGTGTCCCTCGACGAATCATTCATGACAATGGACGGCAATTCATCAGCCAGAAATTCACAAGATTCTGTGTTGATCACCGGATTGACAACGTCGCCTCGACTGCCTACAATCCTGTCGCTAATGGTTTAGCTGAAGCCTTCAACAAAACTATTATCAAGCTCCTCAAAAAGTTTGTATCCACTAACAAACGAAATTGGAGTGAAAAGCTTGGCGAATGTCTATGGTCCTACCGAACTACGATCCGCAACCCCACAGGTTTTACACCTTTCTCTTTGGTATATGGCTGTGAAGCTGTTCTTCCTCTGGAATTTCAAATTCCTTCTTTAAGGATTGCCATTGCTAACAAGCTCACTACAGAGAACAATGATCTTCTTCGACTTCAAGAATTAGAGGCACTTGATGAGAAGCGGTTAATGGCTCAATAACATATTGAGTTATACCAAGCTCGCATTTCTAAGACTTTCAACCGTAAAATTAAGGTCAGAACCTTTCAGCAAGGAGAACTTGTTTTAACAGTCAGACGTCCTATGACTATGACTCATATGAGTAAAGGCAAATTCGATGCAAAATGGGAAGGTCCCTACGTTGTAAGCAAAGTCTTCTCAAATAGAGCTTATCAACTCTCAGAATTGGGTGGACGAATTGCAATGATGCCTATCAATGGCAAATTCCTTAAAAAGTACTATGTGTAAATATAAATGTTTGTAAATCACCAGACAAGTTCAAGTTCATAAATAAAATTTTATTTCGTTATGAATGATAGTACATGATATTAAGGAAGGTCACTATCATCCTTCTCTATATTTGGACGAGGACCGCTGCCGTCTTTTTCAAAAATACGGTCAGCAAAAGAGCTGAGAACCTCCTTGCTGGAACATACTAGGAACTTGCAAGCGGCCATCCTCATGGCTTTCTCTTCTTCGGTCCTTCCTGGTTCAAGCAGAAAGTCTAGGATGTCTCGCGGTGGCTTGGGTGCAGACGAACCTTCGCCTACTTCTGCCTCCTTTGGTTGAACTGGCTCGACAAGACCTTCTTCAATGCCTGCTTCAACCTTTGTGGTGGTTTCAGCCTTCTTGGATGCATCTCCAGACGATATCTTTATGTTGAAAAGTAGAAATGATCATTCCTTTCAGATTTATGTTCTATTTATAGACAGAGATTCTCAAAATAATGAAACGTCACATTCACCTGACGCTTCACCCGTTCATTTATTATCACCTGACGGTTCATCCGTTCACATTCATCTGACGGTTCGTCCGTTCATTCATCATCACCTAACGGTTCACCCGTTCATTTATTATCACCTGACGGTTCATCTGTTCATATTCATCTGACGGTTCGTCCGTTCCTTCATCATCACCTGACGGTTCATCCGTTCATTCAATTCACTTGACGGTTCGTCCGTTCATTACATTCATTCGATGGTTCACCCATTCACATTCATTCGACGGTTCATCCGTTCATTATTATCTGACGGTTCCCCCGTTCATTCATCATCACTTGACGGTTCATCCGTTCGTTATTTTTCATTTTGACGGTTTGTCCGTTCATTCCATCATTTGACGGTTTTCCCGTTCATCTCACATCCACATCAGCAACTTATCGTTTCGATTAAGTTGTCAATTGAGATAATAATATTCAGTATATTCTGCTACGTCTATATTACCTCTGAGCAAATATAATGAATATAATTATTTTCCTACAAAATTTAGAAATATATCATGTCCTGTACCTCTGAATATATTTTCTATCTCTATTATTTATATCTGAACAAGATATGCAATAAATAATGGAGCCACAACAAAAATGTCTTTTATTAATTGAAATATGAGACATTACAAAAACACATGTACTTTAAAAGACATAAAGATACAAAATGTTCCACTAAGACGGAGGTATTATCAGATTATCAATCTGCTACTTTAGAGTCTGCAGCCGTTCTTCACGAGTTGACATCACCCTCCTTCTGGCTTCTTCCATCCCGGTTTCTTCATTGAAAGCAGGCATGGCCACCATTCGGCGAGTAATCTCAGCATTATGAGCTTCCACATACTCATGCCTCTCCTGAATCAGAGCATTGAATTGTTGGGTTGCAAGTTGATGATCAGCAACTTCATCTTCTAATTCCTTCTGGAGACGAGCAATCTCTGCCCTTAGCTCAGCAACTCTCTTCTCTTTTCTATCAGCCATCAAGGTTACTGATTCCAGTTTGGAGTTATATTCAGCAGATTTTGCAGAGAAAGCTTCCAAAAGATTCTGGAGATTGACCCTTTCAATGTCAGCTGCTTGAGCCAGTTGTTCGAATTCTGCCTGCACTAGAGACTCTACGTCTCCTTGGTTGAGCTCTTTATAGCTTTTGATGGAAATCTCTAACTCATTCAAATATAATCCAGGAGAGTGGCCTGAGCCTCGTCACCTTGTTCTCGGATAGCCCTTACTAAGAGAGAGGTTGGACCTCTAACCATAAAAAAATCAGTACCCTCTTTTTCCATCATTCTATTTACTAGAGGTCTCAAAGATTCAAAAAAGCATCTGGTAAATGATTGGATCACAAGATTATTAGTTGCTATAGCACCAGGAGTTGCAGCTACTCCTGTTGATGACGAGGCCGCAGGATGTTCAATCTCTCGCGTCTGGACAACGGGCTCTTTGAACAAAGGAGCCAAAGTGGAGCTAGTTGCTCCTCCTGGTTGTTCCTCTGCAAAAATAAGAATTGTTATTTTGCCCGTTGTTTGCCATTGTCCAAAAAGATTAAAGATGTAAACTGTCTTACCATAGTTGAATCCAGCAACGAGCCTATCATCTGCTGGAATAGAATCTAGCCGAACAGAAGTAGCTTCAGCCGTAACAGCTTGGCTACTGCCCGCTTCAGAACCGTAGGATAAATGATGACTGCTACTAACAATCACCGTCGTTATAGGCACTATGTCTGTGCACGTCGGAGGTGCTAGAGGAGTCTCAAGATCTGCAGGAAATACAAATAAAGACGTTAGCTATCAATCTATTTAAGAGGAGATTGCTAATATCATTTTATACCTTGAGGATCAGTGGCGGGAGTTTCTTCCGGAGATTCTTCATCTGCTGCTTTTTTTGGAGATACTTCTACCTCAACATCCTTTTCAGGATCTAAGGTATTAGCAGCATTTTCTGGAACCTCAACATCCTCTTCAGGATTTAAGGTATCATTGACAGCATTAGGAGATATATGCACTTCATCATCTCTTTCAAGATCTTATATATATTCATCAATATTCTCAGACGAAGAGCTCTTTTCATCTTCATCTTCTTCTGGTGCATTTCCGCTAGTAGTTGCAGCTTGGTCACAATAGTCCTCCAGCGGGCTATAGCTGCAATCTTCTAGAGCCGCAATCACTTCGCGATCTTCTTCTTCACGGAGGGTTCTAGGAGTAGGCGGAAGTTGAGTCGTTTTCGCAGCAGGTGGAAGAGAGTGTACAACATTTTGCTCTTCCTCCACTTCCTCCATAATACTTCCTCTAGGCTCTTCAGCCTCAGTTCTCGGATCAAGATCTTTCCTCTGCTCGATCTCTTCCCTATGTTCTGGACTAGGAGTTTTATTCCTAGGCTCTGAAATAGGAGTGGGAGATGGCAAAGTGAATCCAGCCACAACATCTACTACCATTGAAGACGGAGCTCGATTTTTTCTTTGGGCCAGCTTCTTTCTTTTCAGAGGCCTCTCAGGGCTCTCTATATTTACAGTCTCGACTTGTCTTTGGACAGAGGTCGGTATGGTAGCCTCTGCTTGCTGAATTGTCTCAGCCAGCTGCTGAGATTGAGATCTAATGGTAATCTTTTCAGAAGAATGATCTAAGATCAATTTCTTCTTTGCTGCTGGAGCAGGAGGCTCCTCTCTTTTCCTCTTCTTGGCTGGAGATTTGCCCACCTTCAAAGAGATACGTAGTGGCACGTTAACTTCTTGAGGGAACATAATATCCCTTGAAGCTTCCAAGGGCGCATCTACTGGCTCATGAACTTCATCATTTCCTATGAGCGACATGACGACCCCTCCCCTCTTCAATCTTGTTGAAGATGCGAAGCTATCTGCGAGGTTGAAATTCTCAGCAAAGGTGTTCGAAGATGTATAGAATACTGAGTATGTAAATAGCATCCGAGGGCCATAATTGCTGTTTACTGGCATCGAGAACGTCACTTTTGTATCTCGAGCATTATAATAAGCCCATGCTCGGGCCCCATCTATTAAAAAACTCTTTCCTTGAAGACATGTGATAGCATTTCCCATATGGAATTGGTCGTACCCAAACTGCCGAGCAAATCGACTGGGGAGATATGGCTCTAAATAACATTCATCTTCAAACCGGTACACCAAATGGGACGGTCGAATTGTTTTCAACCACTCAAAAGCTGCACGGCTCAGAGGATGCATCTTCGAGTCAATCATATTTGTCGGCATTTGTTCGTAACCAGCAGGAGGAGGGGTGCAATAAAAGTTCCATCCTTTGCTCAGGTTCAGAGCATATCTACAATCTCTCAGAGCAGTGAATTTTCACTTACTATGAGAGTATCTCCGCAAAAAGCTGCCGTCGATCGGTCCCATGCCGGGGTCCATTAAAGTGGGATGGTGAAGGATCAACCACCCAAATAGATATGTATACGGTAATTCCAACCGAGAAAATTCTTTTTCACCCTTGGATTTCAGCATCAGATCGACGTACAGACGAAGACCAGCATTCAGCTTACAAGTCATCGCTGACAAAAGATCCATCTTATAGCCGAAGACTAATCTAACGGCAACAAAAAGGACATCGCGATGAAAGCGGTCTACAGTACTGGATCCCGGGACTACAAACCGACGGAGCCAATATGTCAGAAATCCTGCTAATTGGGCTTCTTTGGACATAGATCTATATCCTACTCTCAGATAACTTTCGAGAGTATCTCCTTTCTTCAAAGGAGGACATTGATGATCATCCTTCATCTCTTTATCAAAATCGCCACTTTTTTCCATCAACTTCATCACTTCTGTGTTGCTCAATGGCTTAAAGAAGTCAGGATAACATCTATCATGTTCCTTGGTCTTCGGTTCTTGAATGTGGTTAAGGAACAGATAAGGTAGCCATTTCGAGGAATAGCAAGTATTTGATGTAGCACTTTTATAGAACAGAGAACAGATTTTATAATGACATAGCAGTTCCTCGAAGACTGCTACCATTTCTGCATTCTCTCTCCGGAGTCTGTCCAACTCATCATTGGTTGGGACAAATTCTTCATATGGGGCATCTCCCATTGGCAAATAAGAGATGTACTGCATCTTATGAAGTGCAAACCCGATTTCTCCGCCGGGAGTCATGAAGGTCCCTGTTCTATAATTGTACCTCTCTGCTAGAGCCAGGAACAGGTATGGGTTCGGAGCAAAACCATAGACAGTGGCATGCACTGCTTGGTACAAGTTGATTTGCTGGAGTTTATTTTCAAACTTGGTCAGAATCCAATTTGCTATGCAGCTCCATCTTTTAAAATCTGGATTCACCAATCCAGTTAGTCTGATGTCCTGCTCAGGATATTTTCCTTCGACCTTCGCAAACTCATTTGCAAAAATTGGGGTTCTGGCGGGCATTAACAAGGAGGAATTCTCCGGTGGAATACATCCGGGTTTCAGACCTCTCAACAAGACACTGTACCGTTCTGAGGAACTGTAGAACATATCCTTCTTACTCGGCCCCTTCTTCATAAAAATTCTTCCTGGACGGGCATCTTGGAACGGTGTAAGGTTCCATTCCATCTTCCTCGGATAGCTCGCATGAGCATACCGGGATAAGGGGAGGCAGCGTGGAATATTTGGTATCGAGAATGATCTATCCGTCTGATGGACAATCCTTTCTTCCATCCTTGGTCTCGGTTGAGAACTTTTTTCAAAAGCTTCACCGAACAGGAATAATAGCTTCTTGTGTATGACAGCGTCTGCTGATTCCAGAGGCTGTCCATTCATCAAACATTGCAGTGTCTCATTATCTTGAGATATCAAAATGGCCTGACGGAAGGTTGGCAGATCATATTGAGGATAATGCACATGTGATAGGTCCTCTTTATATTCTGATTCTGAAAGGGTCCCTACGAAGTTCTTATATTCTGGATCTTCTCTAGTATTAACTGCATCAGACAGAGAAAACAAAAATTTTCAGTATAAGTCAAAGTTAAAGATTCAGTTTGCGCAAATATTAGATTGCGCAAAATTAAATTGTGCAATATCAGTTTGTACAAACAAACAGACATCAGTTTGTGCTGACAGTCTCGCACAAATCAGCTAGTTGTACTGACTTTTGTCAGCACAGTTCACCCAATTGCGCAGAGAGTCGTCCTTCATAAAAATGAAGAATGAACTGATTTCTGCAACCAGAACCCTAAAAAGGTGGCGCAGTATGATCGCATCCCTAAAAAGAGATGGATTTTGAAGAGACAGTGAAATCAAAACTCTAAATAGAGTTTTTGATTAGGTCATCTACCTATCATCGCTGGATGAGCAGTTTCATGTCGAGAAGCTCATCGCGCAGCCCTAGCCGATGACTCGGCGGGGGCCTTGCCCTTAGCAGCGGCAGAAGATCATCGGGGAGCCATTGAGATCGTCGGAGAAGAAAGGAAGAAAGATCTCAGAAATTTTTCTCTCAAGAGCACGAAGAAAGCAAGTAAAGAACACTTCGAAGGAATTGAAAAACTATTTATAGTTTTTCAAATCAAAATGGCCGCCTTAGATTGCGCCTAAAAATGGGGCTAAACCCTCAGATTGCGCAGACAGCTCACTACATGCGCAAATTGATTTCAATTTCAAAATTCAAAGTATTTCAAAATTTTGAATAGATTCAACTTTCGAAAACTTTGAAGGGGGTCTTGAAGGTCCTAAAAAATCAAGTTGCACACATCAACAAAGTCAGAAAATCAAGAAATACAACTTTCAGATGAACTGCGCAGATATCAGATTGTGCATCCTTCATATTGCGCACGATAGACTGCGCACACTTCCAAGTGTGCAGGCTGACATGGCAAATCACCATCATTACCTGACACAAATCAAATCTTCTGACAGTTGACAGCACGGAGAACGAGGCGACCGTTCGTTTAATCGTGCAGCACGGCGCTCGAGGACAGCTGGCAGCACAATTCATGTTGGCGCAATCTATGTTGGCGCAATCCATTTCCTGCACAATTCAAGTTGACACAATCCAAAACCAGCACAATTCAGTGTGTGCGTTCTATCAACACAAATGACAAAATACACGTGGCATTCATGCCATCAATTGCTCATTTTGTGGCAACTGTCTATGCACGATCATGCGTATTTCAATCAAATGATGCCATGTATCCAAGGCAGTTGGCCCATGATCCAGCAACTGCCTGTGCAGTCCATTATTGTGCAATCCAATTGCTGCACAATCTATCATGTGCAGTCCAGAATAACTAAAAGTTAGTTATTTCTCAGAACTCTATAAATAGAGTTTCAAGTCTCCATTCAAAGGGGATCAATAATCAGAGATCAGAGATTAGATTATCAGACTTCAAAGTTCAGAAAGTTCAGGAGTTCTTGCCCAAGTGCTGCTGCATTCTTCCGAGGCTTTTGCCTTCAACTTTCGAGACTTTTTGCCTTCAATTCCAGAGTTGTCTTCAACTTCAGAGGCTTCGTCTTCAAAGTTCACATCGTCCAAGGGATAAAGCAATCGTCATCTAGATTAGATTCCTAAAGTTGTATCATTCCCAGAATTCAAATTGTAATCTTTTACAAAGTTTGTATCAATAAAGTTCTTTAACTTTTGTTTTTGCAAACAAGGATGCGCCTGGATCGGGTGCATGAGAAGACTTTGGCTTACAACCTTCAGGAGTCACGAACCAGTCTGGGCATACGGCTTTTGAGGCGCATGCGAGTCTTCAGGCGCACGGCCGCTGAGGCGCATACGAGTGATTGGTCGGCTACGTGGGTCGTAGCCGTCGAAGGAAAGTAATGATGATGCTGATGTCAGCGACGCTTCATCTTCTGAATAAGCTACTAACTGTCCAGTCCTTGGGAGACGTGCTGCCAACTCTGTCACTTGAGCATTAATTGCTTGATGGATGACGAGCCGAAATGGGCGCATGGGTCCATGTTGATTAGGACGCATAGGTTTGTGCTCTATTTGGCACATCCATATGGGGCACTTTGGAACCGACGGGCGCGTTTGTATGATGCGCAGTGTCTGACCGACACATCCTTTTGCATGACGTACTTTTATTGGTCCGACTTTTGTGTTCTTTAAGTACTTTAAATAGTCGTTTTCACTTGGCTGAATTCGAAGCGTCAGGTTCATCACCATAAATACAAATTTATTGCACGGGATTCGGAGAGCCCGCCACTTGGCGCATGGGTTTGATTTGCCCGGCCTATAAATAGTGGCAAGGAGAGAGTTTGCCTCTCGTTCTCTCACGTCTTCCTGAATGAACTTGTTTGCTCGAGCATATTCTGTTGACGAGATACTCCCGAGGGTGAAGATGCGATACATTGTCTTCATTCATGCACTCGTGAAGGTGACTGTTGCATCCAAAAGTTGGGGTCGAGGGCTTCTGAGGCAGGCGGAAGGTGCCTGTTGCATCCAAAGATCGGGATGCTCGAGCCATGTCTCTGTTATGCTGGAAGAGCCGCAGATCAGAATTGTGGTGCTCTCATCTTCCTTGGGCTTTGGAGAGCTCTTCCTCCTGTAAGAGTGGGTGTTGCCCATTCTGGTTGTGTTGAAAGCTGCTCATTTAGCCTCGGAGGAGAGCTCTTCCTCCCTCTAGGGTAGGGTTGATCACCCACCCAGGTTCTGCTCAATAAATACTTTATTAGTCGAAGCATTTGATCGGGTCGAAGTAAGGCGCATATGCTGAGACTTCATGATGCGTATAACTGAGACGCTGAAGAGATGCGCCTGACTGAAACGCTGAAGGCTGCACCTGACTGAGATGCTGAAGAGACACGCCTGACTGAGACGAAGAAGTGATACGCCTGCCTGATGATGCGCCTGGTGGGGGGCGCATGGCAGTTTGCTGTGCATGGCTGTGGTATTAGGATGTTTCTTTTTGTAGAAATTCTCCTATGTAAAGCCTTTCCTTTAGACATGTAATAGACTTTATATGAAATAAAAATCTTCTTTTGATTGTCTATACTTTTGCTGTCTTGCTGTGCCAAGTACTTCGTTTGAGCTCCCTGGCGCATGTTCTGAGTAGTATTTAAGCGCATAGGAATTCTGGCACATAGATGCGCCCTGAAATTCCATGCTTCTACAAGACCCCCTTCAAAGTTTTCAAAACTTTTTGTCAAGTTTTGGAATACTTTGAATAAGAAGCATGGTGGTGTCTTCAACGAGGCGTATGACTGTTCGGGCGCATGATTACTCCGCCCATTAGTGATGGGGTGCATGCTCCTCTCAGTTAATGCAATTGATAACGCTTCGAAGTAATCAACAAAAGATTAATGATGATCTTTTTGGATTATTTGCAGTTATCATTTTGCAGAACCCCAAGCGGTGGCTGACGTCACTCCTCATCGGTTTTTGCGTATGCCCAAGCCTATAAATAGGCGTCTGATGGAGAGAGAGGGTTCTTCTCCTCTTTGCTTTCTTCTTCTCTAGAGTTCTTCTTTCGAAAAACCCTAACTTTTTCTTTCACAAGATGGCCCCCAAAACTCCTCACGGTGGTACTGGCAAGGGACAAAGCAAAGGGAAAGAGCCTGTGGAGGTTGCTGTGGATCGGTGGGTTTCGTCACACTTTATCGTATCTTTCTGTACTCGAGTAGGCCGTTTTTAGAACTCACATACGCCGACGCGCATGGACCTTGGGTCCTGATGATGTGCTGAAGCTTCACTGCTGACGCACATGGGTTTAGACCTTGATAATGTGCCGAAGCTTCCCTGCTGACGTGCATGGGTTTAGACCCTGATGATGCACTGAAGCTTCACTGCTGACGCACATAGGTTTAGACCCTGATAATGCGCCGAAGCTTCCCTACTGAGGCACATGGGTTTAGACCCTGATGATGTGCTGAAGCTTTCCCTGCTGAGGCGCATGGGTATAGACCCTGAAGATGCACCGAAGCTTCACCGCTGATGTGCATGGGTTTAGACCCTGATGATGCGCTGAAGCTTCTTTACAGATGCGCCTGAGCCTTGGTTCAGTATATGCGCTTCTGGTGAGAGCGTAACTCTGAATTTTTGTTGTTCTAATATATCTGAGTTTTTGACTTCTTTTGCTGACCGCCAGTGTCGATGACTGTTCCGTTCTTGAACGAAGTGCTTCTATATGCTGCTCTCTGTCAGATAGGAGTAGATTATAATGAGAAGGTGATAAATCTAGCCCAAACTGCCATTATACTGGATCAGCCTCCCGAGAGAATGACCCAAATCCGGAAACGACAGCATGGGTTCCTCCAACGGATGATGGAGCGTGGCATTTTGAAATCTGCCATTTCTGATAATGTGACTTTCTTGAAGCCTGGGTTCCTGTTTGGGGACCACCTTACTTCTATTGAAGCAAAGGTGTTAAAGATCAAGGAAGATTGGTTCTTTACAGCCAGAGAGGTGCATATGACTGTTAAGCAACTTGAGCGTCAATGGCCTTTGACGGCTTTCTGTCGCCTTGCTTCCAAGAGGAGGATGTCTTGGGAGCTAACCCCGTCTCAGGGAGGAGCGGTGGCAGGCACCATCAAGATTGACGCTACCTCCAATTAGAGGGATACTTTGGCCGCCGCGCGGGCTGGGCCTTCTTTCACCTGGCAGATTCTGCATCCTGGGAGCATTTACAGTGACGTCCCTACCAACACATTTGCTTTTGGCGCTTCGACTTTTGCAAATTGTATGCTATCATTGAAGCGATCGTACCCAAAAGGTGAATTTCGGGTAGAGGGTTGGTGTCACTATGTTTCCAAGTGGGACAAGCTGACAATCTGGGTTCTGATGCAGTTTCAAACCGAACTCCGAGAGATTGGACTGACTTCCGTAATTCGTGCTACCCAGGCAGGCGTCGACATCAACAGGCATATGTTCCTCGCGCTTCTGGAGATGTTTAACACTCAGACCGGGACTTTCTTCACTCCGGTTGGGGAGCTGGGATTCGCACTTCATGAAATGTACGAGGTATCAAGGCTCCCTTGGGGATCAGAACCTTATGAGGAATATTTCCCGACCAATGAGGAGTTCCAAGTCCTGGGGGACAAAGCAGAGAAGATGATGGCCGTCTTCAAGGAAGTGGCGAGTCATCATTATTATATGCAGAAGAGGGATAAGGGCGGGTCACAGCCTCATGTGACTGCTTGGAGAGACTATGTCTTTAAGCAAGACAAGGAGAATCCCTCTCAGTTTATAACTCCGCCAGCGCTTTCCAGTACTGCGGTACTCTCTGAAATGAGCAGGCTAAGTGAGAAGAGTCCCCGGGAAAATGAGGACCGGCAGCCGGACGAACGCTCCTATAGCTGTTTCTGGCATATTACTCATCGGATGTCGTCCAAAGCAGTGTTGGCTGCTTATCTGATGATTTGGCTCCGGGATTATGTCTTTTCAGGCGGGTCAGGTTTTGTGGAGAGGGTGACCCGGAACCTAATCCTGCCAGCTGTGAAGTTGGTTTTTGGCTGTCGCCTGGCTCTACTCCCCGCAATGGTGTGTAACCTGCTGCGAGGTTTACAAGAATTTACGGGAAATGTCGTTCATGAACGAGGTAGGAATGACAACTTTCCCCGTGCTGAACTGCCGTTTCATTATTTGATAGGGTAGTTAATTTTGTACCATCCCAACGTGATGAGCCCGGGCCCGGAAGAAGATCACAGGACCAGGGACGCATTCCTCCGCCGTTTCCACCAGAGGAGCTGGTTGCATACTGGTGTTCCTATTTGCAGGAAAGTTTTATCCCACCTTCAGGGGTGGGAGATCACCAAAGTTGGTCCCGTCTTTTTGGGTTTTGAGGCCAACGAAGACTTAACGGATTCGGGTGAAGATGCTACAACTCTGTCTCCATGGGGATTCCGCTGGTTGCAAAGCATCCGGCCGTCCCATCTGGTGTATCGAAATAGAAACCAGTGTTACCTGGAACCATATTTGCTGAGCCATTTTGTACGATAATTCGGCTATGCTCAGTTGATGTTGGAGAACCCCAATATTAACCTGGGATATACTGGGAGTTTACTGGATGGTGCACGAGCTTGGTATTACTACAATGTCGGATGCACCGGAGCTCGCTTTACGCTGCCTGTTCAGAATTCGCGGCCGCCGATTCTTTTTTCGGTCGCCAAATTTTACTGTGCTATGAATGCCGTGCCCCCTGGATATGATAGGGGGACCAGTTTCATTGTCGGCATCCAGTTAGAGGCGACTGGAAACTTGTTGGCGAAGGCTCGGTCGTACCGTCCGCCAGAGGCGGGTTATCGAGGTACCCCTGCCGTATCCACGGGGGGTCAGACAGAGCCCTCGGGCGATCAGCCGAAGAGACGTGCTGATACAGAGGCTGGCTCTTCTGCGCCGAAGAGACAGAAGATGGCATTGTCACCGACAGTGTCAACAGACTCAGGTCCTGTGGAGGTAAAGATGTCCCATATAGTTTGGTTAGTTCCACCATTTTTGTGACATATACTTTCTTTTTGTAGGAGCCGCTGAAACTCCAAAATTGGGTGCTAGTAGACCAAAAGAGGTGGCGGGCTCATCTGAAGAGCGCATTCCGCCGATTGTGATGTCTCCCGTGGAGAGGAATCCGGACGATGTCGTTCCTACGGAGATTTTAGTATCTCCAGATTATGTTGGAAGGGAAGCTGAGGATGCAGCAGTTTCCGGGAGGGTACAAGCCGCCGTGGGGGCCTCTGATATTGAGGATCCAGCAGATACGGGGCTTCCAGATGAGGAAGTAGAGTGGAGTTCGTCTTCTTCAGATGACGTTCCTCCAGAGATGAATGAGCATGTTGCGGGAGCAATAGACATGATTGAAATAGAGGAGAGGGCTGATTCCTCTCCATATCATGATGAGGGAAGGTCGGCTGCAGCGTTGCCAAGCCCAACCCCAAACTCAGCAGTGGAGGCTGAGGTGGCTGCCGACCAGGAGGTAGCGACAGATTCTATCCCCACAGAGGGATTCGGTGAGGAAGATGAGACTCGTCCGCCGAGCCTGACTCCAGAGGAGCCGAGTCAGGAAACAAGTGCTAATTTCGCTGCTTTGCCAGAGGGGGAAGGTCCCGTACGGCCTGCTGATAGTGTAGTGGAGACGGAGGAGGTAGCCCCTGACGTCGGTGGTCCCTCCGAGCTTGAGAAGGGTAAGGGTTTGCTGGAACCCCCTGTTGTACCTTCTACTTGGGGTACGATATCGATGCCCTCTCGGCTCCTTCCGTTCTCTTGGCTCCTCGGGCCAGTGGTGGAGTTCAAGCCCTGTTGAGGGAGAGTCCATTGATGCCGAGGTTTCAGCCTCGCAGATTAAAGTCGGTGGGTCTTCTTCAGGCCCGCCGTCTATCACAGTACCTCATGTAACTCTTGCCATGATGCCTCAAGTGCTGGCTGATGCAGATGAGTACGTTCAGTTTGTTGTTGAATCAGTGTACAAGATGCTGCAGAAGGGCGTATCAACGGTACTGAATGCAAATAGGAGTTTTGCGATGGCAAAAGCCATGGCGCTCTCTTCCATTGGTTTGATACGTTTGCACCGTGGCCACGATCATATGGCTATAATTCTGGAGGAGTCGGTGGTTGAGCTCGACCAGCATCTTTCTGAACTACAGAGTATCCAGCGGAATGACTTTTCCACTCTAATAGAAGCAGAACAGAAGAAGTTGATAGCTGAGGTTGAGTCGTCTTATCAGGCAACGGTAGCCATCTGAGACGGTGAGGTGGCCGCTGCTGAGGCTGTCGCAGAGAGACTATCTCAATCCACACAGGTGCAGGTGGAGTTGCGGGCCTCATTGGAGGCAAGTATAGCGGATGTTACTGCCAGGATTCGCCTCCTAGAAGACCAGAGGGCCCAACTTATGTTAGATCTTGAGCGGGCCCAGGCTGAGCACATCTCGTCCAAGGAGGAAGAGGCCGTTGTTACTCGCCATATTCATTCTCTGACTCACCAACGACAGGAGTTGGACGCCAAGCATGAGAACGATACTGCTCCCGAGGCTGTGGAGATGATACGGCAGGAAGCTGAACGTCGGGTCCTGGCGACTGCAGAGACTCGGGCTGCAGACTTGAGGCGTCGGATCGAAGAGCTGTCCACCAATCCCAATGATGCCTAGGAATTTATAGTCTTCTCTTCTCTTTTTTTATTATATGCTGGGGATGTAATCCTTTACTTTTTAGATAAAAAATAAAGAATTTTGTGGTGTGTTCATCTTTTGTTGTCATGAACTTATGATTTGTGTGGACCTATAATCTTTTGCGTACCTTGGTCGTTAGGTACAGATAATAAGTTTGAGAGAACCGACATATTTGCTCAGAGGTAATGTGGACGTGGTAAATATGGGGTTCGAATGGTGGAATCTTCCTACTCAGAGGTGTTATGGACGTGGTAGGAATGACTCTGGGGAGATACGCAGAACTACTCAGAGGTAATGGACATGGAAGTTCTACGATCAATGTACGGCAACACAGGGGTTATCTGTACGGGATGTTTACTCAGAGGTAATATGGACATGGTAAACATGATGGGTAGCGTAGTCTTACGGAGCATAAGATTCCACTTTGTAGGGCGTAGAGGAGCAACTCAAAGGTAATATAGACGTGGTTGTCCTTCTACTGGAGATATAATGTAATAAAACAACTGGGTTCTGAAAGCATAGGATTTTTGTGAAAGGGAGGTGTATGTGAGCTCTGATAATCAGGTCCACTGACCCCCTTGCTAGGTAGAGGTGGAAATACATATCTAAAAGATGTCAAGAGTAGTACTTCTTTAGGAACTTGTCATTGATGGGCATCATGAACAAGTTTCCATTTGATCGGGCGAGGCGATAAGCACCGTTTGAGTATACCGTCTCTATGATGAAAGGTCCCTCCCATTTGGGTTCGAACTTTCCTAGTATTTTGTGAGTCAACACCATCGGCCTTCTGACTGCCAGAACCAGGTTGCCTACTTGGAAAGTCCTCTGCTTGACCTTCTTGTTGAAAACCTGTGATATACGGGCTTGATAGAGTTCGATGCGCTGTTGAGCTAGGAGACGTTTTTCGTCAAGTGCCTCCAATTCTCGCAGACGGCAACGTTGATTGTCTTCTTCTGTTAGATGATTTGTGATCGCTATGCGGAGTAAGGGTATCTGGATCTCGAGAGGCAGTACCGCTTCGCTCCCGTAGACTAAGGAGAATGGGGTATTGCCCGTCGGAGTCCGTACCGTTGTACGGTAGGCCCAAAGGCATTCGCCGAGCTTTTCATCCCAGTTGCGTTTGTTAGATGACACGACCTTTTTGAGTAGCTTGACGATGGTCTTGTTAAAAGCCTCGGCCAATCCGTTTGCTGTCAGATTGTATGCGGTTGATGCCACGTTCTGAATACGGTTCTTGTCACAGAATCTGCTGAAAATATGGCTGATGAACTGAGAACCGTTATCGTGAATAATCCTTCGAGGTACCCCGAAACGGTCGATGACATGGTGCTTGATGAAGCTGATCACCCTAGAGCTCTTTACTTCCGCCAGTGGAACTGCTTCTGCCCATTTGGAGAAGTAGTCAGTGATAGCTAGGATGAAGCGGTGTCCCCTCGATGAAGGAGGGATGATAGGTCCCACAATGTTCATGCCCCAAGCTTCGAAGGGCCAGGAGGCGACTGTAGGATGTAGTGGTTCCGACGGTGTATGGATGAAGTCGGCGTGAAGCTGGCAAGCATGGCACTTTTTGGCATAGTCGACGGCGTCGGCTGCCATGGTTGGCCAGTAGTAACCCATATATCGCAGTCGATCTTGTAACTTAGGCCCAGGTTGATGAGTCCCACAAATTCTGTCATGAGCTTCTCGAAAGGCTTCGGCTGCTTCTTCGTTGGACAGGCATCGAAGGAGAAGTCCATCGTAGGAGTGTCGGTACAGCATTTTAGTAGCTGTATCGCAATAGAATCGAAAGAAATGCCTCCTGACTGAGACGGCTTCTTTCGGGTCTTCTGAAAGAATTTCGTAGACAGCAAAGTCGATGAACGGGAACCTCCAGTCTCGGACATTAACACCAGCACTTGTTGACATAGCATGGGCCATTTGTGAGTATAGGTTATTTTTAGGACAGACCAAGTCTCGACCAACTACCGTGACGTAGTATTGAGTCCCGAGGGGTGCTGCAAATGAGGCTGCGAGGTCAGCCAGAGCGTCAGCCTCCAGGTTTTGTAACCGAGGTACGTGTTCTATGAAGAACTTGGTGAAGGTTGAAATAATGCTCAATACGACTTCATGGTAAGGAACCAGATCTTCATGGTGAACTTCGTATTGCCCTCTTATCTGGTTAACGACGAGTTTTGAGTCACCGTAGGCTTCTAGAAGATCCACCCCCAGCTATTGCGCCAGCTAGAGTCCTATGATGAGAGCATTGTACTCGACAACATTGTTGGAGCACGACTTCGAAAGGGAGTAAGCACGCTGGATGACCAGCTGATCGGAGGAGACCAAGACTACCCCCACTCCGGCGATGATTTGGCCTTTGGGGCCTGTTCTTGAAGCGCCATCAAAAAACATCCGCCAGACAGAGCTTTCTTCGATGACTTTTGATTCTTAGACCTCATCCGGGATGTCTTCATAGAGTCTGGAGGACTCTGGAATGGGGTACGCAGCTAAAAAGTCGGCCGGAGCTTGACCCTTGACGGCTTTTTGTGGAACGAACACCATGTTGTACGGAGTCAACAGGATCGCCCATGTAGCTTGTCGGGAGTTCAATGATCCTGGCTTCGTCATGAGAACCCTGAGCGGATTGACTCGGGAGATGACATGAATTGTCTGGCCCGAGGCATAATGGCGAGTCTTCTGGATGGCGAACACCAAAGCCAAACACTCCTTTTCAACGGGGTTGTACCGGTGTTCGGTCCCGATCAGTGTCCTACTGAGGTAGTAGATAGCTTGCTCGTAGCCTGCATCGTTGTTCTACGCCAGCAGAGCACCGAAGGAATGATCCATGGCACGGACGTAGAGGAAAAATGGTTTGCCTGCGACGGGTGCCACCAGGACTGGCGGGCTCGTCAAGTAAGCCTTGATATCATCAAAAGCTTTCTGGCATTTCTCTTTCCAGACGTAGGAAACCCCCTTCTTCATGAGCTGGGTGAAGGGTTGAAATTTTCCGGAAAGGTTTTCTATAAACCTTCGAATGTATGCCAGACGCCCCTGCAGGCCTCGAAGTTCTCGGAGGTTCTTCGGAGGGTCCATGTCAAGGATGGCCTTGATCTTCTCAGGATCGACATGAATGCCTTTCACCGTGATAATGAAGCCCAAGAACTTTTCACTAGAAACCCCAAGGAAGGATTTAGCGAGGTTCATCTTGAGTTGATGCACTCGCATGAGATCGAAGACTGTCTTTAGGTCTTGTAGGTGATCACCTTTGAGACGGCTCTTGACAGCGATATCATCAACATAGCATTCGACTATTTTACGAAGATGTTGACGGAAGATAGTACTCATAGCTCGTTGGTATGTAGCACCAGCGTTCTTCAAGCCGAAGGGCATCACTGTGTAGCAGAAAACCCCTTTCGGCGTCCTGAATGACGTGTGCTTTGCGTCATCGGAGAATATTTTGATCTGGTTGTAACCCGAATACCCGTCTATGAAAGACATGCGTTCGAAGTCGTATGTATTATCGATCATTACGTCGGTGATCGGAAGCGGAAATTCGTCTTTCGGGCAAACAGTATTTAGATCTCTGAAGTCGATGCAGACCCGTATCTTCCTATTCTTTTTGGTGACAGGGACGATGTTGGCCACCCATTCTGGGTGTTGTTCTTCACGGATAAATCTGCTGGTCAGGAGTTTATCTACCTCCTGATCGATAGCGTTCATGATATCAGGACAAAAGCGTCGCTGTTGTTGCTTTATAGGCTTGGCATCAGGTAAGATGTTAAGCCTGTGTATCGCGATCTGGGGATCAAGTCCGAGCATATCTTCGTAGCTTCAGGCGAAGACGTCGATATATTCTTTAGCCAGTTGGATTAAAGATTCCCGGTCTGGTCACTTTAGACTCTTGCTGATGAAGATGGGTTTGGAATAAGATCCATTTCCCAGGTCGATCTGCTCGACTTCGTCTTTGGTAGGGGGTTCGCGTAATTCAAAACGAGACTCCTGTTTTCTATTAAAATCTTTTGATTGCAAATTTCAATTACAAACAGAACAGTGTTACAATGTAGGACTTAGACGTAGTCCTAGGAGTACACTTTTGTTTTTCTGGGTCCCTTGTATCGATAGAGCGAGTGGTAATACGTTGACATCATTGACGTTCTGATGACGGTTCTCGGTTCTCTGAAGGCCTGAGTTGCTCTGGGTGCCGGAGCTTACGGAGAGGAAGAAGATGTTGAGTGTCTATATCCGCCTCTCTGTGTGTATTCGTAGGTCTGTCCCTGTATATGTATGTCGATATGGAAGAAGGAAATGATCCCTCTATTTATATCTTACAGGCTGGCTGCTTATGCGCGCATATATAGGATGCGCCTGTTTGTGGGGATGCCACGTGGTGATTGCTGATGGAGGCGCATAGGCGATGCGCTCTGATTGAGGAGTTGAATCCTTCTTGTTGCCTTTGTGGGCTACGACCGAGTTAACACATAGCAATGGATAGGATCTTTCAGTTGCTGAGATCTTGGGTGATTAGCACCCTTTCAAAGGCTGAATCGAGTCAAAGGACATGTGTCGTAGGTCCATGGCTCAAAGATCTCGGATTTGGTGGAGAGTGATCAGATAGGATGCGCCTGGGATTGGGCGTATGAGGAGACTTTGGCTTTTAACCTTTAGGAGTCATGAACCAGTCTGGGCGCATGGCTTTTGAGGCACATGCGAGGCTTCAGTAGTGACTTGACTTCTGTCTTTAGGGATCAAAAAAAAGTCCGAGACGCATGGCTTTTGAGGCACATGCAGAGATTTGGGTACATAGCTGCGGAGGCGCATGCGAATGGTTGGGCGACCACGTGGCTTGTAACCGCCGAAAGAAAGTAATGATGTTGCTGACGTCGACGACGCTTCGTCTTCTGAAAAAGCGGTCAACTGTTCAGTCCTCGGGGGACGTGCTGCCAACTCTGTCAGACTTCAGCATTTAATGTTCTTGACAGGTGATGGGCCTTTGAGTGGGCACATCGATCTGCGTTCTACTAGGCGCATGGGGACGCATGGGGGCACATCTTTATAAGGCGCTTGGTACTGATGGGCGCATCTGTATGATGCACGGTCTGACCGGCCCATCCGCTTTGTATGATACGTCTTTATTGGTCTGACTATTACGTTCTTCGAGTGCTTTAAATAACCGTTTCTTGGCCAAATTCGAAGCGTCATGTTCATCACCCATTTAATACAAATTCATTGCACGGGATTCGGAGAGCCAGCCACTTGGCACATGGGTTTGATTTGCCCGGCCTATAAATAGTGGCATGGAGAGAGTTTGCTTCTCGTTCTCTCACGTCCTTCCATAATGAACTTGTTTGCTCGAGGACATTCTGTTGACGAGATGCTCCCGAGGGTGAAGATGTGACGCGTTGTCTTCATTGATGCACTTGAAGGTGACTGTTACATCCAAAAGTCGGAGTTGAGGGCTTCTGAGGCAGGCGGAAGGTGTCTGTTGCATCCAAAGATCGGAATGCTCGAGCCTCATCTCCGTTATGCTGGAAGAGCTGCAGATCGGAATTGCGGTGCTCCGATCATCTTCCTTGGGCTTTGGGAGAGCTTCTCCTCCCGCTAGAGTGGGTGTTGCCCATTCTGGTTGGGTTGAAAGCTGCTCCTTTAGTCGTGGGTCGATTGCGGTGCTCTCCTCTTCCTTGGTTTGGAGAGCTCTTCCTCCAGATAGAGGGTTGATTGTCTACCCTCATTCTGCTCAATAAATGCTTCATTAGTCGAAGCATTTCATGGCGCATATGCTGAGACTTCATGATGCGCCTGACTGAAAGGGCGGCACATAACTGTGCTGCTGAAGGGATGTACATAACTGAGCCGCTGAAGGGATGCACATAACTGAGGATGCACATAACTGAGCTGTCGAAGGGATGCGCCTGGCTGAGAGCGCATGGCAAGATGCGCCTGTTTGAGAGCGCAGGGTGGTTGCTGCGCCTAGCTGTAGACTTAGAGTATTTTCTTTGTAGAAATTCTCCTTTTTACAGCTCTTTTTTTTAGACATGTAATAGACTTTTATATAAAAATCTTCTTTTAATGTCTATGTTTTTGCTATTTGTTGTGCCAAGTACTTCATCTGAGCTTCCTGGCATATATAATATTTGGCGTATAGGATTTCTGATCCTGAAATTTCATGCTTCTACAAGACCCCCTTCAAAGTTTTCAAAACTTTTTATCAAGTTTTGGAATACTTTGAATAAGAATCATGGTGGTCGGGGCACATGACTATTCGGGCGCATGGATACTCCGCGTCAGTGATGGAGCGCATGCTCCTCTCAGTTAATGCAAATGATAACGCTTCGATAACCAAGAAGATTAATGATGATCTTTTTGGATTTATTTACTGTTATCTCTTCACAGAACCCGAGGCGGCGGCTGAGGTCATACTTCATCGGTTCACGCGTGCGGCTAAGCCTATAAATAGGCATCTGATAGAGAGAGAGAGAGAGAGAGTTTTTCCTCTCTTTGCTTTCTCTTTTAGAGTTCTTTTTTTTATTTTAAAAACCCTAACTTTCTTCTTTCACGAAATGGCTTCCAAGAATTCTCAAGGTGGTACTGGCCGAGGACGAGGCAAAGGAAAAGAGCCAGTAGAGGCTGCCGTAGATGATGTCCCCCGGACGCCCGTCGACGTTCGGCTGGCGGTGATTGGTGGGTTTCATCATTCTTTACCATATCTTTCTGTACCATTTTTAGAACTCACATACGCCGACGCGCATAGACCTTGAGTCCTGATGATGTGCTGAAGTTTTTTCGCCGACGCGCATGGGTTTAAATCCTGATGATGCGCCGAGGCTCCACTGCTGACGCGCATGGGTTTAGACCCTGATGATGCGCCAAGGCTTCACTGCTGACACGCACGGGTTTAGACCCTGATGATGTGCCGAGGCTCCACTGCTGACGCACATGGGTTTAGACCCTGATGATGCGTCGAAACTTCTTTTCAGATGCGCCTGAGCCTTAGTTCAGGGTATGCGCTTCTGATGGGAACGTGGCTCAGATTCTTTTGTTGTTTCTAATATATCTGAATCTTTGCCTTCTATTGTTGACCACCAGTGTCGATGACTATCCCGCTCTTGAATGAAGTGCTTCTGGACGCCGCCCTCTGTCAGATGGGAGTGGATTATAATGAGGAGGTGATAAACCCTGCCCAAGCTGCCATTATGCTGGATCAGCCTCCCGAAAGAATGACTCAAATCCGGGAACAACAGCATGGGTTCCTCCAACAGATGATGGAGCGTGGCATTTTAAAATCTGCCACTTCTGATAATGTGATTTTCTTGAAGCCTGAGTTCCTATTTAGGGACCACCTTACTTCTATTGAAGCAAAGGTGTTAAAGGTCAAGGAAGATTGGTTCTTTACAGCAAAGGGGGTGCATATGACTGTTAAGCAACTTGAGCGTCAATGGCCTTTGACGGCTTTCTGTCGCCTTGCTTCCAAGAGGAGGATGTCTTGGGAGCTAACCCCATCTCAGGGGGGAGCGATGGCAGGCACCATCAAGATCGACGTTACCTCCTATCAAAGGGATACTTTGGCCGCCGTGCGGGCTGGGCCTTCTTTCATCTGGCGGACTCTACGTCCTGGGAGCATTTACAGTGACGTTCCCATCAACACATTTGCTTTTGGCGCTTCGACTTTTGCAAATCGTATGCTGTTGTTGGAGCGGTCGTACCCGAAAGGTGAATTTCGGGCAGAGGGTTGGTGTCACTATGTTTCCAAGTGGGACAAGCTGACGCTCTAGGTTCTGACGCAGTTTCGAACCGAACTTCGAGAGATTGGGCTGACTGCCTGTCACGACCCGATCCCAATTTCTTGGGTCGACTCGGATCATGCCCAGCCTGCACCGTTGTTGAGACGGCGACAGTAAGCTGTGTTCCATATGCAGGTACAATCAACAACATTTGAAAGTATAATTGCCACAACATTTAATTAAACGATAATATAAACTTGTCCATTACAAAGCTTGTCCACAACTTTAACATAACATTTATTTTATTTAAAAGATAAATTAAAACTTCAACTAAGCAGAAGTGTCATCATCATCTCCATGAACCTCGTCTGGGAGCACAGCAGGGTACAGCTCCGGGTCGTAGTAACTACTAATCAGTAGCTCTGAGTCATCAATAGAACCTATTGGGTGTGGGGGATCCAGTCAGGAAAGGAGCAAGTACAATTATGAAAAATTAACAATTTGCATAATGATTAGAAACTTGCAATATTAAATAATTTTGAAACAATAATTTCCAACTATAAAACAATTGTGATTTTAGTAAGCAGTATCTATGACCGGTTTAGGATGATTCAATTGTATCCTATTGATACGGTCCGGCCTAACCCCGTGTGAAGAGGGGCAAGCTCGCACATTCATTAACTATTTGGCTTTGATCATAGATAACTACGCTACTCCCCATTATCCCGATGCAATGATTCAATATATTACTCTAGGAGAGAGTACGTGTAACAGTTGTGTATTTAACATGCAAAAATTTCTAATATTAATTAAACTGTAATAACCACAACCGTACTTGCCTTGATTTAACTGAGGGTCGATGGTTGTTCCAAGTAGTTGCTAGTTACGCCTTCGTAATCCTACAAATGGAGCATCTATACTTATCAATCTGTATCAAACCAACTAAGTGTGCTAGTTACAATCTCTATTTGTCTTTCCTAGTCAATTTTAATTGTTAGTTAACAAACAAAACATCACAGCGTTTACTAGCTTGTTTAAGAAATTCAATTTACTTTGGTTTTTTGGTAAAACTCAAATTACGTAAAAAACTTGGCATTTTGACTTAAAAGAATAAATTTTCTTTTCCTTAAAAATGAGAAAATCATGAGTTTATAAAATCTTTAATTTCCTACTTATTACAGGCCTAGGCTTATGCCCTTACAATTACAATAAATTGAAATAAGAAAGAAACTGGTTAGTCTGAAAAATTACCTACAATTTAACAAAAGCTAATAAATTTCCAAAATTTTATTTAAAGAAAATTATAAGTCTCAGACTCTGGTCCAAACTTCATTTTCAACTGCTCTGCCTCAACGTCCGGTCGAACCGGTGCGTTTGCATTGCGTTGGGGCCCAGTAACCAATTATGGTTGTCGCCCAAAAAATACCAAAATCATTTTAAAACCATTTTATTAAATTTTCCGAAAATTTCGGCAGCATTCCCTCTGTTTTCGGTCAACCCAAAAACTGGGAATGCACCGTAAACCTGCAAAATAACTCCAAAAGCTCCAATTTATATATATACCACAGAATAGTATTTTTCAAAACCCAAATTCCAGCATACTAAACTCAACAGAACCCAATCCAGCATATTAAACTTAACAGAACCCAATCCAGCATATTAAACTTAACAGAACCCAATCCATCATATTATTCCCAAGATTTCAACAGAACTTGAAGAGCCAGAAAAATTTCAAACTCAATAGAACCAAGAACTAATCATAACTCGTCAGAACCGAAAATCCACAATTTCCGAAGAACTTCGAAATCAAAAATTAGTAACGTAACTGTTACGTTGTCAGAATCCCGAATTCCCGAGGAACTCGGTTGGACCAGTATCATCATAGACGGTAAAGAAAAATATTGGGTCAGAGTGTACCAACAACGGAAACCAAATTGGAGCTCGGAACGGGAACCGTCGCGGTAACAGAACAAAAGAAGTCATCCAACAGCGAACCGGAAGAGCTCGAGTCGGACAGGGGTGGCCACCGGGGCAAACGTCGGCGGTCAGCGGGTCAGGCGCCCACCGCGGAACAGCGGCAGCGGAAAGGGGTGGCCGGGAAGGGCCTGGATCGGGGCGCCTGGGGCGGATCCGGTGGAAACAGCGCCTGGGTCAGCGGGGAAAACGACCGGCAGTCGTACGTCGGGTGGGAGGCTCGACGGCGGGTGGCGCCGCTCGGGTTCGCCGAAAAAATGGGATTAGGGCACGGGAGATTTGGGCAAGAGAAGAGATGAGAATGATGGAGAGAGATGAAGAGAGGGGTTATATATAGGGAGTCAGGGAGACGAGGAGGCGTCCGGTCACCGGCGGTGGCGACGATGGCGGCGGCAGGAAGCTCAGGAGTTGGCCGTTGGGTCGGGAAGGAAAAAGAAAGGTCCCAGAGCTAAAAGGTTTTTAAAGAATTAATGAATGAATTTATTCATTCATTCCACTCTATGGTTACAGCAAGTATTAAGCTAAGGATTCTAATTCATTGCTGTAGGGAAATGTTTAATAATGGATTGGCTATGGATTATTGGATCTAAGGATCCTTATTGGGTTTGGGTTTGAAACTAAATGGGCTTGAGGTTTGGGTCAAACAAATGGCCTAAGGTTTTGGGCTTACAAGACATGGTTTTCTATTTATTAAAAAAAATGGATTTTGATTTATGGCTAAGAAGAAATCATTCTCATACAAATTAGTTAAATAAATATTTGTAATTTAAAACTAGAATGTTTTTAGTTTCAATTCGGGTTCGGGTCTGGGTTGTCATACAAAAATCCTTGTTTAATTATTTTAAAAATAATTCTCATAAATTAACAAATATAATATTATTCTAGCACAAGATTTTAGCAACAAAAAAAATGCAGTATAAATTTACGGGTTTCACAACCTTCCCTCCTTAGAAAATTTCGTCCTCGAAATTAAAGGATAGGATTAGGAATTACCTCAGGTCTCAAACAAATACGGGTACTGCTCCCGCATCTCATCCTCACGCTCCCAGGTAGACTCGCCTGGGGAATCATGCCTCCACATAACTCTGACTATGGGAGTCACTGAAGTTCTGGTCCTCTTCTCGCCTCTATCCAAAATCGCTACAGGCTTCTCTGGTACAGTGAGACTCGGTCCGATCTCCAACTCTGAATGGTCTAAGACGTGATTCTCATCAGGTACATATTCTCTGATCTGTGAGACGTGGAAGACGTTGTGCACGCCCTCTAGATTAGCTGGTAGAGCTAACCTATATGCCACTTCTCCAATCCGGCTCAGAACTTCAAACGGACCAATGTATCTGGGACTCAGCTTCCCAGCTCTGCCAAATCTGATTGTACCTCTGGTAGGAGAAATCTTCACGAAGACTTTATCTCCTTCTTCAAATGCCAGTGGTCGACGACTGCTGTCTGCCCAGTGCTTCTGTCTGTCTTGAGCAATCCTGAGCTTGTCTCTGATAATCTTCACCTTCTCTGCTGCGTCAGTCACCATCTCTGGACCCAGCAGTACTCTTTCACCAACGTCGTCTCATGCCAGTGGTGTACGGCAACGACGTCCATAAAGAGCTTCAAATGGAGTCATACCAATACTGGCTTGGTAGCTGTTATTGTAAGAAAACTCTACCAAGTGTAGATGGTCTTCCCACGATCCTCCAAACTCCAAAACACAAGCTCGCAGCATATCTTCAAGTGTCTGAATTGTCCTCTCAGATTGCCCGTCAGTCTGGGGATGATAAGCTGTGCTGAACTTCAACTGGGTCCCCAAGCTGTCATGCAAACTCTTCCAAAAATGTGAGGTAAAACGAGTGTCTCGGTCAGATACAATGCTTACCGGTACTCCATGAATCCGGTAAATGTGCCGCATGTACAATGCTGCTAACTTTTCAGTGGATAAACCAACTTTGAAGGGGATAAAGTGAGCTGACTTGGTTAGTCGGTCCACTATTACCCAGATGGCATCCTTCCCTCCTTGGGAATGAGGCAGTCCTGACACGAAATCCATCGTGATGTGCTCCCATTTCCACTCTGGAATGTCCAGCGGTTGTAGAAGTCCTGCAGGTCTCTGTCTACTAGCCTTCACTTGTTGACAAATCAAGCATCTAGCGACATACCTGGTGACATCTTTCTTTATTCCACTCCACCAGACAATAGTGCGCATATCTCGATACATCTTATTGGCTCCAGGATGTATAGAATATTGAGACTGATGCGCTTCCTTCATCAACTCGTTCCTCAGTTCGCCAGACGGTACACAAAGCCTCGTACCATTCTTCAGAGCTCCATCGCTGGCGATTGAGAAACCCTCCAGTGTTCCTGCTAACACTTGATCTCTCAGTTTGCAAAGTGCCTCATCTTGAAACTGCGTCTCCTTGACCTTGTCCATCAGGTACGAGCTCACTTGCAACTTCATCAACACAGAATCAGCATATAATTCCTTCCGTCCAGGCAGTACAATCTCCAGTTCAAGCTTCTCTATGTCCTCCAGCAGGTGCCTCTCCTTGGTTAAGAACATCGCCACTGGGTAACGACTAAGTGCATCAGCGACCACATTAGCCTTACCCGGGTGGTATTGCAAATCGATGTCGAAGTCCTTTATTAACTCCAGCCATCGCCTTTGCCTCATGTTTAACTCTTTCTGAGTGAAAACATACTTTAGACTTTTGTGGTCCGTGTATATTTTCACCCTCTCTCCATAGAGATAATGCTTCCAAAGCTTCAACGGAAAAATGACTGCAGCAAGCTCCAGATCATGAGTGGGATAGTTCTTCTCATGAGTCCGTAATTGCCTAGATGCATAAGTAATCACTTTTCCATGTTGTTGAAGAACGCAACCCAGTCCTTTGCCCGAGGCGTCACTATAAATTGTGAAACCACCGGATCCTGCGGGTAGCGCAAGGATTGGAGCAGTGGTGAGCCTCTTCTTCAACTCCTCGAACGCTGCTTGGCAGTCCTCCGTCCAAATGAATTCCTCATTCTTCCGAGTCAGCTTCGTCATTGGTTCAGCAATTCTAGCAAAATCCTTCACGAACTTCCGATAGTAGCCCGCCAAGCCCAAGAAACTTCTGATGTCAGCAACTGAGCTTGGGGTAGGCCACTTCTCCACAGCAGCTATCTTCTTAGGATCCACAGAAATTCCTTCTCCTGTGACAACATGGCCAAGAAAATCCACTTTGTCTAGAAAGAATTCACACTTGGATAGCTTACCGTACAGCTTCTCCTTCCTCAAAGTTTCCAGAACTTTCCTGAGGTGCTCTTCGTGCTCCTCCTTCGTCTTTGAATAGATCAGTATGTCATCAATGAAGACGACGACAAACTGGTCTAAGTATTCATGGAAAACCTTGTTCATAAGGTTCATGAACACAGCAGAAGCATTTGTCAGACCAAACGGCATGACCAAGAATTCAAACTGCCCATACTTGGTGTTGAATGCCGTCTTGGGAATATCTTCCTTCCTGACCTTGATCTGATGATAGCCAGACCTGAGATCAATCTTGGAAAATACCTTAGCTCCACTCAACTGGTCAAATAAGTCATCGATTCGGGGCAGAGGGTACTTGTTCTTGATTGTGACATTGTTCAGCGCCCGGTAGTCGATGCACATCCTCACCGTTCCATCCTTCTTGGGCACAAACAAAACAGGTGCTCCCCAGGGTGAAGCCCCGTCTCGAATGAATCCCAGAGACTTCAGTTCGTTGATCTGCTCCTTCATCTCTTTGGCCTCCTTCGGGTTGACTCTATAACATCCCTTAGAAATCGGGGAAGAGCCAGGGACTAAATCAATAGTGAATTCTATGTCCCGATCTGGGGGTAGCCCAGGAAGACTATCAGGGAAAACATCCATGAATTCTGCTATGATAGGATGGGGTAGTCCAGGTTCTTCAGAAATAGAGTAGACAATACTCTCCATAACCTCCGGAGCTCTAGAGACTTCAAACTCTGGCCCTCCAGGTGGGCTGAAGATTACACATCCTCTGTGACAATCTATCAGCGCATGCTGCTTGCTCAACCAGTCCATTCCAAGGACTATGTCATAGTTGGGCAAGGGCATCACCAACAAAGGTGCTACAAACTTATGCTCAGAAATTGTAATGGGGTAATTACAGGTCTCTGTTATGGGTAGGGGTCCTCCTCCAGTCATAACTCTACATATTCTCTTGCTAAAGCCCGTAACTATGTGGTGGACAGAGATAAACTTGGTTGCTATGAAACTGTGTGTTGTACCAGAGTCGAATAAAACTAATGCAGGATGAAAATGTACATAGATGTAACCTGAGATGACATCCGCATTAGGTTCCTGCTCCGGCTCTGGTTCCTCTGCAGTTAGGGCAAAAGCTCGCCCCATCTTCTGTTGATGCTGCCCAAATTGTTGCTGCTGAGTGGGCAGAGGTCCTTTCTGCTGATTTCCTCCAGCTCTGTTGGCCGCTGAGGGGCAGTCCTTCACTTGGTGGGTGGTAGACCCACAGATCAGACATTGTCCAAGCCTCTTCCGACAGATGTTCACCTGATGACCCGGCCTCTTACAATAGCTACAAACAGGGATCTGCTTCTGGGGTGCTACATCATTATTCCTTGCTTGCTGGTGATGCTGGGGCCTGTTGTTGTTGTTGTTGTTGTTGTTGGGCTTCTTCTTATTACCCTGGAAGTTGCTAGTTCCAGGATAATCTCTCTTCGAGCGGGCAGGTTGGCTCTTCTTTATGTCTTGTGCTCGTTCCAGGATCTTTTCATAAGTCTTGGCACCGCCTGAGATCACATGGGTGCGGATCTCTTCTCTTAGTCCATATCTGAACCTTTCAGCACGATCGTCAGGATCAGCCACCAGATTCTTGGCAAATCGGCTGAGCTGGCCAAGTTTAGCAGCATATTCTCCCACAGTCATGTTGCCCTGCTTCAGGTTCTGGAATTGTCGCTCCATCTCCCGCAACTCTGAAGTTGGGAAAAACTTTCTCTGGAACAACCTCTTGAAGGTGTCCCAGTCAACTTGCCTATCCTGGAGTTGGGGTTCATTCCGATACCAGGTGCTTGCTATATTCTGCAGTTGGAGTCCCACTGCTTCGGCCTTGAGGTCTTCTGGAAGCTGAGCAACGCTCAGGAGACGCTCCATATTGTCGAGCCATTCATCAGCATAGACAATTCCCTCGGTACCCTTGAAAGGTCGAGGGTTCTGCTTCTTAAAGCTCTCAATATCACCCACCTTGGCAGGCCTTGGTTCCTGTTGAGCTGCTTCTCCTCTTTCCAGTGCAGCCATTGCCACGCTATAGGCATTCTCCATGCCTTCTCTCATAATGGCCGTCTGCTCACGATGAGCTTCAGCTTGAGTTCTCTGGGCTTCTAACACTCCTCTTAGCAGACCTATGAGGTCAGTGGGGTCCACAGGCACCGGTGGGGCAGCTGGAGTGGGCGTAACCACAGGGGGTTGCATCTCCGTCTGGGAAGATGATGGATCCACCGTTGAAGCGGCAAATAACCCACGAGGTGCATTCAATGGTGTAAAACCCGGACTTGGTTGAGGCGGTGGGGTTTGATCAGGTGTTGACATCCCATCGCCAGCAGGGTTGGTATTGTCAGTGGCCATTCTCTGGAAGGTTTAGGATATAAACATAAGCAAGGTAGCCTATCTAAAATAAAAATATTTAATTATAATATATATCGGTCCTAGGTTGTGGCAAATTAATGTTCTAAATGTTTCCTAGGTTTTTCTAAGTTGTTGATATAGAGACCTGCATGGGCCACCACTAAAAACATGTCACGACCCGATCCCAATTTCTTGGGTCGACTCGGATCATGCCCAGCCTGCACCGTTGTTGAGACGGCGGCAGTAAGCTGTGTTCCATATGCAGGTACAATCAACAACATTTGAAACTATAATTGCCACAACATTTAATTAAACGATAATATAAACTTGTCCATTACAAAGCTTGTCCACAACTTTAACATAACATTTATTTTATTTAAAAGATAAATTAAAACTTCAACTAAGCAGAAGTGTCATCATCATCTCTATGAACCTCGTCTGGGAGCACAGCAGGGTACAGCTCCGGGTCGTAGTAACTACTAATCAGTAGCTCTGAGTCATCAATAGAACCTATTGGGTGTGGGGGATCCAGTCAGGAAAGGAGCAAGTACAATTATGAAAAATTAACAATTTGCATAATGATTAGAAACTTGTAATATTAAATAATTTTGAAACAATGATTTCCAACTATAAAACAATTGTGATTTGAGTAAGCAGTATCTATGACCGGTTTAGGATGATTCAATTGTATCCTATTGATACGGTCCGGCCTAACCCCGTGTGAAGAGGGGCAAGCTCGCACATTCATTAACTATTTGGCTTTGATCATAGATAACTACGCTACTCCCTATTATCCCGATGCAATGATTCAATATATTACTCTAGGAGAGAGTACGTGTAACAGTTGTGTATTTAACATGCAAAAATTTCTAATATTAATTAAACTGCAATAACCACAACCGTACTTGCCTTGATTTAACTGAGGGTCGATGGTTGTTCCAAGTAGTTGCTAGTTACGCCTTCGTAATCCTACAAATGGAGCATCTATACTTATCAATCTGTATCAAACCAACTAAGTGTGCTAGTTACAATCTCTATTTGTCTTTCCTAGTCAATTTTAATTGTTAGTTAACAAACAAAACATCACAGCGTTTACTAGCTTGTTTAAGAAATTCAATTTACTTTGGTTTTTTGGTAAAACTCAAATTACGTAAAAAACTTGGCATTTTGACTTAAAAGAATAAATTTTCTTTTCCTTAAAAATGAGAAAATCATGAGTTTATAAAATCTTTAATTTCCTACTTATTACAGGCCTAGGCTTATGCCCTTACAATTACAATAAATTGAAATAAGAAAGAAACTGGTTAGTCTGAAAAATTACCTACAATTTAACAAAAGCTAATAAATTTTCAAAATTTTATTTAAAGAAAATTATAAGTCTCAGACTCTGGTCCAAACTTCATTTTCAACTGCTCTGCCTCAACGTCCGGTCGAACCGGTGCGTTTGCATTGCGTTGGGGCCCAGTAACCAATTATGGTTGTCGCCCAAAAAATACCAAAATCATTTTAAAACCATTTTATTAAATTTTCCGAAAATTTCGGCAGCATTCCCTCTGTTTTCGGTCAACCCAAAAACTGGGAATGCGCCGTAAACCTGCAAAATAACTCCAAAAACTCCAATTTATATATATACCACAGAATAGTATTTTCCAAAACCCAAATTCCAGCATACTAAACTCAACAGAACCCAATCCAGCATATTAAACTTAACAGAACCCAATCCAGCATATTAAACTTAACAGAACCCAATCCATCATATTATTCCCAAGATTTCAACAGAACTTGAAGAGCCAGAAAAATTTCAAACTCAACAGAACCAAGAACTAATCATAACTCGTCAGAACCGAAAATCCACAATTTTCGAAGAACTTCGAAATCAAAAATTAGTAACGTAATTGTTACGTTGTCAGAATCCCGAATTCCCGAGGAACTCGGTTGGACCAGTATCATCATAGACGGTAAAGAAAAATATTGGGTCAGAGTGTACCAACAACGGAAACCAAATTGGAGCTCGGAACGGGAACCGTCGCGGTAACGGAACAAAAGAAGTCGTCCAACAGCGAACCGGAAGAGCTCGAGTCGGACAGGGGCGGCCACCGGGGCAAACGTCGGCGGTCAGCGGGTCAGGCGCCCACCACGGAACAGCGGCAGCGGAAAGGGGCGGCCGGGAAGGGCCTGGATCGGGGCGTCTGGGGCAGATCCGGCGGAAACAGCGCCTGGGTCAGCGGGGAAAACGACCGGCAGTCGTACGTCGGGTGGGAGGCTCGACGGCGGGTGGCGCCGCTCGGGTTCGCCGAAAAAATGGGGTTAGGGCACGGGAGATTTGGGCAAGAGAAGAGATAAGAATGATGGAGAGAGATGAAGAGAGGGGTTATATATAGGGAGTCAGGGAGACGAGGAGGCGTCCGGTCACCGGCGGTGGCAACGATGGCGGTGGCGATGATGGCGGCGGCAGGAAGCTCAGGAGTTGGCCGTTGGGTCGGGGAGGAAAAAGAAAGGTCCCAGAGCTAAAAGGTTTTTAAAGAATTAATGAATGAATTTATTCATTCATTCCACTCTATGGTTACAGCAAGTATTAAGCTAAGGATTCTAATTCATTGCTGTAGGGAAATGTTTAATAATGGATTGGCTATGGATTATTGGATCTAAGGATCCTTATTGGGTTTGGGTTTGAAACTAAATGGGCTTGAGGTTTGGGTCAAACAAATGGCCTAAGGTTTTGGGCTTACAAGACATGGTTTTCTATTTATAAAAAAAATAGATTTTGATTTATGGCTAAGAAGAAATCATTCTCATACAAATTAGTTAAATAAATATTTGTAATTTAAAACTAGAATGTTTTTAGTTTCAATTCGGGTTCGGGTCTGGGTTGACATACAAAAATCCTTGTTTAATTATTTTAAAAATAATTCTCATAAATTAACAAATATAATATTATTCTAGCACAAGATTTTAGCAACAAAAAAAATGCAGTATAAATTTACGGGTTTCACACTGCCGCAATCCGTGCTACCCAGGCAGGCGTCGAGATCAACAGGCATATGTTCCTCGCGCTTCTGGAGATGTTTAACACCCAGACCGGGACTTTCTTTACTCCGGCGGGGGAGCTGGGACTCGCACTTCATGAAATGTACGAGGTGTCGTGGCTCCCTTGGGGATCAGAACCTTATGAGGAATACTTTCCGACCAACGAGGAGTTCCAAGTCCTGGGGGACAAAGCGGAGGAGATGATGGCCGTCTTTAAGGAAGTAGCGAGTCATCATTATTATATACAGAAGAGGGAAAAGGGCGGGTCACAGCCTCATGTAACTGCTTGGAGAGATTATGTCTTTAAGCAAGACAGACAAGGAAGATCCCTCTCAGTTTACAACTCCGCCAGCGCTTTCCAGTAAAGAGGTGCTCTCTGAAATGAGCAGGCTAAATGAGAAGAATCCCTCAGAAAATGAGGACCGGGTGTCGGATGAGCGTTCCTATAGCTGCTTCTGGCACCTTACTCATCGGATGTCGTCCAAACCAGTGTTGGCTGCTTATCTGATGATTTGGCTCCGGGATTACGTCTTTTCAGGTGGGTCAGGCTCTGTAGAGAGAGTGACCCAGAACCTAATCCTGCCAGCTGTGAAGTTGGTTTTTGGTCGTCGTCTGGCTCTACTCCCTGCAATGGTGTGTAACCTGCTGCAGGGTTTACAAGAATTTGCGGGGAATATGGTTCATAAATGAGGTAGGAATGACAACTTTCCCTGTGCCGAACTGCCGTTTCATTACTTGATGGGGTGGTTAATTTTGCACCATCCCAACGTGATGAGCCCGGGCTCGGAAGAAGTCCACAGAGCCGGAGATGCATTCCTCCGCCGTTTCCGCCAGAGGAGCTGGTTACATACTGGTGTTCCTGTTTGCAGGAAAGTTTTATCCCACCTTCAGGGGTGGGAGATCACCAAGGTTGGTCCCGTCTTCTTGGATTTTGAGGCCAACGAAGACTAAACGAATTCGGGTGAAGATGCCACCACTCTGCCTCCATGGGGATTCCGCTGGTTGCAAAGCATTCGGCCGTTCCATCTGGTATATCGAAATAGAAACCAGTGTTACCTAGAACCATACTTGCCTAGTCATTTTGCACGATAATTCGGCTATGCTCAGCTGATGTTGGAGAACCCCAGTATTAACCTGGGGTATACTGGAAGTTTGCTGGACGGTGTACGAGCTTGGTATTACTACAATACTGGATGCATCGGAGCTCGTTTTACACTGCCTGTTCAGAATCCGCGGCCGTCGATTCTTTTTTCGGTCACCAAATTTTACTGTGCCATGAATGTCGTGCCTCCTGGATATGATCGAGATACCAGTTTTATTGTCGGCACCCAGTTAGAGACAACTGGGAATCTGTTGGCGAAGGCTCGGTCGTACCGTCCGCCAGAGGCGGGTTATCGAGGTACCCCTACCGTATCTATGGGGGGTCGGGCAGAGCCCTCGACCGATCACCCGAAGAGATGTGCTGATACAGAGGCTGGCTCTTCTGCACCGATACGACAGAAGAAGGCATTGTCACCGGCAGTGTCAAGAGACTCAACTCCTGTGGAGGTAAGGAGTCCCACATAGTCTGGTTAGTTCCACCATTTTTGTGACATATACTTTCTTTTTTGTAGGAGCCGCTGAAAAGGAGATCCCGAACTCCAAAATCGGGTGCCAGCAGACCAAAGGAGGTGGCGGGCTCATCTGAGGAGCACATTCCTCTGATTGTGTTGTCTCCCGTGGAGGAGAATCCGGACGATATTGTTCCTGCGGAGATTTTAGTATCTCCAGACTATGTTGGAAGGGAAGCTGAGGTTGAAGCAGTTCCCGAGAGGGTTCAAGCTGCCGTAGGGGCCTTTGACATTAAGGATCCAGCAGATAAGGGGCTTCCGGATAAGAAAGTGGAGTGGAGTTCGTCGTCTTCAGATGACGTTCCTCCAGAGATGAGTGAGCCTGTTGCGGGAGCAACAGACATGATCGAAACAGAGGAGAGGGATGATTTCCCTCCTTGTCACGGTGAGGGTAGGTCGACTGTATCATTGCTGAGCCCTACCCCAGACTCAGCAGCAGAGGCTGAGGTGGCTGCCGTCCAGGAGGCAGTGACAGACTCTATCCCCACGGAGGAATCCGATGAGGAAGGTGAGACTCGTCCGCCGAGCCTGACTCCAGGGGAGCCGATTCAGGAAACAAGTACTGATCTCGCTGCTTTGTCAGAGGGGGAAGGTCCCGTGCGGCCTGCTGACATTATGTTGGAGATGGAGGAGATAGCTCCTAACGTTGGTGGTCCCTCCGAGCTTGGGAAGGGTAAGGGTTTGCTGGAACCCCCCGTTGCTCCTTCCACTTGGGGTACGATATCGATGCCCCTCTCGGCTCATTTCGCTCTTTTGGCTCCTCAGGCCAGTGGCGAAGTTCAAACCCCTGTTGAGGGGGAGTCCGCCGAGGTTTCAGCCTCGCAGATTGAAGTCGGCGGGTCTTCTTCTGGTCCGCCGTCTAGAGCAGCTCCTCCAACTCCCGCTATGATGCCGCAAGTGCTGGCGGATGCGGATGAGTACGTGAAGTTTATTATTGAGGCGGTGTATAAGATGCTGCAGAGGGGCGTATCGGCAGTGATGGATGCCAATAGGAGTTTCGCGACGGCAAAAACCCTGGCACTCCCTCACATCAGTCTGATACGTTCCCACCAGGGCCATGATCATATGGCCGAGATTCTGGAGGCCTCGGTGGCCGAGTTGGACCAGCTGCTTTTCGAGTTTCAATGTATCCAACGAAATGATCTCTCCGCCCTGATAGACGCAGAAAAGGAGAAGTTGATCGCTGAGACTGAGTCCTCTTATCAGGCCACCGTGGGTGTCTGGGAACGCGAGGTGGCTGAAACTGAGGCTGCGGTGGAGAGGCTATCTCAGTCCACGCAGGAGAAGGTGGAGTTACGAGCCGTATTGGACGCTAGTAAAGCGGAGGTTAATGCCAAGATTCGCCTCCTTGAAGACCAGCGGGCCCAACTCTTATTAGATGCTGAGCGAGTCCAGGCTGAACATATAGCATCTAAGGAGGAGGAAGCGGCTTTCACCCGCCAGGCTCTTTCTCTGGCTCAGCAGCGGCAACAGTTGGGCAAGAAGCATGAGGATGACACTTCTCCTGAGGCCATGGAAATGATGCGTCAAGAAGTCGAACGCCGAGTCCTGGCGACCGCAGAGACTCGGGCGGCAGACTTGAAGCGTCGGATCGAAGAGCTTTCGGCCAATCCGGGGGAGGGATTGTAGTCTCTTCTTTCTCTTTTTTTTGTTTTGTGTAATTTGCAACTCCTGCTGGAGATGTATTCTTTACTTTTGAATAAAGAATGAAGAGTTTTGTGGTGTGTCCATTCTCGTTGTCATGAACTTGATGATTTGTGCGGACCTATTATCTTTTGCGCACCTTGGTTTTTAGGTACAGATAATAAGTTTGAGAGAACCAACATGTTTGCTCAGAGGTAATATGGACGTGGCAAATATGGGGTTCAAATGGTGGAATCTTCCTACTCAGAGGTGTTATGGACGTGGTAGGAGTGACTCAGGAGGGATACGCAAAACTACTCAGAGGTAATGTGGACGTGGAAGTTCTGCGATCAATGTACGATAACGCAGGGGATGTCTGTACGGGATGTTTACTCAGAGGTAATGTGTACGTGGTAAACATGATGGGTAGCGTAGTCTTACGGAGCGTAAGATTCCACTTTATAGGGCATAGGAGAACAACTCAGAGGTAATGTGGACGTGGTTGTCCTTCTACTGGAGGATAGAACGCCACGGAATAGCTGGGTTCCAGAAGCGTAAGATTTTGTGGAAGGAAATTGTACGTGAGCACCGATGATTGGGTCCACAAACTCCCTTATTGGGTGAAGATAGAAGTACATGTCTGAAGGATGTCAAGAGTAGTAATTCTTTAGGAACTTGCCGTTGATGGGCATCATGAACAAGTCTCCGTTGGGTTTGGCGAGGCGATAAGCACCGTTTGAGTATACCGTCTCTATGATGAAATGCCCCTCCCACTTAGGCTCAAACTTTTCTGGTGTCTTGTGAGTCAACACCATCGGCCTCCTGACTGCCAGAACCAGGTCGCCTACTTGGAAAGTCCTCTGCTTGACCTTCTTGGAAAGCCTGTGATATACGGGCTTGATAGAGTTTGATGCGCTGTTGAGCTAGGAGACATTTTTCGTCAAGTGCCTCCAAGACGGCGACATTGATTGTCTTCCTCTGTTAGTTGATTTGTGATCGCTACACGGAGTGAGGGTATCTGGATCTCAAGAGACAGTACCGCTTCGCTCCCGTAGACCAGGGAGAATGGTGTGTTACCCGTCGGGGTCCGTACCGTTGTGCGGTAGCCCCAAAGACATTCGTCGAGCTTTTTGTCCCAGTCGCGTTTGTTGGATGATACGACCTTTTTGAGTAGCCTGACGATAGTCTTATTGAATGCCTCGACCAATCCGTTTGCTGTCGGATTGTAGGCGGTTGATGCCATATTTTGAATGCGATTCTTGTCACAGAATCTGCTGAAAATATGGCTGTTGAACTGAGGACCGTTATCGTGGATAATCCTTCGAGGTACCCCAAAACGGTAGATGACATAGTGCCTGATGAAGCTGATCACCCTAGAGCTCTTCACTTCTGTCAGCGGAACTGCTTCTGTCCATTTGGAGAAGTAGTCGGTGATGGCTAGGATGAAGCGGTGTCCCCTTGATGAAGGAGGGGTGATCGGTCCTACAATGTCTATGCCCCAGGCTTCAAAGGGCCAGGAGGTGACCGTAGGATGTAGTGGTTCTGACGGTGTATGGATGAAGTCAGCGTGAAGCTGGCACGTATGGCACTTTTTTAGCTTAGTCGACAGCGTCGGCTACCATGGTTGGCTAGTAGTAGCCCATGCGTCGCAGTCGATCCTGTAACTTAGGGCCAGGTTGATGGGCCCCGCAGGTTCCGTCGTGAGCTTCTCGAAGGACTTCGGCTGCTTCTTCATTGGATAAACATCGAAGGAGAAGTCCATCGTAGGAACGTCGGTACAATATTTTAGTAGCTGCATCGTAATAGAATCGAAAGGAACGCCTCCTGACCGAGACGGCTTCTTTTGGGTCCTCTGGAAGAATTCCGTAGACAGCAAAGTCGATGAACGGGAACCTCCAGTCTCGGACATTAACACCAGCACTTGTTGACATGGCATGGGCCATTTACGAGCATAGGTTGTTTTTAGGACAGACCAAGTCTCGACCAACTACCGTAACGTAGTGTTGAGTCCCGAGGGGTGCTGCCAATGAGGCTGCGAGGCCAGCCAGAGCGTCAGCCTCCAAATTTTGTAAACGAGGTACAAGTTCGATGAAGAACTTGGTGAAAGTTGAAATGATGTTCAATGCAACTTCATGGTAAGGAATCAGATCTTTATGCCGAACTTCGTATTGCCCTCTGATCTGGTTAACGACGAGTTTTGATTCGCCGTAGGCTTCCAGATGATTCACCCCCAGCTGTTGCGTCAGCTAGAGTCCCATGATGAGCGCGTTGTATTCGGTAACATTTTTGGAGCATGGCTTCGAAAGGGAGTAGGCACGCTGGATGACCAGCTGATCAGGGGAGACTAAGACTACCTCCACTCCTGCGATGATTTGGCCTTTAGGGCCTGTTCTTGAAGCGCCATCGAAAAACATCTGCCAGACGGAGCTTTCTTCGGTGACGTTTGATTCTTGGACCTCATCCGGGATGTCTTTATAGAGTCTGGAGGACTCTGGGATGGGGTGTGCAGCTAAAAAGTCGGCCAGAGCCTGACCCTTGACGGCTTTTTGTAGAAAGAACACCATGTTGTTTGGCGTTAGCAGGATTGCCCATGTAGCTAGCCGGGAGTTCAATGACCCTGGCTTCGTCATGAGAACTCTGAGTGGATTGACTCGGGAGATGACATGAATTGTCTGGTTCGAGACATAATGGCGAGTCTTCTGGATGGCAAATACCAAAGCCAAACACTCTTTTTCAACGGGGTTGTACCGGTGTTCGGCCCCGATCAGTGTTCTATTGAGGTAGTAGATAGCTTGCTCATAGCCTGCATCGCTGTTCTGAGCCAGCAGAGCACCGATGGAATGATCCATGGTGCGGACGTAGAGAAGAAATGGTTTATCGGCGACGGGTGCCACCAGGATTGGCGGGCTTGTCAAGTAAGCCTTGATATCGTCGAAAGCTTTTTGGCATTCGTCTGTCCAGACGTAAGAGACTCCCTTCTTCATGAGCTGGGTGAAGGGTTGACATTTTCCGAAAAGGTTTGCTATAAACCTCCGGATGTATGCCAGATGCCCTTGCAGGCCTCGAAGTTCTCGGAGGTTCTTCGGAGGGTCCATGTCAAGGATGGCTTTGGTCTTCTCGGGATCGACATGAATGCCTTTCACCGTGATAATGAAGCCCAAGAACTTTTCGCTAGAAACCCCTAGGAAGGATTTAGCGGGGTTCATCTTGAGTTGATGCGCTCGTATGAGATTGAAGACTGTCTTAAGGTCTTGTAGGTGATCTCCTTTGAGACGGCTCTTGACTACGATGTCATCAACATAGCATTCGACTGTCTTACGAAGATGCTGACGGAAAATGGTGCCTATAGCTCGTTGGTATGTCACACCAACGTTCTTCAAGCCGAAGGGCATCACTGTATAGCAGAAAACCCCCTTTGGAGTCCTGAATGACGTATATTTTGCGTCATCGGGAAATATCTTGATCTGGTTGTAGCCCAAATACCCGTCCATAAAAGACATGTATTCGAAGCCACATGTATTGTCGATCATCACGTCGGTGATTGGAAGCAGAAATTCGTCCTTCGGGCAAGCAGTGTTGAGATCCCTGAAGTCGATACAGACTCGTATCTTTCCATTCTTCTTGGTGACTGGGACGACGTTGGCCACCCAATCCGGGTATTGTTCTTCATGAATAAATCTGCTGGCCAGGAGTTTGTCTACTTCCTGATCGATAGCGTCCATGATGTCAGGACAAAAACATCGCTGTTGTTGCTTTATAGGCTTGGCATCAGGTAATATGTTAAGCCTATGCATCGCGATCTGAGGATCAAGTTCCGGCATATCTTCATAGCTCCAGGCGAAGACGTCGATATAATCTTTAGCCAGTTGGATTAAAGATTCCTTGTCTGGTCCCTTTAGACTCTTGTTGACAAAGATGGGTTTGGAAGAAGATCCATCCCCAAGGTCGATCTGCTCGACTTCGTCTTCGGTAGGGGGTTCGTGTAATTCAAAACAAGACTTCCACTGTGCTCCTAGGCGTTGAGCCCAAGGTTCTTCCTCGAAAAATTCTGGCGTTTGGTCTTCGCCTTCATCTTCTTAAGATTTTGCGGATGTCATGTTGGCTGATAGCACTTTCTTAGAGACTGATCCGATACTGGTATCAAAATTCTAAGTTGATGCTTCGGATGAATGAGAATGTTCTACTTCTTCTGCCTCCGAACTCTCTGGAGTTGACGGCGGTATGACATAGCCCACCCTCCGTCGAGTTCGATGATAGTAGTCCTGCGGCTTTTCTTTTGGTGTTGGGAGTCGAAGAGGAAGACGTCGACCCTTGCCGCAGTTTAAGCCTTTGTTGCTTTTTAGATCGTACCCCATCTTTTGGATGAAGTACTTTGCCTTGTCTGTGTACCGTTAGAGTTGTATTCTGCCGGTATCTGATTCTTGCTCGAGTGACGGGAGGTCTTGATGACGCTCGACTTTGTCGAAGATGATGGATTCTTCGTCTCGATTCTGTGGTAGGACTACAAAACAGATCCCTTGGGACGGGACTACTCGATTTACATGATGGACGGTCGTTATTTGTGTTTGCAACGACCGTAGAGCGTTATCTAATGTATACATGACATTACAATGTGGAAGACTAGAATAATTAAAAGACACTCTATTATTGATGAAACACAAGATTTTATCCCGCAAGATCACATCGTCCAGAGAGGGTGCATCTACATCAGCAGATATGTATTCCCCTAGCTCTTCATCTGTGAGTACTGGAGTTGGATCGGGAGAGTCTACCACAGCTTTAATCTTAGGGTCCGAGAGGGCCATGTGGGCCTTCTCTGGCAGCTTAGATGAGATAGATGACTGCGGATGCTTGCCTTTAAGACGCACCTTCAGAGGTGCCTCAACTGCGCCTTCAGTGGCTGGTGCCTTCCCCTGTAGTTTTACCTTAAGGGGAGCCGATGTTTGAGGCAGCTTTCCTTTGAGCCGTATCTTCAAGGGAGCTTCAGTAGGTGTTCTACCTAGAGCAGTTGGTGCTTTTCCAGGTAGCATGATATTCATAGGAGGCAATATCTGAGGCGGTTTCCCCTTAAGTCGGATCTTCAAAGGAGCGTCGGGAATCATCTCTGGCTCCATGTCCGGCTCTGCCACTGTTTCTGCTTCATCATCAGCGTCGTTGGCTTCCCCTTTGTCGAGTGACTTGTATAGGGTAGCATCAGTGAAGTAGGCTTCGACCCCTTTGAAAGGGTTAATGTCTGCGAACTCCGTCCGGATGATGTAGTTGGTGGACATGTACTTCATACATTGGTGGAGTGTAGATGGCACCACCATGTACTCATGCAGCCACGGACGACCCAGTAGGAGGTTGTAGTTGACGTCAGCGTCCAAGACATAGCAAGTCACCTCGGTTCTGAGGTTACCAATATGATACTTCAGCCGTATTTTGCCCAGCAGCTCGCTTTTGCTAGTATTGAAGCCACTGATTGTTGTGTTGGAAGGCGCCAGTCGGTACATTGGGATCCCCAGTATTGAGAGTAGCATCTTCGGGATAATGCTGAGGGAAGACCCTGGATCGATCTGAATTTGCTTCACCTTGACGGAGCCGACATACCCGGTATGATACAGTGGTCTGATGTGTCGGTTGTGCTTGAGCAGCATATCTTGTTGGATGAAGGTTATGTTGGGGATAACTTCATTCGCACAATGACAGTACACACACGTAGTCGGAGTATCCTCGGGCTGCTTGACCTGACTGATGAAGGACTCAGCATCCTTCAGGGCTTCACAGAGAGCTTCACGAGTGTCCTTGGAAAGACGAAGGAGCTCAAACAGAGATAGGCGGGCAAGAGTACTAGCAAGTTATGCCAGTATGCTTCTGCTTATTGGCTGTTGGAGGCCTAGATGAGCCCTCTTTCTGGGCAGCAGGGACGGTGCAAGGAGGCAGCACCTCGACGACAGCTTCGTCAGGTTGGGTGTTCTGATGTGAATGCGTCTGTACATGAAGTGCCTCTTCCGCAGAGAAAGAGACCATGCGGCAAGACTTGATCTTCTTGTCCTTAGCTTTGGAGGTAGAGCATACCCCTGGTTGAGTAACCTCGGAGACGAGATCGAGATGAACCCATAAGACCTCTCCCCGAGATGTGGTGAGTGGGATGAGTCCACTCACGTTGTCACGAGTAGGTGGTAGATTGACCACCTCCATTGTCGCCTTTGGGATGGGGACAATGCCATCTTGTGTTGTGGTTGGCGGTAAGGTACCAAATTAGAGGGACACCATGTTGGCCGAGACCGTTTTCTCTTCGTAGTCGATGGAGATAACATCCGCATTGATCATGCACTGGATATAGTTCTTGAGTACGTAGCAGTCCTTAGTTGAATGTCCAACAAACCGATGGTAGTGACAATACCTCGGATTGTCCACTTTTCTAACCTCGTCGGGACGCTTCGGGTCAAGCAACTTGAACTTGTCACCCTGCTTCAGTATCTCGAAGAGTTGTAGGGTGTCTTCATCGTTGAAAGAATAAACCTCTTTTGGCCTTGGTGCAGGTGGAGGCTTCTGGGTAGGTGCTGATGCACCTTTGGAGGCATTGACAGTCAATGCATGTTTTCTCTTCGTCTTTCGTCCAGGGTTGTTGGCTGCAGGCCGTTTCTCCTTGTCCTCAAAGGCAGGAAAACTAACTCCCAGAAGACGAGCATTGGACGCCTTCTTTTCTGCTGCTTCGGCTTCGATGATCAAAGAACTCCAGTCGGGAGGAGGAGTAGAGTTGAGCCAGAGTTTAATCGCAGGTAGCATGTTCATGCTGCAAGAGGAGATGAGTGCATGTTCTGGCATACCAGGGGGCAGTCTGAAGCAGGTCTGTCGGAAGCGTTCGATAAATACTCGAACTGTTTCCTTCTCCTTCTAACATATCTCTATGAGGGACGCCATTGTCATGTCCTTCCCGCCGTCGTAGAAATGGTCGAGGAAGAGACGCGTCAAGTCGTCGAAGGAAAAAATGGAGTTATCGGGGAGACTGCAGTACCAGTCGTACGCCACTCCCTTCAGTGTTCCGACAAATATGCTGGTGAGTAGTACGTCCTCCTTCGGGAGATGTCCCGTTTGAGACTGGAAGTACGTCAGATAGCGACGCGAAGAGTCCTTTCCGTCGTATGGCGTCAATATTTGTGGTTTATACTTAGGAGGACAAACCACTTTGTTCCATTTGAGGGGATATGGTTGGGGGATCCCCATCTTTTCGCGTTCCTCTTGTTTATTCTTGGACTCAAAGCGCTCGTGCAAGTCCCTGATCATTTCGACCACGTCTTTTGTGGAGCTGGGAGTCGAGGAAGGTGGTACCGCCTGGAGTTGAGCATTTGAAGGCTCCAACGTCCGTGGTTCTTCGCGGCGATCTGTATCCAAGGATATCCGTTGAAGGGGTACACTTGATTCTCCATTGGCCCCTGGGTCAGGACCGGTAGAAGGTGCTCTGGCCAAAGCGAACCGTATTTAAAACACTGCTTGAGTCAGTATTTGCATGGAGACAGAGAGGGTTTTGAGTCATCCCTCCAGGGTATCCATGCGCTGGACGAGGTCTGCTGGCGGCGCATCTGGCTCGGTATCACCCCCAGTCATGTATACTGTCATGACACGGCTGGAGTCGGATGGATCAGTTGAGGCTTTGCTTTCGATCTCGCTCTCTTGTAGAAGAGAAACTTCCCCCAGAGCCTCGTCTTGGGTACCCCCAGCTACATTCTGCAGGACATTCTCATCTTCAGGAGCATCCACAAGGGCCTGATTACCCCCAGTTCTGTCTTGGAGGACTTCCTCGTCTTCGAGACGCAGATCCACAGGGGCCAGACTACCCCTAGCTACGTCCGGGAGGTCAGAAGGAGGATCAACAAGGGCTTGACTACCCCCAGCTTCCTCCAAGATCTTCTTTCTCCCCCGAGTGCCTTCAAACACTCCGGAGGACGGGACAGTTGTCTTGGTTTTCCTCGACTGGCTCTTGGACGAGGACGAGGAATTGCCAGTCGCTTTACGGATTGACGAGGAGTTAGAGATTATGTTGCATGAAGCAACCTTTAGTTCTGGATCCTCTTTTATTGACACCTTCTTCCCGAGGCGACGTCGGAGGGGTGTTGATGATTATAGCCGCTGGAACACCGACTGTCTTGGTGGGACTGTTGCCTTGCAACAGCAGTTGATGGTGACTACAGCACAGGTGTGCCCTGTGAGAGGTGCATTGTGCTTGTCAATCGACTCTCCTGATCGATGTTTGTAAGTGATCATATTACGCAGATCGTTGAAGGAGAGTGCCACCTTCGCACCCCCATCAGGCACATGGCAAGGCCAAGCGTCGGGATGGTCAAGTGAATGCTGTGCCCCCTGATCCAACACCAAACAGGCGCTCCGATCAGTAGTGGGGGAACAACATTTACAGTGACTTGAACGAACCTCAAACGCACAACCAATGGAGGTGCAGGAGTTCAAGACCACAGGATTTGTCTTGCTCGACTTGGTTGCGAACGCAACAGATGCGCCCAAGTGAGACAGGGACTTTGAAGGTCGACTCATTTCCGGCACAGAAGCACCCGAGTCGACCTTATACAGCTTACCATCAGCAGCGCACATGATTGTGAGCGTATGCTTCTGGTTTGCTGCCGGCATAGCACGTTTGAGGCGCATGGCCCGTGCTGCCTTGGACTTCTTCGTACCAGCCCGCTAGGGTGCATAGTACTCAGAGTCCAAATTCTCCTCGCCACTACAGTGAGTGAGTCTGTCAAAGACAGAGACCTTTTGTGGCGCATCAGAGGTGATACGCGGGGCATTGGCTGCACCCCTGCTCCGTCGACGCATCTTCTTCGCCTGAGAGGGAGATGGCTGGGGAATATGGTCAGCCGCACATTTCTCCGAGAGATGCGCTGCACCGGTGGGCACATCTTGGCTGCTGAGGACGTCAGCAGGAAGGATAGGCTGCATCGGCACATTCCCTTCGGTGATGGTGCCAGAAGCGTCGACCTTGTGCACCCAGACTTGGCAAGTCTTCTTCGGCTTCGGCAACCACTTCGAAGGACTCGCACTGCCTTCAGAGATGAACTCTTCATACGCCTGTTGATTGAGGCGTACGACCAATATCTTGTGGGAGGAGCCCACCTTCACGTCGTCGGATTGCGATACAGCTTTCTCGGCTGAGGAGAAAGAGGTCCCCACAGAGTCGCCAACTTGTTTGCCATTAAAATCTTTTGATTGTAAATTCCAATTACAAACAGAACAGTATTACAATGTAGGACTTAGACGTAGTCCTAGGAGTACACTTTTGTTTATCTGGGTCCCTTGTGCCGATGGAGCGAGTGGTAATACGTTGACTCCGTTGACGATCTGACGACAGTTCTTGGTTCTTTGAAGGCCTGAGTTGCTCTGGGTGTCGGAGCTTGCGGAGAGGAAGAAGACGTTAAGTGTCTGTATCTGCCTCTCTGTGTGTATTCGTAGGTCTGTCCCTGTATATGTATGTCGGTATGGAAGAAGAAAATGATCCCTCTATTTATATCTTGCAGGCTGGCTGCTTATGCGCGTATATGTAGGATGCGCCTATTTGTGGGGATGCCACGTGGTGATTGCTGATGGAGGCGCATAGGCGATGCGCTCTGATTGAGGAGTTGAATCCTTCTTGTTGCCTTTGTAGGCTACGACCGAGCTGACACGTAGCAATGGATAGGATCTTTCAGTTGCTGACACGTAGCATGGAGAGGATCTTTCAGTTGCTGAGATCTTGGGTGATTAGCACCCTTTCATAGGCTGAATCGAGTCAAAGGACATGTATCGTAGGTCCATGGCTCAAAGATCTCGGATTTGGTAGAGAGTGATCAGATAGGATGCGCCTGGGATTGGGCGCATGAGAAGACTTTGGCTTGTAACCTTTAGGAGTCACGAACCAATCTGGGTGCACGGCTTTTGAGGCACATGCGAGGCTTCAGTAGTGACTTGACTTCTGTCTTTAGGGATCAGAGAAAAGTCCGAGGCACACGGCTTTTGAGGCTCATGCAGAGATTTGGGCACATAGCTGTGGAGGCGCATGCGAATGGTTAGGCGGCCACGTGGCTTGTAACCGCCGGAGGAAAGTAATAATGATGCTGACGTCGACGACGCTTCGTCTTCTAAAAAGCTGTCAACTGTTCAGTCCTCGGGGGACGTGCTACCAACTCTGTCAGACTTCAGCATTAATGTTTTTAACAGGTGATGGGCCTTTGAGTAGGCGCATCGATCTACGTTCTACTAGGTGCATGGGGACGCATGGAGACGCATCCTCATAAGGTGCTTGGTGCTGATGGGCGCATCTGTATGATGCGCGGTCTGACCGGCGCATCGGCTTTGCATGACACGTCTTTATTGGTCCGACTATTACGTTCTTCGAGTGCTTTAAATAGTCATTTCTTGGCCAAATTTGAAGCATCAGGTTCATCACCTATTTAATGTAAATTTATTGCACGGGATTCGGAGAGCCAGCCACTTGGCGTATGGGTTTGATTTAACCGGCCTATAATTAGTGGTATGGAGAGAGTTTGCTTCTCATTCTCTCACGTCCTCCCATAATGAACTTGTTTGCTCGAGGACATTCTGTTGACGAGATGCTCCCGAGGTTAAAGATGCGACGCGTTGTCTTTATTGATGTACTTGAAGGTGACTGTTACATCTAAAAGTCGGAGTTGAGGGCTTCTGAGGCAGGCAGAAGGGGCCTGTTGCATCCAAAGATCGGGATGCTCGAGCCTCGTCTCCGTTATGCTGGAAGAGCCGCAGATCGGAATTGCGGTGCTCCGATCATCTTTCTTGGACTTTGGGAGAGCTCCTCCTCCCGCTAGAGTGGGTGTTGCCCATTCTGGTTGGGTTGAAAGCTGCTCCTTTAGCCACGGGTCGATTGCGGTGCTCTCCTCTTCCTTGGTTTGGAAAGCTCTTCCTCCAGCTAGAGGGTTGATTGTCCACCCTCGTTCTGCTCAATAAATGCTTCATTAGTTGAAGCATTTGATGGCGCATATGCTGAGACTTCATAATGCACCTGACTGAAAGGGCGACACATAACTGAGCTGCTTAAGGGATGCACATAACTGAGCCGCTGAAGGGATGCACATAACTGAGGATACACATAACTGAGCTGCTAAAGGAATGCGCCTGGCTGAGAGCGCATGTCGAGATGTACCTGTTTGAGAGCGCAGGGTGGTTGCTGTGCCTAGCTGTAGACTTAGGGTCTTTTCTTTGTAGAAATTCTCCTTTGTACAGATCTTTTTTTTAGACATGTAATAGACTTTTATATAAAAATCTTCTTTTAATGTCTATGCTTTTGCTATTTGCTGTGCCAAGTACTTCATCTGAGCTCCCTGGCACATGTAATATTTGGCACATAGGATTTCTGGTCCTGAAATTCCATGCTTCTACAACTCCCACTGTGCTCCTAGGCGTTGAACCCAAGGTTCTTTCTCGAAGAATTTTGGCGTTTGGTCTTCACCTTCATCTTTTTGAGATTGTGTAGATGCCATGTTGACTGATAGCACCTTCTTGAATACTGAGCCGATACTGGTATCGGAATCCCAGGTTGATGCTTCGGACGAATGAGAATGTTCTACTTCTTTTGCCTCCGAATTCTCTGGAGTTACCGGTGGCGTGACGTAGCCCACCCCCCGTCGAGTTCGATGATAGTAGTCCTGCGGCTTTCCTTTAGGGGTTGGGAGCCGGAGAGGAAGACGTCGACCCTTACCGTAGTTCAGGCCTTTGTTGCTTTTTAGGTCGTAACCCATCTTTTGGATGAGGTACTTTGCCTTATCCGTGTACCGATAGACTTGTATTCTGCCGGTATCTGGTTCTGGCTCGAGTGGCAGGAGGTCTTGATGACGCTAGACTTTGCCGAAGATGATGGATTCTTCATGTCGATTCCGCGGTAGGACTACAAAACTGACCCCTTAGGACGGGACTACTCGATTTACATGATTAACGGTCGTTATTTGTGTTTGCAACGACCGTAGAGCGTTATCTAATGTATATATGGCATTCTAATGTGGAAGACTAGAATAATTAAAAGACACTCTATTATTGATGAAACACGAGATTTTGTCCCACGGGATTACATTATCCAGAGAGGGTGCATCTACATCAGCAAATATGTACTCCCCTAGCTCTTCATCTGTGAGTACTGGAGTTGGTTCGGGAGAGTCCACCGCAGCTTTGACCTTGGGGTCCGAGAGGGCTATGTGGGCCCTCTCCGGCAGCTTGGATGAGACGGATGATTGCGGAGGCTTGCCTTTAAGACGCACCTTCAGAGGTGCCTCAACTGCACCTTCAGTGATTGGTGCCCTCCCCTGTAGTTTTGCCACAAGGGGAGCCGATGTTTGAGGCGGCTTTCCCTTGAGCCGTATCTTCAAGAGAGCTTCAGTAGGTGTTCTACCTAGAGAAGTTGGTGCTTTTTCAGGTAGTTTGATGGTCATGGGAGGCAGCATCTGAGGGGGTTTCCCTTTGAGTCAAATTTTCAAAGGAGCGTCGGGAATCGTCTCTGGCTCCATGTCCGGCTCTGCTGCCGTTTCTGCTTCATCGTCAGCATCATTGGCTTTCCTTTCGTCAGGCAACTTGTACAGGGTAGAATCGGTGAAGTAGGCTTTGACCCCCTTGAAAGGGTCAATATCCGCAAACTCTGTCCGGATGATGTCGTTGGTGGACACATACTTCATACATTGGTGGGGTGTAGATGGCACCACCATGTACTCATACAGCCACGGACGACCCAGTAGGAGGTTGTAGTTGACGTCAGCGTCCACGACATAGCAAGTCACCTCGGTCCGGAGGTTACCGATATGACATTTCAGCCGTATTTTATCCAACGGTTCACTTTTGCTAGCATTGAAACCGCTAATTGTAGTGTTGGAAGGCGCTAGATGGTACATTAGGATTTCCAGTGTTGAGAGCAACGTCTTCGGGATGATGCTGGGGGAAGACCCTGGATCGATCTGAATCCGCTTCACCTTGACGGAACCGACATACCCTGTATAATACAGTGGCCTGTTGTGTCGGTTGTGCTTGAGCAGCATGTCTTGTTGGGTGAAAGTTATGTTGGGGATAACTTCATCCGTACAATGGCAGTATACACATGTGGTCAGAAGATCCTTAGGCTGCTTGACCTGACTGATGAAGGACTCAGCATCCTTCAGGGCTTCACAGAGAGCTTCGAGAGTGTCCTTGGAAAGGCGAAGAAGCTCAAACAGGGATAGACGGGCAGGAGTACTGGCCAGTTGTGCCAGTATGTCAAAATTATGGGGCTTGGCTAGCCCCGAAGCATTCTCCTTTCACAAAGGCTTGTCGAAACGGGCCTCTACATGCTTCTGTTTATTGGCTGCTGGAGGCCTGGATGGGCCCTCTTCCTGGGCAGCAAGGATGGTGCAAGGAGGCACCACCTCGACGGCAGCTTCGTCAGGTTGGGCGTTCTGATGTGAACACGTCCGTACAGGAAGTGCCTCTTCTGCAGAGGAAGAGACCATACGACAAGACTTGATCTTCTTGCCTTTGGTTTTGGAGGCAGAGCGTACCTCCGGTTGAGTAACTTCTGAGACGAGGTCAGGATGAACCCATAAAACCTCTTCCCGGGATGTGGTGAGTGGGATGAGTCCACTCGCGTTGTTGCGAGTAGGTGGTAGGTTAACCACCTCCATTGTCGCCTTTGGGATGGGGATGACGCCATCTTGTGTTATGGTTGGCGGCAAGATGCCAAATTGGAGTGACACCAGGTTGGCCGAGATCGTTTTCTCCTCGTAGTCGACGGAGATAACATCTGCATTGATCATGTGCTGGATGTAGTTCTTGAGGACGTAGCAGTCCTTAGTTAGATGTCCGACAAACTGATGGTAGTGACAGTACCTCGGATTGTCCACTCTTCCAACCTCGTCCGGATGCTTCGGGTCTGACAACTTGATCTTGTCACCCTGTTTCAATATCTCGAAGAGTTGCAGGATGTCTTCATCGTTGAAAGAATAAACCTTCTTTGGCCTTGGTGCAAGTGGAGGCTTCTGAGTAGGTGCTGATGCACCTTTGGAGGCATTGACAGTCAACGCCTGCTTCTCCTTCGTCTCTCGTCCAGGGTTGTTGGCTGCAGGCCGTTTTCCTTTGTCCTCAAAGACAGGGAAACTGACTCCCAGAAGACGAGCATTGGACGCCTTCTTCTCTGCTGCTTCGGCCTCGATGATCAATGAACTCCATTCGGGAGGAGGAGTGGAGTTGAGCCAGAGTTTAATCGCAGGCAGCATGTTCATGCTGCAGGAGGAGAGGAGTGCATGTTCTGGCATACCCGGGGGCAGTCTAAAGCAGGCTTGTCGAAACCGTTCGATGAATGCTCGAACTGTTTCCTTCTCCTTCTGACGTATCTCTATGAGGGACGCCATTGTCATATCCTTCCCTCCATCATAGAAACGATCGAGGAAGAGACGTGTCAAATCGTCGAAGGAAGATATGGAGTTGTCGGGGAGACTGCAGTACCAGTCGTAAGCCACTCCTTTCAGTGCCCCGACAAAAATGCTAGTGAGTAGTGCATCTTCCTACGAAAGATGTCCCGTTTGAGACTAGAAGTACGTCAGTTAGCGGCGTGGAGAGTCCTTCCCGTCGTATGGCGTCAATGTTTGTGGTTTATACTTAGGAGGATAAACCACTTTGTTCTATTCGAGGGGGTATGGTTGTGGGATCCCCATCTTCTGGCGCTCCTCTTGTCTGTTCTTGGACTCAAAGCGCTCGCGCAAGTCCCTGATCATCTCAACCACGTCTTCCGTGGAGCTACGAGTCGTGGAAGGTGGTACAGCCTGGAGGTGAGCATTTGATGGCTCCGACGTCCGAGGTGCTTTACGATGATCTGTATCCAAGGATACCCGTTGAAGGGGTACACTTGATTCTCCATTGGCCCCTGGGTCAGGACGGGTAAACGGTGCCCTGGCCAAAGTTGATCGTATCTCAAACACTGCTTGAGTCAGTATTTGTGTAGAGGCAGAGAGGGTTTTGAGTCCTTCCTCCAAGGTATCCACGCGCTGGACGAGATCTGCTGGCGGCGCATCTGACTCTGTATCACCAGCTCCCGTCATGTACACCGTCATGACGTGACTGGAAGTGGATGGATCGGTTGAGGCTTCGCTTTCGGCCTCGCTCTCTTGTAGAAGAGGAACTTCCCCCGGAGCTTCGTCTTGGCTACCCCCAGCTATGTTCTGAAGGACACCTTCGTCTTCGGAAGAAGTATCAGCAAGGACCTGACTACCCCCAGCTCTGTCTTGGAGGACATCTTCGTCTTCGAGACATAGATCCACAGGGGCTTGACTACCCCCAGCTATGTTCGGGAGGCTAACTTCGTCTCCAGGATGAAGATCCACAGGGGCTTGACTACCCCCAGCTATGTTCGGGAGGCTGACTTCGTCTCCAGGATGAAGATCCACAGGGGCTTGACTACCCCCAGCTTCCTCTAAGATCTTTTTTGTCCCCCGAGTGCCCTCAAACACTCCTAAGGACGGGACAGTCGTCTTGGTCTTCCTCGGCTGGCTCTTGGATGAGGACAAAGTCGAGGAGCTGCCAGTCGTCTTTCGAATTGATGGGGAGTTGGAGACTACGTTGCAAGAAGCAACCTGTAGTTCTGGCTCCACTTCAGTTGACACCTTCTTCCCGAGGCAATGTTGGAGAGGTGTTGATGATTGTAGCCGCTGGAATACCGACTGCCTTGATGGTGGGACTGCTGTTTTGCAACAACAGTTGATGGTGACTACAGCACAGGTGTGCCCTGTAAGGGGTACATTGTGCTTGTCAGTCGACTCTCTTGATCGGCGCTTGTGACTGATTACATTATGCAAATCATTGGAGGAGAGTGCCACCTTCGCACCCCCATCAGGCGTATGGCAAGGCCAAGCGCCGGGGTGGTCAAGTGAGAGTGCCACCTTCACACCCCCATCATGCGCATGGCAAGGCCAAGAGCCGGGGTGGTCAGGTGAATGCTGCGCCCCCTGAACCAACGCAGAAGATGCGCTCAGATCAGTAGTAGGGGTACAATATTTACAGTGACTTGAACCGGCCACAGACGCACATCCTATGTAGGGGCTGGGGTTCAAGACCACAGATTTTGCCTTGCTCGACTTGGTTACGGACGCAACAGATGCGCCCAAGTGAGGCAAGGACTTTGAAGGTCGGCTCATTTCTGGTGCAGAAGCACCCGAGTCGACCTTATACAGCTTACCATCAGCAGCGCGCAAGATTGTGAGCACATGCTTCTGGTTTGTTGCCGGCATAGCACGTTTGAGGCACATGGCCCGTGCTGTCTTGGACTTCTTCGTACCAGCCCGCTGGTGTGCATAGTACTCAGAGTCCAAATTCTCTTCGCCATGACAGCGAGTAAGTCTGGTAAAGACAGAAGACTTCTGTGGCATAGCAGAGTTACTGTGCAGGGCGTTAGATGCGCCCCTGCTCTGTCAGCGCATCTTCCTTGTCTGAGAAGGAGATGGTCGGAGAATGTGGTCAGCACCACGCTTTCCCAAGAGATGTACCGCACCGGTGGGCGCATCCTGGCCGCTGAGGACGTCAGCGAGAAGGGTGGACTGTATTGGCGCATCCCCTTCAGTGGTGGTGCCAGGGGCCTCGACCTTGCGCACCCCGACTTGGCGAGTCTTCTTCAACTTTGGCAGCCACTTCGAAGGACTTGCGCTGCCTTCAGAGATAAACTCCTCATACGCCTGTTGATTGAGGCGTACGACCAGCGTCTTGTGGGAGGAGCCCACCTTCACGTCGTCGGATTGCGACACAGCTTTCTCGGTGGAGGAAAAAGAGGTCCCCAACAGAGTTGCCAGCTTGTTTGCCATTAAAATCTTTTTATTGCAATTTCAATTACAAATAGAACAGTGTTACAATGTAGGACTTAGATGTAGTCCTAGGAGAACACTTTTATTTATCTGCAGTAGTCCTAGTTAGGACTGTTTATTGCTTGTTTGTGTAGATTGTTTGTTTGTGTATTGACCCATGATATTGGGTTTGTGTAGACTTATCTCCATGTTTGATTGGCTGTGTAGAATATCTCGTGGATATTTATGTGTATACATTAGACTTGGTTGTGTAGTCATTGGATATTGGTTGTGTAATGTACTATTAATTTTTATCATATTCTATTTAATTGTTCGTTTCAATTGTATGTGCCATTACCGGTGTTGAGTGTTCCACCGAAGGGGTCAACGAACCCAGGGAATTCAATGGAGGGTTGCTCCGGGTCTATTCATCTTAAATGTTCATTATTAAACTACAGGGATACTACACAAGCAGAATATGTCATTATGTTTCCTTTTTTTATTTTTTTGCACATTTTAGCGACGTTTAGCGACGCGGATTAGCGACTACATAGAAGTTGCTAAACGTTGCAAAACGACGCAAAACGACGCTAAAATCTATAGAAATTTACTTACAGAATGCAGTCGATAAATGTCGGTAATGGTAATAGTTACGTCGCTAAATCTACCTACGTTTACCGACTAAAGTTACGTCGCTAAACCTACCGACGTCTACCGACTATACATATGTCGCTTAATCAGCCGATGTTTATCGACTACATATACGTCGCTAAATTGCTGACGTAGAGTCGGTCAACGTCGACAGATTAAGCGACGTATTAACGTCGCTGTAAAATGTCGCAACAGCGATGTTTTAAGACGTTTTCCTTGACAGCGACTTCTGTAAATGCGACAAGCGTGAAAACGTCGCTGAGAAGTTTTAGCGACATTTTTCTTCGTTTTAGCGACGTTTCTTGGCGTCGCTAATATGTTAAATTTTGGTAGTGGCTTTTCGGTACAAAACGGGTCCAATGATGAATATCGTTTTGACCCGAAATTATGATTTTGCTCTTGTGTCAAGAATTAGACATTTGGGCTGGCATTTTTAGACATTTTATATACCAAATATGTTCGTGATGTTTATTTCAGCATCCGAGGACGTTTGTGGCTTTTGGCGTTCATTGCTTCACCAGACCTTTATTAGCAGCTCAGGACATGTAAAACCCCTAAATTTCTACTATTATTTTAAAAAAAATTGTACTGATTTTTTTATTTTGTGTTTATACGTCGCGTAGTTGAATTGTACGTCGCGCACAAAATTTCGTTTTCGTAATTGCTCGACGAGTGCGAATATGTGCGAGCGTACATATTTTTAGAAAAATATTTTTCTATTTTTTAAAATAATATATATATATAATAATTATTCTTGCTATCATACCAAAATTTTCTAAGTTTGCTATTTTATTTATGAAAAGCCTTTCATTTATACAGTTATAATAATAATAAATAATATTCTTATAAAATGGTATACTAGAAAAGTATATTTATGTAAATATTATTTGTGCACACATATATATTTCGTAGTTATTTATTAGTTTATTTTAAATAATAATGTAATTTTTGAAATTATTATTATAAGTATTTTTAGAAAATATATTCTGAAATTATTGTGGCAATTTAAATCTTTGATTAGATTTTATGGATTTAATTTAAATAGTTTAAAGATAGAATTTATATTTAATTTGAGTTTAGATTATCTAGATTTAAATTAGAATTGAATTTGAATTTAGATTTGATTTGATTTATTTAAATTTAATAATTGAATTATCTAATTGGGTTTAAATAAATCCTAGTCCTTATCCAACTAGGAATTTTCTACCTCCTATATAAGGAAAGGTATTCATCCATAAATTTTCTATCACAACCAAAAATATGTGCATCGTGTCCGTGCCCGTATTTTCCTTCCCGTCCACTATTCTCTTCTTCTATAGATACATTATTTTGTCCCGTCCAACAAACCCGGACGTCCATCCATGTCGTGTCGGACAATCCTTCGAAACAATGACACCTCTCAAACAAATCCCTAAATCTAATCCTAAGTCATGTCCCGATTCACCCCGATCCCTGGCCGACCCCGTCTACTCCCTGCCACCATCACACTACCACCGCAATCCGTGGTCGCCACCACAGCCCGGCCACACACCACTACCAGTCCCACAACCGTCATCATCAACACCATCGCGGCGATCACCACCACCACAAACCTGACGTCAACTCCTCTCAAACCCGGCGGATAGACCCTCGACAAATGCCAGCCATCATCACCTCCTCCTCTCCCAGACCAAACGCCTCACCACCATAACAGCCGAAGACCCCACCGTTCCACCACCACTATAGCACCTCGGCCACCCGTCGGGATCCCAACCACACCGCTGTTACACCACCGCCAACAACCAAAAGTTCGTCACCAAAAATTTCCAAACGCACACTACCACCAACACCCTCACCTAAGTCGATTCGCCACCAAAATCCCCAAAAGAAAACAGCGAATAAATCCTAACCTCCATCTCCGGTTGACCCATCCGCCACCACCGTGTGCCGCTAGCGTCGCACCGTCGGTAGACCCTTTCCCAAGCTGTACCGCACGACCGTTCCATGGCCCAAAAGATTCCCTTTTTGCCTCCATCGTGGTCAGCCGCGTAGATGTCGCAGGTCCTCCACCTCCGACTCCGTCGCACGCCTGGTCGCAGGGCCCTCCATCACCGCTCTGGGTCTCCGCCTCCGCGGTCCGACCGCCGATGGTGGGAACCATCTCTCTCCCACGGCTCCTTCCTCACCGCCCTCGCCTTGGCCGCCCCTCCGATCTCTCCCGACCGCACCTCTGTTTTCTTCCTCTATATTGCTCTCGTCTTCGCCTCTCTCTCTCGCGCTCACTCTCTCTCCCTCTGTCTCACCCGCTCTCCTCCTTCTCTTTCCGAAATCCCTGAATCCCCTCTTAAGGAGCAGCAGCAGCTGCTGAAAAATAATATATTATGAGTATCATTATTATCATTATTATTGAGTATCATTATTATCATTATTCTTATATATTATGAGTATCATTATTATGAGTATCATTATTATCATTATTCTTATATATAAATCCCTGAATCCCTCTGTGTATCAGTTTCTTGTCTTGTTCTAATTTTTCTTTATGAGTATCATTATTATCATTATTCTTATATATTATTATGTTTAGGATTATTAATATTATTACTATTGATTATTATTACTATTTTTTATTTTTGTTATATTGTATTATTAATGCTAACATCATATTTAATATTTTTATTATTATTATATTATTATTATTATTATTTTCATTATTAGTATTATTAACAGAAAAATAAATAAAGTAATTATTGTGTATATATAAATGTTTGTGGGTTTTTTTTGCTATTTGTTACCATTAGTTTTAAAAATATAAACATAAATATATAGATAGTTATTTGTATTTCATACATAGTCGATATTTTACAATTATTTTTACAAAAGTTATTAGAGGGCTTGGCCCTATAATTATTCCCAAATTATGTTTAGAAGCCTAAAAATATTCTTATTATTACTCTAGTTTATGTGTTTAAAGGGTGGCCTTTGAATCTAGATTATTTTGACCAAGTTTAGCTATAGTCCTAGATCACTTTGCTAGATTTCAAATTTTTGCTAAAAATATTTCATAATAAGTTCCGAGTCCTTTCAGAGTAATTATTTTGGACTAATGAAAACATAGCTTCTATCCTAAATTCTATTGTTACGAACTTGGAGTTTTTGCCTATAAACGATTTTTGATTTTTTTGTAAAAACTATTTTAATTAATAAAATATAGTTTCAATTATTATAAATAGTTTTCTAAATAGTATATAATCTTTATCCAATTTTCTTTGATTATCCTCATGTCCATGACCCAGCCCATCTTTCATATTCCTTTACCAATTCTATACTACCTTATGTCCACCCTAACTAATTTGACCCTGCTGGACCCAATGGAACCGTCCGTGCAGTTATCTGAGGTCACCTTGCATAGTTGTTACACCGAAGTCGCAGTTCGTGCCACCTTGATCATTGCAGTACACCAGGCGTCCTACCAGGTAAGACACCTTGTCATTTTTTGTTTATTTATTTAGCTCATATTTCATGCATTATTCATTATTTTTTGTATGCAAAATAAACTGTGAAACATGGCATAACTTGTTAGAACTTACTGTTCAGTTATACTTCCTGCTATGTATTATTTTTCTTACATATTAAACCTAGATTTAAGGGACCACCTTGTGTGTTGCATTCATAGGCCTTGACACATTTATACCATGTTATTGTGAGTCACATATAGGACTCGGACATGCGTGATTGGCTGGCCACCAGTACGTATAAGCCATGCGTTAGGAAATAACTGCTAATAGAATTGCATGCTAGAAGACTTAGCAGTTATGAGTTGGCATTGGGCGGGAAGAACATGATTGAAAGTTGACTACCACCATATTTATCGTAGACTCGCTCGCTACTGAGAAATGATAGGTAGACTATATGCTATAGACTCGCTCGATACTGAGGAATAGTATATGGTGTTGTGACTCGCTACTGAGGTACTGTATTGGTATTTTCTTGACTTGACCCGGTAGTCATGCGACCATGAACTGTTCTTAAAATTGTATTCATATAGATTTGGTTAGGCGCCCTTATCCGTTCGGTATGAGTACTCTTGGGTTGGGTACTTGTATCTGACCGTGGCTTGGAATAATAACTTGTCGCGGATTAGTTCGTCACACCTTGTCCTTGTTTGGTTGTAAGTGTGGCTTACTACTTCGACGAGAAGGTATTGAACCTTGTTGGGGTCCGGATACCATATTGGATTCACAGCATGGAAAGATACGTCATCGTGAATTAGTTTACCATCTCCTGTCCTTGTTTGGTTGGGGGGATGGTACGCTAGTTCAATAGGTGTGTATTGGACTATGTTATAATTCAATTGACTTATTTATTTGAGCAATTTATATTCAGTTATATTGGCATGATATTATGTGTCTTGTTACGTCCCTCTGAGGACCTGGTTATCTCTCCAGGTGTGTGCTCTTATCTTTCGCAGGTGTTCTAGCCGTGGCCATGATCATCTTTATTTCTTCGAGGATGATTGCACTTTGATCGTCTTCACTTCGTTCGCCAAACTCTTTCTTTTATTATGTATTTCTTTTCATAGTTGGTAGTAGATTTGTCTCCGCCCAACTACATGTACCAATGATAATTCATAGTTGATTATATGATATCTTTTATTCTTATATTTTATGGATGAGGTTAGTTAGTTGCGATTTACTGCACTTTACAGCTTATGTGTCCATACGAGGCCCATGTACTTCGTATGAATACAGCTGGCATGTCTACGTTCCTATTCCTACGTATTTTGGGACTGGGGTATTACATGTTTTTGTGGTGGCCCATGCAGGTCAAGATAAATTGTTTGGTTACTTTACCGTACCAAGCAAGCCTGCGTATAGGATTAGAAGTCTAGGATCTCATCCACATACTTGACCTCTTTTCTCGATTCCACATTCGAACTACCGTTCGACTCATCGACTGCATCTTGCTTGATTCCTTCTATCATAATTCTTATCTTTCCTTCGTGTTTGTTAGAGGTTAGACAGGTGACCCCTACTAGGTAGACATGACTCTTTTGTTCCAAAATACCGTTAGTTTAATTCTTTTAAGTTGGGTAGAATGCCTTGTGACCTAGTAATTCCTTTGTCCTTGTGACCTATATTCACAAGTTTACTTAGATTCTAAAATTTAGAGGACCCTAACCCATCTAGTAAACCAAGGACTTGGACAAGAAGACTATAGGACAACTGTATAGAGACCAACACCGGATATGACTTGGAATCGTAAGGAGTTTAAACTAATTCTGCTTTCTTTCAATCTTAATCTCACGTGCCTATATTTTTACTATCTAGACTAATGATGCTAATGTAGCCTAGTTTTTGCAAGCTAATTCTTTATCGAGCTTGATCAAGGCATATGCTATTGAGCGGCCGTTCACTAACATATTGTCTAATCAGAACCGGTGCATGATGGTCTGATCAACCGAGTGCACTTTGGTTCGATTTTGTCTATTATTCGACTTGGATGGAACATAAATAAACATGGCCTCTAGAATCCCATCCACGACTGCCTTGATAATTCATTTGAAATTTTCGATCATCTTTGAACCATGTATTCGTACTCGATAATATTGTCTTTTGAACTCCTTATTGCTTTTGCCTTCACCTATTTTAGAAGGACGAAGGTGTTATACTAGAACTTCCTCTAGCCTTCCTATCGATTATGACCATTATCACTCGATGTTGCTATATCTTCATCCTAAACTACTCGTCCTTTTCTCGGCCATATCATGACCTTCTAAATTGCTTAATTTGGGAGTGAAATCAAATTCGTTCTCTAAATCGTGCCCTCAACCGACTCTCAAGAAACCATAACTTTAAGATCTCTAATTTATTTTCTCTTGTTACCATAATATTCTTTATTACCTGTTATCTTATTTTAACCTTAACCCTTACTCATTTTCCTTCTTGCGCTAACCCATGATTATCCTCGCCATTATTGAAATCACGATTTCCTAATGCATCTTTTGGTTGAACGTTGTGAATTGATTTTTCCTCATCGCTACCCCTTTGTACCTTCTCATCCCTACTAATTCTTAATTTTGAGGACGAAATTCTTTTAAGTTGGGTAGGATGTAAAACCCCTAAATTTCTACTTTTTTCAAAAAAATAAATTTGGTACGGATTTTTTTATTTTGTGTTTATACGTCGCGTAGTTGCATTGTACGTCGCGCGCGAAATTTCGTTTTCGTAATTGCTCGACGAGTGCGAATATGTACGAGCGTACATATTTTTAGAAAAATATTTTTCTATTTTTTAAAATAATATATATATATATATATATATATATATATATATATATATATATATATATATATATATAATAATTATTCTTGCTATCGTACCAAAATTTTTTAAGTTTGCTATTTTATTTATGAAAAGCCTTTCATTTATACAGTTATACTAATAAATAATATTCTTATAAAATGGTATACTAGAAAAATATATTTATGTAAATATTATTTGTGCATACATATATATTTCGTAATTATTTATTAGTTTATTTTAAATAATAATGTAATTTCAAAATTATTATTATAAGTATTTTTAGAAAATATATTTGAAATTATTATGGCAATTTAAATCTTTGATTAGAATTTATAGATTTAATTTAAATAGTTTAAAGATAGAATTTATATTTAATTTGAGTTTAGATTATCTAGATTTAAATTAGAATTGAATTTGAATTTAATTTTATTTTATTTATTTAAATTTAATAATTGAATTATCTAATTGGGTTTAAATAAATCCTAATCTTTATCCAACTGGGAATTTTCACCTCCAATATAAGGAGAGGTACTCATCCATAAATTTTCTATCACAACCAAAAATATGTGCATCGTGTCCGTGCCCGTGTTTCCCTTTCCATCTACTATTCTCTTCTTCTACAGATACATTATTTTGTCCCGTCCAACAAACCCGGACGTCCATCCATGTCGTGTCGGACAATCTCCGACACGATGACACCTCTCAAACAAATCCCTAAATCTAATCCTAAGCCCTGTCCCTATTCACCCCGATCCCTGGCCGACCCCGTCTACTCCCTGCCACCATCACACCACCACCGTAATCTGTGGTCACCACCACATCCCGGCCACACACTACTACCAGCCTCACAACCGTCATCATCAACACCATCGCGACGATCACCACCACCACAAACCCGATGTCAACTCCTCTCAAACCCGACGGATAGACCCTCGACAAATCCCAGCCATCATTACCTCCTCCTCTCCCAGACCAAACGTCTCACCACCATCACAGCCAAAGACCCCACCGTTCCACCACCACTGTAGCACCTCGGCCACCCGTCGGGATTCCAACCACACCGTTGTTACACCACCGCCAACAACCAAAAGTTCGTCACCAAAAATTTCCAAACGCACACTACCACCAACACCCTCACCAAGTCGATTCGCCACCAAAATCCCCAAAAAAAACATCGAATAAATCCTAACCTCCATCTCTGGTTGACCCATCTGCCACCACCATGTGCCGCTAGCGCCGTACCGTCGGTAGACCCTCTCCTAAGCTGTACCGCACGGCTGCTCCCTGGCCCAAAAGATTCCCTTTCCGCCTTCGTCGCGGTCAGCCGCGTAGACGCCGCAGGTCCTCCACCTCCGACTCTGCCGCACGCCTGGTCGCACGGTCCTCCATCACCGCTCTGGGTCTCCGCCTCCGCGGTCTGACAGCCGATGGTGGGAACCATCTCTCTCCCGCGGCTCCTTCCTCACCGCCCTCGCCTTGGCCGCCCCTCCGATCTCTCCCGATCGCACCTCTCTTTGCTTCCTCTATATTGCTCTCGTCTCCGCCTGTCTTTCTCTCGCGCTCACTCTCTCTCCCTCTGTCTCACCCGCTCTCCCTCTTCTCTTCCCGAAATCCCTGAATCCCCTCTTAAGGAGCAGCAGCAGCTGCTGAAGATAGCTTTTTATTTTATATATTTTTTGTTTTGTTTTGTTAATTATTCTTATTTTTGTTTTTTTTTGTGGTTAGTGTTGTTTTGTTGATTGGTGTTGTGTATCAGTTTCTTGTCTTGTTCTATTTTTTCTTTATGAGTATCATTATTATCATTATTCTTATATATTAATATTATTAGGATTATTAATATTATTACTATTGATTATTATTACTATTTTTTATTTTTGTTATATTGTATTATTAATGCTAACATCATATTTAATATTTTTATTATTATTATATTATTATTATTATTTTCATTATTAGTATTATTTAAAGAAAAATAAATAAAGTAATTATTGTGTATATATAAATGTTTGTGGTTTTTTTTTTTTGCTATTTGTTACCATTAGTTTTAAAAATATAAATATAGATATAGAGATAGTTATTTGCATTTCATACATAGTCGATATTTTACAATTATTTTTACAAAAGTTATTAGAGGGCTTGGCCCTATAATTATTCCCAAATTATGTTTAGAAGCCTAAAAATATTCTTATTATTACTCTAGTTTATGTGTTTAAAGGATGGCCTTTGAATCTAGATTATTTTGACCAAGTTTAGTTATAGTCCTAGATCACTTTGCTAGATTTCAAATTTTTGCTAAAAATATTTCATAATAAGTTCCGAGTCTTTTCAGAGTAATTATTTTGGACTAATAAAAACATAGCTTCTATCTAAATTCTATTGTTACGAACTTGGAGTTTTTGCCTATAAACGATTTTTGATTTTTTTGTAAAAACTATTTTAATTAATAAAATATAGTTTCAATTATGATAAATACTTTTCTAAATCGTATATAATCTTTATCCAATTTTCTTTGATTATCCTCATGTCCATGACCCAGCCCATCTTTCCTATTTCTTTACCAATTCTATACTACCTTATGTCCGCCCTAACTAATTTGACCCTTCTGGACACAATGGAACCGTCCGTGCAGTTATCTGAGGTCGTCTTGCATAGTTGTTACACCGAAGTCGCAGTTTGTGCCACCTTGATCATTGCAGTACACCAGGCGTCCTACCAAGCAAGACACCTTGCCATTTGCTATTTATTAATTTAGCTCATATTTCATGCATTATTCATTATTTTCTGTATACAAAATAAACTATGATACATGGCATAACTTGTTAGAACTTACTGTTCAGTTATACTTCCTGCTATGTATTATTTTTTTACACATTAAACCTAGATTTAAGAGACCACCTTGTGTGTTGCATTCATAGGCCTTGACACATTTATACTACGTTGTTGTGAGTCACATATAGGACTCGGACATACGTGATTGGCTGGCCACCAGTACGTATAAACCGTGCGTTAGAAAATAACTGCTAATAGAATTGCATGCTAGAAGACTTAACAGTTATGAGTTGGCATTGGACGGGAAGAACATGATTGGAAGTTGACTACCACCCTATCTATCGTAGACTCGCTCGCTACTGAGGAATGATAGGTAGACTATATGCTATAGACTCGCTCGATACTGAAGAATAGTATATGGTGTTGTGACTCGCTACTGAGGTACTATATTGGTATTTTCTTGACTTGACCCAGTAGTCATGCGACCATGAACTGTTCTTAAAATTTCATTCACTTAGATATGGTTAGGCGCCCTTATCCGTTAGGTATGAGTACTCTTGGGTTGGGTACTTGTATCTGACCGTGGCTTGGAACAATAACTTGTCGCAGATTAGTTCGCCACACCTTGTCCTTGTTTGGTTGTAGGTGTGGCTTACTACTTCAATGAGAAGGTATTGAACCTTGTTGGGGTCCGGATACCATATTGGATTCATAGCATGGAAAGATATGTCATCGTGAATTAGTTTACCATCTTCTGTCCTTGTTTGGTTGGAGGGATGGTACGCTAGTTCAATAGGTGTGTATTGGACCATGTTATAATTCAATTGACTTGTTTATTTGAGCAATTTATATTCAGTTATATTGGTATGATATTATGTGTCTTGTTACGTCCCTTTGAGGACCTGGTTATCTCTCCAGGTGTGTGCTCTTGTCTTTCACAGGTGTTCTAGCCGTGGCCATGATCATCTCTATTTCTTCGAGGATGGTTGCACTTTGATCGTCTTCGCTTCGCTCGCCAAACTCTTTCTTTTATTATGTATTTCTTTTCATAGTTGGTAGTGGATTTGTCTCCGCCCAACTACATGTACCAATGACAATTCATAGTTGATTATATGATATCTTTTATTCTTACATTTTATGGATGAGATTAGTTAGTTGTGGTTTACTGTACTTTACAGCTTATGTATCCATACGAGGCCTATGTACTTCGTATGAATACAGCTGGCATGTCTACGTTCCTATTTCTACGTATTTTGGGACTGGGGCGTTATAGGACACCAGGCGAGAACAGTTTGTCTTGTTTTACTATTGTTAATTACTATCATTTCATGATCAGTGATACATATTTGATTCTTGATACGTTCAGCACACAGGTTAGTGTCATATGGATTTTAGTCATGATACCATGTTTTATTTTACCGTGTTTTGTGATTTATTGTCGTGACAAATCCATGTGTAGTAGTCGGGTGGGGAAGTACATACTAAGTAGATATGTGATTATTTGCAAAAACAAAAGTGTAGAACTTTATTGATACAAACTTTGTAAAAGATTACAAGAATTCTGGAAAAGTACAATTGTAGGAATCCAATCTAGAAGACGATTGCTTTATCCCTTGGACGATGTGAACTTTGAAGACGATAGCCTCTGAAGTTGAAAACAACTCTGGAATTGAAGGCAAAAAGCCTCGGAAGTTGAAGGCAAAAGCCTCGGAAGAATGCAGCAGCACTTGGGCAAGAACTCCTGGACTCTCTGAACTTTAAAGTCTGATCTCTCTATGATCTGATCTCTGATCCCCTTGAATGGAGACTTGAAACTCTATTTATAAAGTTCTGAAAAATAACTAACTTTTAGTTATTCTGGACTGCGCAGCAATTGGATTGCGCAACAGTGGACTGCGAAAGCAGTTGTTGGATCGTGGGCCAACTGTCTGGGACACATGGCATCATTTGATTGAAATACGCATGATCGTGCATAGACAGTTGCCACGTAATGAGCAGTTGATGGCATGAATGCCACATGTACTTTATCAGTTGTGTTGATGAAACGCGCAACCTGAACTGCGCTGGCATTGGATTGCGCAGGCTTGGACTGCGCAGGAATGGATTGCGCCAACATGGATTGTGCTGCCAGCTGTCCTTGAGCGATGTGCTGTACGATTAAACAAACAGTCGCCTCGTTCTTCGCACTGTCAGCTGTCAGAAGATTTGATTTGTGTCAGGTAATGATGACGATTTGCCACGTCAGACTGCGCACTTGATAGTGTACGCAATGTAGTATGCGCAATCTATATGCTGCGCAATCTGATGTCTGCGCAATTCATTTGAAAGATTCATTTCTTGATCTTCATGACTTTGTTGATGTGTGCAACTTGATTTTTTAGGACCTACAAGACCCCCTTCAAAGTTTTCGAAAGTTAAATTTATTCAAAATTTCGAAATACTTTGAATTTTGAAATTTAAATCAATTTGCGCATATATTGAGCTGTCTGCGCAATCTAAACGACTAGCCCCATTTTCAGGAGCAATCTGAGGTGGCCGTTTCATTTTCGAAAACTATAAATATCTCTTCGATTCTCATTTCCTTCTTTACTTTGCCTTCTTCGTGCACTTGAGAGAGAAATTCCGAGCTCTTTTCTTCCTTTCTTCTCCGACGATCTCGATGGCTCCCAAACGTTCCTCCGCCGCTGCCAAGGGCAAGGCCCCCGCCGAGACTTCGGCTAGGGTTGTGCGACGTGCTTCTCGTCACGAATCTGCTCATCCCGCGCTGATAGGTAGATAACCAAATCAAAACTCTTTTTAGGGTTTTGATCTCACTGTTCTTCAGAATCTATCTCTTTTTAGAGATGTGATCATACTGTGCTACCCTTTTTAGGGTTCTGGTTTGCACAAATCAGTTCGTTCTTCATTTTTATGAAGGACGACTTTCTGCGTAATCGGTTGAACTGCACTGACAAAAGTCAGCGCAATTTGCTGATTTGCGCGAGACTGCCAGCGCAAACTGATGACTGTTTATTTGCGCAGTCTGATTGTTGCACAGTCTGATTTGCACAATCCTGATTTGTGCAATCTGATGTTGCGTATTCTGATGTTTGCACAAACTGATGATAGCATCCTTGATTTTTCTTTATGCTGAATTTTTGTTTTCTTTGTCTGATGTAGTTAATACTAGAGAAGATCTAGAATATGAGAACTTCGTAGGGACTCTTTCAGAATCAGAATACAAAGAGGACCTATCCCATGTGCACTATCCACAGTATGATTTGCCAGCTTCCCGCCAAGCTATCTTGGTAGCCCAAGATAATGAAACTCTGTTATATTTGATGAATAGGACAACCCCTTGAGTCGGCAGATGCTATTATTCATAAGAAGCCCCTATTTCTGTTTGGCGAGGCTTTTGAGAAGAGCTCTCAGCCGAGGCCACGGATGGAGGAACGGATTGTCCATCAAGAAGAAAGGACAATCTCGATACCAGATATCTCCCGCTGCGCGCCTTTCCTTATCTCGATATGCTCATGCAAGCTATCCGAGGAAAATGGAATGGAACCTTACACCTTTTCAGGATGCCCGTCCAGGAAAGATTCTTGTGAAGAAGGGGCCTAACAAGAAGGATATGTTCTACAGTTCTTCAGAACGATACAGTGTCTTACTTAGAGGTTTGAAGCCCGGTTGTATTCCGCCGAAAAATTCTTCTTTGTTATTGCCTGTGAGAGTTCCAATATTCGCGAATGAGTTCGCGAAGGTTGAAGGGAGGTATCCAGATCAGGACCTCAGATTAACTGGACTGGTGAATCCAGATTTTAAAAGATGGAACTGCATAGCAAATTGGATTTTGACCAAGTTTGAAAACAAACTTCAGCAAATCAATTTGTACCAAGCAGTGCATGCCACTGTTTATGGTTTTGCCCCTAACTCGCATCTGTTCTTGGCTCTAGCAGAAAGATACAATTACAGAACAGGGACTTTCATGACTCCTGGCGGAGAGATCGGGTTTGCACTTCATGAGATGCAGTACATCTCTTACTTGCCAATGGGGGATGCCCCATATGAGAATTTGTCCCAACTAATGATGAGTTGGACAAACTTCGAAAAGAGAACGCAGACATGGTAGCAGTCTTCGAAGAACTACTATGTCATTATAAAATCTGTTCTCTGTTTTACAAAAGTGCTACATCAAATACCTGCTATTCCTCAAAATGGTTGCCTTATCTGTTCCTTAACCACATTAAAGAAAAGAAGACCAAGGAACATGATAGATGCTATCCTGACTTCTTTAAACCACTGAGCAGTAGTGACGTGGTGAAGTTGATGGAGTTAAGTGGAGATTTGGATGAAAAGATCAAAGATGATTATCAATGTCCTCCTCTAAAGAAAGGAGACACTCTCGAAAGTTATATGAGAGTGGGATATCGATTCATGTCAAAAGAAACCCAATTAGCAGGATTTCTGACGGACTGGCTCCGTCGGTTCGTCGTCCCTGGATCAAGTGCCTGTAGACCGCTTCCATCGCGGTGTTCTTTTTGCCGTCGTTCGATTAGTCTTCGGCTACAAAATGGATCTTTTATCGGCAATGACTTGTAGATTGAACGCCAGTCTTCGCCTGTATGTCGATCTGATGCTGAAGGCTAAGGGCGAGAAAGAATTTCCTCGGTTAGAATTGCCGTATACATATCTGTTCGGGTGGTTGCTTCTTCACCATCCTACTTTGATGGACCCCGGCATGGGACCAGTCGACGGCAGCTTTTTGCGGAGATACTCTCATAGTAAGTGGAAATATACTTCTCTGAGAGATTGTAGATATGCTCTGAACCTGAGCAAAGGATGGAACTTTTGTTGTACTCCTCCTCCCGCCGGATATGAACAAATGCCGACAAATATGATTGACTCGAAGATGCAACCTCTGAACCGCGTAGCTTTTGAGTGGTTGAAAACAATTCGACCGTCTCATTTGGTGTATCGGTTTGAAGAAGAATACTATTTGGAGCCATATCTTCCCAGTCGATTTGCTCGGCAGTTCGGATACGACCAATTCCATGTAGGTAATGCCATCTCATGCCTACAAGGAAAGGGTTTCTTGATAGATAGAGCCCGAGCTTGGGCTTATTATAACGCTCGAGATACGAAAGTAACGTTCTCGATGCCGGTAAATAGCAATCACGATCCTCGGATGCTATTTACATACTCAGTATTTTATACATCATCAAACACCTTTGTCGAGAATTTTAATCTTGCGGATAGCTTCGCATCTTCAACAAGATTAAAAAAGGGAGGAGTCATCATGTCACTCCCAGGAAATGATGAAGTGCATGAGCCAGTAGATGCACCCTTGGAAGCTTCAAGGGACGCTATGTTCCCTGAAGAGGTTAACGTGCCACTGCGCATTTCTTTGAAGGTTGCTAGATCTCCAGCCAAGAAGAGAAGGAGAGAGGAGTCTTCCGCTCTGGTAGCAAAGAAGAAACTGATCTTAGATCATTCTTCTGAAAAGATTACTACCAGGTCTCAATCTCGGCAGCTGGCCGAGACAATTCAGCAAGAAGAAGCTACCACTCTGACCTCTGTTCAAAAACAAGTTGAGACAATAGATGCAGAGAGTCCCGAGAGACCTCTTCATAGAAGGAAAAGGTTGGTCCGTATAAGACAAGTTTCGTCTTCAATTGTGATAGACGCTGCAGCGGGAATCACCATGCCCTCTCCAACTCCTGTTTCTGAGACTGGACATAAGACTCCTAGTCCGAACAGAGGGAGGATATTGAGCAGAGGGAAGAGCTGGACCAGAGAAATGAGGCTGAAGAGCCCAGAGATAATGTTGTAGAAGAAGAGCACAATGTCGTACGATCTCCTTTGCCAACAACAGTAGAAATCCATCTTCCTGCCACCCCGGGAGCAACTCTTGCTGAAGAAGATCGTTTGATAATTGAAGCTTTATACGACTGTGACTTCAGTTATCAGGAAGAAACTGATCATGATGCTGATGCTGCTAGTGAGGAGATTCCTGAGGACAGCGAGAATGAGGAGAGTACCTCATCAGAAACTGCTGATAAAACAGAAGATCCAGAAAAGAATATTGAAACCCAGAGATCCCCTCGAGACACTTTAACTCCTGAAAAGGAGGCCGAAGTGCCGAGATCTCCTGAGAAGATCGCTGATGAAGAGGTGGACGTGGAGAAAACTCCAGTTGCTGCTTCAAAAGGTATTGTAATGAAAATAATCTCCTTTTTTAATAAGTAACTTTGATAGCTAACATCGTTACTTTTATTCATACAGAGCCTGGATCTTCTTCTGCTCTTCCAAATTGTATGGATATAGTACTGGCAACAACAATTGCCAGTAGCAGCCGCCATTTGTCTTGTGGCTCTGAAGCAGGGAGTAGCCAGGCCGTAGCGTCTGAAGCTACTTCTGCTCAGTTAAGGTCTGTTCATGCAGATGATAGGCCTGTTGCTGGATCCACCCATGGTAAGACTGTTTCACTTTTGATTCTATTTATCAATAGCCAATGACAGATAAAGTGACAGTATTCAATTTTGCAGAGGAACAACCAGGAGGAGCAACCAGCTCCACTTTAGTTCATTATTCAAAGAACCTGCAGTTCAGACACGAGAAGTCGAGCGTCCTACTGCTTCGTCATCAACAGGAGTAGCTGCGACTCCTGGCGCTATGGCGACTAATCAGCTTGTTATCCAGTCATTCACCAGATGCTCCTTCGAGTCTTTGGGACCACTGATTAACAGAATGATGGACAAAGAAGATGCTGACTTTTTCATGGTTAGAGGTCTAACCTCTTTCTTGGTGAACGCCATTCGGGAGCAAGGTGATGAGGCTCAAGCCACTTTCCTTGACCATATATTGAATAAGTTAGAAATCTCTATGAAGGGTTATAAAGATCTCAATAAAGGGGAAGTGGAACCCTTGGTACAGGCAGAGTTCGAACAAATGGCTCAAGCAGCGGCAATTGAAAGAGTGAACCTCCAAAATTTCTTGGATGCTTATACTACAAAAGCTGCTGAATATAATTCTAAGTTAGAATCGGTGATTTCAGCTGCTGAGCGAAAAGAGAAGAGAATTGCAGATCTGAGAATGGAGATTGTTCGTTTTGAAGAAGAACTAGAAAATGAAGTTACAGAGCACCAGACAACGGTCCAACAAATTGATGCTCTTACTCAGGAAAGGAATGAGTATGTAGCGGCACATAATGCTGAAATCACTCGCCGAATGGTCTCTATGTCCATTTTCAATGAAGAATCGGGAATGGAAGAGGCCAGGAGGAAAGTGATGGCATCACGTGAAGAACGGTTGCAGATTCTGAAGCAGCAAATTGCTACTCTGATAATGCCTCCGTCTCAGTAGAAAGAATATTTTATATCTTTTGTAGCACATGTGTTTTTGTAATGTCTCATATTTTGATTAATAAAAGACATTTTGTTGTGGCTCTATCATTTATTGCATATCTTGTTCAGATATAAATAATAGAGATAGAAAATATATTCAGAGGTACAGGACATGATATATTTCTGAATTTTGTAGGAAAATAATTATATTCATTATATCTGCTGAGAGGTAATATAGACATGGCAGAATATAATTTATCGAATATTATTATTTCAATTGACAACTTAATCGAAAATGACAAGTTGCTGATGTGGATGATGAACGATAACGAATCGTCAAAAAGGTGTGAACGAAATGAATCGTCAAAATGAACGGGTAAACCGTCGAATGGTGGAATGAACGGACAAACCGTCAGATGGAAATGAATGAACGGATGAACCGTCAAATGATGATTAATGAACGGATGAACCGTCAGGTAATAATAATAAATGAACGGGTGAACCGTTGGATGAATCGAATGAACGGATGAACCATCGGATGAATGTGTCGTTTTGTTATTTGGAGAATCTCTGCCTATAAATAGAACAAAAATTTAGCAGGAAGGAGCACTTCCACTTTTCCAACATAAAAATAGTCGTCTGGAGATGCACCCAAGAAAGTCGAAGTCACCCCAAAGGTTGAAGAAGGCGTTGAAGAACGTCCGACCGAACTGGTCCAGCCAAAGCAGGCAGAGGCAGGCGAAGGTTCGTCTGCACCAAAACCACCGCAAGATATCCTCGACTTCCTGCTTGAACCAGGAAAGACTGAAGAGGAAGAGGCCATGAGGATGGCTGCCTGCAAGTTTCTCGTGAGTTCCAGCAAAGATGTTCTCAGCTCTTTTGCTGATTATGTCTTTGATAAGGACGGCAGTAGTCCTCGTCCTAATGTCGATAAGGATGACAGTGATCTTCATTGATATCATGTAACATCATTTATGATGAAATAAAAATCAAACTTTATTTATGAATTGTCTGATCATATTTACATAAATTTTTGTTATATTTATACATAGTATTTCTTGAGGAATTAGCCATTGATAGGCATCATTGCAACCCGACCGTCTAACTCTGAGAGTTGATAGGCTCCATTTGAAAAGACTTTGCTGACAACATAAGGTCCTTCCCACTTCGCATCGAATTTACCTTTACTCATGTGAGTCATAGTCATAGGACGTCTGACTGTTAGAACAAGTTCTCCTTGTTGAAAGGTTCTGACTTTAACTTTGCGGTTGAAAGTCTTCGAGATGCGGGCTTAATATAGCTCAATATGTTGCTGAGCCATTAACCGCTTCTCGTCGAGTGCCTTCCAATTCTTGAAGTCGAAGAAGGTCGTTGTTCTCTGTAGTGAGCTCATTGGCAATGGCAATCCTTAAAGAAGGAATTTGAAGTTCTAAAGGGAGAACTGCTTCACAACCATACACCAAAGAGAAAGGTGTAAAGCCTGTGGGATTGCGGACCGTAGTTCGATAGGCCCATAAACACTCACCGAGCTTTTCACTTCCAGTTCCGTTTGTTAGTAGATACAAACTTCTTGAGGAGCTGTCACGCCCCAGTACCGAAATACGGAGACGGACTAGGCCAGCTACTCCATATGAGGTACGTAACGTCATACGGCGATCATGGCTGTCGAGAGACTAGGAGGTACATGCTACAATCAAGTCTCCTATGGTCCCACAGAGTTCTATGTCTCAATCAATCAAATCACATCAGCAAATAAATGAACATTAAAGATAAAGCAGTAAGGCGTCCCCGACGCTTCATCAAAATGATCATGAGAGACTAGCTTTATAATTTAGCTATCTCAGAGAGTCAGGAGTACAAAATTATACACAGCTGTAGTCTGTTTAATTACAATTATATACTGACACAAAATATCAAGTAATCCGGCTAACAGGTGTCGGTGGCTAAATGTCCGCACAAAATATAAGCAGGAGTGGTGGAGAAGAAACCCACGCGAGTCCCCGAACCGCCATGCTCCTAGTATGCACCATAGATGTCAGGGAGGAAGATCGTGTCCTCTGGCTCTGCTACGAGATCTGGCCAAACAAAACCAGCGGGGTCAGCCCCGAATAGCAAGTACCGCCAAAGGGGCATAAGAGTTAAGATTAAAAACCCAGTTAAAAGAATGATTGATAATAATAATGCTCATGCTACTATTATAGGGTAGCGCAACATCCTCGAACCCATGTGGCACCCTTACAACCAAACAAGGACAAAAGATGCCGCATGGAGTCGGGACGTGTCGTACTCTATAACTTTTACATAAGTTAAGGGGTATAAACAATAAAATCTCCTGATCGTGACTTCGGTCGATAGCCTATCGTAGCACAATAACCAACCCAACAATCAAACAAGAACATGGGTTGGATCATGTACCATGATAGACCATGTTCCTCAGTCATTCACAGAAGTAGCACTTCACAACCAGAATAAGTCTTCCATTCATAACTTCGGTCCACAGCCTGTCATAGTACGATAACCAACCCAACAATCAAACAAGAACATGGGTTGAATCATGTACCATGACAGTCCGCTTCCCTCAGTTATTCACGACAGGTAATAAGATACACGCAAGTCGTTTTCGCGGCCAATCAAGTCTACGAGTTTCTAGTGGGACGAGGTTATCCTCGCATCATGTTATTTCAAAATCCTCAGATCATATCTTTCAGCAAGGCTAGCCAACCCAGGGGTTCGCGTAGACAGGTGTCATTGAGCACAGGTCCCTCGTAAGGCCACCTTGCCAAGACATATAATATATAGCAAGAATTAATCGGATACAGTCATCCACTCGTTGCGGATAACACAGTATCCGTGGAGACCAGCCGGCGCGTCAAGACAATATCTCAAGGCGGCTGGTGTAACACGATCTCGGGATTCTGCCCTCCCCATGCATCTAGTATATTTAGTTGCCTAGTTTAACCCTAGGTGAAATCTTGGACTCATATGCTGTGGCCTGCATGATTATCCTCCTAAATGTCAGTACTCAAGTACGAGTACCCCAAAAGAGGATCCATGTAATCAGTATGTCAACATGTTCTACCCTCCTTGGTGTAATGCATCATTGCAAATATGCCACGTGGAGTTACGAGTCATTTGTCGAACATGAACGAGAACTGGGACATTCAGGTACAAGTATCAGGTAGGAACCCTTTGTTCACCGGGGTTACATTAGTGCTCATATCATGCTCAGGACAAAAGACGTAAGGATATATAGCATACACAAACATTTACATATATATACAATATAATATATACATATAAAAATATAAGGTATAGGGGAGTCCAGGTCAGAGCGCGCTCAAGTCAGGCTACGCTCAGGTCAGCCTACGCTCAGGTCAGCCTACGCTCAGGTCAGCCTACGCTCAGGTCAGCCTACGCTCAGGTCAGCCTACGCTCAGGTCAGCGTATGCTCAGGTCAGCCTACGCTCAGGTCAGCCTACGCTCAGGTCAGCGTACGCTCAGTCAGCGTATGCAAGACATACGCTTCCAAAAGGCAGCGTATGAGGTCCATACGACTCCATGTCACCCAAGTCAGCGTATGCAAGACATACGCTTCCAAAAGGCAGCGTATGAGGTCCATACGACTCCATGTCACCCAAGTCAGCGTATGCAAGACATACGCTTCCAAAAGACAGCGTATGGGGCAGACTGTACTGTGCTAAAGAGCACGCACAGCTCAGTGGCGCAGCTAAAAAGCTCGCGCACTGCTCACTGTCTTCTCCAAAACAGCAAGAACTCCATGGTTTGAACCCAAAGCTTCAAAAGTCCATAACTTGGTCAAAATAAGTCAAAATCCAACTTTTCAAAGGTCAAAATTGGGATAGAATAAAATTCTCTACAACATAGAACCATCAAAACTTGAAAATAATGAAGTTTGCTAGATCAAAACCAAGAAGATCCGAAAATGGTTAAAACCTAGATCTACAAAAATTAAAGCTTCAAAATGGAAAACTTCAAGTTCTAAACTAGTATAGAATGAGGAGAAGAACATATTTTGGCAATTAATTTTGTAAGAAAACATCAACATCATTATGGATCCATCTCTTGAGCAAGTTGATACTTGCCTTGGTTGGTGGAGGAAAGTAAATGAGAGGAAATAAATGAGAGGAGAGAGAATGAGTTGAGTTATTATATAGAATCTTGAACCCATGGGTTCATGATGAACCATAGGTGAACCAAGAATAGGTTACCCAAATAAGCCAAAACTGTAGGCCCAAATGCAGAAAATAAATTACGAAATAATATTTTGTCGAATATTTTGGGAAATGCATGAAGAAATACAGCATATAAATATCGTATAAATACAAAGTAAATACAATTTATCGGTTTACGCTATTAAAATACGTATTCCAGGATCGGGGAGTGACAGGAGCTTAATGATGGTTTTGTTGAAAGCTTCCGCTAATCCATTAGCAGCAAGATTGTGGGCCGTCGAAGCGACATTGTCAATTCGGTGATCATCACAGAATCTTGTGAATTTCTGGCTGATGAATTGTGGTCTGTTGTCATGAATGATCCTTCGAGGGACACCAAATCGATAAATAATATGGTGTTTAACAAAGTTAATGACACTGCTGGTTTTGACTTCAGCCAAAGGTATAGCTTCAGCCCACTTAGAGAAGTAGTCAGTTATTGCTAGTATGAACCGATGTCCTCTAGAAGAAGGAGGATTAATAGGACCTATGATGTCCATGCCCCAAGCTTCGAAAGGCCAGGAAAGCGGCCGTCGGATGTAGAAATTCTGAAGGTTGATGAATGAAATCTGCATAGATTTGACAAAGCTCGACATTTTCTTGTATATTCAATGGCATCTGATACCATAGAGGGCCAGTAGTAACCCATACGTCGTATACGATCCTGTAGTTTAGGACCGGGTTGATGTGCTCCGCAGACATCGTCGTGAGCTTCACTGCAATACTTGTTTTGCTTCATCACCAGCTAGACAGCGTAGAAGAAGACCGTCATAAGTCCATCGATAGAGAGTCTTAGTGGTTTGGTTGTAGTAGAATCGTAGAGATCGTCGACGAATACTCGTAGCTTCTTTTAGATCTTCAGGGAGTATATCATGGACTATGAAGTCGATGAAGGGAGTTCTCCAATCTTCACTGATAACATTGACTTCAGTAAGATTACTGAACTCGATGTTACGATTGTTTTCGACACAAAACAATTCTCGATTAGAGATAACCACCACTTATTGTCTTCTGATGGAAATGGCTAAGACTGCTACAAGATTGGCCAAAGCATCTGCCTCAGTATTGCATGCTCGGCATACATATTCAATGAAGAAAGCTTTGAATAATGTAGCCATGTTAATTACTGCTTCATGATAAGGCACTAGGTCTTGATGGCGAACTTCATAGGTTTCTCTAACCTAGGTTAACAACCAGCTTAGAGTCACCATAAACTTCAAGATACTCAACGTCTAGTTGTTTGGCTAGCTGAAGGCCAATGAGTAGAGCATTGTACTCTGCCACGTTGTTGGAGCAAGGCTCATCTAGGGAGTATGCTCATTGGATAGCTAATCCGTCCGGAGAAACAAGGACAACTCTAACTCCTGCTACAATGGCACCATTGGGTCCAATCTTGGATGCTCTGTCAAAGAATAGACGCCAAGTAGGAAATTCTTCGGAGATTGTATTAGATTCCAAAGTCTCGTCTGGAATTTTATCGTAAAGTTTAGATGTTTCTGGAACAGGATGAGCTGCTAAGAAATCTGCCAGTGCTTGACGTTTGACAGACTTTTGAGGAAACATATACCATGTCATATTGGGCTAGCAGAATGGCCCATGTAGCCAGCCGAGAGTTGAGTGTGCTAGGCTTCTTCATGAGTACCCGAAGAGGATTAACTCGGGATATGACATGAATAGTTTGGCCAATAATGTAATGCCGAGTCTTTTGAACAGCAAACATGAGAGCTAGGCATTCTTTTTCGACCGGACTATAACGGTGTTCAGCACCAATTATAGTACGACTGAGACAGTAGATGGCCTGTTCATGACCTTCTTTATTCTTTTGGGCGAGTAAAGCACCCAATGAATGGTCCATAGCACGGACGTACATTAAGAATGGAATACCTTAAATTGGTGGTACCAAGACTGGTGGGTTCATGAGATATCGTTTGATGTCGTCGAATGCTTGTTGACATTCTTCGGTCCAAGTGAAAGATACACCCTTCTTCATTAGTTGAGTGAATGGTCTGCTACGTCCAGACAAGTTCGAATAATCTCCTGATGTATGCAAGTCGACCTTAGAATCCTCGTAGCTCTTTTAGGTTGAGTAGAGGATGCATCTCTTGAATGGCTTTGATCTTCTCGGGATCCATGTGTATACCCTTAGAGGTAATGACGAAGCCGAGAAACTTACCACTAGAGACACCCAAGAATGACTTGGTGGGATTCATCTTGAGCTGATGTTGGCGCATGAGATTGAAGATTATTCTCAAATCTTGGATGTGATCTTCTTTCAGACGACTTTTAACAGTGATATCGGCAACATAACATTCGACTGTTTTATGAAGATGTTCTCTGAAAATGGTACTCATAGCCCGTTGGTAAGTTGCACCAGTGTTCTTGAGACCAAATAGCATCACTGTGTAGCAATAGACTCCCCGAGGAGTGCGAAAAGATGTGTATTTTTCATCTTCGGGATTCATCTTGATCTGATTGTATCCAGAGAATCCATCCATAAAAGATATTCGCTCGAACCCATAAGTATTGTCAATCATGACGTCCGTGATAGGGAGAGGAAATTCATCTTTTGGACATACTTCATTTAGATCTCGGAAGTCGATGCAAACTCGAACTTTGCCCATTTTTTTCAGGACTGGAACAACGTTGGCTACCCAATCAGGATATTGTTCTTCTCGAATAAAGCCACAAGCGATGAGCTTCTTGACTTCATCATCGATTGCATCCATCATTTCCGGTTTGAATTGCCGTTGTTGTTGTTTGACTGGTTTTGCATTCGGCAGGATATTAATTTGTGAGTAGCGATTTTGGGATCTAGTTCTGGCATGTCTTCATAACTCCAGGCAAAGACATTAATGTATTCTTTGATAAGAAGAATCAACTCTTGCTTATCTGCTTCTGCAAGATTCTTGCTAATAAATATTGGACGAGGTGATCCATTCTCTCCTACAACAATTTGAACCAATTGATCTTCGATAGAAGGTTCTCTTTGTTCGAATCGGAGTACCTACTGATTGTCCATCTGTTGAGCCCAAGGATCTATTTTAGAACTTTCTTCAATGTCTCCGTCATAACCTTCTGGAAGTTCAGCAGAGACCATATTGGAAGATACGACCAGTCGATGAACATCACCGATGCTGGTGTCAGAATCCTACGATCTAGAATCAGAAGAGTTAGAACGCTCCTTGCTATCAGATTCAGAGCCTGCTGGGGAAAACATCGGAGGAGAAGCATATCCGAGACCTCTTTTGGTCCTGCTGTAGTACATCTCTGACTTTCCTTTTGGAACAGTCGTACGGAGAGGAATTTTTCTACCCTTACCGTAGTTGAGGCCGCTCTTGAAGTCGTAACCCATCTTTCGGATGATGTCTTTTGATTGTTGACTGTAATGACGGAGTTGAAGATGTCCCGTGTCGTTAACTTTGCTATCATCGGTATAGCTGAATTGTTGTTCCGGTCTTTTACTAAAGAGTATTGGATTTTCGCCTTTCTTACGAGCGAGAACAATACGATATGAATCCTTTGGGTGTTCACATAAAACTTTTGTTTGAAGAGATTGCACAACTCCCTATTGCAAATGACTGATAGCTATCTAACATATCCAAATAGCATTTAGTATGATAAATGACATCAGTATACTGGAAAGTAGGTGCTTTTTCATTGATTTGTACATTTGTATTTACAGCAGGACTTTTAGCCTTAGCAGGCTTAGTCAGATTGATTACAAGAGGGAGAGAAGAAGAACGTGGAGGAGGATTAGCTTTGTTACGACGGAGGTCGATAACAAGCGGCTCAGAGGAGGTGAGCTCCCTTTTCTTCTTGTTATGAGATAGATCGACAACAAAGGGCTCAGAAGAGGTGAGCTGCTTTTTATCCTTGTTACGACGTAAGTCGATAACAAGTGGCTCAGAAGAGGTGAGCTCTCTTTGATCCTGATCATCGCTTGATTGCTTTTTAACTGGCAAGTGAATAGCCAGTGGCTTGGAGGATTGAGGACGAGAAACACGCCCTTTGACAGGAATGATGAAGGTATCTTTAGGCACTGTTTCTTGCTCTTCTTCAGTGTCCAGAGACAGGACAACCTTCATGAATTCATCCTTGTATATACGTGCATCATTGCAGTATGTCTCAATGCCTTTGAAAGGATAGAGATCAGCAACCTCCTTTTGCACCTCTCCATTGTTATCAACATATTTAAAACATTGATGGAGACTCGAAGGACAATGTTATGCTTGTGCAGAAATGGTCTTCCCAGCAAAGCATTGTAGGAACAACCATGATTGTCAATGATGTAGAAGGTAACCTTTGTGCGAAGATTGCCTATTTGGAGTTTTAGACGAATCTTGTCCAGAGGTTCACTTCTTCCCTGATTGAACCCAAGGATGGTGGTGATTGTACTGGAGAGACTATGCACTGGGATTTTCAGCGCATCCAACATTGTCTTGGGCATAATACTGAGAGCAGACCCTGGATCTATCAGGATACGATCGACTTTTATTGAATCGACATATCCTGTATAGTAGAGTGGACGGTCGTGCCTGTTATCTTCTATCAACATGTCGTCTTGTGTAAAAGTTATGTTTGGAATTAACTCCAATATGCTATGACAATGGAGGCAAGAAACTGGCTCTGCTTTTGGCTTCTTCAGAAGAGCTAAACAGGTTTCAGCTTGCATGAGAGCTTCGCTCAAAGTTTCCCGAGTCTCTTTGGAGAGGTACAAGAGCTCGAATATGGACAGCCGGGCCGGTGTATTGGCCAATTGGGCCAGGATGTCAAAGTTGTAAGGCTTTTCAAGTCCGGAAGAAGATGACTTCTTCAAAGGTTTGTCAAAGCGGACTTGCTGTTTGCCTTTGTCAGCGACCGTCGGTTTGGGAGGAATGGGTATCACAATCGGTGAAGAAGCAGTAGGAATATCCTCAGTAGAAGCAGGCTGCACTGGAGCAGGCTCAGAAGAAGAAGCAGGATTCTCTTGGGTTTCGGAGTAATCCTTTAGATAGGCTTTCCCTGATCTGGTGCCTAGCAATATTTTTTCATCAACTATGGGGTCAAAAGACACCATATTGCAAATCTTTGTCTTGCCCTTGGAGCGACCTTTCTTCTTGGAGGAAGAGGGAACTTCGAACTCTAAAGTAAGATCTGGATGAATCCACATAATCTCGCCATTGTCAAGAGACAAGGGAACAAGACCTTCACTTTGTGGAGGAGGGAGATTCTCAATCTCAAGAGTAGCCTTGGGGATAGGAATGACACTATGTTGCACCATCTGCGAAGGAAAGTCACCAAACTGAACTGATACCATATTTACGGTAACAGTCTTCTCGTCTTGTTGCAGAGTAACGACGCCAACGTTGACCAGCTCTTGAATTTTGCCTTTGAGCACATAACATGTTCGAGTGGGATGTCCGATGAACCTGTGATAGACACAGTACTTGGGATGATCAGTCTTACCAACTTCATCAGGCTTCTTGGGATCTGGAAGTTGGATTTTATTGCTTTTGATTAAGCAATCAAAGATACTAGCTGTGTCATTCTCGTCAAAGAAATACTCTACTTTAGGACGAGGTTCCCTTGGTGGAGGTGCTGAAGGAGTAGAAGTGGACGTAGGAGGAGCTACATTGACCGCCAGAGATTCTTTGTTCTTGTTCAAATTGATGTTCAAAGTTTCTTTTGGTTTGCGGTTGTTCTGGCGATTGCCACCACCTGATGTTTGATGTTCATTCCGATCGGGGTTAGACATTTGTACCCCTAGCTGCTTGAATTTGTCGGCGCTAACTTCTGCTGCTTTAGCGTTGACAATGAAGTATGGCCAATCTTGGAATTGAGTAGACCCCGTCCACATGCTGATGATGGGCAATAGATTTGCCTTGCAGGTGTCTATGGTAACAGCAGCCGGAGTTCCTGGAGGCATTTTCAAAGCTTCCCGGCGGAATCTTTCAATAAAACTCTCAGCAGTTTTATTGTGCTTTTGTTTGATTTTATTGAGGGCTGACATAGTCATGTCGTTGATCCCCTCGTAAAATTGTTCCAAGAAGATTTGCTTTAAGCCAGAGAAGGAGGTGTTACAACCATCAGGCAAGCTTCTATACCAATCGTATGCTACGCCAGCTAAACAGCCGACGAATACTCTGGTAAGAAGAGCGTCATTTGGTTGAAGTTGGACAGTCATAACCTCAAAGTGGTTGATGCACTGACTGGGAGATGTGCTGCCATCAAACAGCGAGATAGTCGGGATCTTGTACTTCGAAGGAAACGGAACTTCCTTCCATTCAACTGGGTAAGTTTGCTTGATCCCCAGTCTTTGCAAGTTGTCCTTCTCCTTGAAAGCTTCGAACTGAGTTCACAAGAGCTTCACAGCTTCATTGGCATCTTCTACTGATGTAGAAGGAGCGGGCTGAACCACAGTGTTAGGAGGAGGAACAGCATGATAAGTACTACCCCCAGCACCTGACTGACTGGGTGTAGGTTGGACTTGTACAGGAGGTATTTGAGTAGGTGCTACCCCTAGTCCAGCATTGACAGGCACCGACGATGCTATGATTTCAGGATTTGTAGGTGGTACAGTCGGTGGAACTGTGTACTGTGCCACAATAATAGAATGCATACTTGCGACCATTTCCGCCATTATCTTTAACTTATCTTCTAGTGCAGCTATTCTTTGTTCTTGACTAGCTGAACTGGAAGCATCGGGATCTTCATTGACAACATAAGATGTCACTTCTCTGGGTATAGTAGAAGATACTGTTTGTTCTGAGCTTTCGTTGTATGCATCGTAGTCGAAGAAAGAATCATCTCCTGAGTAAGAAGGAAGAAGACGTTCAGAAGGATCTTGAAGATTCCTTTGACTGATTGTGTCTCGGCTTCGGAAACGAGTGTGTTGGAATACTCCTTCAGAGGATTCTTGGAGTAGATCCAAATACTGTTGGCTTGGTTTACGAGGCTTCCTGTGCTTGGAGCACTTTCTACCCCCAGTATCTCTGGAAGTCATGTTGACGGAAGCGTACAAAACCTCATCTTCATCTTCCGACATAGGTTCAGAGTTAGGAAAGTTCAGACGATCGAAGACAGATTGTCTTGTTGTTTGACAACAACACTTGATGACAACCTTGTGATTACAATGATGATGATCACTTGGTTGAATTGGAAGTGTTGAAGTGTTGTCCCGCCTTTGCTTGAGGTGTTCTCGGAGATCGGGAACAACAATGGGACGAGGAAAAGTTCGAGGGATATGTTCTTTGATAACATTCGGAACATGGTTCCGGTTCTTCAAATGTTTTGTCCCTTGAGTGTACAGGGAAGTACTTACTTTATTGGCATAAGTGTCCGGATTCTTGATCCTGGAAGTCTGCTTTTGATGATGTTTAGTCTTCGGCATTGGCAGTTTGCGTTTTACCGAAGTAGGCCTGTTGAGATAAGTCCTTAGATCTGCAAACTCACCCCCAGGGGTTTCTGTTTGAGATACCAATAATTTTCCCTGTCTTGAGCGAGATATCTTGAAAGTTGGGAGGTCCTGGAACTCTGCTACCGGGGTAGGCAGAATACCTCTTTGGTCAGTACAAGTTCTCTTGTCATAAAGGAAAGAAGAATCTTTGTTTGAAAGAGTTCTAGTACTGACTGGTGCCGAGGCATGTTCAGATTGATCTTCTTCGATAAAAACTGAAGAAGATTGAGAAAAGACCAAAGGGCCTTTTCCTTTGTTTTGTGAAGAAGGGTTAGCTAAAGAGCGTTTCCCTCTATTGTCTTCCAAGTCATGAGACAAGAAAGTTTGAGAAAAGACCAACGGGCCTTTTCTTTGTTTTGAAGAGGAAGAGGAATAGCCAAAGGACTACCCCCAGTAGATTGCTTCGTAGCAACAGGGTGTTTGGGAGGAGGAGCAGAGCCTTTCTCCTTGTTATGAGAAGAATAGAGTTTAGCCAAAAGGCTGTCACTTTTGGATTGCGCAGGCATGCTTTGCGCATGAGTGGATGGCGCACTGGTTCTGGCCACAGAGACTGTGGTTTGTGCATCAGGAGTTCTTGTCACAGAGTGCCTAGGGTGGACTCTGGTTGCTGGAGTGTTGGTTTGCGCAGAGAGATTGGCAGCCAACTGCGCCAGAGGCATAGGAGTCTTGTACTTAGCCAAGGCAGCATATGAAGTACTCTGTATACTGGCAACAGCAGATTGCGCAGCATTAATTGAGACAGATTGTGCAGCAGGCTTGATGACAGAAGCTTTGGACTGCGCAGCAGTCTTGCTGGCAGACTGCACAGAAGTCTTACTGGCAGCATCAATAGACTGCGCAGCAGTCTTTGGGACCCACTCTGGGCGCACTTTGCTTGTGGCAGAAGTAGTTGCAGTGCGAGGAGTGGTCTTGGAGTTGATCATAGCCTCGTAGGCTGTCTGGTTGATCTTCACAACCAGTATCTTCTGCGTCTTTCCGATAGACGCTACGTCACATTGAGTTGTCACTTCCTCATCGGAGGAGAAAGTCGTCCCCAGCAGAGTCGCCATTTTGTTTGCAAAAACAAAAGTGTAGAACTTTATTGATACAAACTTTGTAAAAGATTACAAGAATTCTGGGAAAGTACAACTGTAGGAATCTAATCTAGAAGACGATTGCTTTATCCCTTGGACGATGTGAACTTTGAAGAAGATAGCCTCTAAAGTTGAAAACAACTCTGGAATTGAAGGCAAAAAGCCTCGGAAGTTGAAGGCAAAAGCCTCGGAAGAATGCAGCAGCACTTGGGCAAGAACTCCTGGACTCTCTGAACTTTAAAGTCTGATCTCTCTATGATCTGATCTTTGATCCCCTTGAATGGAGACTTGAAACTCTATTTATAAAGTTCTAAAAAATAACTAACTTTTAGTTATTCTGGACTGCGCATGATGGATTGCGCAGCAATTAGATTGTGCAACAGTGGACTGCGCAAGCAGTTGTTGGATCGTGGGCCAACTGTCTGGGACATATGGCATCATTTGATTGAAATGCGCATGATCGCGCATAGACAATTGCCACGTAATGGGCAGTTGATGGCATGAATGCCACATGTACTTTGTCAGTTGTGTTGATGAAACGCACAACCTGAACTGCGCTGGCATTGGATTGTGCAGGCTTGGACTGTGCAGGAATGGATTGCGCCAACATGGATTGCGCTGTCAGCTGTCTTCGAGCGCCGTACTGCACGATTAAACAAACAGTCACCTCGTTCTCCGCGCTGTCAGCTGTCAGAAGATTTAATTTGTGTCAGGTAATGATGACGATTTGCCACGTCAGACTGCGCACTTGATAGTGTGCGCAATCTAGTATGCGCAATCTATATGCTGCGCAATCTGATGTCTGCGCAGTTCATTTGAAAGATTTATTTCTTGATCTTCATGACTTTGTTGATGTGTGCAACTTGATTTTTTAGGACCTACACTGATCAATCCCGTAGATTGTGCTATATTTTATGTAATGTAGATCGTATTTTATTTCATACAATATAGACCGTATAGACCGTATTTTATTTCATGCAATGTAGACCGTGTAGACCGTGCCTTATTTTATGTAATGTAGGCCGTATTTTATTTCATGCAATATAGATAGTGTAGCCCGTGCGGTGTAGTGGACCAACCTGATCACATATTGAACAGTGTACTTCAAATCACGTGGTTGGTTAAGATTCCTTGTTCCATGCTTTACTTCTTTTTATAGTTCATGTCAATTATTTTCCTTTACTTACCGTGTCATGTTTATAGTTTATTTCTTTCATTATGTATGTCATGAATTTTTACTGTTTTTATAGTCATTTTCATATATTGGAACTGCATGCTTGGATTGTACTCATTCCATTCCTGACTGAAAACCAGTATTTTTTAGGTTTATCGCGAATACTCTTAGCCATGGGGAGATACAGGTGCACTTGCAGGCCAAAACCTAGAAATTAGCTAGATAGATGAGTTGTAGTCATTTTTAATATTTGTAAAAACACTGTACTTTCTTTAAATATAAATCTTATAAATGTTTAGCAATGTGAATGAGCAATAAAGATTATTTTGAGCATTTTGTTTTATTGTGGCCTGGATAGCATTCTACCGTCGATACTGCGGCGTAGGCTAGCTTGGACACGCATTCGTATCCCAAAAAGCGGGTGCGGGTCGTGACAAGTTTTTGTGGTGGCCCATGCAGGTCAGTTTTTGCAAATTGTGCGAACTCGTGATAGTACTTAAGTTAGTCATGCTATTGTGAGCCTGCGACTAGGAAATGCTCATTCACAAGTTAGGGTTAATTTGATTTAGGAGAATGGCTAGGACTAGGAAAAACCTATTTAAATTGACTGTTGGGTAGTTAAGGTAACTACGTAGGTCGTGTGATTTAGCCAATGATTTATTGATTTCTAAAACCCTATTAGATACTTGATACGATGGTAGGATCAAGGTGAGTAGACTGTTCGCCTAGTAAACTAGGACTTCCTAGGATTCAATCCTTAATGTTGATAATTTGTTGAATTACCTTCCTGTCTAGGCCGTACCCCTTATTTATTTCCATAAGAAATTATTTTCTAGGAAGTCAATATTCTATTTCACGTTGACTTTTGAGCCTATCATGACCCAGTTATCAATCTAGTAATTCTAAGTCAGTTTTGTTTTATGTTGACCTTTGATCCTCGAGTATGAGAGAAATAGAAAATTAGAAATTTTACTTCGGTCATTTCTCCTAGTCGATCGCTTAATTTTCAAAATGGATACCTAATCGATCATTTGATTTTCAAAAATGGATGCTTTCACTTCAAGGACAGATACTTACAATTTTTCTATCATAGTCAACTTGTTTGAATATCTAGAAGCTCCTTTGAATTCTTACGAATATAGTTGGAAGAATATTCGTTAATTTGTAATGGCAAGACAGCAGCGCACTGTCGCCATTTATTTAACTTATGGAGACTGCGGGGTTCACTGCAGCCAGCAGCGCACTTGCAAGGCATGACCCCTAAAGTTGAAATATTTCAAGTAAACGTAGGTTATCGAATATTGTTAAAACTATGTCTTAGTTGTCCACTTCTGATCTTAGTTATCTTTATGTCAATATTGGATAGAGCTAATAAAAATATCCGATAATCATATCATATTTGAGTCACAAAACAAAGGATTTAATTACTACAGCCATGTGTACACTGGCGAGACATAAATTTTCGGTAAAATGACTTCAAATATGATTACATTTTTGGATACTATAGAGGTTAGGAAAATGACCTGTATGTCCCATTGATTCAAAGCCAATACTAGTAGAAATTTTATAAGTTGGGTAGCATGCCTTCCAACCTAGCATCACGTTGTCTTTATTACCTATTAACGAGGTAATTGACTGACACTAATAGGTTTACCTAGACTATGAGTTTAGAGGTCCCTAAACCATTGGTTGACCAAGGCCTTAGACAAAAAGACAAGCAGGACAACTATAGAGGCACCAACACCGGACGAGTTTAGATTTTGATGAATTAAAACTACTTATGCTTTCTTTCAATCATAAATCTTGCGTACTTATAATTTGGACTATCTTGACTAACGCCGCTATTATAGCCTAGTTTTGCAAGCTTATCATTTATCGAGCTTGATCATGACATATGTTTATTGAGGACGTCCACTAACATATTGTCTAATTAGAATCGGTGTATTATGGTCTGATCAACCCTAGTGCACTTGGTTCTCCCTTTATATGATTATCCTATGTAGATTGAGATATAGATGTCCCTAGGATCTCATCCACAACTACCTTGACAACTCCCTTTGAATTATTCATTCGTCCTTGGAACCTCGTATTCACAGTCGATCCCCTCTCCCTTGAACTCTTTATTGTTTTCTGCCTTTACTTATTTCGAAAAACAAATGCTTGTATTTAAGGAAAGATATACCCAGAATGTCCCCCTTAATTCACCATATCACCTATGGCTATGAAAGCTATTACACAATCATTTTCCACCTATTCGAAATCGAAGAACGAGCTTCAACTTGATTCATATCTACCGTATCACGTTATCTATTACACCGTGACCACGACTTGAATTTTCTAACCTCATTAATCCTAAAACCGTATCTTAGTCTCTGGAGTGAATAGATTGTAAGTCCTTTTGAATTTTAGAATTTTTGGGACTATGATTGATTAGGATAAGTTGGTTCCCACTAGAATAATAAATTCGTCCCTCATGAACATCCACTTTCTATTTAGATCATTTGGTGTCCCCGACCGTGACATTGATATTCGGAGCACGAGACCAGCTGCTATCTTCCAACAAATTTTATATGTAAGACCTAGACGAATCCACCTTCATTTATGCATATAATGTCCCACCCAAACATGTCCCTCGTGCTCTATTTTTATGATACGACTTTCAGGTCAAAAAGACTAACTATAACCCTTACCATAATATCGATATACTTTTCGACTGCAATTAGAGACTCAACCTCGACTCAAACCTTTCGACCCAATATATGGTTATGATCTACTCGAAGTCCACTACGCACATGCCACTAGTGTGCCACTCAATTAAGTCTTCTTGTGCTACTTAAATACAAAAGTCACAGAAGGCGCACTTTTGGGCTTAAGGAACCTAGTTAACCAATCTGATTGGCAATTAGTCCAACTACTTGAGTTAGAACCTATTCTAGGTTACCCAAACCTAATAAGACTGGTTCAAATTAATTTTAGGGGATCTTGCTCAGCCAATATAGTTTTGAAATCCAAGATTCAATCGATCAAAGATTGATGTCCAATTAGGAAACCCACTAAAATCTAGTTAAACTCACCCATGCATATCGCCATATTTAGACTAGATAACCAAACTTCATGAACTAGCTCTCTACACCTATTATGTATTCCATGTCTCTTGGTCCACTGATCCTCCTGCCATAAATTCTTTAACCGTATCCTTTCGTAGCCTAAGTTATGCGATGAATGGAATCCCGTTGTACCAACTTGTTTCCGGTTATGCTTGACCAAGACCCCTCCTACTGTCTTGATAAAACATGGTCATTATATAAGCAATGGTAAATAGGTAATATCTTGGCTTCCTATAGAGTTCGTGACTACGATCAGAAGTGCCCCATATCCTCATACTTCTCCTTGCAAATTGATCTTCTTAGGAGTTCTATTATTGTGCTTTCCATGACAACCAATTTATGTAAGTTGGGTAGAACCTTGAACTTAGTGTACTCCATCTCTAAGAGTGGGATGCTATTCGTAACCGTTCTTCCATCTGCTTGGAAGTTGCGGAACGATCTTCGTATTATATTTTACCTCTTTTTCTCATACTTTTAGATAACTGCAGTAGAAGATCACAACCATGAATTTTCAAACCCCATCCATCATAGAGTCGTCTTAGTTTCAATTTTGAGGAACGAAATTTTTTGTAATGCATAGATTGCAAACCCCTCTAGGAATTAGCAAAGGATTAGGATAGATTGGTTCAAATTGAACTAATAAAACAACGGTTCATAACATCCACTCCTATCCGTATCATTTGATACCCTCGACCATGACTTTGATATTGGAAGCACAACACTAGCATTTTCCTTCCAACAAACTTCACACTCATGAACTAGACCAGTCAAGCTACACGCATGACATGCATGTCCCATGCAAACCCACCTTCCTGTGCTCCATTCCAATTGTACCACGGGTATGACACATTTTCCCTTAGAACAAACCATAGAGGCCCGTTCTGTTCCATTTGATTTTAACCATGCAAATATCGACCCATTCCCTTAACTAAACTAAATACCCATGTTTCATGCAAGACACATCACACCTATGACATAAGCTTTTCACTCAAGCAAGCACCTGCCTCCTACACAACACCAAACACCAACCCACGTATACTAGTCGTTATGACTTAAAGATTTTGAACACTTACTTAATCAAGTTCTATAGAAAGGTTTCCTGCACTTACTAAAGACCCCCACCTCTTGACCCATAAACTCTTCTTTTTCGAAATTTATTCAATCTCATCTTTTAGTACCTATGTTAGGCGAACACTGAAATTCCTTTTAAACCGACACGTTTTAGTTACATTCGAACAAGAGATGCCTACTATCTTGTTGGAGCATGACCTCTATAGGAACAATGTTAAATAATAATAACTTTCTCTATGGAATTATTGACACAGAACACCCTGGTAATACTTAGGCATCCTTCGGAGCCGTAGTTATAGACAGAAGTATCCAGTACTTACATATCCTTCCTTAGAATTTGACATTTCCAAAGTCTTCAACGACGATTTTTCACGGTTAGCCAATTGCTATAAGTTGGGTAGGACCTTGAACCGAGAATGTCCCATCTTGTAGAATATAACATCAATTTGGATTCCTTTCATTAACTACTTTCACCATCCTTTCGAAAACGGATTATGATTGGGCATACTTGCTATCCCTTCATATTTAATTTCGTTGTTCCTTGATATTAGACTTATTTTAATTTCGAAGACGAAATTTTTATAAGTTGGGTAGGATGTAAACCCCCCCATTTTTCTATTTTATTTTATTTAGTATTTTATTGTATGTTCATATTAGAAAATAGCTTAAGTTGATGCAAATTCTTCTGAGGTTCTTTCTGGAGCTTACTAAAGGAGGCCTTACCTTGAAAGCTTGGTCCCGGTCCATTGAGTTTGGAACCCTGCACAGACTGTCGGTGATAAGCCAGAGGAAGGTGTGAAGTGAGCAAGCCCGTAAGGAGAGCGAAGTGAGCCTGGGAAGGCGAGCAAGCGGAGCTAAAAGGATAGCTTCAGTAAGGAAAAAAAGCATTCAGTCCATATCGACAATTATGTGAGGCTAACCCACTCGCTTTTCCTGAAGGCGACCCATGGTCTTTGGTATGAAAATGAGCAGATAGATGGGCCTTGACCTTGGCAATACTAGCATGATCATCTCCTAATTAACATATGTTTTTATTAAATATTTCAGGACAATGAAATTTTTAAAATATTTGATTTCAAAATATTTTTCTGTTCCAAACATCACTGAGTTTTTAGAAAATTTATACGTGTACATCTATTGATATATAAGTGTGTGTGTGTGTGTGTGTATACACACACACACACACATATATATAAGAGATTATATATAAAAGATTTTATATAGAAAAGATTTTATATAGAAGATTTTATATAGAAAAGATTTTATATACACACACATATATATATAAGAGATTATATATAAAAGATTTTATATAGAAGAGAGTTTATATTAATTTTAGGGTATATAAGTGTTATATATATATATATATATATATATATATATATATATATATATATATATATATATATATATATATATATATAAATGAGAAATTTTTATATATTTTCAATTCTCTTCTCCCGCTGCTAACCGGCCTCCCCAAAGCCGAGCATAATGCGCAGAAGATCTTACGGTTTGGAACTCCAATCTTCCAAAAATTCAAACCTATCCAACCTAATCATATTCTCCATAGGATCGAATCAAATCCAATCTAAATCTTGATTTAATTGGACGAGGAAATCTTCCTAAACACCACAGTTATATATATATATATATATATATATATATATATATATATATATATATATATATATATATATATACGTATGAACTGTCGATAGAAAACTTCTATCAAAATCGAGAAAAACCATCTCGTGACCAATGCAGCACAGACCCAGAGTCTCGACGACGTCCTCGCGCAGCTCCCCGACGTTCTGCATGTCTCCGCTGGCCGTCGCACCGCTAGGGGGCCGCCCTAACCCGACAGGACAGAGCAGTGCTCTGTATTCGAAGCACAGCCAGGTACCTCTGTTCGATACGCAAATCTTTTAGCATATTCGATCGTTTTGCGATTTGTAAATTTCTACGTATAGTTTAGTTGAACCTCTTCAATCCTTTTTAAATAAAATTTCCATATTCGAGCTGTACTGCCCGTGAAAAATTCCTGAAAAGTCAGGAAAAATCACAAGTTAGACAGGGTTGAAACAGAGCCTCCAACCACCTCGACCTAATATTGGAAGGCAAATATCTGCCGATTCAAATCAATTTTTTGACATATAATTAAACAGGGTTGAAGACAACATATACGAGAGTAAAACCCCTTTCTTAGTTCTTTATTTCATCTACTGTATGCCATGAAAACAGAATTCGAAAATCATGAAAAATAGTTCTCGAAAATATAAAATTTTAGGAAAATTTCCCGATACGACGTGCGTCCTATAAACCAGACGACGTGGTCACAACCCATGAGCATCAAAAGATGCGTATGGATGTTATCGATGTGTGGAATTCGACGAAACTCAATTTTGCTGCATGTGCACGACGAAATCGAGGTGTGCCCGTCAAAATACCATGTATCGACCATTTTGCAAACTAGCCCATAACTTCATGCACGTTCGTCATTTCGAGACAAAACTTTCGCCAGCAGGACTATATCATTTTTCTTGTCCTGTATGCCAAGTTTGGTCCGGTTCTGTGAAGGTCGACCAGAACGTTGTTTTGGCGAGCCTGCGATCCGATCTAACAGACGAATTTGTGCACGACCCACCGAAATCCAACTTTGGAAATACGGTTGGGTTCGTCTCGTCAAACTGGACCCATAGATATATAGTTTGATGACTTTCGAGATCGTAGATACTGGCACGCTTTTTGGTGCAAAGCGGGTCCAACGACAGACATCGTTTTGACCCAAAATTATGATTTTGCCCATGTGTCCAGAATTGGACTTTTGGGCAGACATTCTTGGACATTTCTTTTCTACCAAATACGTTTTGTGATGTTTATTTCAGCATCCGAGGACGTTTGTGGCTTTTGGCTTTCCTTGCTTCACCAGACCTTTATCAGCAGCTCAGGACACCAGGCGTACAGTTCATGTCTTGTTTTCAGTATTGTTAATTACTATAATTGTATGATTAGTGATATATATTTGATTCTTGACACGTTCAGCACACATGTTAGTGTCATATGGATTTTAGTCATGATACCATGTTTTATTTTACCATATTTCGTGATTTTTTTGCCATAACTAATCCACGTGTAGTAGTCGGGTGGGGAAGTACATAATAAGTAGATATGTGATTAACCTCGTAGATCATGCTTTATTTCATGCAATGTAGATCGTATTTTATTTTATGCAATGTAGACCGTGTAGATCGTATTTTTTCATGCAATGTAGACCGTATAGACCGTGTTTTATTTAATACAATGTAAGTGTAGCCCGTACGGTGTAGTGGACCAGCCTGATCACATATTGAACAGTGTACTTCAAATCACGTGGTTGGTTAAGATTTCTTGTTCCATGCCTTACTTCTTTTTATAGATCATGTCAACTGTTTTTCTTTACTTCTCGTGCCATGTTTATAGTTTATTTCTTTCATCATGTATGTCATGACTTTTTACTGTTTTTATAGTTGTTAACATATATTGGAACTGCATGCTTGGATTGTACTCGTTCTATTCCTGACTGAAAACCAACATTTTTCAGGTTTATCGCGACTACTCTTAGCCATGGGGAGATACGGGTGCACTTGCAGGCCAAAACCTAGAGATTAGCTAGATAGATGAGTTATAGTCATTTTTAATATTTGTAAAAATACTGTACTTTCTTTAAATATAAATCTTGTAAATGTTTATCAATGTAAATGAGCAATAAAGATTATTTTGAGCATTTTGTTTTCTTGTGGCCTGGACAGCGTTCTACCGCCGACACTGCGGCGTAGACTGGCTTGGACACGCATTCGTATTCCGAAAAATGGGTGTGGGTCATGACAATATATATATATATATATATATATATATATATATATATATATATATATATATATATATATATATATATATATATATCACTTTTGCATCCCCAAACATCCCCTCTTTCACATCCGTTGGATCTTGTTTAAGTTATCTAATCTTAACCATTGAAAAATCAACGGTTAAGATTAGATGACTTAAAACAAGATCTAATGAGTGTTATCATGGGGATACTTGGGGGATGCAAAAGTGAGGGAATGTTGATCCCTACTCTCTCTCTCTCTCTCTCTCTCTCTCTCTCTCTATATATATATATATATATATATATATATATATATATATATATATATATGTAGAAGAAGGATCGACATCCCAATATTTTGTATCCTCAAGTATCCCTATGTAGACCTGTCAAGTGGGCCGGCCTGGCCCGGCCCGGCACGAAAATTGGGTGGGCCGGGCCGGGCCCGGGCCTCTTGGGCCCATGAACTGTAGCGGGCCGGGGCAAAGGTTGAAAATCTCGGCCCAGCCCGACACGTGACCCACGGCACGGTGAGCTTCGGGTCGGGCCGGGCCGGGTCTTGATTGACACTTAAAATTTGGGCATTCATTTTCGTTCTTCTTCTCAAATTTTTTGTATATTAATTACAATTATTTTTTAAACACAAAAGATTGAACATCCAACATGTTTTCATATATATTTTTCAACAATCACATATATTTAAGTAGATTAACATAACATAATAACATGATTATATTTTCTAAATATTAATAACAATTATTTTTTGATATAGAAACTACTAGATTCTTATTTATTTGGGTGGGCCGAGCCTATGTTATGGGCCGATATATGTAGCCCGGCACGACCCAATATACTGGGCTGGACCGGCCCGGGCCCACGATTAATCGGGCCGGGCCGACACATGGGCCAATTTTTCGTGCCGGGCTGGGCCCGGCCCAATTGACAGGTCTATCCCCATGTTATCAATCGTTGGATTTTTTTTAAGTCATATAATCATAACCATTGATTTCAATTGTTCAAATCAACGGTTATGATTAAATGACTTAAACAAAATCCAACGGTTGATAACATGTGGATGCTTGAAATGCAAAAATTAAGAAAATACGGATTTTTCCTCATATATATAGAGGAAAATGTACCTAAGGTCGACCTTAGGTAAGTTACCTAAGGTCGACCTCATTTCCTCACTTTACAACATTTTTTTCTTGAATTTTTTTTATGGGATTCATCTACACCTTATTGATTGGCAACATACCAAATTTCAAGAAAAAATAATATTGTTTAGCCCCCTATCAATAAGGTGCAAAATCGACGGTGTAGCAGCAAAGTTTTAGACCGTCGATTTTGCAAGGGATAGATAGGGGGCTAAACAATATTATTTTTTCTTGAAATTTGGTATGTTGCCAATCAATAAGGTGTAGATGAATCCCATAAAAAAAATTCAAGAAAAAAATGTTGTAAAGTGAGGAAAATGAGGTCGACCTTAGGTAACTTACCTAAGGTCGACCTTAGGTACATTTTCCTCATATATATATATATATATATATATATATATATATATATATATATATATATATATATATATCCCCCTCTTCCCCCACCCTCCTCGGCCTCCCCGCTCTTCCACCACCCTCCTCGGTCTCCCCGTCGGGCAGAGCGCCCTCCTCGGGCAGTGAACCGTTCTCGGTCCGCGCGCCCACACCCTTCCCCAAACAGCCTTGGGCCACGCACCCGCTTTCCCCCTCGTTTTTCAAAATTTAATCTTCGGCTTTGACTTTTGAAATTCCGAGCCCTCCCTCTGCGGGCCGTGTTCCTACAGACCCATTCCTGGGCTCCTGACCCAGCGGGCCATTGGGACTTTTTGGTTTTCCCCGTAATTTTAGTTATTTCGATATTTAGTTTTACTGCTTTTCGTAGTTTTCTACCGTGCTTATCAGAGCTAGTTTCGTGTTTCTTGGCTCTGTCACCCCTTGTAATGCTCTCTTTGAGCTCACCTTTTTTAAATAAAATGTCTTTTGTTAAATATATATATATATATATATATATATATATATATATGGGAGCGGATCAAAGGCCCCGCCCGCGGAGCCCCGCCGAAGCCCCGCCCCCCCCTGCACCATCGGATCGCGCGGGGCCCGCGTGGGGCCCGCCCTCGCCCGCGCGATCCAACGGCTAAGGGGGAGCGGGGCTTCGGCGGGGCTCCGCGGACGGGGCTCCCGATCCGCTCCCTATATATATATATATATATATATATATATATATATATATATATATATTAGTGAACGCAATCACACAAGTTTAGTTGTTGGCAGTGAACGTGGGCCTGGTTTAAAGCCCATTTCCAGCCTCCACCCATACATAAATTATTCTTTATTTCTTTTGTTTGAAAAAAAAAAGGAAAAGAAAGAAAGACAGAGAGAGAGAGAGAGAGAGACGGGACGATAATGTCTGCAAGTCGTCATGTGATGAAGAGAATTCCGAGCATTAAATTCCCTCCGAGGCACCCCAAACCCTCAACCTCTCCTCCTCATTCTGGTTAATTTCTTTCTCTCTCCTCTCAATTTAATTCTTATGTCTTTTTCTTTCTTCTTTTCTTTTTTATAAATTAGGGTTTCCTAATGTCTTATTATTATTTCAGGGACACTTCCTGTTACGGAGCAAAAAGTAGGGATCTCTCAGTTTGGTTAGTTTGGATTTTATTTTTTCTAACCCTACTTCTTTAGGGCTATATGCGATATTCTGAGGATTTATTATTAGGTATCTTATATGATTGCTTCAAATTAACATAGTTTGCAGTATCGGCCGTTACCGATCCGATATGGCGGCATGTCCCGATCCGATACCAACATCGGGAGCCTCTTTTTTAGTCAAGTCGGCAATAGAAATCGAACGAAAAATACCAATTTAGCAAGGATGAGCATAATAAGGTTGTAATAGCATGTAAAAGAAGAAAACTTATTTATTGCAGGTAAACCAATTGGCAAGGGTGACTACTATTTCATTTAATTCCAAAATTACTAAAAAACAGCACATGGAATACTTAAAATTATGGCTAAATATATAAAATATTTTTTCTTCTACAATTTTGATATTTTATTAATAATTATTTGTTTTCTGATGCCCAAAAGTCCGATACTCCGACCCAAAACCACCGATCCGATACTCATAGGAAGGGTCCAATTACCGATTCCGATATCGATACTGTGAACCTTGGTAATTAATTAACTCTAGAGATGATAATTGGCAGACCCAATTTTGGTTTAATTAACTCTCATAATAATTCTGACCAACGGAACGAGCCAGATAAGTCCTAGTTTAACAGAATCTAAGGCTAGGGCCATCCCTTTTAAGTGGATAGAATACAACAATTAAACTCTACAAAAGGAACAGACAATTTAGGTTTGGTCCTTGCATTGAATTGGGATGGGACTTCTAGCCCTCGTAGCAACCATTTGATCTAAAAGATCAATGATCGCAAATGGGTCAATAAGGGCCGGTTACGAGATAGGGTTGGAAGGGGTATTATCCATACCGTCCGAAACTAAGTCGCCCAAGATTTGTGCTATCCAATTCGTTTCACCTTTGAGTAAGGATAGGCTCAGACTTTCTTCGGCCAGCTCACGGACGTCCCTATGGCCTATCTAACTCCTAAGTTTCACCAGACCAAAAGATTGATATACTTGACTTGTGACTGTAGAATTTAGATTCATATCACACTGACCAACTGTTGCAGATTTACTACGTAGTATATTAAAGTACTTTTGGGGCTTTCGTTGCTTCCTTCGCTAAGAATTTGGCACCAACATAGATGGTTGACCTTAGGTCGACAACAAGCTATAGGAACTTTGTCAATTCTTTTATCTAGTTTTCTTATTAGTATGATCCATAGCCACATTCTGATGAGAGAGGGCTTTCATTATGTTGATAGTAAAATAAAGATGTTATTTCACCCATTTAAGACTCAAAATGAGTTGTTGATTACATAAGTTAACCTTACACCAGCATTACTAAGATAAAATTGTGGACATGAGTAAGTTTAGCTATAAAAGCTGCATAGACTTGGCTTCACAAGAGATGGTTGAGCAGCGCCCTCTTTCCTACATGATTGATTGTACTAATGAATGGTATATTATGGTGCAAGTGGTGATCTAAAATGTATCATGTTGCAAAGTTGAATGATATCTGTTTTAATGGTGGTTCCCCTAGAGGTTAATCTTCATAGTTCATATTGCATTGGTGATAATGGTCTAATCAAGTTAGTGGAGTGATTGGGATCTTGATCGTTGTAAATACCTGTCAATCGTTAGTTCCAAGATTGAATTTCACATGATGAATTAAGGGCCCGTTTGGTAAACCATATTTAGAGCTGGATTTTAGGATTTTATGAATTTTGAGCCAAATTCATGGAATCCTATGTTTGGTTGGAGATGGATTTGGATATGGAAAGTATGACAAAATCCAAAATATGGATTTGGGAGGAAAAAGTTAGTTATTTTTTAATAATTTTGTTTTTATATTAAATATTTAGTTAAAACTAATTAATTATTAATTAATTAATAATTAACTACTATTTTTTTTTATATTTATTAATTAATAATTAACTAATTAATAATTAGTCATTATTTTTTTAAAAATTAATTTTCTAATAACTAATAGGTAGTTATTATTTTTTATAAAAAATTAACTAATAGTTAGTTATCATAATTATAATCTAAATTAATAATTTATTAATTAATATTTTTATTATTTAATATTTTATAATAATAATAATAATAATAATAATAATAATAATAATAATTTATTAATCACAACTACAATCTTAATTAATATCCAATTATAATCTTAATTAATAATTTGTTAATTACTATCTTATTATAATCTTAATTAATAATATTTTAATCACAATGATAATCATAATTTATAATTTATAATTTAAGAATTAATATATTGTAACAGTTTTAACTAATAATTTATTAATCATTATTATAATCATCATTATAGTCTTTATTAATAATTTATTAATCATAACTATCATCATAATTAGAATAATTATTTAATTATCAATTTTAACTATAATTATAATTATAATATTTAATAAATAAATTATTATTTTACTATTTAATTTTGTATTATAATCATAATTATTAATATGTTAATCATAATTATAATATTAATTATTGATTTATTTAGTAACGTTTTATTATAATCTTAATTAATTAATATATTAATTATAATTATAATCTTAATTAATTAGCATTTTATTATAATACGATGGCAAATTTTATTTTATTTTATATCAAAAAATGGATTTGGATTTCAACCAAATCCAATGAACAAACCAAACAATGGATTTGGTAAATGGGATTTGGAAATCCAAGATTTGGATTTGGATTTGAATTTTGGATTTCCAAATCCAAATCCAAATCCAAATTCCATTTGCCAAACAAGCCAGAGTCACTTGTTACAAGTTGATGTCAATCCCACAACCTGTGTGTGATTGTGCTCAGGTGGCAGAGTAGTTAATTAAGAGTTCGAAAAAGAAGAAAAAAAGGAAGAGATTTAAGCTCTAGTGCTTATTCTCATTTGTCAAAGTCTAACCAGCCAAATAGGTGAATAGTAATGAGATTAGCTATTGTACTGAGATCCAGAACTTAAGTGTAAGCTAGAAAGATGAAGAACTTTAGGATCTATACGTCAGACTCAAAAGTACAACCCCTGCTTGGTGGTCAAGATTCTCTTCCAATGGTATCATCGTCAAAGTTTTGACACTGGTGGCCAAGCTTCCATACACATGGGCTAATAAATTTGCAGGTGCATGTTTCTCATCCATTAAAAGCCAAGCCAAACATCACTGCCTCATTTTGCACCGTGGTTGTTCTCTGTGGTATATATATATATATAATGATATTAGTTACTGTTGACACTGATATGTAGGTTCTCAGAAGTATATAATGAAATATATATTGGGTTTATTGTTTTATTTTTTGATAGATACGTATGTCCTATGTAATCAAATCAAGATATATTTTGCTTTATTTTCATACTGTGTATTGTGTGGTATTTCTTAATATATATTATCCTATAAGAAAATATATTTGAAAAGAATAATATAAAAGTTTAACCCATTAAGCAAAAATAAAGATTATCATTGAACATCAAGTATCATGATCATCATTTATCACAAAGAGATGAAAAGTGAAACTAAAACAACACAAGTTAAGGGACAACCATGTGCGTGCTTGTTAAAAACAACACATTAATTTACTAGTTCATCACAAAATAGATCATTAGGAAAAAAAAAAACTTTAGCTTAGCATGATGGTATTGTATTATTCATGAGTATAACATCATTGCATCAATATAACTCTTAGCAATCAGTTTGTTGACATTCAAAGAATGATAGTATGATACATTATAGTTTGTAAATAATGTATAACCTATAAAGTCCTAGAAAACAGAATAAGAAAGCCCTCTTAAGAATAAATCAAAACAAAATAGAGAATCTCTTAAGAATAAATCAAAACAAAATAGAGAATGTTCAAGAAATCTTAAAAAACGAGAAATATTTAAGAAGAAAATTATAAAGTTGTAAACGAGAAATCAAAAGGTTATATTAGAGGTCACTCGAAAGAGGTGGTTGTTTGTAACAAAAGAGTTGTAAAGGGTTCAAAAGGTTGTATAGTTAGTTCGATAAAGTTCCAGAGTTGTATCATTGAGTTATTATAACATAATTTTTAAACCACTTCAAAGTTGGGTTTAAGCCATTCTAGTTCATGTTAATATGGTGATTACAATATGGAACAATATATCGGAAATATGTGTCATATCCAATATATAAGATAGATTCTCTCCTTCGTATGGTTCAACAAATCATATCATTTGTAGGAAGATTGTAGCATATCATAAGATAAGGGCCATGTCGTGATAGTAGGCTTGTTGCTTGCATCATGAAGGATGCATACTTGAGTTGCAAAAACAACTCATTTTTATATAATGGGCTTAAGACTTTGTATTTCCTGACCCTCCCCAGTCCCTAGAGTCACCCTCTACACAAGTGGGAGCTTGTCACTTGGACGTCTCTTTATCGTACTGAACCATTAGATCCTAAAAACAAAGATGATAAACTTAAATCCCCAATTTATTAGGACACAACAGAGGTGACATGTAACAACCTATGCGATGTACTTTATATAGGGTAGTATCTAGGGTAGGGGGAGGCAGTGGTAGAGTGGTGGATTGTTAAAGAAGATAAAAATGAACATTATAACATAGACAAGAAACCGAATTGTATGATCCTTAGAATATAGGTGATATATTTAAATCCTAAAATTTATTAGGACATGCACAAGGTAGTCAAAGGCATAAGACGCACTCGAGGTGTATGGTCTATATCGTCTGAGGCGCAAGGAGCACTTAAGGCACGTGCCTGAGCGAAGCGATGTGCAAAACTAATAAAAATATACATAAATAACAAATAAATTAGCAATGTAAGAAATAAATCTCAATCTCCGCCTTCGTATCTTTATCATAATCAAGGTCATCCTCTTCAACTTGCACATTTGATGTTGTAGAACTCCTATTTCTTGATGTTGTAGTAGCAAATCTTGATGTTGCTAGTCTTGTGTTTGCTGGAGGCTCTTCAACCCCCATTGCTCGACCCACATCTCTTCATGAGAGTTGTCCGTCATCAAAAACTTGTTCATCTTCATCATTTGAATTTCACATCTTTCCAATCAACCACTCATTTCTATTATCAATATCTTCTGAGTATTTGAGATCAAGCTCATTCCTCCTGTCGTATTGAGCTTTGAGTTTTTTATTATACTTGATGCAAAAAAAGTCTTATAGCTTTTGGTGTTCCAATTGTTTCGTCTCTTTGAATGAATCTTTTTCAAGAGAAAAAAAATAATGAATATATTTATTAAAAAAGAGAATGTGTATTGTAATAGTTTAATAAAAAATACTTGCTTAAATATAGTCCATTTTTTTCACAATCGGATGCATTGCATGTTAGACTAATAACTTTGATTGAACCTCGCAATTTAGGAGCTTCACCACTATATAAATTCCGACACATAGCTATAAGGTAATTGTATTATTAGACATGGAAATTGCAACTAGTAGTACTAGCAAGTAATAAGCAAAATAAAATTTTCTCATGATCTTTTGGCAAAGTTGGAACCAAAGAGACCTATACGTTTTTCGTACATCGACAAATCATCCATAATTTGATCATGTATCTTCCGAGTTGGAACTAGTCTTTCTATGCATGCATACAATCAGGTGAGAGCTTCTTTATCAGCCTCAATATTAGGATTGTTGTACAAGAAATAAGAGTTCAAAAAATGATCCATAACATGCAATGGATGATGAAGCTGGAATTCCCATCTCTTATCAATATTTCACTTATCAATGATTACAAATATTGCCTTATACGTATCTTCATCATATTATTAAAAGATTTTTCGATAGTTTTCTTAGCCCTATCCATTGCTTCATATATGTATTCCAGGTTTTTTTTCCATTATCAACAAGATGAAGAACATGAACAAGGGGACCCATTATCTTCAAAGTAAAAGAGACTACTCCAAACACATACAAATGATCTCTGATGCCTTCTTACCTTTTGTTTTCTTTGCCCTTCTACTTTCGATCCACTTCTCCGATATGAACATATTTTTCAAACAAATCTTTTGCTTATTAACACTTTGCAACGTAAGGAACGATGTCGCAAAGCGTGTCACTCCACATCTCACTAACTCCTTGTTGACGAGCTTCCTCATCATGCTCAACACAAATGTGATTCTAGATAAACCCAATAAGATTGTTTCCTCTACCAATGGTCCTCTTGATCTTATCGATCTTTCAAATATCCTCCAACATAAGATCTATGCAACACATCACATACGGTGTCCAGAACACATGTTTCCTCTTTACCTCCAAAAGTTTGTCTAGTAATATCAAAATCAAACAATCATAAAACAATTAGGATAGATAGTTACTAAAGTTTAAAAAACAATTAAATGTCATTACTTATAAGTAAAATAACTTATTGACCAAGACATATTTGCTTCGATTATCTAAAATTACTTGATCAACATTCTTTTCACCAATGCATTCCACAAAATTGTTAAGAAGTTAAAACATCTTTTCTCCGGTGTTCTCAAAAGATGAACCATCAACGAACTCCATAAACATAGTTCATTTTGTCACAAGCTTCATGCATGCTAGTTTGTATAGCTTTTTTTTTTCCTGCACTTTGGGTTCTACTCATATAAAGATACATTGGACCTTTAAAATTAGATGCTTTTGTCTTCATCTTCTTCCTACTAACCGATTCACCTTCGATTTTTAGACTTGACTGTCCTCTTTTGTCACTACCACATCCACGCAACTCTTGAATTTCAACCTCTTCATCAACGTCATCACCAACATCATTATCTCCCATATCATACATCATTATCTCCCATATCATAATTGGCTCAAAAGTTTGAGTCATTTGTGTTTTATTTATTTATGTAGTTCCCTAACTCTTCCTTAACATCTGGAGGACATTTACTTACATGCCTTTGCATTCCTAAACTTTCCAATTTGATGTTGCTTTGCTCAATGTATACCACCTTTTGTAACCTTGTTACAAAATAAGCAAGTTACTGTGTTGCGATCTTTAGGATTCGCCAAAATATTGTACTTCCAAACTGTCTTTTCAATTGGAGTTCGAAGAGCTTGACAATCCCATTCATTGACTCCCTTGGGCTGTCATTTTTCTGTGAAAATAAGAGAAACATATAGTGAGATGGAATTATAGAAATTATGCTAAATACCTATTTCTATGCCACTGCCACCTGCTATTTACATTTTACACTACACAACCACCTGTCATTTATACTACATAGTCAGCTGCCCTTTACACTACTGGCTACACAGCCACCTGCCATTTACACTACACAGCCATGAGCCACCTGCCCTTTACCTTTTACACTACAACGGCCACCGGCTACCTGTCCTTTACACTACAACAGCCACAACATTACACATGACCACTGCTACATTCCCTTAATTCTCTTGTATGATTACAACAGCCAGGGCATGACTAATCTCATTACCCAAAAAATGGAAGAGAGAGCATATAATTTCCCAATTTGATTAAATCAGTCTCTGGTTTCATAGTTTTGCTGATAGGGTCAAGATTAAAGTCAAACTCTTCCACAAAAGGAATCACGCAAGATAGAGAGAGAGAGAGAGAGAGAGAGAGAGAGAGTTACCTTAACAGTCACTTGGCACCACCAGATGAGGGAGGGAAGGACGGACGAAGCAAGAATTGCCAACCGGAGACTCGCTAAAAGGAGTTGGACTGCTGGATGCGCTGAAATTACTAGAGTTAGGGCTTTCATAAGGAGATCGTGGAGTAGCAATTTTGCGGTTTAGGAAAGATGAGCCCTTAGGGCCTACTTAATTTGGCCTGTTTAATTGGGCTATGACTTCTAAAGTTGGATCTCCTTCATTTTCTGTCAGGTGAGCCAATAGAGACCAAATAAAGAGTAAGTACATGAGGAGTGCGTTTACCTTGTGCACCTTTTATCAGGCGCGTGCTTAGACGACATCTTGTGAAAGGAGCATCGCCTAGTGAGTGCGAGGCACATCTAGTGCACCTTGTTGTGCCCTTAGGCACGCTTTGGACGCACCTTTGATTACACTGGACACGAGGAAGGTGGGCATGTAACAACCTACGCGATGTACCTTATGTGTGGGTTGGGGGGGGGGGGGGGAGGGTGATAGTGTGTATTATTAAAATAAAGTAAAGATGAGCATTATATCCAGACAACCTAGATGTTCATCTAATGGATATGGCCAGGATTTCAATGGTGAACGGAAGGAAGGTTAAATCCAAAAGTTCAATAGGCAATATTCAATGTTGGTACGCGTCTCAACATAGCGGAATAACATACATATCATTAAGTCCTGGCCCTTGTGAATAGCTGGATCCGCTGACCCCATCACCCTTTGCTTTAACAAAAATGTCGTAAAAAGATCTATGGACTAATATGGCAAAAAAGATCCATGGACATCTCAATGGAAAACTTGCATGACGGGCTATTAAGCTATTAACTTAGTGGTAGATTGTGCCCCTGAGAAGAATATGCATCGTTGTGCTTGACTATGAGAGCTCTTAGTGATATGGAAATAATCTAAGGCTCATTCCGATTAAAGTTTTCACCAAATCACCTGATGAGAATAAGCGATCTCATATCTCTGGGTTGTAATAGAATCACATCATGGCTAGATAAATATCTTGGAATCACATTAAAATTTGTGAACGTCTCAATTTTATTAATAAAATTCCATCATAAATTAATTAGAAGTTGTTCTGATGGCTGTTTGAGTGTAATAAATTTCAATGCAAATCTAATCTCAGGCTCTTGCTTCTTATGGAAGAAAGAAGCGATGAAATTCATAGTGGGCTGTTGGTGGGTTAAATACATCTTGGTGAGATGACTTCCAAATATTTCTGAGCTCAACCAAGGTCAGCCAAAACAAGCCAGCTTTGGCTCCAGGCTCAAGCTGGATCTTGATGTAGCTGCCTCCTAGGTAGGGGCTTGAGAACTTGTAGGGCATGACATTCCCTAATTCCCCAAGTACTTCTTGCATTTTCTAAGGAAAAAAATGATGTTATATTGTATCTGTTTCTTCTATTAGCATGAAGAGACGAATCATCTATTTCTCTTCCTATTATAAAGTAAAAATGTTTCACGGATCTTTATTAAGACTAGCAAGCCCTCGTAAATATTTATGGAAGCTTTCAACATACACGAGACAAATCTCACACTTATGGAGACATGGCAATGGGAAGTAGCATTTAGAAGCTTGCCTTATAGTCTTACACTCTTACATCCAAGAATCCAAATAAGATTCCTAACCCTTATCTAAAGCAACCAAGGATAAAGATAAACTTCGAATAAGGATAAATCCTATCCAAAATCAATTTAATTCAGATTTATATTTGAATTCAAATCTAAATTTGAATTCAGATTAATTTTAAATTTAAATCTAACTTAACTCAAATTGAAATCTGAATCTTAATTCAAATCCAGATTTGGATTAACATGAATGGCAATGTCGTTTCTTGCTCATTGGTATTTTGGCTAGAAACTTGGTAACATGTTCTAAATTTCGGTCAACTCGGACGCCTAGGCGCTAGACGGCCTCCGGCCGCACCGGAAATCCCTAGGCGCTAGCGGCCCTAGGCGGCCATCCTAGGCACTAGGTGGCTCAAAATTTTTTAAAAAAAACTTACCACCCGACCGACGGCGCGGGGTGCTTGTGGTGGTGTGTGTGCTGATGCTGATGTTGCTGGTGGTGTGGTGATGAGGCGGTGGCGGCGACGAAGAGGAGAGGAGATGGTAGTGGTAGTGGTAGTGGTAGTGGCGGTGATGGCGACGCGACGAAGAGGAGAGGAGAGATGATGGTGTTGGTGCTGGTGCTGGCGGAGGCTACGTTGAGAGGAGGAGGAGAGATGGTGGTGGTGGGTGGTGGTGGTTGGTGGAGGAGAGGATTTGAGTTGAGGAGGAGAGGAGAGTTTAGCAGTATGTACTCTCTCTCCTCTCTTTTTCTTTATGTAAAAAGAAAGCCCTAGGGATCGAACCCAGACTCTCTCACTAGAGAACCTATCTTAAACCCATTCCTACTAGCCACAGAGCATATGAAACTTTGTGTTCTTTTGTAAACTAAGTTATTTATCTATGTTTTATGTTTAAAAAAAAATCGGCCGCCTAGGGGCTAGGCGGCCCTCCGGCGCACCGATCCCGCCTAGCAAATTTATAATTTCTTGTAAACTAGTGGGTTGACAACTTTACGACAAGTTAAAAAATTTGCTTAATTATTTTATGGAACTTTCTGCCTATAGCTGAACACATTTGATGGGAGAGTGAGAACATGCCTCAGATTTATCTTTTGTGAGACCATGAAGCATTTTTTTTCTTTTCTTTAGGGTCTGCTTGGATTAAGGTGAAGAGAGTTAAGTGAGGAAAAAAAATACTTGGTTTGAGGGTGAGGGTTTAAGAGGAGGTAATAGAGGGTTAAGTGAGGGTTTGTTTAACCTTTTTTTTGTTTATTTTTTCAACCCCAAATCGGGAGGTTAACAAGGGAAAGTCAGGGGTTGTTTAGAAAGTTATAAATATTCCTTGTTTGCCATATATAATATCGAGCCATTCTCCTCTATTTTTTTTGCTTTCAACCTGCTGCGCGCCGTCTTCCTGGCTTTCAACATACTGCCGTTCAGGTGTGTCGTCTCTTCTCGCTTTCTCTTATTACACATCGTTAAAAATTATAAGGAAAAAAAAACCGTGTCTATGTTTTTGATACATTTGTTGAGTTGATGACCACATTTATTTAATGCATAAAAAAACCTTTTAGTGCGTCAAAAAAAGAGAGGAGAGTTGATGACCACATATATTTTAGGCATATGTTTAGTTGATGACACATATGTTTGTGCAATTTTCTGCCATATGTAATAAGAGTATTTTGGTAATTGTTGTATTTTTATTAATCCTCCTCTCACTCAAAACCTTAGAAGCGAAACGGAAGCGGAGGCGGATGCGGGAGCAGGAGAACACGACTACTTAGAAGAGTCTAAAGTTGGGAGCGTGATGAGAGCATGCGCTAATAAAAATTATGTTTATTAGTTCTTGTTATCAAAACTTATAAATATCTTAATTTTTATTAGAATTTATAAAGTTCAATTCAAATTATAGAGAGATCATTCACATGTTGATTTTTTATGAAGTCAAGGTAAATAATATTTAGTTTCTTGGTACTTTGATAAACGTGTATTAAAAATTTCTAAGTTTCTTTCCAAAATTTATGTCCTCTTTTAAAATTATAGTCTATTATGGTAAGCGCTCATGTCGTCGGAGAAATACGCTCCCATCGCCGGAGAAACGAGCTTCCGTCATCGAAAAGCGAGCTCCCAACAAGCTCCCATGTAAGAACCGTCGAATCGAAGTTCTTACTAAAATTCGTTGACCTTGTAGGAGTTTCTGCTTCTAAGCTCAAAACCTCCGATCCAAGCAAAAGTTATTAACACACCCCACTTAACTCTCTCTCCAATCCAAGCTAGATTATGTATTGACTCCTTCCCCTCACTTAACTTCACTTAATCCCACTAAACTTTGCTTATCCCCCCCCCCCCCCCCCCCCCCCCCCCCTTCTTCCTTCCCCCCTCCTCTCTTAAATCCAAGCAGACCCTTAAGCTCATTTGTCGAGAAAATGACAGGTAAATAGAAGTCGCAGAATACTAATCTCATGAAGTCTGCCTTACTAGTGTTGTAAAGTATAAATGTAAGGGAATGATGTGTTACATATTTGGCAGAATACATCACTCGTCTTCTCCAAGATTCATGTTGAGCAATTCTATTCATGCAAGCCATTTATAGGATTGGGCTGTCTTCAGAGTTGAGATTTGCTGAATTTGAATAGCAAAGTCTGAACCTGGTCCAATCTAGTCTAAACTCTACACCTGAGGCATACCCATTGACAGTAGCGTAATCAGAAGTTTATTCTAGTAATGCAAAGAAGTTTTTCTTATCGATTAATAAACAAAATTTATACATAAAAGTAGTGTGAAAGAAGATAAACCCTAGAAAATTTGAATATATATAACCTACACTTCACCAAAATCCTAACAAGAATGCTAATTTTCAAATGCAACTAAAAGTGTACCAAAAAGTGTGATTTTTTTAAACATTATACTTTGCCTTCTTTTGAGATCAATGATTTATTTATTCTAATTATTTTAGACATCTGATGCTCTTTTATAAAATTAAATGCAAAATTTTAGTTAAAACCTACGGGGTTAATTTAACAAGGACCATATTAAAATTTAAACAAATGAAGAGTTATGAGTGTGATAACAATTATGCTATAGTGTGGACTGTGCTTATCAAAGGCGACATGTGCACTTAGGCTTCAAGGTCCTTTGGGGTCTAGGCACAAAGTGCAAAAGTGAGGTAAGTGCCTGAGCAAAGGAAGGTGAATGAATAATTGGAAGAGAAATAGAGGTCACCGATCTCAAAACGGTTTTTTGTTGCTATGTTGTAGGTCAAACTTGTTCATAACGAGATAGGTTTAATCAGTGCTGCAAATGGGAGGGTCGATGATGTTATTGGATCCCCCTTATAAGGTCACACATGTTCCAACAAAAGCAAGGTGCAAGCCCCCTTAATGGTGAGGTTTTTGCCTAGGTGCTCTTTTGGCAATTATGGTGTGGACTGGCTCTTCAATGCCAGAATATGGGTTAGATTGTTAAATTTGTTCGAGGTAAACAGTATGGGACAAGTGGCAACAACTGATTGGATAATTAATGCAGTAAATTAATTGGATTGCCTATATTCAAGGAAACTTTCAAAAAAGTTAGGGTGGGCCCATCCTTGCCTACACCTAGCTCCGCCCATGCCCATTGAATCCTGATCAGGACAGGTCGTGCTACTTAAGATTGATGTTGTGTAATTTATTGCTCAACGCGCAAGCAATTATAATTGATCAGGCTTTGGTATAGTCTTAAGAGGTGAAGGCTTTGGCTTAGTCTTGAGAGTTGAGATGTGCTGAACTTGAACAGTGAAGTCTGAACCCAGTCTCATCTACTCTAAATTATAGGCCAGAAGCATACCCATTGAAGCCTGATGAGGACGTGTTGTGCTACTTAATAGTGGACCTCTTATGTTTCTCAAATTGTCACTTTGGGGCACTTAGTATGTTTTCTTCACCATATGGAAGTCCATCCAATCATTCAAATGCTACTTTGTTGACACAGTTCGGATTCGGTGAAACAGACACGTCATGTATTTTGTGTGCCCTAGTGTATTTTGGAGTTTCATGTCCAATAAGTTTCCCGATGCAACACGGACATGGCATCAACGTTTGGAGTACCTGTGTCTCCCAGGTTACTTATTAATAACGAAGTATATGCTTTCTGTATTACCCTCCCATTTAATCTGGAGAATTTTGTCACGTTTTATTATAATCAAGGAGCAATACATAAGATATATTTATTCACTATATATGCTAACAATATTGTATATCTTTTGCTGTTGTTTTGCTCTTCATTCACCATGCTATTGCAAATTTGCATGTGAACACTTATGTAAGTTTGAAATTTGTTTCCATGTGTAGGTTTAATATCCCAGCAGAAGGCACCTTCACCATCTACTGCTAATGCTCGAAATTATAGATACAGTTCTGAAGTTCCATCCCCACCTACCAATACTGCCGTAGGAGGGAAAGCTTCTATGTTGCCGAAGCGTACACCCCTTTCTGAAAATGAGATCGAGGCCATCTTGGTATGTACCATTTCTCCACCCCAAATAAACAGTCATCAGTGTTGAGGGAAATACCAAGTTATGATGTTATGGTGCAAGTCATTTGGATAATATAGGTTTGACTTCCCTATTTCAAAATGTGAAACTTACACGAAAAAGATGTAATATATTATACTAGTTTTTTCACCAGGGAGATGCTTATAATGATGGCTGTCGAGAATAAGTAGGTTTCCCCCACTATTTTGTGTTTCTTCTTGATAAAGACTTAGGGAAGGCAACTATTGTGGATTATAACCAGTCAAGCTTTTGTAAGCTTTGTTAATAAAAATATATTTTATTCTGATTTGTCATTTTGACTAATCTGTATAAATTTCTTTCTGATGAATAGAGCTTTGTTGCTGTTGTATTTACAGATGACTTGTACCACATATAAATATACCTAACTAGACTTCTAAACCTAACCATAATAAACAGGTTAGCAACTAATCAGTACCTCCAAATCCATTCAAAAAAGTTAAGAACAATGTTCTTTTATATGACTTGATTTAGTATGTATCTCAGTTTCAGTCTTTAACTCAGAATTTTTACCTCTAACCAGATCAAACACCTTCTAAAGGCATTTTAGTAACTCCCTATATAGTGTATATAATATATGCTATGTGCGTGGTAAAATGATCTCAAGAACAACAAACTATTACCTATAATTTCCTTGTAAATGCGGAGTTCGTGGGGAAACCTTTCCTCTATGATCTTAAGGGTAACATATTACATAAAAAGCTCTCATCGGACCTTGCAATATAAGCATCTACCTAACCATAGCTAGAATCTTACTCATGTCATCCAACCAGATGAACTTAAAATTCTACACGAACTGTAGTCGCATGGTCGAGAAGTGAGATTGACTGACATGAGCACAAGATAAAGGATTTCATTGGAGGCATGAAACTAACTCATCGATTATAGCGATAGAATATGACAGTATCAAATGATAGAGTGGAGACTTGGTAACGAGTTTGGTGAACAGTGCTAAAACCTGGTTAGATATACAAACTTTAGACCATATTATGGCTTGGGTAAAAGCCAAGAGATAAAATCTGACTTGATAAATTCAGTTCTTCTTCTTCTCTGGAAGCCACTCATTTTTAGGTTTGTAGGAAGTTTGCATCTAAATGATGTGCAGTGGTGGGAGCAGGATATATTTTTATGCAAATTGTCTTTGTAAATTTCAGGTCGCTTTCCAATCATGCCGTTATATTTTTGTCAATGTTAATATCCCATGTAATTCTGAAGTGTATTTATTTTTGTTGGCAGTTGGGTGGTTGCTTCTGACCAGAAGTTGAATGATTCCCATGTGCTTCATGAAATAAGATCATCTGCAGTGTCCTTTTGATGGGCACCGTAAGTCCAGAGAATATATGGTCGAACATTTGAACTTTGTTTACTTTTGAACTTCAGTATTATGATTGTTTGGACATGCTCTACCATTTGCTTCAATGCAAGCTGGTGAACTCTTTCAAAGTTGGTTTCAAGGTTCGACTATTGTTGTACTACCGAGGGATGCAAATTATTGTATCCATTCAAGAGGGAATCCTATGATTACTTCTTTCTAAAGCTTGTTTTGCTTTTGCTTTTGCTATCATCATCGTTCTAATTTTATGTTGCTAGAAGTTTCTTTGGTGGCACGAGTTTTGTATGGATTATTACTTCCTGATGTCAGCAATGGGGAGCGAACTTGTGCTGTGTTCGATCGGGCTTTTTTTCCAAGGAAAATATTAATCACAAAATTTTCACCAATTGTAGTGTTTGATATCTTATATGTTTTATGGAATTTTTTTTCACAAAAAACTATCATGTTCTATATTTTTCTCCAAAATGGTGGGAAAAAACTGCCCCAGCCCATAGAAAAATATATTTTTTTATGAAAAATAACTATTTTCGAAAATAATAACAATTAAACGCTCAAATTAATTTTTTTCATAGATATTTTTTCTGTAATTTTTTTTTCTTCTTTTCCCATGTTTTTCAAACGCACCCTCATCTCGAAATGTGTAGTGAAGAGAGGTAAAGAATCTAATTCAAATGAGTTGCTATAAGATTCTGTTGGAGATCTCTGTTATTTTTTAGCCTCCATCCACCTTGTCCAGATAGTGTGATCATTATGTTTCCTCTATTCGTCATTTCCATCTATTGACGAATACAAGTGTAGCAATTGAAGGTGCAGTTTCACTAAAGCCGATCAGGTAGCTCAACTTTGTATTTATTGAGGTTGCACAGGGGAACTTGCAAATATTTATTTTCATCACAAAGTTTGCTATCATTCAGCTGTATGAAGTGGAGCTTGGGAAGGTCACCTTCACTTAGTAGAGTTCTCCTACAACAAAGGTTGTTAGACAAGCATTCGTATGGCTCTGTGGCTCCGTTTGAGACGTTGTATGAAAGAAAGTTCGATAATCGTCGACTTGGGACGACATTGTAGAGATAAGGTTCTCGGCCCTGAGTTGATCACTTAGACACTTGAGAATGTGTGGCAAATCAGAAAGCATCTTTGGATCGTGCATGATCGTAACGTCATTGGGCATATCAACATCGTCAGTATTTGGAGTTCAACATCGGAGACCATGTTTCTTCGGATTTTGCCTACCCGAGGAGTTATCATATTCGGGATTAGGGGACATCTCTTCGATTTGGGAGGTATATTTCTTCGTTTACCCTCGCTTTCTTTTTGCGTTCTTGTTTTTCTTGTGTGTTTGTGTTTCTTGATGTATTTTGTGTTTGGATTTTGCATGCTTGACCTTGTAGAAATTTTGAGGATGGAGTTCTTTGTAGGGGACGTAGATTGTAAATTCCATGTTCCGATATACAATATTTTATATCATTACGCTAGTGTATTTGCATTTCATACTTGTTCTTTGATTTGACGACGATAGTAATGGTTTCATATTATCGTATTGTTTTTTTGGTTCTCTCTAGTATCATATGAGAGTTTCGCTTATAAGATACACAAATGATAATTAATTGAACTTACAATTTGATTCAATTTTAATCATTTTTGTTGAGTTATAATGTCATGAGGTCAAGCCTATAGGACCCATTTGATTGTGAGAATCCCACAAATCAGTTGTCTGACTGTGTACTAGGGGATCGAAATTTTGATCATCTAGCCTAAACTTTTCAACAACACTACTGACTTGTGTATGTGACTTATGATTAGGTAATTGGCTAAGCTGGGGGAGTGTGTGTGTTGGTTGTGGGGGGTGGGATGGGTGTGTGCGGGGTGGGTGGTTTGTATGGGAAGTGTGGCAAGTTCCTATGGATACACTAGTCCCCAAGTGTTTGGGTATACACTCTCACGCTCTCTTCATTCATTTATTCATTCGTTCGTTCATTCATTTCATTTCCATTCTCCCTCACTCTCTTCACTTCCTCTTCTTGCGTGTAGCTGAACAAGGAGGAGTCACTAGTGTTGGTGGTGGTTGTGGAGCTTTAAAGTGCATTGAAGAGGAGTTTCGTCCCTAGTACACACTACTTAACTCTAGTACTTCTTCACTAGAAAGCACAAACTTGCTCTAAGTGATGGCCTAGTGTCTTTAATGTTCTCGATACCTGTTTTGACATACCTTCTCAGTTTTCTTGAACTAGTAGAGTTCATTTACATTCTAGATTTCAAGCTTTCAAAATTTCTCTGTTCCTTTAGAAGAATGAGTGTATTGGCTACTAGACAAAACTCAACTGAACCTTATTAGAAGAATAAGAATTTTGATCAAAATTCCAAATTTTGCCAATGAACCCCAGATTTGGATAATGCCCAATGTAACGATCCACGAGTTGGCACGATATTGATATTGATAGAATGTTTAGTAGAGCTTTATTTCTCGAAATTCTTGTTCTTGCTCTATTTTTACAAGGATGTCATGCATTGTAATTAAATCAATTGTATTTTTGCTTGATCGACTGTCGACATATAATGTCAATTTTTTGAATGTCTACGATTCAGAAACTGATGTGGATGAACTTATAGTGTCATGCCTTGTAATTAAATCAATTGTATTTGTGCTTGATCGAGTGTTGACATATAATGTCAATTTTTCGAACGTCCACGATTCAGAAACTGATGTGAATGAACATAGGTCTAATTAACTAGTGTGATTAAACAGATGCAGCGGGAGGGGATAATTCATAGTTTCATGACCTTGTTCAATGTTGGAGTTGGGTGGGGTTTCCAACTTGTGTGGAGAATACCCTGGAGTGCGACGAACACCATCCATATGTCGGAGAAGCTTGGAAGTGCATAGGCGTTGTATATTGAAACATATATGGTAAGCAAATATATGATTGGATTTCCATCTTTGACTTTGATCATATATTTATGATTTGATCTTTCGTATATTGACTTTCCATATAATTTGACTTACAACTTATGGCAAGCCAATTATAATTGGATTTTCATTATATGCTTGATATACATTGGACTTTCCATATATATATTGGGCTTTCATATATAGATTTTCAATATATGGTAAAAAAAAATCATGCAAGGGTTTATAAAATGTTGATGCATGCAAGTTGACGAATAATAATATCTCTAAAAATATTGCAAAAAGGAGACAATAGTGCTTTACAACTATTGGAGAGAGAAAGAGGGATTGGCGGCTACATCAAAGAGGAGATTGTTTGGGATAATTCTTTCTCGTTATCTTCGTTCTTTGTGTGCTTTTAATCATTTTTTTTCAAGGAGTTGTGGTGATCCGTTTTGATCAGCGAGGAGCTTGTAAGGAGTCAGTGTATTTCTTATTTCATTAGTGGAGGCTTTTCAGGGTTGGATTCTGATTGTACCATAATTTTTTTTTGCAAGGATTTTTCTACGTCAAAAATTGCTTGTGTCTGCATTTGGCTTCTTTGTGATTTTGGCGATTTGGTTTTGTGTGCTTTTTTTGGTTCTCTCGTAATCTCTTTGGTTTGGGAGAACGGTTTTCGCGTTTCGTTCCAATATATGGTATCATAGCTATTGGTTAGTGTCAGGGTTGACAGTCAAACCAAAGAGAAGATATGGATGCAAAGTCGGTGCACATGGTAAACCTAAATGGTACCAACTACTACTACTGGAGGAGCAAGATGAAAGACTTTTTGTTTGTCAAAAAGTTACATCTGCCAGTATGTGCTTCTGAGAGGCTAGTTGATAAATCTGAAAAGGACTGGAACTTCAAGCCAATACAGGTGTGTGGGTACATCAGACCGTTGACGAGAGCATATACAATCACGTTGTTAGTATAAAGCATGTGAGGACACTGTGGGATAAGCTGAAATCTTTTTATGCAAAAAAGATCGGGGTAAACAAGTTGTTCTTTATCCAACAAATGATGGGTCTGCGGTACAAATATGGTACGTCTATCACGGATCACTTGAGTTAGTTCTAGGACATGGTTGACCAGCTATCTTCAATGGGAGTCAAGTTCAACGATGAGGTACAGGGACTATGGCTACTATGTATATTGCCAAACTCGTGGAAAATTGTATGAGTGCCCATGTCACTTCTGCTCTAGAAGGTGTCAGTCTGGAGTTCGCCAATAGTGTAATACTGAATGAAGAGATGTAGAGGAAATCTCAGGGCACGTGTTCTTTATCCCATTCAGAGGCACTTGTTTTAGAGAGTCGTGGAAGGAGTAAAAGCAGGGGTTCGAACGGTGGTAGAGACAAGAGTGAAGATAACTCCAAGGGTCGGTATGATGACTCAGAGTGCTACCATTATGGCAAGATGGGCCACATTAAGCGAAACTATTTCGTTTAGAAGAGAGAGAGAAGAAGGACGACAAGGGAAAACAAAGTAAGAACACTACAGCGGCTGTCTCGACACATAGAGGCGATGTGAACATTGTGGGTGGTAATGTTACTCTTCGTTCCCGGTATACGTATTTTTCTGCAGTATTCTGGTATATGGTATCTGGTATCTGTAGCATGTGCACATGTATCCTGTATTATAACTTGATCATGGCATGAAACAGTGTCTCATTGCGGAATAGTGTGCCACCCTTGTCCTTGTTTGATTAGGAGAGGTTCATTGCTTCGATGATAGAAATACTGGGCCGGGTTGTGATCAGGGTTTTATTTAATTATTTGTATTGTGTAGCATGGTATGTAGACTTGGACAGGTCATGTTAGGGTTAGGGTTTAGTGAATCAACACCCACCCCTATAAATATTCTCTTCCTTTCTCTCTCTCTCTCTCCTCATTACTCTTATTAATTTTCCTCAACCAACCCATAGGCAAGTACATCTTGCACTAAATGTAGAGACTACTTGCTCATTTTTTTCTTTGATTTCTCTAAATATTTTTAGTCTATATTATGCATCTTTACGTTCTCTAAAAGTTTAGTTCTTGGTGTTTTCGGGTTTGATGAGTATTTTGGAGTATATCTAAGTTTTCAAAACTAGTATTTTATATGATTTTGAGGGAATAATTTAGTAAAATGTGTTATTTTCGAAAACTAGTTGTAACACCCAGTTTTCCAGAAGAGGGTAATTTTGAAATTTTATAATTATAATTATTATTTAATGATATTTATTTCATATTATGATTTTTAGTGATTTTTAATTATTTTTAAACTATTTAAATTCATGACTTATGATTTATGGTGTTTTGCTAGTGAACAGTAGAGACTGCCTACCCTAGAGCCTAGCCATGTGATTAGGGTATTTTTAGACATTTTGGGGTTATTTGATTTTATTATAATTTATTTGAATTTATAGGAATTTTTAGAATTTATTTTGGAATTGTTTGATTGAGGGTTGACTAGGTTGACTTTGACTAGCAATGACCATGGTAGACCAACCTAGGAGCTAATCCTAGTTGAGATTGGACTTGGTTAGGTTATGCAACCCTAGTTAGACTATAGTTGACCTATGGTTTGATTATTTGACTCAAGTTAGGATTTAAGTCATAAGCCATGACTTGTGGTTGCACCTTAATCAATAACTTAGCCTTAAAAGCCCATAGGCCCACACCACTAGCTAAACTCTAACCCTAATAAGACTTGGCCAGCTACTACACCCATTGGGAATCCCTCCCTATAAGTATCCTCTTAGGAATTAGGGCTAGCCTCTTAGGAAGAACAAAGTTTTGGAAGAGGTGAGCCTCCATCTTCAAAAATCCATAGTAATTCTATTTTATCTCCTTTTTCCCTCCAATCAATTGCATTAGATCCTAATTTTAGTTTTCTTGCTGTTTGTGGTGTTCAACCTCAGCTTTGGTGCAATTTGGAGAAGTTGGCTAGCAAGAGGAACCCCCCATTTGAGGCTTTTCTTGCATTTTGACACCAATAGGTAAATCATTGTAAACACCATTAAAATTCTAGTTTCTTTGCATGTAGACCTAGCCCTAAGTGTCCTGGTCCTATAGGTATGCCTAGACCTAGGTTTTGTGTCCATTTCGTGTCCTAAATGGACACGTATCAGCCTATAGACCTAGGTGTTTGATGAAATGTCCCAAAGGACATTTTGACCTGATTTTAGGAAACTTTTTGAATAGAAATTTAGGGTTTGTTGTCGCTTATCAATTTCTGTTGGACTGAGGTGGCCATTGTGTCGTGTCGTGTCGAGATCTGGACACGAACACGCTGTTCTGACACGGTACATATTGCCCTGCTACTCGGGGGCAATTACTCCCTGTACACGACATGTGGACACCTAAGATTTGACACAGCCCTAGGGGCAGACACTGACACGAGGTCCTCAAAGTTTGAGACACTCTCGTGTCGTGTCGGACACGCACGAAGCTGTGTATTGATTTTACACTGTTTCGTTCAGCGGATTTTCGTGCACTGATACGTTGTCTAGGACACGCCTGTGCGACTCGACACGGGGATTCAGGGTGTTGGACACGTAGCCTGACACCTGGCGAACATGTGGGTGACTGTACGAGATACGATGTGTCCTGTGTCGAGTGCACGACACGCGTGTACTCGTGCACGAGACTGCACTCAATTTCTGTGTCTGTGTTGTGCTCGGTTTGGATTTCTGTGGATTGGACACGTCGTGTCACACTATGGTGGACACGAATTGGATCCTAGGACACGTGCACATGTGTGTGTACCATTACCAACCATTAGGAGTTTATTTTAGTTTGATTTATTCATCAGATTTTCCAAATCCCCCAATTCTTGATACATGCCATTCACAGTTTTTCTCTCAGTTTACAATTTGGGCTTTTGCAATCATTTCACCTAGTTTAAATGCTGATTATAGTTGGTTTAAGCCCCTGATATGGACCTCCTACTTGTAATCTATATATTGTTCAATTTTTGGGTCTTTGGTTGTGTTTTGATATATGAAATGAGTTTTTTTTTAGTTTGAATAAACATGAACTGAAAACTGTCGATTGTTGAACTTAACAGGGTTTCATGATATAGTGTAAACCTTAGGAGTTGATTTGTTGCTAGCTGATTTCTCTATGATTAATTGATTCACTGTTAAGGGGATTCCCTTCTATTTCAAAATCTGAACACACATTTTTTCCTAAGTTTTTGTTCTAACTTTACTTCCTATTTTGAAAATGAGTTGATTGCATTGTGGCTTAATGTGCAAACTGATTTTTCCTGTCACACATGCACTGTTTGTAACATATTCACACATTGAATGACTCTACACACATGTGCCTAACACCCCACCATGTCATACACATTGACACCACTGATTTGCCACGTAACTGAGTCTCAATCGAGAGTGACCTGAAATCGATATGAAACTGACTTCTAAAGTTGAGTTTGAGATACCACATACATGTATATGAACACACCAAGTCACATGACACCAACCTATCCACTGCTATCACACTGTCCTGAACATGGATACACTGATTTTTGTCACATGCCTCCACAGCCACATGACATTTCACCCCCTAAATCTGAAACCTGAGATTGGAATTCCTAATCAAATCATGTACACACACACATTGCCTACACACTATTTTCCTCCCACTCTCACGTGTTCACATTTTTTTTACATACACAACTGAATATTAACTGAGAATCAAATGACTGTTTCAATGATTAAACTGAATGTTGTTTTCAATCCTAGTTTTTTCTATGTAATTGTATTTAGAGATTTACATTTATTCCTTCTTGGACTGAACTCAATTGATGTTTGAGTGTCTTGATTTCTCTTACATGTTTGTTAGTTCATTACCATGTAAATCCTTACACTCATTTGAACCTGGAAACAGTCCACACAAGCCTAAATTCCTGTCTTAATAAAGCCCCTATAAACAGTCTATTGGCAGCCCTGAAAACCCATTTGGACTGTCCACCTTGTTAGCCATTTGGACAGCTTATAAACTGTCCCAAACCAATCCCATGTTCAGTCCTATAAGCCCCAATGACAGCCCTATTAGGACACCATTAAGCAGCCCAAAACCTGTCCTTGTTAGTCCTATATTCAGCTTGTATTGGCCTTAGATTCAGCCATATAGGAACCCCACAAATCAGTCCTAATTTTTCCCCACAACCAGTCCCATGGATAGCTCTCACTTAGCCTATATTAGCCCATACATGGACAGCCCCAACCAGCCCCACAAATCAGCCTTTATGCCTTTGTGTGTGTTGTGTAAGCTTGTGTATGTGTGAACCCTATCCTTATGCAAAATTTTGCATAATGCTAACATGTTACACTGTTGGGATAAATCTTCATGTGTAGTAGTTAAATGAGTGAGTTAGCCTTCAGTTTGTATGCATAGAGTTGCACACACCCTTGCCACTGTTTTCCCATTCACTGTTTCACCCTCACACTCTCTCAAGTCACACACACACAAGCCTCACTTCATCACACATTCACACACATACATACTCTTGTAGCTCACACACATTCATGTGACATTCCCACACATACACATATATATATATACACCACATCCCCTTCCTTTTCTCCATATGTGCATCCTATATAATGTGTGTGTTACCATATTGTATATACATAAGTATCCTACCTAATATATCAATGTGTGTATATATATATATTATATATATAAGTATGGTTGTATGGTATACTTATAGTAGTCTATAGATTATGTATATTTCCATATTATATTATAGACACATCAATATGTGTATTATTTTAGGTATAGATAATGTCATGTGGTTTATGGTTGGCTTAGGCATGGTATAGCCTATTAGCCTATGGCCTATGTGAGTGTCTGTGTGTCAGTGTAGAGTCTAGATTAGAATTGTGTAGTCTTGTTAGACTTAGAATAGACTAGTTAGACTAGTATAGACTAGTTTGACCTAGTTTAACTTCTAGGGTTGACCAGAGTTTACTAAGAGTTGACTTTGGCCTAGATTGACCTAGAATCATGTAGAATACATAGTAAGACTTCATTATGTCATTTTATACTTGTTGTGACTTGTGCTGTTCTGATTAGGAGCCAAACACCTCTCCTCGGACAGTACATTTACTTCAGACGTTCAGATACGAGGCGAGTACATTCTCTGATCATTTCATATCCTGCTTAGAATTATTTTCCTGCATTAAATTACTTTAATTGATACTGGCACGTTGGTCACACGGATTAGTACAATATGGATCCCTCTCTGAGATGTTATCCCTTCAGGGAGCATCGGGTACTCTATGTTTTGTGCGTTTCACTTACATAGCGTATCATATGCTTCTTTGGTTCTTTGATCACTTGTGACATATACCCATATGATCACAGAGTCTTCTTTGAATCCTCATCCCATTTATGGGACTACTATGTACCACCCTTCGGGGGCATATCACCCTTTGGGGGCTTATCACCCTTCGGAGGCATATCACCCTTTGGGGGCTTATCACCTTTCGGAGGCTTATCACCCTTTGGGGACATATCACCCTTTGGGGGCTTATCACCTTTCGGAGGCTTACCACCCTTCGGGGGCTGTTACATAGAATCATAACATAACCTGGTTGGATCCTTGTGTATTAATTGGGGGTACGGGGGAGTATAAATAGCCATGTGAACAATTCCAAAGTAGAATAGCCATGTACGTCTCTTTAGTATAGCCATGTACAAATCAAGCCGTTCACATGTCGACTTTGTGCTCTAAATCACTAGTCACTGGTAGCTCTTTACTTATAGTAGATATTTCTATTATAGTTCTCTCTCTCTGTTTACATACTGCATTTCTTCAGTATCTATATCTTACTTTACTGCATGATTATATTTTCTAACCTGCTATGAACTGTTGAGATGTATTGTACTCGCTCCTGTCCTGACTGGACCTGTTGAAAATATTACAGAGGAGGAGGAGGAGGCCTGGGAGGATACCTTCTACGGGACAGCTCTAGATGAGGACATCACCCCCACTGCCTAGACTAGTTTAGTTAGGCCTTATCTTAGTTTTATGTTGTCTTGAGACTGTTTAGCTAGACTTTACTTCTGTTCAGAGATGTGGAGTTGTAAATATTCTTTCATATTCAGTAGCTGAGTTATGTACTATGGATATTTGCTGGGATATTATCTTAGACTGTTCTATCTTCTGTATTTCCTTGAGTTCTATATCATATCGTGTTTCTTTCTTCCTTAGTTGTGATTGAGTTCATTTACTGCTTAGTATTATATTGCTAGATGTATGTTGACCTAGGACAGCGTTCTACCGCCGGCACTGTGGCGTAGGCTGGACGTTGTGACGTTCTCGTACCCTCACAGTGGGTGCGGGTCGTGACACATTTTTAGTGGTGGCCCATGTAGGTCAGTTTATGTAGTGGTATTCGAACTAGAGTATCACTACAGCCTGCAGTAGAATTAGGATATATTTTGTAGTACTCAATCACAGTTAGGATTCCTTGAGAGATTCCTGGGACGACCTTTGAGAATCTTATTTAAACTTCAATTTGAATCATTTCTCTTGTTTTGTTGCTCTCACTCCTTGATTATTGAATTTGATTTTGTTGGATCGTTGTTGATTTGATTTTTTTATCGAGATGAATTTTTTATGGCCTGAGTTACGATATTTTCTGATAACATATGTCGACGGGAATACAGGGATGGTAAAACGTCTACTTGGTTATGGAACCTAGAGTTTATCGCAGCTATATTAGCTGGCGTGGCGGAAACATAGAGACCTGACTTCGGATGTACGTATCTTGGTTATGAGATTTGGAATTTCTCGCAGCTATACTAGTCGGCATAGCGAGAATTCCAGACGATATGATTATAGAGGTGCATGCCCCTGTTATGGACTCTACCGTTTATCGCAGCCTTGCTTACTAGCGTGGCGGAGATTCTGAGTATCATGATTTTTGGACAGACGCATATGATTATCAGATTGTATCTTGGAAAGGTTCTTAAATATATCGTCTCTATCTTCATTCCAGTTATTATAAATTGTTTCCATCATCAAATAATTTAGGAGTAGAGATACTTTCAGCTTTATAGAGCTTATGCATATGTAGTTTTTTTTAGTGTGACGATTTGATGACTTGTGATTAGGCCCTTGTCTTAGGAATGATAGTATAGCCTGGCTTTAAATAGTGATTCTTGTAGCTAGTTCTCCTTTGTTGATATTTACTAGTTTTTCAGCCTTGATGATTGATTTATTTTTTTTTTTTTATTTTCTTTTCTTTCAGTATGGCACCCATGACCCGAGCCCGTCGCCTGAGAGCAGCTGCAGCTACTGAGAGTGTGCCTCCACCTCCTACTGTTCAGGAGGTAGTTATCCCTCTATCTGATCAGGGGGTGGTGGCACCTCCTGCCATTGAGGAGATGGTGGTAGCCTCGCCAGAGAGTCTTCCTTCATCTCCTGTCGTTCAGGAGAGAGCTGCAGATTTGCCTGAGACCAAGAGCCTTCCTCTACCCCTTGGGATGGTACTCCCTACTGTACCACCCGGAGGTTTGTTACTTGACGCAGTCCAGATGTTTGGATATTTCCAAGAGAGGCTGTTGGAGTCACAGAGAGTTCATGAGGAGGCCATGAGGGAGCAAATCCAGAGGTTGCTACGTCTGCGGGACTCTGTGCTTCTGGGAGGAGAGCCTAGCCCCAAGAGGGCGAGGAGCAGTACCCAGTCCTACCCAGAGTTTGAGGAGTACCCATTTATCCAGCCTATATCATTATACCCAGCCCAGTCTCCTGTCCAGCAAAGGCCAGCTGAGCCAGAGCCTATCTGTGCCTACTGCAAGAAGTCTGGACACAAGTGGAACAACTGTAGAAAGAGACTAGGATTGTGCCTATTCTGTGGTTCAGCTGCACACTGGGTGCAGCACTGCCCTGCTATACCTGCCCCAACCAGGGCCCTGCTTCCAGGAGGGAGTTCTGGTTCTCAGACCTAGCTGGAGGTGAGTTTTGACCTAACCTTAGTATTTCTTTTTGAGAATTTTGATGCATCCATTGCTTGTATGTTTTGATACCTTGTGATTGCCCAGTACTGTAGCATGGTTGGTATAACTAGATGAGACCCCAGACTGATATTGCATGCCATGACCCCCATAGGTTACACTTTTCAACTGTACGATTTAAGATAGATTTCTGAGGCTATGATTGCTGGGGGCTTAACCTAGAAAGGGTGCGCGATCATCTTAATTTCGAGGACGAAATTTTTATAAGGTGGGTAGGATTATAACACCCAGTTTTTCAGAAGAGGGTAATTTTAAAATTTTGTAATTATAATTATTATTTAATGATATTTATTTCATATTATGATTTTTAGTGATTTTTAATTATTTTTAAACTATTTAAATTCATGACTTGTGATTTATGGTATTTTGCTAGTGAACAGTAGAGACTGCCTACCCTAGAGCCTAGCCATGTGATTAGGGTATTTTTAGACATTTTGGGGTTATTTGATTTTATTATAATTTATTTGAATTTATAGGAATTTTTAGAATTTATTTTGGAATTGTTTGATTGAGGGTTGACTAGGTTGACTTTGACTAGCAATGACCATGGTAGACCAACCTAGGAGCTAACCCTAGTTGAGTTTGGACTTGGTTAGGTTATGCAACCCTAGTTAGACTAGAGTTGACCTATGGTTTGATTATTTGACTCAAGTTAGGATTTAAGTCATAAGCCATGACTTGTGGTTGCACCTTAATCAATAACTTAGCCTTAAAAGCCCATAGGCCCACACCACTAGCTAAACCCTAACCCTAACAAGACTTGGCCAGCCACTACACCCATTGGGAATCCCTCCCTATAAGTATCCTCTTAGGAATTAGGGCTAGCCACTTAGGAAGAACAACGTTTTGGAAGAGGTGAGCCTCCATCTTCAAAAATCCATAGTAATTCTATTTTATCTCCTTTTTCCCTCCAATCAATTGCATTAGATCCTAATTTTAGTTTTTTTTGCTGGTTGTGGTGTTCAACCTCAGCTTTGGTGCAATTTGGAGAAGTTTGCTAGCAAGAGGAACCCCCCCATTTGAGGCTTTTCTTGCATTTTGACACCAATAGGTAAATTATTGTAAACACTATTAAAATTCTAGTTTCTTTGCATGTAGACCTAGCCCTAAGTGTCCTGGTCCTATAGGTATGCCTAGACCTAGGTTTTGTGTCCATTTCGTGTCCTAAATGGACACGTATCAGCCTATAGACCTAGGTGTTTGATGAAATGTCCCAAAGGACATTTCGACCTGATTTTAGGAAACTTTTTGAATAGAAATTTAGGGTTTGTTGTCGCTTATCAATTTCTGTTGGACTGAGGTGGCCATTGTGTCGTGTCGTGTCGAGATCTGGACACGAACATGTTGTTCTGACATGGTGCACATTGCCCTGCTACTCGGGGGCAATTACTCCCTGTACACGACACGTGGATACCTAAGATTTGACACAGCCCTAGGGGCAGACACTGACACGAGGTCCTCAAAGTTTGAGACAATCTCGTGTCGTGTTGGACACGCACGAGGCTGTGCATTGATTTTACACTGTTTCGTTCAGCGAATTTTCGTGCACTGATACGTTGTCTAGGACACGCCTGTGCGACTCGACACAGGGATTCAGGGTGTTGGACACGTAGCCTGACACCTGGCGAACACGTGGGTGAGTGCACGAGATGCGATGTGTCCTGTGTCGAGTGTACGACACGCGTGTACTCGTGCACGAGACTGCACTCAATTTCTGTGTCTGTGTTGTGCTCGGTTTGGATTTCTGTGGATTGGACACGTCGTGTCACACTATGGTGGACACGAATTGGATCCTAGGACACATGCACATGTGTGTGTACTATTACCAACCATTAGGAGTTTATTTTAGTTTGATTTATTCATCAGATTTTCCAAATCCCCCAATTCCTGATACATGCCATTCACAGTTTTTCTCTCAGTTTACAATTTGGGCTTTTGCAATCATTTCACCTAGTTTAAATGCTGATTATAGTTGGTTTAAGCCCCTGATATGGACCACCTACTTGTAATCTATATATTGTTCAATTTTTGGGTCTTTGGTTGTGTTTTGATATATGAAATGAGTTTTTTTTTAGTTTGAATAAACATGAACTGAAACTGTCGATTGTTGAACTTAACAGGGTTTCATGATATAGTGTAAACCTGAGGAGTTGATTTGTTGCTAGCTGATTTCTCTATGATTAATTGATTCACTGTTAAGGGGATTCCCTTCTATTTCAAAATCTGAACACACATTTTTTCCTAAGTTTTTGTTCTAACTTTACTTCCTATTTTGAAAATGAGTTGATTGCATTGTGGCTTAATGTGCAAACTAATTTTTCCTGTCACACATGCACTGTTTGTAACATATTCACACATTGAATGACTCTACACACATGTGCCTAACACCCCACCATGTCATACACATTGACACCACTGATTTGCCATGTAACTGAGTCTCAATCGAGAGTGACCTGAAATCGATATAAAACTGACTTCTAAAGTTGAGTTTGAGATACCACATACATGTATATGAACACACCAAGTCACATGACACCAACCTATCCACTGCTATCACACTGTCCTGAACATGGATACACTGATTTTTGTCACATGCCTCCACAGTCACATGACATTTCACCCCCTAAATCTGAAACCTGAGATTGGAATTCCTAATCAAATCATATACACACACACACATTGCCTACACACTATTTTCCTCCCACTCTCACGTGTTCATATTTTTTTTACACACACAACTGAATATTAACTGAGAATCAAATGACTGTTTCAATGATTAAACTGAATTTTGTTTTCAATCCTAGTTTTTCCTATATAATTGTATTTAGAGATTTACATTTATTCCTTCTTGGACTGAACTCAATTGATGTTTGAGTGTCTTGATTTCTCTTACATGTTTGTTAGTTCATTACCATGTAAATCCTTACACTCATTTGAACCTGGAAACAGTCCACACAAACCTAAATTCCTGTCTTAATAAAGCCCCTATAAACAGTCTATTGGCAGCCCTGAAAACCCATTTGGACTGTCCACCTTGTTAGCCATTTGGACAGCTTATAAACTGTCCCAAACCAATCCCGTGTTCAGTCCTATAAGCCCCAATGACAGCCCTATTAGGACACCATTAAGCAGCCCAAAACCTGTCCTTGTTAGTCCTATATTCAGCTTGTATTGGCCTTAGATTCAGCCATATAGGAACCCCACAAATCAGTCCTAATTTTTCCCCACAACCAGTCCCATGGATAGCTCTCACTTAGCCTATATTAGCCCATACATGGACAGCCCCAACCAGCCCCACAAATCAGCCTTTATGCCTTTGTGTGTGTTGTGTAAGCTTGTGTATGTGTGAACCCTATCCTTATGCAAAATTTTGCATAATGCTAACATGTTACACTGTTGGGATAAATCTTCATGTGTAGTAGTTAAATGAGTGAGTTAGCCTTCAGTTTGTATGCATAGAGTTGCACACACCCTTGCCACTGTTTTCCCATTCACTGTTTCACCCTCACACTCTCTCAAGTCACACACACACAAGCCTCACTTCATCACACATTCACACACACACATACTCTTGTAGCTCACACACATTCATGTGACATTCCCACACACACACATATATATATATACACCACATCCCCTTCCTTTTCTCCATATGTGCATCCTATATAATGTGTGTGTTACCATATTGTATATACATAAGTATCCTACCTAATATATCAATGTGTGTATATATATATATATTATATATATAAGTATGGTTGTATGGTATACTTATAGTAGTCTATAGATTATGTATATTTCCATATTATATTATAGACACATCAATATGTGTATTATTTTAGGTATAGATAATGTCATGTGGTTTATGGTTGGCTTAGGCATGGTATAGCCTATTAGCCTATGGCCTATGTGAGTGTCTGTGTGTCAGTGTAGAGTCTAGATTAGAATTGTGTAGTCTTGTTAGACTTAGAATAGACTAGTTAGACTAGTATAGACTAGTTTGACCTAGTTTAACTTCTAGGGTTGACCAGAGTTTACTAAGAGTTGACTTTGGCCTAGATTGACCTAGAATCATGTAGAATACATAGTAAGACTTCATTATGTCATTTTATACTTGTTGTGACTTGTGCTGTTCTGATTAGGAGCCAAACACCTCTCCTCGGACAGTACATTTACTTCAGACGTTCAGATACGAGGCGAGTACATTCTCTGATCATTTCATATCCTGCTTAGAATTATTTTCCTGCATTAAATTACTTTAATTGATACTGGCACGTTGGTCACACGGATTAGTACAATATGGATCCCTCTCTGAGATGTTATCCCTTCAGGGAGCATCGGGTACTCTATGTTTTGTGCGTTTCACTTACATAGCGTATCATATGCTTCTTTGGTTCTTTGATCACTTGTGACATATACCCATATGATCACAGAGTCTTCTTTGAATCCTCATCCCATTTATGAGACTACTATGTACCACCCTTCGGGGGCATATCACCCTTTGGGGGCTTATCACCCTTCGGGGGCATATCACCCTTTGGGGGCTTATCACCTTTCGGAGGCTTATCACCCTTTGGGGGCATATCACCCTTTGGGGGCTTATCACCTTTCGGAGGCTTACCACCCTTCGGGGGCTGTTACATAGAATCATAACATAACCTGGTTGGATCCTTGTGTATTAATTGGGGGTACGGGGGAGTATAAATAGCCATGTGAACAATTCCAAAGTAGAATAGCCATGTACGCCTCTTTAGTATAGCCATGTACAAATCAAGCCGTTCACATGTCGACTTTGTGCTCTAAATCACTAGTCACTGGTAGCTCTTTACTTATAGTAGATATTTCTATTATAGTTCTCTCTCTCTGTTTACATACTGCATTTCTTCAGTATCTATATTTTACTTTACTGCATGATTATATTTTCTAACCTGCTATGAACTGTTGAGATGTATTGTACTCGCTCCTGTCCTGACTGGACCTGTTGAAAATATTACAGAGGAGGAGGAGGAGGCCTGGGAGGATACCTTCTACAGGACAGCTCTAGATGAGGACATCACCCCCACTGCCTAGACTAGTTTAGTTAGGCCTTATCTTAGTTTTATGTTGTCTTGAGACTGTTTAGCTAGACTTTACTTCTGTTCAGAGATGTGGAGTTGTAAATATTCTTTCATATTCAGTAGCTGAGTTATGTACTATGGATATTTGCTGGGATATTATCTTAGACTGTTCTATCTTCTGTATTTTCTTGAGTTCTATATCATATCGTGTTTCTTTCTTCCTTAGTTGTGATTGAGTTCATTTACTGCTTAGTATTATATTGCTAGATGTATGTTGACCTAGGACAGCGTTCTACCGCCGGCACTGTGGCGTAGGCTGAACGTTGTGACGTTCTCGTACCCTCACAGTGGGTGCGGGTCGTGACACTAGTTGTTCCATGTTGTAGAGAATTCAATTTCATACAATTTTGGCTTTTGTTTTGTCGAACTTCTAGTTATACAGAGAAAGTTATGGCCATGACAAGTTTGTACTATTTACCTGCCAGTGAACTAGGGATGTAGACTGTCTTGGCGTATTGGTTCAACCCTTGTCCTTGTCTAGTGTAGGTTTGGGCTACTACCCGATGATAGGCTATGGACCTATGTTACGACACATGTTCCTATGTACCGCTATTGTTTGGGTTTTGTTTCACTCACTCGTATTTTCTTGTGGTACTTGCTATTAGAGGCATGACCCCTTTGGTTTTGTTTGGCCTTATCTGGTACCAGATCCTTTGGATCCAGCATATTTCATCTACACGACGCATACATGCAAGATGGTCGCGGAGGAGCTTGGGTGGGTTTTTTCTTTACCACTCATTATATCATTTTGATTCCTTTGGATATTTAGCTACTAAGCACCTGTTAGCCTATACATTCTTGAGACTCTTTCCTTCACATGATTGTATTATATTAAGACTGCAGCTGACGATGTGATTATATATATTTAATACTGTGCTAGCTTCCTATTTGTTTAGCTAACTTTATGATCATTTTGACAGAGCATTGGGGATGCCTTACTGCTTTATCTTATATGTTCTTATTCATGTTTCTTGTTTTGACTGATTGAGACATAGTACATCCTTGTGAGGCCATAGGCGACTTGTATTGTAGTATATACCCCCATATTTAGGTACAGCCGTGACCATATTATAGAGTACTGGTGTATTCTGTAGTGCATAGCTTGCCGTGTCATACATCCATTCTTCGTATTCCAGTATTGGGATGTGACGAGTTCCTAACTCTACAACAATACCACAATACCCAGGGGCAATTACAGTGCAATTTTACACACTACGGCCATGAGATATGAATAAAGCAAATACAAAGAGTGTATTGAAAAAAATATGTATACAAGAAGATAAGCACGTAAACGAAGAATCAAACCATACATGATCATAAACCAGGCATAGTATGGGAGACAATAATCCTAAGTACATGCTAAGCCACAAACAAAGATGGCGTGATCCTTGAACTAAAACTGCACACAATTGCAGTTTTCTGCACTCTCTATAGGGACAAAAATTCAAAATCGAAATTTTGACCTGTACAAACAATGTAGAATCCTCCAATTTGAGCTCGAGATCGTACCAATTTCAATCCAACATGTAATAAAAAAATTCAATATATGAGATAGTTGTACAAATATTTAATGAAGTTAAAAGAAGTGGATACTATCCACCACCAAGTCAAAATTAAGTAATGTTCCAAGAATTTAACCAAAATCCATATTTATGCTACATCGTAAGCATAAATGAAAATGTACTTCTAAATATTGAAATCTAGCATGTAGGAGCAATCCATAGTGGAGAGTCCACATCATACTCCAAAATTTCTAGAAATAGTGTAAAGTACTATTTTTGGAGTGTCCCCTTCATATTGGCACACAATGACATACTAAAAATAACATACCAAATCCATATTCTAAATTAACCTCCTCTTTTTTCTCTCTTTATTTTTTTTCCATTTTTCCCTCTTGGTGGACCAAGTTGGGTTACTGTTCACAAAATAGGACACGCTTCAAATTTGAAGAGCCTCTTGGATTGCTAGCATTTTTCAAGTGTGGACAAGAGCCCATTATAGTCCCAAGTGCTACAAATTTTGACTAAAACAAAATTGTAGTAATTCAAACTACACCACTCCTACTGTGGATGCTTTAACGTTACTATACACCCTATATCTACTAGTATAAATGTACGTGCGTTGTACATATTTATATGCATGTTAATTTTTTTAAATGAATGAATGATGCTGATGCATTTTTCTTCCATAATTAATGAACTGGAAATTGCTGAGAAGCCCAATTTTGGGGTGGGCTTTTATGAAATGCCCACCCGCTGGATTATTTTTATGAAATGCCCAGAATTAAGTTTTTCCACGTTAAATATTTCAAGATTCTCTCTAGTTGCTATGTATTTACAAAATTTGCCATTATCACAGTTCCAAAAATACTCCTTCGCGCAAATTTGGACATCTATATATAATTATGAATTCGCAATCTCAGATTTGGATTGAGAAATTCGTATTCTTCTTCTTCTTCACGAGAAATTTGAAATTAATTGATATAATCTTTATTAGAGATCGCAAAATCGTTCGTAGTTCACTGTGGTTTTCGTCAGTCGAACGTCGATCATCCTTCATCATCATCGATCATCATCATCATCATCATCTTCGTGGTTTCCGGCGATTAGGTCAATTGTGGATAGAAGATCTTCTTCTTTTCTTTTTATAGATCTTAAAACAAGGTGAGAGTTCAGATCTGTAGAAATTCATCCATCAGCTTGTATATCTCGAAATTTATGCTGAATTTGAATTTGTTATGAAGATTATTAACTTAGAAAATGTTAGTGAGATATTTAATCTTGTTATTTTGTGCGAATAGCATTCTCCGTTATATTTAAACGGAGAATGACAATTACTTCTTATAAAGATCATTATCCGTATGTTTTTATACGGAGAATGAACATTAACCATAAGTTACAGACAGATAATAATCATTCTTCGTTTTACTTTAGACGGAGAATGTCATTCTCCGTTTTACTTTAGACGGAGAATGTCATTATAAGTTGGTTCCAAACGGAGGATATTTATTCTCCGTTATTTTTAGACGGAGAATAATCATTATTAGACGAGAATTTTATTGTTCTATTTGTGACCTCTTATGTTTGTATGTTATCAGGGGGGGAAGATATGGAATCAAGTTGTTTAGTTAACATTTGTTTCAAGGGAGACATAATTTTCTGCCGTGTCACACATGAAAGTACCGTAGATTTTTTAAAGAATAAAGTGTGCGATCGATGGACTTCTTTGGATCCACTTTCCTTCCGTTTCAGGTTTTTGCACTCTGATGGGACTGAACTGTATGTTGAAAGTGATTTTTGGCTTCGCTCATTGGTTGGTGGTTTTAACGGTACTCACGATGTGAGTTTTGATCTATATGTGGAGCAAATATACTCTCAATGTTCTTCATCAACATCTTTTTCTTGTCAAAGCTTTCACATGGGACCTTCGTCTTCCTCTTCTAGTTCTTTGAGTAGATGTTCTCCTAATGTAAAGGACAAACGAGTAGTACAATTTTATGAGGGCTCAACTGAGACAGTGAAGAAGAGAAAATCGGATATATGGCCTGGATCAATTACTGGTGTTGGTCAGATTTTTCTAAATGGTGTTGAAGAAGTTAGGAATGCTGTTAGAAAGGTATGTTTTGAATCTCGTCATCCATTCACATTTTGAAATCTGAGCCGGAGAGGTATACTGTTTGCTGCAAGAATTACAAGACACATGCTTGTTTGTGGAGCTTCCATGCTATATCTATTTCGAAAGATAATCAAATTTTTGAGGTGAAGAGGTATGTGGGAGAACATAATTGTGGAGCTGGCTATATGGATAAAGGTAATCTGGTTGTTCCAGCAAAGTTTGTGAAAAGTTTGGTTAGTGACATTGTTCGGATGCATCCTAAAAAGTCTGCAAAATCTGTTGTCGATGATTTCAAGGTCGATTACGGCTTATCTGTTATATATGGACAGGCATACCACGGAATTAGGCTGGTGCACCAGGAAATGTACGGAGATGATGTTAGATCTTACAGTGACTTGTGTTGGTATGTCAACAAGGTAAAGGAAACCAATAATGGTTCCGTTATCGACTTCCAGAAAGATGATTCATCAATGAGGTTTGAGCGGCTTTTTCTTTCATATGGGGCTTGCGTAGAAGGCTTTCAATATTGTCGTCCGATGCTATATTTGGATGCTACTTTCCTTACAGGTAGGTTTAGAGGATGTTTGATGTCTGCTACAGCAAAGAATGGTAACCAACAGTTCTACCCTATTGCATACGGTATAGTCTCAGGCGAAGATGGCGATAATTGGGAATGGTTCCTTAGAAATCTAAAGAATATTGTTGGATGTAGTAGGCGTATTGTTTTTCTTTCGGATCAAGGCACCGGTCTAGTTTCTGAAGTCCCTAAAGTGTTTCCTAATGATTATCATAGCTATTGCTATTATCACATGAAGAATAACATACCGCTGAAAGAGAAAGGAAATGAAAGAGTGTATCCGCATGTACTTGAAGCTTGGAGGCAAGCAGTATATGCTCTAACTCCAGGTGTGTTAATGAGACAGATATATGCACATTTTCTATGCATTTACCATTAATTTAACAAGGAAAATGACCATTCTCCGCGTCAGAAAGACGGAGAATAGTCATTCTCCGTGTGTTTTAACACGGAGAATGTCCATTCTCCATCCTGCATAGAACGGAGAATAGCATTCTCCGTTAGCTTTTGAACGGAGAATGGTATTATCCGTCTTGCATAGAACGAAGAATATCATTATCCGTTAGCTTTTGAACGGAGAATGACTATTATCCTTATGAGAATGTACTTATTTTTAATAATTTTGTGAATTGACCTAATTCTTTATTAATTATTTGTTTTTCTGTATAAAGGTGGGTATAGACAAGCAATCAAAAAGATTTATGATCTGAATTGTGGTCATGTTGTGAATTGGATGAATAAACAAAAACCTGAACACTGGTCAAACGCATTCTTCCCGGGATGTAGATACGGTGAGGTTGCTTCTAGTTGTGCAGAGTCATTCAATGCATGGATAAAGGCTGAGAAGAAATTGCCTATATCAGCAATTGTAAATGTCATCCGTGTGAAGATGATGAAGATGATTTCGGATCGCCACAAGGATGCAATTGGTTTGAATAGCAAATTGACTCCATACGCTGAGGATATACTGAAGCAGCTTACAGATGATGGCATGTGTTATAGGGTATATCGGTCCGGTGATTTCGAATTTGAGGTGATCGCAGATACTTCCTCCCATATGGTGAATCTTCTTGATTGTCATTGTAGTTGTCGTAGATGAAAGGTATATGGATTCCCATGCAGCCATGTAATACAATGCATCAGAGTTGGTTCAGATAAATCTGTTTACGACTTTGTGGAGCAGTATTGGACATCAGATTATTACCGAAAGTTATATTCATGTGATATTCGTCCAGTTCCAGATTGTGAAAAACAGTTTGAAAATAATCCCACTGATGTTGTTCTACCCCCTGTTCCGAAACGTGGTCCTGGACGACCAAAAGCGGACCGTTACAAGAGCAAATATGAAAACAAGGGAAAAGAGAAGAGAAAGATAAGGTGCCAGAATTGTTTTAAATTATGCAATCACAATCGCAGCACTTATCCTCTGCCTCCACGTGCTGCTACGGTGGTCGAGGGGGCAGCGCCCCCTCGTTAATACATACACATATATTCCTTCTTTTATATAACTGGAAATTGTTTTTTGAATACATATCTTACATTTTTTGATATCAATGGTAATAGTTTGAACTCTGTGTATTTGATGTTTCACATATATATTAACAGCATAAGAACTTATTATCCTTTATACTCTCTGACTTTATAATGTATTGAATGACCATTCTCCGTGTGTTTTAACACGGAGAATAATTATTCTCTGTTTTAGATACACGGAGAATGGCCATTTTAAGGTCGAAATACACAGAAAGGGCATTCTCCGTTTCAAAATATACGGAGAATGATATTCTCCGTCTATTTTGACGCGGAGAATGACATTCTCCGTTTTATATACACGGAGAATGGTTATTTATAAGTCAAAATACAAAGATAATGTAATTGTCCGTGTATTTTAAGACGGAGAATGGCATTATCCGTCTATTTTGACATGGAGAATGACATTCTTCGTCTATTTTGACACGGACAATGTTCATTTCTAGGTCAAAAAACACAGAAAATGTCATACTCCGTGTATTTTAACACGGAGAATGCTCATTCTCTGTGTATTTGATGTTTCACATATATATTGACAGCATAAGAACTTATTATCCTTTATACTCTCTGACTTTATAATGTATTGAATGACCATTCTCCGTGTGTTTTAACACGGAGAATAATCATTCTCCGTTTTAGATACACAGAGAATGGCCATTTTAAGGTCGAAATACACAGAAAGGGCATTCTCCGTTTCAAAATATACGGAGAATGATATTCTCCGTCTATTTTGACGCGGAGAACGACATTCTTCGTTTTATATACACGGAGAATGGTTATTTATAAGTCAAAATACAAAGATAATGTAATTGTCCGTGTATTTTAAGACGGAGAATGGCATTATCCGTCTATTTTGACATGGAGAATGACATTCTCCGTCTATTTTGACACGGACAATGTTCATTTCTAGGTCAAAAAACACAGAAAATGTCATACTCCGTGTATTTTAACACGGAGAATGCTCATTCTCTGTGTATTTGATGTTTCACATATATATTGACAGCATAAGAACTTATTATCCTTTATACTCTCTGACTTTATAATGTATTGAATGACCATTCTCCGTGTGTTTTAACACGGAGAATAATCATTCTACGTTTTAGATACACGGAGAATGGCCATTTTAAGGTCGAAATACACAGAAAGGGCATTCTCCGTTTCAAAATATACGGAGAATGATATTCTCCGTCTATTTTGACGCGGAGAATGACATTCTCCGTTTTATATACACGGAGAATGGTTATTTATAAGTCAAAATACAAAGATAATGTAATTGTCCGTGTATTTTAAGACGGAGAATGGCATTATCCGTCTATTTTGACATGGAGAATGACATTCTCCGTCTATTTTGACACGGACAATGTTCATTTCTAGGTCAAAAAACACAGAAAATGTCATACTCCGTATATTTTAACACGGAGAATGCTCATTCTCTGTGTATTTGATGTTTCACATATATATTGACAGCATAAGAACTTATTATCCTTTATACTCTCTGACTTTATAATGTATTGAATGACCATTCTCCGTGTGTTTTAACACGGAGAATAATCATTCTCCGTTTTAGATACACGGAGAATGGCCATTTTAAGGTCGAAATACACAGAAAGGGCATTCTCCGTTTCAAAATATACGGAGAATGATATTCTCCGTCTATTTTGACGCGGAGAATGACATTCTCCGTTTTATATACACGGAGAATGGTTATTTATAAGTCAAAATACAAAGATAATGTAATTGTCCGTGTATTTTAAGACGGAGAATGGCTTTTGACACGGAGAATGACATTCTTCGTCTATTTTGACACGGACAATGTTCATTTCTAGGTCAAAAAACACAAAAAATGTCATACTCCGTGTATTTTAACACGGAGAATGCTCATTCTCCGCGTTAGTAAGACGGAGAATGTTCATTCTCAGGACAAAATACACAGAAAATGCTATTCTCCGTGTGTTTTGACACGGAGAATGAGCATTCTCCGTCTCATATTAAACGGAGAATGTCTATTTCTAGTTCCAAATACACAGAGAATGACATTATAGGTTTGCATTAACACAGATAATGACATTATAGGTTTGAATCAAACAACAGAACTTTAACAAAACAGATTTACATATATAGAACAATGTAAATTAGTCGAAAAATTGAATTTCATTACAAAGGACAACAAATACATTACAAAAGAAACCTGACAAACAGAATATATATAAGGAATTTGTTAGCCAATTTACATTGTCATTTTCTTTTATGGTACAAAAGGAACTGCACAGTCACTCATAAGCAAAAGCTTAGCCAAATTTAACCTTCTCTTTACAATAATATCGTGAGCTGCTTTGTTTGTTCTCTTTGGTAAATCAAATGGAGCTTTCGACAACTTTTCAATATAATATGCAACATACAGCAGGCAGCTGGGCAATCTTTGCTATGGGCAATCTTTGCAAACCTTGAGCTCTGATGTTTCATATTCCGGGATTGCTGGGATTTGATTCCTCATCAATGCAATCTTATTTATTATAATTGGCTCGATTTTATTCTTCATGTATTTTGCATCCTCGATTCCCTTAGCGCCCGTATTTTTCCGCAATGAGTTGTAGTGCGTCCAAACATAGGAGCTGAAGTTGAATGCCAGCAGTGTATAGTATTTATTATCCACACGAAAGAGTGGCACGAATAGCCATTCAATGTCATCCTCCAGCTCCATGATAAAATCTTCTATATCAGTTTTGAAATTGTACTTTGCTCCAGATGTTGGATTTTCTTCATCGACATACTGGACAGTACTCTGTTTTCCAGAAGGAAAAAAAACAAAAAATAACATCATGAGTTAGTTTTTTACAACACTATTAGTAGCTGTACACATTAATATTTATTTTCAGTTTTGATTCTTACCAATGAATGGGGCATCATGATTGCAGACCATTTACATTGTGCACCCTGCGAGCTTGACTGAATGTTCTGCCTTAATTCGGCTTGAAATTCGTTCATAAGCTTTATTAAGTAGTTCATAACACTGGCTTCTATTTCATCCTCATTTAGTATGTCTTGAAAATCTTTAGCATTTAACAACATGCCGACATCATTGTTTCTTCTTCTTATTTTACAATTTTCTGGAGCATTTGGAATGTACATGTATACATTATCACTGCACATAAATTTAGTTTCGATTATGTTAATAATATAGGCTAATGATATAAATGCATAAAAAATAACTCCAATAGAGAATGATCATTCTCCGTTATGAATTGGACGGAGAATGTATATTCTCCGTTTTAAATGGGACAGAGAATGATCATTCTCCGTTATGAATTGGACGGAGAATGCCATTCTCCGTTTTAAATGGGACGGAGAATATCATTCTCCGTTATGGATGGACGGAGAATGTCATTCTCCGTTATGAATTGGACGGAGAATGTCATTCTCCGTTTTAAATGAGACGGAGAATGATCATTCTTCCTTGTGAATTGTACAGAAATTGATTCAAGTTTAGAATACTTACGTTGGAGACATCCTTCTTGGGTATACGATGCTCCTGTATAGTTGCTTCAGCTGATCGTCTGCAAGGTTCTAAATTCTGAGCTTTGGATATTACATCAGCATTTTTCCCTCTTTAACCAGCTTGGCTGTTTGAGGAGATTCTTCTTCAAGTTCTTCAAGAGCTGACATCTCATTTTTATTGTCTACCTTCTCGGGACTGGAATGAGCTTTTTTTTTCCCACCAGGAGCTACTTTCTTACTGGGACTGGAAGGAGCTTTTCTTTTCCGACCAGGAGCTGCCTTCTTACTTGTTGTAGCATCAGATGTTTTCTTCTTTTCCAATGTAGTAAAATCATCATCCGCTGCAGCATTTGATTGTTTTTTAGTCCCAGCAGGTTCTCTTGCTCTTGTGTAATGCTTTTGGGGAACTGCTTGAGTCTCCCCACTTTGCAATGCTTTAGCCATTGCTTCGAGGTTAACAATTGTATCATTCTTCTGTTTGATTTCGTCATTCAACGATGCAACTTCCTCTAGAAGTTTGTTGTTATCATTACTGAGCTTTTCATTCTCTTTTTTGAGATCCTCTGTCATTTTTTGAGATCCTCTGTCATTTTTACTGATATAAAAAACAAACAACAACAAGAGGTATGATGTCAATATTATATAATCTTCTTTTTAAAAATAATGAAAAATATTATTATCCGTTTACTTTAATCCGGAGAATGTCCATTCTCCGTGTCAAATTAAACGGAGAATGACCATTCTCTGTTAGACTTACAAGAAGAAAGGTCATTCTCCGGGTCAAAATAGACGGAGAATGTCATTCTCCGTGTCAAAATAGACGGAGAACGTCATTCTCCGTGTCAAAACAGACGGAGAATGACCATTCTCTGTTAGACTTACAAGGAGAAAGGTCATTCTCCGGGTCAAAATAGACGGAGAATGCCATTCTCCGTGTCAAAATAGACGGAGAACGTCATTCTCCGCGTCAAAACAGACGGAGAATGTCATTCTCCGTGTCAAAAAAGACGGAGAATGTCATTCTCCGCGTCAAAATAGACGGAGAATGTCATTCTCCGTATTAAGCTAAACGGAGAATGGCTATTTCTATGTCAAAATACATAAAATGTCATTCTCCGTATTAAAATACTAGCAGAGAATGTCATTCTCCGTATTAAAATACACGGAGAATGTCATTCTAAGTGTGTTTCAACACGGAGAATGACATTCTCCGTGTTAGAAACACACGGAGAATGGCATTTTCTAGGTCAAAACACACAGAAAACGTCATTCTCCGTGTACTTTGACACGGAGAATGGTCATTCTCCTTGTTAGATACAGATAATTACAGATTAAAATAGACAAAAAATAGAAAATTTTACCTTTTAGAAGTAGCTCTTCAACACGTTGACGAAGCTTCTCATTATCAGCAGAAAGCTCAGATTTCTGCTTTCTCAGGGAGTCTAGTTCCTGTTCCGACCCCTGTGCCTCCAGTTCTTCAACTTTCTTACGGAGTTTCTCATTATCATCAATAAGGAGCGATTTCTCGTTCCTTAAAGAGTCTAACTCTTTTTCCAAGCCATCAGTAACGAGCCCCACAGCACGTTGTTGGGCTACATCTGCCTCTAGTTGCTGGGCTCTTTCTTGGAGTTGCTCATTCTCAGCGATAAGCTAAGATTTCTCCTGCAAGACACGCAACATATCTATATTATCAGCTGTATTTGTTGCTGGTGCTTGGGCTTCATTTTGTTGTTCTTCTTGACCAACAGAATTATCTACATCTTCTATACAGTGCTGCTCTGCTGGGACTTCTACTTCTTCAACATTCAATGCAACAAGATTTTTGAATATCAAATCCGAATTCATTTGAGCACCTTGATATTCATTTTTGAGGAAGATCAAGATTCTATTCCCATCCCATGTATCGAATCTCGGAGATGCGATTGTTGGTTTGTACTTCCTCTCTATCAGTTGACTGTGCTCTGCAAACCAATACAAGAAGTATATCGTACAACCTTCAATCTTCTTGTACAATATCTCAACATCACCATCTTCATCTTTTGTAACAGCCCTCTTTATGCTGTCCATGACGTACCCCAGAATTATCCGTGGCCAACAGATGCTTTTTATAACATCTGTGCTCTCCACTAGAGCGAAGAACTTGTACGGCAAGTTTGACCCACCTATTCTGGTGAAGAATGCTGTTTGGCACAAGTTGAATACTATTAACTTGGCCAATTCATCAGGACTTGTATTTCTGTCCCCCAACAGCTCTAAGATCCTTTTCTTAACTTCTGCGTTTGATACTTCAGCATTTTTTCCCTTGGAATTTGTCAGCAGTCTTTTGAAGTGTTGTGTACACATGCTGAATGAGTCTGCTGGTGGGGGGGTCTTCTGTTTTTCAGTGATGATCTTTAAATACTTCTCATCAACTTCATTGTTATCATTCATTGGCAGACCGAAAATGGTGGCCATCTCATCAGCAGTTGGTGCTACCTTGATACTGCTGCTCAATTGGAAATATCCAATGCCATCTTCTTCCAAATAAGTCCCCATCAAGTTCTCCAGACCTTGTGTGACTTTAGATAGTTCTGTCTTTTTCACCTTGGATCTGTAGAATACATCTACGAAATTGTAGAATCCAACATTCTTCAAGCTTTCAACAACTGCTTCAGGCAAATGGCCAAACTTTTCCTTCACCTCATCCATAAGAGAGAGTATTGGGGTGAATGTTGCACGGAAAAGTCTTTCTTCTTTGTTCCTGACAGTTTTTTTCCTAAAAAAACAACAATTAGGTTTACGTCAACATTCTTCTTTATTATAATAAGGAGAAAGCCATTCTCCGTTTTATATGAGACGGAGAATGTAATTCTCCGTGTCAAAATAGACGGAGAATGGCATTCTCCGTTTTGTATTAACACGGAGAATGCCATTCTCCGTGTCAAAAAAGACGGAGAATGTCATTCTCCGTTTGTATTAAAACGGAGAATGGCGTTCTCCGTTTTGTATTAACACGGAGAATGATCATCTCTAGGTCAACATACAAGGGAAAATGGCATTCTCCGCGTGTTTTAAAACGGAGAATGACATTCTCCGTGTCAGTAAGACGGAGAATGCTCACTCTCTAGGTCAAAATACAAAGAGAATGGCATTCTCCGTCTATTTTGACCCGGAGAATGTTCATTTCTCTAGGTTAATGCGAGGGAGAATGCCATTCTCCGTCTATTTTGACCCGGAGAATGACATTCTCTGCGTCAGTAAGACGGAGAATGTTCATTCTATAGGTCAAAAACACAGAAAATGTCATTCTCCGTTTTGTATTAACACGGAGAATGCTCGTTCTTTTGGTCAAAATACAAGGGAGGACGCCATTCTCCCTTGTATTTTAAAACGGAGAATGCCATTCTCCGCGTCAGTAAGACGAAAAATGACATCCTCTAGGTCAAAATACAAGGAGAATGGCATTCTCCGTCTATTTTGAAACGGAGAATGATATTCTCCGTCTCATATTAGACGGAGAATGCTCGTTCTTTAGATCAAATACAAGAGAACGTCATTCTCCGTGTCAAAATAGACGGAGAATGTCATTCTCCTTGTATTTTGACACGAAGAATAGTTTTCTCTGTGTCAAAATAGACGGAGAATGGCGTTCTCCGTTTTGTATTAACACGGGGAATGATTATCTCTAGGTCAACATACAAGGGAAAATGGCATTCTCCGCGTGTTTTAAAACGGAGAATGACATTCTCCGTGTCAGTAAGACGGAGAATGCTCACTCTCTAGGTCAAAATACAAAGAGAATGGCATTCTCCGTCTATTTTGACCCGGAGAATGTTCATTTCTCTAGGTTAATACGAGGGAGAATGCCATTCTCCGTCTATTTTGACCCGGAGAATGACATTCTCGCGTCAGTAAGACGGATAATGTTCATTCTATAGGTCAAAAACACAGAAAATGCCATTCTCCATTTTGTATTAACACGGAGAATGCTCGTTCTTTTGGTCAAAATACAAGGGAGGACGCCATTCTCCCTTGTATTTTAAAACGGAGAATGCCATTCTCCGCGTCAGTAAGACGGAAAATGACATTCTCTAGGTCAAAATACAAGGAGAATGGCATTCTCCGTCTATTTTGAAACGGAGAATGATATTCTCCGTCTCATATTAGACGGAGAATGCTCGTTCTTTAGATCAAAATACAAGAGAACGTCATTCTCCGTGTCAAAATAGACGGAGAATGTCATTCTCCTTGTATTTTGACACAGAGAATGGTTTTCTCTGTGTCAAAATAGACGGAGAATGGCGTTCTCCGTTTTGTATTAACACGGGAAATGATCATCTCTAGGTCAACATACAAGGGAAAATGGCATTCTTCGCGTGTTTTAAAACGGAGAATGACATTCTCCGTGTCAGTAAGACGGAGAATGCTCACTCTCTAGGTCAAAATACAAAGAGAATGGCATTCTCCGTCTATTTTGACCCGGAGAATGTTTATTTCTCTAGGTTAATGCGAGGGAGAATGCCATTCTCCGTCTATTTTGACCCGGAGAATGACATTCTCCGCGTCAGTAAGACGGAGAATGTTTATTCTATAGGTCAAAAACACAGAAAATGCCATTCTCCGTTTTGTATTAACACGGAGAATGCTCGTTCTCCGTTTTAAAATAGACGGATAATGGCATTTCTAGTTCAAATGACACAGAAAGGGCATCCTCCGTGTATTTTATAGACGGAGAATGATCATTTTCATTTGCCGCGTCAATATAAACGGAGAATGAACAAGACTCAAAGTTTTACCTTTTTTCTTCCCTTCTTCTTGATCTTCTTCTTCTCCCCCTGCTACTTCTTGTTCTTGTTGTTCTCCTGCTTCTTGTTCTTCTACTGCTTCTTGCACTTCTTTTTCTTTTGGAGCATTTCGTCTACGAGCAACCTTACTCAAAGTTTTACCTTTTTTCTTCCATTTTTCTTGATCTTCTTCTTCTTCCCCTGCTACTTCTTGTTCTTGTTGTTCTCCTGCTTCTTGCACTTCTTTTTCTTTTGGAGCATTTCGTCTACGAGCAACCTTCTTAAATTTCTTCCCTCCTTTCTCTTGTTTTCCAACAACTACTTCTTCTCCTTCTTCTCTAACTCGGTCTACATCCATTGCTGATGATTGCGACATTGTGATGGAGATTCGCTGGCGATTTTTTGTAAGAAATTTCTAAGATTTTTGGAGGAGATGACCTAAAATCGCAAGCGAACAGAGTATGGAAGAGGAGGGAGCGATAGAAACACTTTTTTGAAGAGTCTCTTGGTTTTGTATCTTCTGGAATCGAACCGTTTTTCTGAAGAGTTGCTGGGTTTGTTGATATTCTTAATAAATTAGAAGGGCAAAAGGGTCATGCCGTGCCCTTTTATATATTTTTAAGTTAATGCTGGGCACGCGATGAAAGTTTATTTTGGGGTGGGTTTTTCATAAAACTTTTTAAATTTTTGGGCATTTCATAAATTTTCCCATTAATGAATGCATCAATTTAATTCTTCTAAATGAATGAATGATGCTAATGAGACTTACATCAATGCTTAAGAATCTTTAAGAGCTTTAACGAAGCACTATAGTTAATGAATGCATTCTACCTAGATATCCCTTCAAACTTTTTTTAATTAGTAGATATATTAAAGGACATTTTTGGAAAGAAAACTTTCACGATGAAACCTACTTTTCTTATTATATAATAGAATAGATGAATAATGTTAATAAGCTTTAACAACTTTACATGGATACCCTTCTAACTTTAATTAAACTTTTTAATTAGTAAATATATTGAAGGGTATTTTTGGAAAAAAAAAATTTATGGTGAAGCCTACTTTTCTTCTTAGGAGCTGTTTGGTAAACAGGAATTGGGACTGGATTTGGTCAAAATCCTGGATTTTGGGTTGAACTTGGCAAATTTTTTGTTTGGTTCGGTTGGAATTTGGGATGGAAAGTTGGGATAATAGGTATATCTCAGTTTCCGTCCCCTGCTGTTATGCCCTAATTCAATTTCCTAATATTAATATTAACAACAAATGATAATAATAATAATAATAATAATAATAATAATAATAATAATAATAATAATAATAATAAATTTATTAAATATTTTTATATAAATTTTGCATTGTGACCCCTAGATAAAATGTGCAATTTCATTAATGGGTATGCCACCTCATGTGGCTATGTGGCAACCATTGGGTCTAGGTAACACCAAATAAGCCTAGGTGTCATTTACCTAGGATATGCGGCACTAGCTAGTGCCACATGGCAACTTGCATGAAGAGAGGACTCTTTCTTATTGCCACATAACTCCTCTTTCATTTCTTCTTCAACCCCTTCTCTCTCCTTTCCTCTTCACTCTTCCTCCTCTCTATTCTACTTCCCCTTTCCTCTTCTCCTCCCCCTCTCCTTCTTCTACTGCTGCTGCTGCTATTGCTACCGCTGCTGCTGCTGCGGCGGCCACCGCCGTCGCCACCACTGCCGCCGCCGCCGGCCACGTCCCGCCAACACCACTCCACTTCCTCCTCCTCCACCTTCAACCTAAGTAAGAATTCATTCTTCACTAATTTCAAAACCTAGGTCAAAACTTGTTTATATATATATATATATATATATATATATATATATATATATATATATATATATATATATATATATATATATATACATATATGAATATATATGAAAATTGAATCTTTTATTTGGGTTATGTTAGGGAAAAATTGGGAGAAAACCTAGGTCATCTTCAACAAAGGCAAGTCCTCCCTTCCTCTTTTAAATTTCCAGCATAAAATTCTTAGAACAATTTATGCATGTTTTAGAACAGAAATCTTGGGATTTTAATCTCAATTTTATTAGCTTAATTTCTGAATTTAGGAGTATATAGCCTTCTTGACATAAATTTTCTTATGTCAAAATTTTTGAATGCTATTAGTAGATGGGATTTTCCATTTCATTTAACATTTGCTTTATATATCATTTTGTATTTATTCTGAATGTTCAGTTAGTTTGAGGCTTCAAGTCCATTTTCTTATGCATTTAAAATAAGTGATCCTCTTAAACACGATTATATTTATATGATATATATGTGTTAAGTTTGTATGATACCATGAGTGCATAAACAAAGTTGCTACACACACACGGCATAAATATTGCTAGAATAAGGACATATGATATGAGATTTGGGTATTTTTAGATAGGTAAGATAGAGTCATTCATATTGCACGAATGAGGACATGCGGGTACATATGTTATTTTCTAGTATCCAACATAACCTAGTATAGTTGAAGCGGGAGGCCAGTCCCTAACTTCATCCTTGATGATTTCCAAAATTGTGCCATCAAGGCTGGGATCACCGATCTTCACAGTCTCGACATGGAGATGACTTGGAACAATCAGTCCACAGAGAATCGAATCGAATCAAAACTCGACAGGGTGTTAAGTAACAACCTTTGGTTTAATTCCTTCCCTAACATTGGTGTTACAGGTCATCCGTATGGGACTAGTGATCACTCTCCGTTCACTGTGGATTTTCTAGCGGCTCAAGACATTATTCCCCTCCATTCAAATATTACAACTCTTGGGCTCTCATTGATGGATACTCTGAAGCTGTACAAGATGGTTGGCGCTCTCAGTCCTCTGGGTACAGCCAATATCGACTGATTTCGAAGCTCAAGTGCGTCAAAACAAGTCTCAAGACGTGGCTCGACAGAACTCCGAAGACTTCTCTAAGCGAGATCAGCAAGCAGCTTGAGGAGGTCCAACGTAGCAATCAGGGCTCTTCCACTAGGGACAGTCTGATTCTCGAATCCAAGCTGAAGGAGCAGGTCAGCAAGCTAAGTATGATCGAGGAAATCAACCTGAAGCAGAAGGCCAAATGTGATTGGCTCAGGGAAGGAGATAGCTGCACTAAGTTCTTCCACGGGATCGTGAAGGCGAGACGGAGCTGCAACCAAATCGCCATGCTCATTGGGAAGAATGGAAAGAGGGTTGACAATCCATAGATATAGAGGAAGAGGTCGTCGACTTCTTCACAGCCCTCTACAATGGGGACGATTCTAAGTGGGCCCCTCCCCCGGTCGTCTGCAAGAGATTCATCACTGAAGAGGCCAATACTGGGCTTCACGAAGTCATCTCGCTCAAGGAGCTTGAGGACATTGTTCTCTCGTCCAAACCCAACAAGTCACTGGGCCCAGACGGCTTCTCGGCGGGATTCTTTATCAGGCATTGGTATTCAGTGAAAATCCTCATCCTCAAAGCTGTTTGCCATTAAAATCTTTGAATTGGAATTTCAATCACAAACAAAACAGTGTTACAATATAGGACTTAGACGTAGTTCTAGGAGTACACTTTTGTTTTTATCTTGGTACTTGTATCGATGGAGCGAGTGGTAATGCGTTGACTCCGTTGACGATCTGACGACGATTTTAGATTCTCTGAAGGTCTGGGTTGCTCTGGATGCCGGAGCTTACGGAAGGGAAGAAGACGTTAAGTGTCTCTTCCGATCTCTATGAGTGGACATGCGTCTCTGTAACTCTGATGATCTCGTTCTTTGTCTTTGTCTCTATGTCTGTGTGGAAGAAGAAAATGATCCCTCTATTTATAAGCAGCAGGTTGAGCTGCTCATGCGCGTATATGTCGGATGCGCTTGGTCATGGGAATGCCACGTGGCTGATGCTGGCGGGGGCGCATGGTTGATGCGCCCTAATTTTGGGATTGAATCCTTCCTGTGGCCTGTGGTGCTGCGGAAGAGCTGACACGTGGCGACTGAGAGGATTCTTCGGTTGCTGAGATCTTGGATAGTTAGCACCCCTTCGTGGACTGAACTGAGTCGAATGACACGTGGCGTATGTCCGTGGCTGATGAGCTGCGCCTGGGATCTGGCGCATGAGGAGATTTAGCTCGTAATCTTTAGGAATCACGAACCAGTCTGGGCGCATGGCTTTTGAGGCACATATTTTGGTCACATAGCTGGGGAGGCACATGCAGCGACTTGACTTCTGTGATCAGAAGTAAGTCAGAGGCGCATGGCTTTTGAGGCACATGCAAATCTTCGGGCGCATGGCTGCGGAGGCGCATGCGAGTGGTTAGTCGGCCACGTAGCTTGTAACCGACAGATGAGAGTAATGATGCGGCTGACGTCAGCAGCGCTTCATTTTCTGCAAAAGCTGCTGCCGCTCTGTCATCGAGGCATTGTTGTTGTCGTCTCAGACTTCAGCATTTAATGCTTTTTGATGGGCGATGAGCTTTTGAGTGGACGCATTGCTCTGCGTTCTTCTAGGCGCATAGGGATGCGTAGGGCACATCCTTACGAGGCGCTTGGTACTGATGGGCGCGTCTGTATGATGCACGGGATCTGATTGACGCGTCTGTTGCATGGTGCATCTTTATTGGTCCAACTGTTGGGTTCCCAATGTTTTGATTGTGCATGTTGACTGGACTGATTTTGAAGGGATAGGTTCATCACCATGAATACAAATTTATTGCATAGAATTCAGAGAGCCCGCCACTTGGCGTATGGGTTTGATCTGCCTGGCCTATAAATAGCAGCAAGGAGAGAGTTTGTTTCTCGTTCTCTCCCGTCTTCCCGAATAGAGATGAACTTCTTCGCTCGAGTACATTCCGTTGATAGGATGCTCCCGAGGGTGAAGATGCGTCGAGTTGTCTTCATACACACTCGTGAAGGTGACTGTTACATCCAAAAGTCGGGATCGCCCGACGCAGGCCGAAAGTGCCTGTTGTATCCAAAGATCGGGACGTTCGAGTACCATCTTCGTTATGCTGGAAGAGCCACAGATCGAAATTGTAGTGCTCCCATCTTCCTTGGGCTTTGGAGAGCTCTTCCTCCAGCTAGAGTGTGGTTGATCGCCCGCTCTTGTTATGCTCAATAACTGCTTCATTAGCCGAAGCACTTGATCGGGTCGAAGTAGGGCGCATATGCCATACTGAGACGCTGAAGAGATGCGCCTGATTGAGACACCAAAGTGATGCGCGTGGCTGAGACGCTGAAAATATGTGCCTGATTGAGACACCAAAGAGATGCGCCTAGCTGAGACGCTGAAGAGATGCGCCTAGCTGAGACGCTGAAGAGATGCGCCTGACTGAGACGCGCCTGGATGAAGCGTAGCTTTAGGCGTTTTTTGATTTCTTCTTCGTAAAAAGAGTCTTTTATGTAAAAAGAGTCTTCTATGTAAAAAGAGTCTTTAATCATGTAACAGACTTTTATGAAATAAGAAGCCCATTTATGCTGCTACTTTTTTACTGTTTTATGATATTCTCGGCCCATGTTGACTTGGGTAGTTAATGCGCCTGAAATTTTCATGCTTCTACAAGACCCCCTTCAAAGTTTTTGAAACTTTCTGAAGTTTTGGAATACTTTGAATAAGAAGCATGGTGGTGTCTTCAATGGAGGCGCATGACTGTTCGGGGCGCATGATTGCTCTGCGCATCTGTTGATGAGACGCACGCTCCTCTCAGTTTTAAATGCCAATGATAACGCTTTTGAAATAAACGAAAAGATTAATGATGATCTTTTGGATATCCGCCATTATCATTTTGCAGAACCCCAAGTGGCGGCTGACGTCACGCTTTTATCGGTTCACGCGTATGACCAAGCCTATAAATAGGTGTCTGGTGGAGAGAGAGAGTCCTTCCTCTCTTTGCTTCCTTCTTTTTTAGAGTTCTTCTTTCAAGAAACCCTAACTTCTTTTAAGAGATGGCTCCCAAAACTCCTCGCGGTGGTGCTGGCCGACGGCGAAGGAAAGGAAAAGAGCCTGCGACGGTCGACGTTGATGATGTCCCCAGAACGCCCGTCGACGTTCGGCCGGCGGCGATTGGTAGGTTTCGTCATTATTTGCCGCACCTTTCTGTGCTTACGTAAAAAAAAATTTAGAACTCACATACGTCGACGCGCATGGACCTCGAGTCGTGATGATGTGCTGAAGCTTCTCGCTGATGCGCATGGACTTCGAGTCCTGATGATGCGCTGAAGCTTCTTGCTGATGCGCATGGACTTCGAGTCCTGATGATGCACTGAAGCTTCTTGCTGATACGCATGGACTTCGAGTCCTGATGATGCGCTGAAGCTTCTTGCCGATGCGCATGGACTTCGAGTCCTGATGATGCGCTGAAGCTTTTTTTCAGATGCGCCTGAGCCTTGGTTCAGTGTATGCGCTTCTGATAAGAACGCGGCTCAGATATTTTGTCGTTTTAACATATCTGAGTCTTTGTCATCTTTCCCTGACCGCCAGTTTCGATGACCGTCCCGCTTTTGAACGAAGTGCTTCTAGATGCTGCTCTCTGTCAGATGGGGGTTGACTATAACGAGGAGGTGATAAATCCTGTCCGAGCTGCCATCATGCTGGATCAGCCTCCTGAGAGAATGACCCAAATCTGGGAACAACAGTATGCGTTCCTCCAACAGATGATGGAGCGTGGCAGTTTGAAATCTGCCGTTTCTAATAATATGACTTTCTTGAAGCCTGAGTTCCTGTTTGGGGATCGCCTCACTTCTACTGAAGCGAAGGTATTGAGGATCAAGGAAGATTGGTTCTTCACAGCCAAAGAGGTGCACATGTCCATTAAGCAGCTCGAGCGTCAATGGCCTTTGACAGCTTTCTGTCGCCTTGCTTCCAAGAGGAGGATGACATGGGAGCTAACCCCGTCTCAGGGGGAGCGGTGGCGGACATCATCAGGATTGATGTTACCTCGAACCAGAGGGATACTTTGGCCGCCATGCGGGTTGGGCCTTCTTTCACCAGGCGAACTCTGCGTCCTGGGAGTATTTATAGTGACGTCCCTACCGACACTTTTTCCTTTGGTGCTTCGACTTTCGTAAATCGTATGCTGTCATCGAAGAGGTCGTACCCGTAGGGTGAATTTCGGGTAGAGGGTTGGTGTCATTATGTATCCAAGTGGGACAGGCGGACACTCTGGGTTCTGACGAAGTTTCAAACCGAACTTAGGGAGATTGGGCTGACTGCCGCTATCCGTGCCACCCAGGCGGGGATCGACATAAACAGGCATATGTTCCTTGCGCTCCTTGAGATGTTTAATACCCAGACTGGGACCTTCTTCACTCCGGTGGGGGAACTAGGACTTGTACTTCATGAAATGTATGAGGTATCGAGGCTTCCTTGGGGATCAAAACCCTATGAGGAGTACTTCCCGACTAACGAGGAGTTCCAAGTCCTGGGGGACAAAGAAGAGGAGATGATGGCTGTCTTCAAAGAAGTGGTGAGTCATCACTATTATATGCAGAAGAAGGATAAGGGCGGGGCGCAGCCCCATATGACTGCTTGGAGGGATTGTGTCTTTGAGCAAGACAAGGAGGATCCCTCTCGGTTCACGACTCCGCCAGCTCTCTCCAGTACTGAAGTGATCTCCGAAATGAGCAGACTACATGAGAAGAGTCCCCCCGAAAACGAGGACCAGGAGTCGGACGAGCGTTCCTACAGCTGTTTCTGGCACCGAACCCATCGGATGTCGTCCAAAGCAGTGTTGGCTGCTTATCTGATGATTTGGCTCCGAGATTACGTCTTTTCAGACGGGTTAGGCTTTGTGGAGAGGGTGACCCGAAACCTCATCATGCCAGCTGTGAAGTTGGTTTTTGGCCGTCGTCTGGCTCTACTCCCCGCAATGGTGTAACCTGCTGTAAGGTTTACAAGAATTTGCGGGTAACGTCGTTCATGGATGAGGTAAGAATGACAACTTTCTCCGTACCGAACTGTCGTTTCATTATCTGATAGGGTGGTTGATTTTGCACCATCCAACGTGATGAGTCCGGGCTAGGAAGAAGATCACGTGGCTGGAGATGCATTCCTCCGCCGCTTCTACCAGAGGAAATGGCTGCATACTGGTGTTCCTGTTTGTAGAAAAGTTTTATCCTACCTTCAGGGATGGGAGATCACCAAAGTTGGTCCCATCTTTATAGGCTTCGAGGCTAACGAAGATTTAGCAGATTCGGGTGAAGATGCAACAACTTTGCCTCCGTGGGGATTCCGTTGGTTGTAAAGCATCCGGCCGTCCCATTTGGTATACCGGAATAGGAACCAGTGTTACCTGGAGCCGTATTTGCCGAGCCGTTTTGCACGTCAAGTCGGCTATGCTCAATTGATGTTGGAGAACCCCAGTACTAGCCTGGGGTATACTGGGAGTCTGCTGGACGGGGCACGAGCCTGGCATTACTACAATGTCGGATGCACCGGGGCTCGCTTTACCATGCCAGTTCTGAATCCCCGGCCGCCGATTCTTTTATCAGACTCCAAATTTTATTGTGCTATGAACACCATATCCCCTGGATATGATAGGGAGGCCAGCTTCATTGTCGGCACCCAATTAGAGGCGACTGGGAACATGTTGGCGAAGGCTCGATTGTACCGCCCGCCAGAGGTTGGTTACCGAGATACCCCTGCCGTATCCTCGGGGGGTACTCAGGCAGAGCCCTCGGCTGATCACCCGAAGAGACGTGTCGACACGGAGGCCGGTTCTTCTGTGCCGAAGAGGCAGAGAAAAGCAGTGTCACCGGTAGTGTCAACAGAATCAGCTCGTGTAGAGGTAAGGACGTCCTACATAGCCTGGTTCATTCTACCATTCTTGTGACATATGCTTTCTGTCTGTAGGAGCCGCTGAAGAGGAGACCCCGAGCTTCGAAACCGGGTACTAGCAGACCGAAGTTGGTGGCGAGCACATCTGATGAGCGCATTCCGCCGATTGTCGCGTCTTCCGTGGAGGAGAACCCTGATGATATCGCTTCTGTGGAGATTTTAGTATCTCCATATTATGTTGGAAGGGAAGTTGAAGATGCAGCAGTTACCAGGGTAGTACAGCTGCCGTGGAGGCCTCTGGTATCGAGGTCCCAGCAGAAGTGGTGCTTCCGGATGAGGAAGAGGAATGGAGTTCGTCTTCTTCGGATGACGTTCCTCCAGAGATCCCTGAGCCTATAGTAGGGGCAGCAGGCGTGGTTGTAACAGTGGAGAGGGTTGATTCCTCTTCTCGTTATGATGAAGGGAGGTCGGCTACACCGTGGTCGAGCCCTACCCCAGACCCAGTAGTGGAAGCCGAGCTGGCTGTCGACCAGGAGGTACTGACAGACTCCATTCCTGCGGAGGGATTTGATGAGGGAGGCAAGACTCGTCTGCCGAGCCCGACTCCAGAGGAAATGCCGAGTCAGGGAACGGGTACTGATCCTGCTATCTTGTCAGAGGAGGAAGGTCCTGTGCGGGCTGCAGGTGATGTTTTGGAGGTGGAGGAGACAACCCCAAACGTCGGTGGTTCCTCCGAGATTGAAAAGGGTAAGGGTTTGCTGGTGAAAGAACCCTTTGTCTCTCCTTCTACTTGGGGGACGATATCGACGCCCCATTCGGCTCCTTCCGCTCTCTTGGCTCCTCGGACGAGCGGCGAAGTTCAAGTCCCCAACGAGGGAGGGTCCGCTGATGTTGAGGTTTCAGCCTCGCGGATTGAGGTCGGTGGATCTTCTTCTGGTCCGTCATCCATCACAGCAGCTCCTACAACTCCTGCTATGACGCCTCAAGTGTTGGCTGATGCGAATGAGTATGTACAGTTTGTTGTCGAGGTAGTGTACAAGATGCTGTAAAAAGGAGTATCGATAGTGCTGAATGCGAACGAGAGTTTTGCGACAGCAAAAGCCATGGTGCTCCCTTACATTGGTCTGATACGTTCCTACCGGGGCCATGATCATATGGCTGAGATTTTGGAGACGTCTGTGGCTGAGCTCGACCAGCATCTTTTCGAACTTCAGAGTATTCGGCGGAATGACTTTTCTGCTCTAATAGAAGCAGAAAAGAAGAAATTGATAGCTAATGTCGAGTCGTCTTATCAGGCCACGATGGCCATCTGGGACCACGAGGTGGCCGATGTTGAGGCTGCGGCGGAGAGACTATCTCAGTCCACGCAGGAGAAGGTCGAGCTGTGGGCCGCATTGGATGCTAGTATAACGGAGGTTACTGCCAAGATTCGCCTCCTTGAAGACCAGCGAGCCCAACTTTTACTAGATGCTGAGCGAGCCCAGGCTGAGCAAGTAGCATCCAAGGAGAAAGAAACAGCTTTTACCCGCCATATTCTTTCTCTGACCTGTCAGCGGCAAGAGTTGGAAGCTAAGTACGAGAATGATACTGCTCCTGAGGCTGTGGAGGTGATGCGTCAAGAAGCTGAACGTCGAGTCTTGGCGACTATGGGGACTCGGGCTGAAGACTTGAAGCATCGGATCGAAGAGCTTTCTGCCAATCCCAATGATGCTTAGGGATTGTAGTCTCTTTTTTTGGCAACTTTGCTGGGGATGTAATCCTTTACTTTTGAATGCAAAATAAAGAATTTTCTGGTGTGTTTATCCTTACTGCCATGAACTAGCGATTTGTGTGGACCTATTATCTTTTGTGCACCTTAGTTTTTAGGTACAGATAATAAGTTTGAGAGGACCGACATGTTTGCTCAGAGGTAATGTGGACGTGGCAAATATGGGGTTCAAACTGATGGAATCTTCCTACTCAGAGGTGTTATGGACGTGGTAGAAGTGACTCTGGGGGGATACGCGAAACTACTCAGAGGTAATATGGACATTGAAGTTCTGCGATCGATGTACGGCAACGCGGGAGTTGTCTGTACGGGATGTTTACTCAGAGGTAATGTGGACATGGTAAACATGATAAGAAACGCAATCCTACGTAGTGTAAGATTTTGCTTTGCAGGGTGTAGAGGAGCAACTCAGAGGTAATGTGGACGTGGTTGTTCTTCTACTGGAGATAGAATGCCACGGAACAACTGGGTTCCGAAAGCATAAGATTTTATGAAAGGGAGGTGTATGTGAGCTCGGATGATCAGGTCCACTGATTCCCTTGCTAGGTAGAGATGGAAGTAGATATCTGAAAGATATCAAGAGTAGTACTTCTTTAGGAACTTGCCGTTGATAGGCATCATGAACAAGTCCCCGTTTGGTCGGACGAGGCGGTTTGCACCGTTTGAGTATACCGTCTCTATGATAAAAGGTCCCTCCCACTTGGGCTCAAACTTTCCTGGTATTTTGTGAGTCAACACCATCGGCCTCCTGACTGCCAGGACCAGGTCGCCTACTTGGAAAGTCCTCTGCTTGACCTTTTTGTTGAAATCCTGTGATATACGGGCTTGATAGAGTTTAATACGCTGCTGAGCTAGGAGACGTTTTTCGTCAAGTGCCTCCAATTCTCGCAGACGACGATGCTGATTGTCCTATTCTGTCAATTGGTTTGTGATTGCTACACGGAGTGAAGGTATCTGGATCTCGAGAGACAATACCGCTTCGCTCCCGTAGACTAAGGAGAATGGTGTGTTGCCCGTCGGAGTCCGTACCGTTGTACGGTAGGCCCAAAGGCATTCGCCGAGCTTTTCGTCCCAGTCGCGTTTGTTGGATGACACGATCTTTTTGAGTAGCCTGATGATAGTCTTGTTAAAAGCCTCGGCTAATCCATTCGCTGTCGGATTATAGGCGATTGATGCCACGTTCTGAATATGATTCTTGCCACAGAATCTGCTGAAAACATGGCTGATGAACTGTGGACCATTGTCGTAGATAATCCTACGGGGTACCCCGAAACGGTAGATGACGTGATGCTTGATGAAGCTGATCACCCTAGAGCTTTTCACTTCCGTCAGCAGAACTGCTTCTGCCCATTTGGAGAAGTAGTCGGTGATGGCTAGAATGAAGCGGTGTCCCCTCGATGAAGGAGGGGTGATAGGTCCTACAATGTCCATGCCCCAAGCTTCGAAGGGCCAAGAGGCGACCGTAGGATGTAGTATTTCCGATGGTGTATGGATAAAGTCGGCGTGAAGCTGGCAAGCATGGCACTTTTTAGCATAGTCGACGGCGTCGGCTGCCATGGTTGGCCAGTAGTAACCCATGCATCGCAGTCGATCCTGCAACTTAGGCCCGGGTTGATGAGCCCCGCAAGTTCCGTCATGAGCTTTTTGAAGGGCTTCGGCTGCTTCTTCATTGGATTGACATCGAAGGAGAAGTCCATCGTAGGAACGTCGGTACAGCGTTTTAGTAGCTGTATCATAATAAAATCGAAGGAAATGCCTTCTGACCGAGACGGCTTCTTTCGGGTCTTCTGGAAGAATTCTATAGACAGCGAAGTCGATGAACGAAAACCTCCAGTCTCGGACATTAACACCGGCACTTGTCGTCATGGCATGGGCCATTTGTGTGCATAGGTTGTTTTTAGGACAGACCAAGTCTCGACTAACTACCGTGACATAGTGTTGAGTCCCGAGGGGTACCGCTAATAAAGCTGTGAGGCCAGTCAGAGCGTCAGTCTCTAGGTTTTGTAGCCGAGGTACGTGTTCTATGAAGAACTTGGTGAAGGTTGAGATAATATTCAATACAATTTCCTGGTAAAGAACCAGATCTTCATGACGAACTTCGTACTACCCTCGGATCTGGTTAACGACGAGTTTTGAGTCGCCATAAGCTTCCAGATGATCCACCCCCAGTTGTCATGCCAACTGGAGTCCCATGATGAGAGCGTTATACTCGGCAACATTGTTGGAGCACGACTTTGAAAGGGAGTAAGCACGCTGGATGACCAGCTGATCGAGGGAGACTAAGACCACCCCCACTCCTGCGATGATTTGGCCTTTGGGGCCTGTTCTCGAAGCACCATCAAAAAACACCCGCCAGACGGAGTTTTTTTCGACGACGTTTGATTCTTGGACCTCATCCGGGATGTCTTCATAGAGTCTGGAGGACTCTGGGATCGGGTGCGCGGCTAAAAAGTTGGCTAGAACTTGACCCTTGACGGCCTTCTGTGGGATGAATACCATGTTATACGGTGTCAACAGGATTGCCCATGTAGCTAGTCGGGAGTTCAATGATCCCGGCTTCGTCATGAGAACCCTGAGTAGATTGACTCGGGAGATGACATGAATTGTCTGGCCCGAAACGTAATGGCGAGTCTTCTAGATGGCGAACGCTAAAGCCAAACATTCCTTTTCGACGGGGTTGTACCGGTGTTCCGCCCCGATCATTGTTCTACTAAGGTAGTAGATAGCTTGCTCGTAGCCTGCATCGTTGTTCTGAGCCAATAAAGCGCAGAGGGAATGATCCATGGCACGGACATAGAGGAGAAATGGTTTGCCTGCGACGGGTGCCACCAGGACTGGCGGGCTCGTCAGGTAAGCTTTGATATCATCGAAAGCTTTCTGGCATTCTTCTGTCCAGACATAGGAGACTCCCTTCTTCATGAGCTGGGTGAAGGGTTGACATTTTTCGAAAAGGTTTGCTATAAACCTTCGGATGTATGCAAGACGTCCTTGTAGGCCTCGAAGTTCTCGGAGGTTCTTCGGAGGATTCATGTCAAGGATGGCTTTGGTTTTCTCGGGGTCGACATGAATGCCTTTCGCCGTAATAATGAAGCCCAAAAACTTTTTGCTAGAAACCCCAATAAACGATTTAACGGGGTTCATCTTGAGTTGATGCGCTCGCATGAGATCGAAGACTGTCTTTAGGTCTTGTAAGTGATCACCTTTGAGACGGCTCTTGACGGCGATATCATCAACATAGCATTCAACTATTTTGCGTAGATGTTGACGGAAAATGGTACTCATAGTTCGTTGGTATGTCGTACCAGCATTCTTCAAACCAAAGGGCATTACTGTGTAGCAGAAAACCCCTTTCGGAGTCCTGAATGACGTGTGTTTTGTGTCATCGGGGAACATTTTGATCTGGTTGTAGCTCGAGTATCCGTCCATGAAAGACATGCGTTCGAAGCCACATGTATTGTCAATCATCACGTCAGTGATTGGAAGCAGAAATTCATCTTTTGGGCAAGCAGTATTGAGATCTCTGAAGTTGATGCAAACTCGTATCTTCCCATTCTTCTTGGTGACAGGGACGACATTGGCCACCCAATCCGGATGTTGCTCTTCACGAATGAACCCGCTGCTCAAGAGTTTGTCCACCTCTTGATCGATAGCGTTCATAATATCAGGACGAAAATGTCGTTGTTGCTGCTTTACAGGCTTGGCATCAGGTAAGATGTTAAGTCTATACATCGCAATCTGGAGATCAAGTCCCGGCATATCCTCATAGCTCCAGACGAAGACGTCGATGTATTCTTTGGCCAATTGGACTAAAGACTTCCGGTCTCTTTCCCTTAGACTCTTGCTGATGAAGATAGGTTTGGAAGAAGACTCGTCCCCAAGGTTGATCTGCTCGACTTCGTCTTCGGTAGGGGGTTCGCGTAATTCAAAACGAGACTCCCACTGCGCTCCTAGGCGTTGAGCCCAAGATTCTTCCTCGAAGAATTCTGGCGTTTGGTCTTCGCCTTCATCCTCTCAAGATTGTGCAGATGCCATGTTGACTAATAGCACCTTCCTGAAGATTGGGCCGATACTGGTATCGAAATTCCAAGTCGATGCTTCAGATGAATGAGAGTGCTCCACTTCTTCCGCTTTCGAACTCTCTGGAGTTGCCGGCGACGTGACATAGCCCACCCCCCATCGAGTACGATGATAGTAGTCCTGTGGCTTTCCCTCAGGTGTTGGGAGTCGGAGGGGAAGACGCCAGTCTTTGCCGTTGTAACACCCACTTTTCTAAAATGAGGATAATTTTGAACTTTTGTAAAAGTTTATTATTTAATAATAGGATTTATGATTTATGGGAATTTTTTTATTAATTTAATACTATTTAAAATTGGTGAATTATAATTTTGATGTGTTAGCTAGTGAACCCTAGAACTGTTGAGCCTAGAGACTAACCATGACCATGGGGACCTAACCATGTGATTAGAATGACTATTTACAACTTTTTAGGCTAAGGGTATTTTGGTCATTTTGTGACTTAAATTATTTAGGATTTTAATTAATTGGTAAATTTTAGATTATTTTAATAATATTTAAATTGATGTATTATGATTTTGGTCATTTTTTATATTTTAATATTTTGGGAAAATTTTATATTTTTAATATTGTTTTTATTGGATTTGTTTAGTCGGATTTGAGTTTCGTCTCGTTCCGACTTGTATTGTGATCCGGGTAGCTTAAACTCTAGATGTGACCCAATATTAAGTTAAGCATGGCCCACAAAATCCAACATTTAAGTTAGTTAGACTAATTTTTATCATGTTAGAATGGTTAAGTTAGAGACTCAAAACTAGATCCTTTTGACCCCAAACTTGAACCTAGTCTAGACTTAACCATATGAGACTAGAGAGGGGCAATTAGAACATTTTCCATTAGCCCTAATGGACTCTTTATGGTAGCCACCTTTAGGGGAGAATGATTTATTTCATTCATTACAATCTTGCCTCTTTTATTTTCCTTTTGTTCTTCCCTAATTTTAGAGAGCCTTCCCTTTGATTTGATCTCCAAATCAAATCATTCCTTCACCAAATCTTCCCTCAATCATTCCCATTCTCTAAGGAAAGGGTGCTACCAAGGATTGGAAGAGAAGTGCAAGGAGGAGTGTCCACTTTGAGGCATCTTCGTATCGGAGCCGTGTCCTAAAGGATTTCATTGGGATTTCACTCCCAATAGATAAAACCCATCCTCTAAATCGATTTTTTTTGCATATAAATTAGTTTTGAATCCGTAGGATCCATCCTCATGCATGTGTCCCCTTCAGATTCAAATTTGAGACCATTTGGAGCTCTCTTGAGGATTTTAGATATGTGTCTTGTGTCCTACTTGATAGATTCCAAATTAGGACACCCCATGTGTATGTTTGTATGTTAATAGTTTAAATAAATATTTAAATTCAATTTTAGAATGGTTGGAGAGTGGATTAATCTTAGTTAGGATGGTTAGAATGAGTTTCATTTGGATACCTATGTTGGTATCCAAGTATCTTGGCCTACATGTGTTTCTTTTGTCCAAAACAACTTAAATTCGTCATAATATTCATCCACGTTTTTATTAACCAAAGCAACTTAGAAATATCATAACTTTTAGCTTAGAACTCCGATTTATATTCCGTTTTTTTAAAAGAACCGTATCGAAGTTAGCTTTCCAAATATATATTTTAATAAGCCAAATTCGTTATAAAACTTTCTGTAAAATTATTTGAATGTCAGCTGTACGAAAGACGAACGTGTTTCGGTGTTTTCGCGATTTCGAGAGCTTCCGGACACAAAAATGCGATCCGTTTGAAGTTTCGGAAAGCTAACACGAAGGGCTACGACATACTTTAATCCTAGAATTTAGTGAAGGCCCAATTGGTACAGTATTGATTTTAAGTAGAAGAGTGACTATACGACATAGACATTTTGTGTAACCTATGAGCCTATGTAGTATGGATATTAAATAAATGTAAAGTATGTAATGCATGATATGTTAGATGAATGAAATGATATATATATATGATATGTATCCTCTTTACATTAATGTATATATATGGTTGAATGCAAGCATGTAGAAATGCAATCAATGTAATGTATGTAAGTAATACATAAATGCATGAATGAAAGAATGATATATAATGTATGCATGAAAGTATATAATGAATGCTAGATATGAATGCAAAGTATACATGTAATGATAGATATGAATGTATAATGTATACATAATGTAATACAATATATAATGATAGCATGTATGGTAATGTAAAATATATGATGCAAGCATGTATATGTCCACTGTTATTTCTTTTTCTTACATTTTTCCTTCCTTTCCTTTCCATTTCAGTTTTTTCCCTTTTTTTCCATTCTATTTTTACATGTTGTATATAATGTATATAATGTATAGATGCATGTAAGTATGTAATGTGCATGAATGAATGCAAGTATGCATATATGATATGTATGTATGTATGTATGTAATATAAACATGTATGAATATATACATGTATGTATGTGTGGATACTTGAATCAAGTATGTATATAGTGATAACATGAATGAATGAATGTATAAATGCATGAATGAATGTCATATATGAATGAATGAATGAATCAAAGGTATAAGTAAAATATAATGCATTGTAATGAATGTTAACATATATAATGTATAGAATTATGTATGTAAATGTGCATGCATGTATATATCTATGTAACTATGTAAATATGCATGATGTAACATATGCCTATATATATAAATATGTATGTAATGTGGATATGCATGTATGTATAAAGGTATGTATTTATATATAGTATCTATTTTATATTATGCATTGTTGTGGTTCACATTGCCTTGTGATTGTGTGAGTGCTAGCCTAGGCTTGGTTAGGCCTAGTGAGACTTGTTAGACTTGTTTGGACTAGGACTTGACCTAGTTGACCTAGTTTGACTAGTGTGGTTGACTAGAGTTGACCAAGTATTGACTTTAGTCTAGTTTGACTTAGACAACATGTAGATGCATTGTAGCAGTCTATTTTACTATTTTGGACTTGTAGTGACTTGTACTGTTCTATAGGAGACAGACACCACTCCTCGGACAGTAGATACTCTTCAGATACTCAGGATACAGGCGAGTACATTCTCTGATCGTTTCATATATTGTTTAGGATTATATTTCCTGCTTTAGATTACTTTACTTGATGCTGACACGTTGGTAACACGGATTAGTACTATATGGATCTTGTCGTGCGATGTTATCCCCTTAGCGGATACATCGGGTATTTCGTATTTGTGTACTTTATCATGAGCATCGTGTACTCCTTGTGTTCGTACTTTTTGTGTACAAATTGTGTGAAATCGTGTATACTCATGTGCTCACATGATCTTCGTGTACGACTATACTTCGTGTACAATAACATAACTTGGCTAGATCCTTGTGTATTGATTGGGACGGGGGAGTAGAAGTGGTTATATAATCAATCCAGTAGATTACTCGTGTACAACCTCTTTACATTACTCGTGTACAACATTGTGCCGTTTACATAACCGTCTTGTACTCTGAATCACTAGCACTGTTAGTTCTCATGTATATTGTATCTATTTACTTACAGTCTTCCTTTTTACATCATGTTGTTCTTTCAGTTTCCTGTATCTTACTCTCTAGCATGTTTATATTTCCTAACCTGTTATGATTTGTTGAGATGTACTGTACTCGCTCATGTCCTGACTAGACCTGTTGATAAATTTTATAAATAGCTTGGAGGTTGCCTGCTAGCCTAGAGGAGACACAGTAGAGGTTGTATAGATAGCTAGGGTTTTTCTTATTTTTATTTTCAGTTGTCTTGAGCTGTATTTACTCTATGGATTACTGTATCGAGATTTGAGATGTTTTCTGGGTTTGTGTATATTAGACACTTAGATTTCTATCTGTTGTATCTCTTTGTGGATTTCATGTTTTATCTATCTTTTATCATGCTCTACCTTAGATGTGATTGAGACTGTATTTGCTATGTTACCTCCATTCGGAGTGTATATACTGTACAAGTACCTTTATATTGTTAGATGTTTGACCTAGGACAACGTTCTACCGCCGACACTGCGGCGTAGGCTGGACATACCCACGTCTCGTGCCTTTACTCTAGGGTGCGGATCGTGACAGCCATAGTTCAGGCCCTTGTTGCTTTTCAGATCGTAGCCCATCTTTTGGATGAGGTACTTTGCCTTGTCCGTGTATCGGTAGACTTGTATTCTGCCGGTATCTAGTTCTGGCTCGATTGGCGGGAGGTTTTGATGACGCTCGACTTTGCCAAAGATGATGGGTTCTTCATCCTGGTTCCGCGGTGGGACTATAAAACAGACTCCTTAGGACGGGACTACTCGATTTACATGATTGACGGTCGTTATTTGTGTTTATAACGACCACAGAACGTTATCTAGTGTATACATGGCATTCCAATGTGGAAAACTAGAATAATTGAAAGACACTCTATTATTGATAAAATACGAGATTTTGTCTCGTAGGATTACATTGTCAAAAGAAGGTGCATCTATGTCAGCAGATATGTATTCTCCTAACTCTTTATTTGTGAGCACTGGAGCTGGCTCGGGAGAACTCATCACAGGCTTGACCTTGGACTCGCTTGACCTTGGACTCTGAGAGGGCTATGTTGGCCTTCTCTTGCAGCTTGAGCGAGGCTGAAGATTACGGAGGCTTGCCTCTAAGACGCACCTTCGGGGGTGCCTCAACTGCGCCTTCGGTGATCGGCGCCTTCCCATGTAGTTTTGCCACAAGGGGAGCCGACATTTGAGGAGGTTTTCCTTTAAGCCGTATCTTCAAGGGAGCTTCGGTGGATGTTCTACCTAGAGAAGTCGGTGCTTTTCCAGGTAACTTGATTGTTATGGGAGGCAGCGTTTGAGGCGGTCTTCCTTTGAGTCGAATTTTCAGAGGAGCGTTGGGAATCATCTCTGTCTCCATATCCGTCTCCGCCGTCGTTTCTGCTTCGTTATCAGCATCATTGGCTTCCCCTTCATCGAGCGACTTATATAAGCTAGCATCGGTGAAGTAGGTTTCGACCCCTTTGAAGGGGTCAATGTCGGCGAACTCTGTTCGGATGATATTGTTAGTGGATACGTACTTCAGCATTGGTGGAGTGTAGACGGCACCACTATGTACTCGTGCAGCCACGGCCGACCAAGCAGGAGGTTGTAGTTGACGTCGGCGTCTATGACATAACAAGTCACTTCGGTTCGGAGATTACTGATATGACATTTCAGTCAGATTTTCTCCAGCGGTTCACTTTTGCTGGCATTGAAACCGCTGATTGTAGTGTTGGAAGGCGCCAGACGGTGCATCGGTATTCCCAATGTTGAGAGCAGAGTCCTCGGGATGTTGCTGAGGGAAGACCCTGGATCAATCTGAATTCGCTTCACCTTGATGGAACCTACATACCCTATGTAATACAGCGGCCTGTTGTGCCGGTTGTGCTTGAGCAGCATGTCTTGTTGGATGAAGGTTATGTTGGGGATGACTTCCTCCGCACAATGGCAGTGCGCGCATGTTGTTGGGATATCCTCAGGCTGCTTAACCTGACTGATGAAGGACTCAGCATCCTTCAAGGCTTCACAGAGAGCTTCGCGGGTGTCTTTGGAAAGACGAAGAAGCTCAAATAGAGATAAGCGAGCAGGAGTACCGGCAAGTTGTGCCAGTATGTCAAAGTTGTAGGACTTGGCTAGTCCCGAAGCATTTTCTCTTCGCAAAGGCTTGTCGAAGCGGGCCTCTACGTGCTTCTATTTATTGGCTGCTGGAGGTCTGGATGGACCCCCTTCCTGGGCAGTAGGGGTGGTGCAGGGAGGCACCACCTCGACGGTAGCTTCGTTAGGTTGGGCGTTCTGCTACGAACGTGTTTGTACAGGAAGTGCCTCTTCCGTGGAGGAAGAGACCATGCGACAAGACTTGGTCTTCTTGCCCTTGGTTTTGGAAGCAGAGCGTACCCCCGGTTGAGTAACTTCGGAGACGAGGTCTGGGTGAACCCATACGATCTCTTCCCGAGATGTGGTGAGTGGGATGAGTCCACTCGCATTGTCATGGGTAGGAGGTAGGTTGACCACCTCTATTGTCGCCTTTGGGATGGGGATGAGACCATCTTGTGCTGTGGTTGGCGGCAAGGTGCGGAATTGGAGCGACACCAGGTTGGCCGAGACTGTCTTCTCCTTATAATCGACGGAGATGATATTCGCATTGATCATACGCTGGATGTAATTCTTGAGGACGTAGCAGTCCTGAGTTGGATGTCCAACAAACCGATGGTAGTGACAGTACCTCGGGTTGTCAACTCTCCCAACCTCGTCGAGACGCTTCGGGTCCGGTAATTTAATCTTATCACCCTGCTTCAACATCTCAAAAAGTTGCAAGGTGTCTTCATCATTGAAGGAGTAGACCTCCTTTGGCTTCGGTACAAGCGGAGGCTTTTGAGTAGGTGCTTGTGCGCTTTTAGAAGCATTGACAGTCAATGCCTGCTTCCCCTTCGTCTCACGTCTAGGGTTGCTGGTAGCAGGCCGTTTTCCCTTATCCTTAAAGGTAGGGAAACTGACTCCCAGAAGGTGAGCATTGTATGCCTTCTTTTTAGCTGCTTCGGCCTCAATAATCAATGAGCTCCAGTCTGAAGGAGGAGTAGAGTTGAGCCAGAGCTTAACCTCATGAAGCATGTTCATGCTGCAGGAAGAGAGGAGTGCATGTTCTGGCATACCCGGGGGCAGTCTCAACCAGGCTTATCGGAATCGTTCGATGAATGCTCGAACGGTCTCATTTTCCGTCTGACGTACTTCTTTAAGGGACGCCATCGTCATGTCTCTCCCTCCGTCGTAGAAACGATCGAGGAAGAGGCGTGTCAAGTCATCAAAGGAGGATATGGAGTTGTCTGGAAGACTGCAGTACCAGTCGTAAGCCACTCCTTTCAATGCCTCGACAAACAGGCAGGTGAGTAGCGCGTCTTCCTTCGGGAGATGTCCCGTTTGAGACTGGAAGTACGTCATATAATGGCACGGAGAGTCCTTTTCGTCGTATGGTGTTAACGTTTGTGGTTTATACTTGGGAGGATAGACCACTTTGTTCCATTCGAGGGGGTATGGTTGCGGGATCCCCATCTTATGGCGCTCCTCCTGTCTGTTCTTTGACTCAAAGCGTTCATGCAAGTCCCTGATCATCTCAACCACGTCTTCCGTGGAGCTGGGAGTCGGAGAAGGTGGAACAGTCTGGAGTTGTACGTTTGAAGGTTCCGATACCCAAGGCGCTTTACGACAATCGGTATTCAAAGATGTCCGTTGGAGGGGCACACTTGATTCCCCGTTGGCTCCTAGGTTAGGATTGGTGGAAGGTGCCCTGGCCAAAGCTGACCGTATCTCAAACACTACTTGAGTCAGTGTTTGCATGGAGGCAGAGAGGGTTTTGAGTCCCCCCTCCAAAGTATCCATGCGTTGAACGAGGTCTGCTGGCGGAGCATCTGACTCCGTATCACCACCTCCTGTCATGTATACTGTCATGACGTGACTGGAAGTGGATGGATCGGTTGAAGCTTCACTTTCAGCCTCGCTCTCCTGTAGAAGAATCGATTCTCCTGGAGTTTTATCCTGGGTACCTCCAGTTATGCTCTGGAGGATATCTTCGTCTTTGGAAGGAGGATCAACAAGGGCTTGACTACCCCCAGCTATTACTTCTTCTGAAATCTTCTTTCTCGCCCGGGTGCCTTCAAACACTCCTAAGGACGGGACGGTCACCTTGGTCTTCCTCGGCTGGCTCTTGGATGAGGACGAGGTCGAGGAGTTGCTAGTCGCTTTTCGGATTGATGAGGAGTTAGAGACTATGTTGCAAGAAGCAACCTTTTGTTCCGGCTCTTCTTCAATCGACACCTTTTTCCCGAGACGACGTCGGTGGGGTGTTGACGATTGCAGTCGCTGGAACACAGACTGTCTTTGTGGTGGGACTGCTGTCTTGCAACAACAGTTGATGGTGACCACAGCACAGGTGTGCCCTGAGAGGGGTATATTGTGCTTGACGGTCGGCTCTTCTCATCGGCGTTTGTGAATGATCATATTACGTAAATCTTTAGAGGAGAGTGCCACCTTTACACCCCCATCAGGCGCATGGCAAGGCCAAGCGCCGGGGTGATCAAGTGAATGTTGTACCCCCTGATCCAGCGCATAAGATGTGCCCAGATCAATAGTGGAGGAACAACATTTATAGTGACTTGAACCAGCCTCAGACACACAACCAATGTAGGCACGGGAGTTCAAGACCATAGAGTTTGCCTTGCACGACTTGGTTGCGAATGCAGCAGATGCGCCCAAGTGAGACAAGGACTTTGAGGGTCGGCTCGTTTTTGGCGCAGAAGCACCCGAGTCAACTTTGTACAGCTTACCATTAGCAGCGCGCATGATTGTGAGCGCATGCTTCTGGTTTGCCGTTGGCATAGCACGTTTGAGGCGCATGGCCCGTGTCGCCTTGCACTTCTTCGTACCAGTCCACTGGGGCGCATAGTACTCAGAGTCCAAATTATCCTCGCCATGACAGCAAGCGAGTCCGTTAAAGACAGAGGCCTTCTACGGCGCACCAGAGTTTATGTGCAGGGCGTTAGATACGCCCCTGCTCCATCGACGAATCTTCCTTGATCGAGAAGGAGATAGTTGGAGAATGTGGTCAGCACCATGTTTTTTCGAGAGATGCGCTGCACCCGCGGGCACATCCTGGCTGCTGAGGACGTCAGCGAGAAGGGTAGGATGCATCGGCGCATCCCCTTCAGAGATGGTGCCAGGGGCCTCCACCTTGCGTACCCAGGCTTGGCGAGTCTTCTTCGGCTTCGGCAGCCGCTTCGAAGGACTTGCTCTGCCTTCAGAGATGAACTCCTCATACGCCTGTTGATCGAGACGTATGACTAGTGTCTTGTGGGAGGAGCCCACCTTCACATCGTCAGATTGCGACACAGCTTTCTCATCGGAGGAGAAAGAGGTCCCCAGCAGAGTCGCCAGCTTGTTTGCCATTAAAATCTTTGAATTGGAATTTCAATCACAAACAGAACAGTGTTACAATGTAGGACTTAGACGTAGTCCTAGGAGTACACTTTTGTTTTTATCTGGGTACTTGTGTCGATGGAGCGAGTGGTAATGCGTTGACTCCGTTGACGATCTGACGACGATTTTAGATTCTCTGAAGGTCTGGGTTGCTCTGGATGCCGGAGCTTACGGAGGGGAAGAAGACGTTAAGTGTCTCTTCCGATCTCTATGAGTGGACGTGCGTCTCTGTAACTCTGATGATCTTGTTCTCTGTCTTTGTCTCTATGTCTGTGTGGAAGAAGGAAATGATCCCTCTATTTATAAGCAGCAGGTTGAGTTGCTCATGCGCGCATATGTCGGATGCGCCTGGTCATGGGAACGCCACGTGGCTGATGCTGGCGGGGGCACATGGTTGATACGCCCTGATTTGGGGATTGAATCCTTCATGTTGCGCCTGTGGTGCTGCGGAAGAGCTGACACGTGGCGACTGAGAGGATTCTTCAGTTGCTGAGATCTTGGATGGTTAGTACCCTTTCGTGGACTGAACTGAGTCGAATGACACGTGGCGTATGTCCGTGGCTGATGAGCTGCGCCTGGGATCTGGCGCATGAGGAGATTTAGCTCGTAATCTTTAGGAATCACGAACCAGTCTGGGCGCATGGCTTTTGAGGCACATGTTTTGGTCACATAGCTGGGGAGGCACATGCAGCGACTTGACTTCTGTGATCAGAAGTAAGTCAGAGGCGCATGGCTTTTGAGGCGCATACAAATCTTCGGGCGTATGGCTGCGGAGGTGCATGCGAGTGGTTGGTCGGCCACGTAGCTTGTAACCGACAGAGGAGAGTAATGATGACGCTGACGTCAGCGGTGCTTCATTTTCTGCAAAAGCTGTTGTCGCTCTGTCATCGAGGCATGGATGTTGTCGTCTCAGACTTCAGCATTTAATGCTTTTTATGGGCGATGAGCTTTTGAGTTGGCGCATTGCTCTGCGTTCCACTAGGCGCATAGGGACGCGTGGGGCGCATCCTTACGAGGCGCTTGGTACTGATGGGCACGTCTGTATGATGTGCGGGATCTGACCGGTGCGTCTGTTGTATGGCACATCTTCATTGGTTCGACTGTTGGGTTCCTAATGTTTTGATTGTGCATATTGACTGGCTGATTTTGAAGGGATAGGTTCATCACCATGAATGCAAATTTATTGCACAGAATTCGGAGAGCCCGCCACTTGGCGCATGGGTTTGATCTGCCCGGCCTATAAATAGCAGCAAGGAGAGAGTTTGTTTCTCATTCTCTCCCGTCTTCCCGAATGGAGATGAACTTCTTCGCTCGAGTACATTCCGTTGACAGGATGCTCCCGAGGGTGAAAATGCGTCGACTTGTCTTTATACACACTCGTGAAGGTGACTGTTACATCTAAAAGTCGGGATCGCGGAGTCCCGACGCAGGCCGAAGGTTCCTGTTGCATCCAAAGATCGGGACGTTCGAGTCCCGTCTTTGTTATGCTGGAAGAGCCACAGATCGGAATTGTGGTGCTCCCATCTTTCTTGGGCTTTGGAGAGCTCTTCCTCCAACTAAAGTGGGGTTGATCGCCCGCTTTTGTTATGTTCAATAACTGCTTCATTAGCCGAAGCACTTGATCGGGTCGAAGTAGGGCGCATATGCCAGACTGAGACGCTGAAGAGATGCGCCTGATTGAGATGCTGAAGAGATGCGCCTAGCTGAGATGATGAAGAGATGCGCCTAGCTAAGACGCTGAAGAGATGCGCCTGACTGAGACGCACCTGGATAAAGCGTAGCTTTAGGCTTTTTTTGATTTCTTCTTCGTAAAAAGAGTCTTTTATGTAAAAAAGAGTCTTCTATGTAAAAAAGTCTTTAGTCATGTAACAGACTTTTATGAAATAAGAAGCCCATTTATGCTACTACTCTTTTACTGTTTTATGATATTCGGCGCATGTTGACTTGGGCAGTTGATGCGCCTGAAATTTTCATGCTTCTACAGAAGCAGTCAGAGACTTCTTCCGTACTGGTAAGCTTTTGAAGTAGATCAACCACACCTTCATCTCGCTCATCCCGAAGAAGACTGGAGCATCCTCCTTGAATGACTTTAGGCCTATCTCATGCTACAATTTCATCTACAAGGTTATTGCTCATCTGATGAGTAGGCGCATGAAGAACTTACTGCCAGGATTGATCTCTCCGAATCAATCGGCATTCATCAAGGGGAGGAGCATTACAGAGAATAGCCTCCTAGCCAACGAGCTCATCAGGGACTTCAATAAGAAGGGAAGTGACAAAGCCTGTGTTAAACTCGATTTGAGGAAGGCATACGACTCGGTGGATAGACAGTTTGTGATTCATATCATGAAGGCTATGGGGTTTGATCAGTGGTGGGTCAGTAGAGTCTTTGAATGCATTTCGACTCCCTCATTCTCTATTATGATCCGTGGCTGCCTGGTGGGATTCATCCACAGTAGTAGAGGGTTGAGACAGGGAGATCCCCTCTCGGCCTACCTCTTCTCGATGGTTATGGAACATTTCTCGTGCCTTATGGATATCGTTGTCCATACAGGAAGGCTGATTCCTATCTACAGGCTAGTTAAGCCTATAATTACTTACTTAATCTACGCGGATGACCTGTTAATATTCATAAAGCCAATAGATGGAGGGATCCAGACTTTGCTTGATATCTTGAACAAGTTCGAGTATGCTACCAGACTGAAGCTGAACAAAGACAAGAGTGACATATTTTTCAACAGGACGTGCGTCGAGAAGGTCAAATGGGCTACTCAGTTACAAGTGGATATAGGTTCCCTTCCTGTTAGACATCTCGGGGTGCCCCTGACTATTAACTATGTCAGACACTCGGACTGCGACAATCTCGTTCAAATAGTGGAGAATAGGCTCGACGGTTGGCAAGCTCAACTTCTTTCGTTCGGAGGGTGCCTCGAACTCGTCAGGTCTGTAGTTAACTCGATGATAGCATTCTGGTTCCAGGTTTTTCTTTTGCCTAAGAAAATGATACAGAGGATTGAGTCGTTGTGCGCGAGATTCATCTGGAGAGGGGGTGTTCAGGCCGTGGCTTGGGAGGAACTTTGTCGCCCGAAGGACGAAGGCGGAGTAGGGCTCCCTTCTCTGTCCACTCTCAGAGAGATGGCAGCGTTAAAACTCTCGTGGAGATTCCTAGCTGGGAATTCATTTTGGGCCTCGTGGATGAAAAGCAAATACATAGGAAACGAAACTTCTGGATAGCTCACAGTTATTCGAATCATTCTGTTACTATGAAATCAATTTTTTAGCAAAGGGATAGACTTAAAGCATGTAATCGACGGGTCATACATGATGGAGCCCTTACTAATGTGTGGATGGATCCTTGGATTGATCAGTCAAGCATTGTGAATAGAGCAGAGCTGAATCCCCATAGAATCAGGAACATATTCGAGAAGGTTAGTTCCCTTATTCACAATGGATCCTGGTCCATTCCCTCAGGGTCGGTCTTTGGCAGGTGGTCGAGGGACATTAGCAGGATTTCTATTGACAAAGAAGCCAACAAGGACTTCTGGATGTGGACGGTCTCGAATACGGGAGGATTCTCGCTGAAGAAGGCATACGACAAGTTCAGGAAGAGGCGACAGAAGTTCAAGTGGTCCAGTATTATTTGGACTAGAGAGGTGGCACCTAAATTCAATTATTGTCTATACAAAGTTTTGTTGAAGAGGCTGCTCACCAGAGATAGGTTAAGCAGATTCGGGTTTAAGGTGGAGGATCAGCTGTGTCCCATTTGCTCCAGGGAGGTAGAAACTCATGAACACTTTTTTTTTATTGTGACTTCAGTTGGGATGTTTGGCAGGGGCAGTGTAGGATTTTAGGCATTCGGTGCCTCGATTCCAGATCATTGGAGGACACTATCAGAAGATCAAGAGATGCAACTGTGAGGCCCGCCTCACTGTATCAGTATTTTATACGGATACATATTTATTTGAGCTGTATTTCGTATTTCCTGAATTTCGAGAATATTTAAATTTTTCCAAAGTTGCTGAATTGTCATTGTACGGATTTCTGACAATTGTCGGGTGACCCGTATACTGGCTTGTTTTATTTATTTTGGTATGAATCATGACTTGGTTTTAATTTGATTTGACTTGGTTTTATTGGTTTGGTTTAACATGGTTTGGTTTGGCTTGGACTTGGTTTGGTTTAGTTGGTTCCTTGTGAGAGAGGTGTATGGTTTAGATTGAGTGGAGAGGAATGAATGGTGGAGATTGCTTGGGCTTGGTATATAAGCCACCTACCACTCTCTCTCTCCTCCATTATTCATTTTCATTTTCCATCTTCATCTTCTTCTTCTTTCCTTCACCAAGGAGGAGAGGCAAGTACACCTTGCCGAACCTTGAACAAATTTATTTTTGTTTGTTCCATCTTCTTCCTTGCATGATTCTAGGCATGTTTAGAACTTAGAGTTTTTGATTTTACCGGGTAGATTGTGGTAGATCTAGCTTTGTGGTATTTTCGGTTTCATGGGTTTTGATCTGTCAAACTTGCATGTTTTTGTCAACTGATGGTTCCATGTTGTAGAGAATTTCATTCTACCCAAATTTGACCCATGAAAGTTTGGATTTGGGTTCCTATTTGTTGTTTGGTGGAGCATGGAGGCCATGGTATTTTTTATGGACATGTTCTCTGTGGGAGCCATTAATTTCACTTCTGGCCGTATGAGCCTTTTTAGCTTGGCCGCATGGCCAACACTTGGGTACTTAGTGCATTTAGCATTTTGCTTGAATTGCCAAGTTGCCAGCTGCATATGGCCTGTAGTTAATTTATTGGCCGTATGGCCTTTAGCCATGTTTGCATGGCCATTAATATTTGGCCGCATGGAATGCATTAGCTTTAGCCTTTAATGCATTGTCATTTGCATTAGCATTAATATTAGCAAAGTGTGCTGGCTATTAAACTTGGCCGCATGGAGAATTATTAGTAGCCGCATGCTACTATACATTGTAGCCGCATGGGATAGCTTGCTCTTTTTGCATGCATTAATAATTTACTAGCATACAATTACATGCATTTTACGTAAAGAGTATGCATAAGCATTAGCTACTTAAGTAGCAGGCATGCATTAAAGTTGGCTATGGCCAACTTTAGTTGTTGTGTTATTAAATATTTAATATATATTTTTGCATGCATAAATAATGCATTAGTCTGCTTATGCATTAGCAATTAAATACAATAGTTTGCTTGCTAATAGTTGCTTGTGCATGCATTAGCAAATTTCATTTGCTGGCATGGCCATAAGGAGTTGCTCGGCCGCATGGGTTTTTAGGCAATATTTAATTGCCTTTACTAATGCAAGCAAATTGCTTGCATGCTATTAATATACTTATGGCCACATAGGTTTTTTTTTGCCTTGGCCATGTTATAGCCGCATGCAACTTTAAATAATTTAGTGAGCCGCATGGGGTCTAATGCCATGATATATTTAAATTGTATGCATGCAAGCCTTGCTTGTATGCTTAATAATCTTGGCCGCATGCAACACCAAAGTGAGCCGCATGCAGATTTTGCATGTGCTTGCATGTTTAATATTTTTGGCCGCATGGCCATTGACAATATTTAATTTCTAGCCGCATGATTTATATATTGAGTGTTTACCTTATGGCCCCCACCTCGTCCACACTTGGCCACATGGCTCCAGTACTTGAGTAGCCATGTGTCCTTTCTTTAGCTTAAGTGGAAGCTTGCATTTATTGCGGGTTCCTCTCTCCTTCTCTTTTTTGGTTGCATGAATATTTCTTGCCGGCCGCATGGCCCCTTCAGTTATTTTCTGGCCGCATAAGCTTTGGCTGGCCGCATGGGTGGCCTCCTACTCTCTTTGGCCGCATGTATGTTCTCCTACTTTTGGGCCGCATGGGGTCCACTTTGATTGTTTAAATGTTTTATTTGCTTTAATTGTGGTCAGAATTTCTTCCCACTCCCAACATGAAAATTGTAGATCTTTTCCTTGGTTTCCAGAATATGTTATTTAATTATTTTATGCAAGTTTCTTTCCTGAAGTTTCTGACTGCTATTGTGTATTTTCTATTCTGGCCTAAATTGCGACGACCCCACTTAATGGCTTGTTATTTCTTTATTAATGAATTGCTTAACACGATAGTGACCCATTGTGGTGCACTCCAGATTGGTAACAAGATGAATAATAATGACTTGATAGTGGCCCGCCGTGGCGTACTCTTGACAAGAGAGCCTGACATGATACTTCTCGAAATGCTATTGCGACGGCTAACCTGACACGACCAGTATGAATGACTTGGACACCGTGGACGATTGTGCTTGTACAAATGAGCCCGTCTTGTCTTGCATTATGTCTAGGACGGGGACCCCTGAGTACCACGGTCAGGGGTACCCACTGAAATCGACTAAGGTTAACAACTAGAATAATTCAGTAGTCATGAGAGATTTCTCCAGTTACAGGCGATCCCGTTATCCCGGCCACAATTGTTTGGACTTGTAGCCTGCCATCGAGTAGGGCACATTTCCAGCCCACTGTCATGTGGGGCACTTCATGAAACAATTTCTACACATACTGTCATGTGTTGTACACCAAGCTACCTAACAATTATTGATAACTGCTTAATGAATCCAAGTCGCTTAGATAACCTGGATTAGCTGCAGGGCTTGTGACTGGAGGAACATCTCATTGCATATTGCTAGTAACTAAGGCTTGTGATAACCCTAGTTAGTTAAAGTATCAAGCCGTACTTATTACTTGGCCGTGAATGTTGGATGGAGTTCAGTCTGTCTAGTCTTGTCTTGATCTTGTACATGATTGTTACATGTCCTGATTTCTTATTTTATCTTGCCGATAAATGGTGGAAGAAACCAAGTCCTGTTCAGACGAAGGGTTACAATCCCGGTTCTTGTTTGGTTTACGGGTTGTAACCTGGTTATCTGAATAGTCCTATGGTTATCCCATCGTATATCACCTTTCCAGATCCAGTTCCTAATTGTTCCAGGTTAATGATTGCAATGATTGTCACTCTAATGCATTGTACTCTGTATTGTCACTCTCTGATTGTCACTTAATGATTGTCACCTCTAGCAATAAATGATCAGAGACCAAGTTCTGTTCAGGCGAAGGGTTACAATCCCGGTCCTTATTTGGTTTAAGGGTTGTAACCTGGCTTCCGGAACAGTACCTTCGTCCTCTCTTCGTATATTGCCTAGCTCTATTTATTTAACATGTTCCTCAGTTTACTTTATGACAAATGATGATTACTTACTGTCTTCCTATGTTCGGGATAAGTGCATTTGTACTGCACGAATCTCGATCCTCCTGTACTTATTACTTTCTCTTCCTGTTGATTGCCTATGATTGTTGGTTTTAAGTTTATAGTTCGGCCTCCTTTGTGGTACTTGCTATTTGGGGTCTGACCCCACTGGTTTTGCATGGCCAGGTTCTGATAGAAGAGCCGAAGGATCGACCGCACCATCTACTCGACGGTAACCAGCCGGAGCACCAGAGTGCCTCAGTGGGTTTCTTCTTCATCCTCCTACTGATATAAAAATTCTCCTCTTGTAACATTTAGCCCCGAGCACGTGTTTAGCTCGTGTTTTGGTATTTTCCTTGATATTGTAGCCTACGGGCATAAACATGATATGTGTATTCTAGACTATAGCTAGTCCTTATCATGTACGACTAATACTCTAGCTAGTCATCAGCTCTGTGGTACTGGCTTCATGACCAGTCATGTATATATGGTTCGGGACGCTTTACTATTGTATGTATGATGATCGTGCTCTTTACTCTTGTATAATTGCCTATGATTGAGATACCTAGGATTGTTAAACCATAGGATTGACTGATGGCATGTAGAGTAACCCCCATGTCTTGACAGCTTATACGTGATTTCAGAGTATTAACGTACTTTGGGATTGCGTAGCTGGCTATGTCTGCCCCCGCTCTCCGGTATTCTGGTTCTGGGGCGTGACAGCAACATCCAGGAATATGCGAGAGCCAGGTGTCGGCTTCAATGTACGGTCTGGCATATTTGGCGGGAGAGGAATAGAAGAGTGTTTGAAGGTTTGATTAACACAGTCAGAGCCTTAGAATTTGGTATCCAGGAGGATGTCTCCTTCATGCGGTACACTAAGGAATGAGGGGTCGGGGTCTGTTGTCTGGAGAGGAGTTTTGTAGTCTTAGTTATTTCATTAATTTATAAAGTGGTTACCATTCCAAAAACACACACACACACACACACACACACACACACACACATATATATATATATATATATATATATATATATATATATATATATATATATATATATATATATATTGAATATGCTTATGTTGGAAAGATTTATAATAGGTCATATTTAGGAGTAATATTTGTGAATATTAGCGTAACCTAGAATTTCAAACATAAATGTCTAAAGTACAACTTAGAAAATTGTCTAGATGATTATAAGAGTTATACTGGAAATTGGCAAGGACATATATATATATATATATATATATATATATATATATATATATATATATATATATATATATATATATATATAGACAATCAATTAATTAATTGTATCCAACATTATGAAACAAATAAGTATGCATATTGTTGTGTAAGAACAAAATTTAAGTTAGGAAATTTATTAGTTTTAAAATCTTATATAATATGTACAGTTATGCATATTACCACAGCATATGAATGATCATTTAATACGCATAAATTTTGAATTTGGATTTGCTTATTTGTTATGTTTCTAACCAATTGTGATTTCAAGTCTAGTAGTATAAATAAGAAAAGCAATTGTGAAAATAGTAATTTCTAGACTTGAAAGGTATGAAAGTAGCCAATTGCGGTTAAAATAAGTTTGCTTGCGTGCTAAGGTAAGTAATTGTACTTAAATTTTATATAGAAATATATATATCATACCTGCATGTGATCCGGTGTTGAGAGTTGCTCCACCGAAGCGATTGGCGTACCCGGGATATATATTGCATGATACCGGTGTTGAGGATTGCTCCACCGAAAGGTTCGGCGAACCCAGGGTTTTATTATTTCATATTATACTTCTTATAAATTTTTCGGAGTCAACAGATACAAATGAGACTCTGCCGAAATTTTCAGTAATTTCGGGAGAGCCATATTAGAAAGTTTCAGATTTATCATGGAATTACGTAACCCTTAATTAAACATGCTTAGGGGTCGAGTAGTAGGAGTCTAGGACACGTAGGTCATAGACACAAAGTCACGCAAGCGAAACATAATTCAAGCTATAGTATTTCTGTTCTGGACCAATTGGAAAGAACTGATGCCTAAATTTGTATTTTATTTTATCTCGATATAAAAGAATAAAATAATATACTTGAATTCGATTCATCCTTGAATCATGAAATTCGTGACAAGATATTTACTTAAATTCTGGAACTCTAGGCAAGACATGTTCTTGCATATTGAGATTTGAAATGAGATACAAAGCAGAGCTAATGCAAGATAATAGAATAAGAATTGTTTGTAGCATTATGTTAGTGCATTGGATGTGAGAGAACAAAGGATCACACCCGAAATCTCTGCAATATAATAACAACAAAACTGATCAGTAGTTAGCTCCTTCTGCAAGGCCTTGCGAAGAGAGTGTGTGAGGCTTAGCTCACTTACCTGTCCTGAATCCGTACCTATTTCGATTAAAAAGATCGATTAGGTGAATCAATATACAATTATTTTTTACACATGATGTGTGGGGCCGGACTCTAAGCACCGTGCCATCCTACCACAACCTGATCCCTGGTCACGGGATTATTGTCGAAAAAATAGGATAAATGTGATCCAAGTATGTTCTCTAAATTGCATTATCATATAGAAAATTGTTTGTGATTGTGGTAGTGACTTAGGTTGTGTTGATTGAATGAACATTTAGAGATCACTAGAATAAGACCTAGATAGTGTTATTTCAAGTTTGCACAATTACATTTCCCTATAATTCTTAAATAGTCAATTTTTATCTAAGAATAATTCCTAACTACTCCTCATCATATCATATTTTTATTTTTATTTTTATCGTTCTTAACCGAGGACTTGCTGTCGTTCTGCCGACCTAGTATTGTTCACTAGGAAAATATGAAGTTTCAGGCGAGATGCTACCTCTATATGATGTGGATGAGGTTGAGGACTGACTTAGAGTGGCTTACAAGGATGCAGCAAATAGCATTTTGTAGATGACAATATATGTAAATGAATGGTTTTGTTGTAATGACTTGTACAAGTTGTACTTTAGAAAACAATTTATGTATAATAGTTATAGTTTGTGGAAATAAAAGTGTGTTTAGTACTACCTGTATTTCTATTCTAGAATATTACAGGCGACAATCGCAAATACAGATACATATGTATTCGTATGGTGCGTAGCCTGTAGATGTTGTTACATACCCGCCTCACCGTATTCTGGGAGCGGGACGTGACACCTGCAGCTAACCCTTTCTCCATATCATTTTCTTGAACTTGGATGTGGCGTGAAAGTTGGGGAAAAAGCATAATTTAAAAAAAATAGAGAAATATTGGAGAAGGAAGAATAGACCGTGCGACCTCGCCTGAACAGCTACCCGAGCTCCATGGCCGAGCTCCAGTGGGAGCCATCCGAGCGCCATGGCCGAGCTCCAGCGAGAGCACCCGAGCTCCATGGCTGAGGTCCATGGCCACTCCATGGCACGAAGGCCGGTGTCGGCGAGGGCGAGGAGGACGTGGCGGAGGAAAAGGAGGAGGAGGAGAATGAGGAGGGAGATGGTGTGGGAAGTAAAGAACGGGAAGGGGAGGAGGAGGAGAGTGTGAGGAGTGGCGACGGATGATTTTGAGGGATGATGGGGAAGAAGCACAACAATTTTTTTGAGGAATGAACTCTCCCCAACATTTACCATCTATAAATAGTTTATTAAGTATATTTAATATTAGTTAATGGGTATTAATTAGTTAAAGTACTAATTTAATATTAAATATTTGATTATATAATTATAATAATAAATACTAATTAACAAAATATTTTTAAATAAAATAATTATTATAAAATTTTATTATTATTATATACTTTTTTACTTCTCACTTCTCACTTCCTTATCCTAACCAAATACCTTTGTCTCCTACTAGAGGGACAAGAAAATACATGAATTCCTATCAATCTTTCATACTTGAAAGTCCAAATCCAAATCTTCCAACACTTACTGTTTATTAAAACCCTTATCTATAATATAAAGCACAGTGGTTTTTTGGTACGACCCATGTGCTTTGGTTCAACGATGATGAAATGACTAAATTGTCCCTCTTTCTAAAACTCATTTTTGCTTTTAGATTAGATTATAGACAACCCACTGTTTTTGGTTCTACCACATAAATAAAAGGACAAGTTGTCCCAACTTCTCCCTCACGTTCATCCCAGCATCCCAACTTCTTCCTCGCGTCCCTCCGAACGACGGCGGAGGCGGCGGCAGCGGGAACTCCCCTCCACCGCGGAGAACCAGAACTCCAACTTCGTCGTGAGCCTCGACCCGCAGCACGAACCGGAGCAGCCGGCGGCGGTGAGATTACCACGGAGGATCTCCGGGAGGCATTCTTCGGCAGGAGAGAAGTCACTCGACCCTTCTCCAGGTGGTGGTCCAGTCGGATCAGTCTTCGGGAAGAAGCAGCAGAGGTGGAGCGACCTTCGGCCGTCGGATCTGCTGTTCGTGTCCGTGTCATTATGGCACGGGTTATCCACTAGTATAATATAATATAAAATAGATATAATAGAATAGATATATACATGTTAACGGCCCGGCCCCCAGTAGTTCGGCGGCGCGAAGAAAGAACCTTATCCCCAGTTTCCAAACCCTCGTAAAACCCTCCTCTTCCTCACACGCCTCTTATCTACTCTACTTCTCCACTCCTTCCTTTCCCAGTTCCCCACATCCAGGGTTAGGGTTAGGGTTTGGGTTTTCCGTCTGAATCCATGGCTCTCCAACTCCTCCCTCTCCACTTCCTAGCATCCTCCTCCTCCAGTTTCCTCGTCTTCCCCCGCGGCTCTTTCTCCCTTCACCCCAAAACCCTGAACTTATCGTCCGATCCATCCTCCGGCGAACGAAGATTCTCCGTCCGTCCGGCGGCGGTGTCGCGTGGCAGCGGGAAGATACTGCTGGAGGACGAGGCCGAGCTTGGCGACTGGGCCAACGAACTAAATACTGACTCCGGTCGAGGCCCGAGGAAGAGCTCGACCGGAACATCTCGAAGCCCAGGTGGTTTATCGGAGAGGAACCAGAGGGGTTCTTTACCGAGGAAGAAGCATAGCATTTTGGAAGTGGGGGTGGAAGGAGAAAAGAAGGGAGTTCTATCAAGCGAGAGGAAGAATGTGAGGAGTTCTGAGAGGGCTCCGAGGAGTTCATCTTCTACTTCGACGAGGAGAGGAGGGGCGGTTGCCGGGTCTACTTACAGACAAGGGCGAGACTTGAAAAGTTTGGCTCTTGATGTGTCAGAGGTAGAGGAGGAAGAAGCCGTTATGTCTGGGTTTGCTGATGTAGCTAAGAAAGTGGACGGTTCGTTCAAGAGTGCTACTTCTTCGGGAGGGGATGCGGATTCTTATCTCAGTGAGACAAGGTATAATTGTACTCCAAAGCATCATCATATGTTATACATGTTTATTTTTGACTGAACATGGAATTTTAGTATTGGCGGTTTTGTTGGCTATATTGCGCTGGGCCGTGGGACATGGATACGACACGATAAAGACATGGGTGACACAAACACAACCAATTCTGGCGCATCCTTGTATATTTTGGAGTGTCTGTTTGTAAGCAATATGTGTCTGACACGACACTACACGGAGATACAAAGTATTCATGCTTCCTAGGTTATAGCTCACTGCTAAGCCTGAATGATTTTTTTTGTAGGTGAAAATTGACAAGACTAATATCAGTAGCTCCTTATTTGAATATGATTGCAAATTAGTCTATTAAGTTTTGTTCACGTACAAGAGCTTCAAAAAGCCACAATGCTATCCTACTGTATGTTCAGACGATATTCATAGTCTTAACCCTCATTTTTATTTGAGAGATTGTTTCTTGAAGTAAACGAGATATCCTCCATGGACGCAGTCCTGTTGCACCAGCCACCAAGCTAAGCTCTCTGAGCTGTGCGCCTGCCAACTGGGTTGCTGTATGAAGGTTTGGCTTGAAGAATGATGCTAAATGCACACTGGAAAAGGAAAACGTGCATACTGGAAAGAGAACTTGTGTCATGCAATTTATATCCCATTGACGCCAAATTTAAGAACTCATAACTGTTGATCAAAACTTCCCTACATAAGTTCCATACATCTTTATAAAGAAGAAACTAAGAAAACAATGTTAAATTCTTGGAATGAACATATTATCCTCCACCCATATGAATCCACAACTCGTGTGCATCTGTAGGACGACCTGCTAGTTGCATGCGTTGGGTTGTTTTTGCCGGTGATGGAGTCTGAGCGGGTACACCTGCCAGAACACCTTGACTTTAGCAAGCCTACCTTCCCAACCTTGTTTGGTTTGGTCAAAGAGGGCATCCTCTGCTCAAACTCCCTCATGCTCGCTGTTGCTCCCTCATGCTCCTATATCAGATAGTAATTAGAAGGCTATGCTCTTGAGTATAGAGTGAGAACCATGGTTAGTTATAAGAGAGGAGGTATCAATGAAATCCTCCTGTGAGTTAAGAATTTAACTATTCACTTCAACTGTCTACATGCTAGCATTATTCTAATTCAGCGGTTAGACCTCATTCCCTTTCGAAAACTGATCAACATAATAGTAATTAGAAGGCTATGCTCTCGAGTATAGAGTGAGAACCAAGGTTAGTTATAAGAGAGGAGGTATCAATGAAATCCTCCTGTGAGTTAAGAGTATAACTATTTACTACAACTGTCTACATGCTAGCATTATTCCAATTCAGCAGTTAGACCTCATTCCCTTTCGAAAACTGATCAACATAATAACCCTGCAAACTTATTCCTATTTTTTGAAAGAACTTAAACTAACTTCTTACTGCACCACTGGGGTGTGAATCTCGACTATTCTTATGTAGTATGGGGAGAACTTCTGTAAATTTTGTTGTCCTATGTGGCATTCTTAGATGTAAGTTATTAAAAGCCATGTTAAATGTGAAAACATGAAAGATGTTGGGATGATAATTTATAGGGACGGCCAACGCTTGTAGCTCATATGGAAAGCAGCGGGGACACAAGGTGGGGACGGCAGGGTTCGAGCCCCCCAACCGTAAGGACGTGTAGTTATGGGTGGGTTGTAATAAATATTTTTTAATAGGGACAAGTAATATTAAAGAGATCCATCTACATATTAACCTTTGCTGTATCCATACACTTATGTTATATTCTATGTAGCAGTCAAGTTTATTCTATAAAACTGTCTCCACTAATTTAAAAATCATGGTACAATCTCGTATCTTCAAAATATCTACTTTGATGGACTTCTCCACTGTTCCACATATTTGTGATTAGAGGAGACTATTTTCAGAATATACATTTTTCAGTGATACCTTACAAGTCTGTTGCAGGGTTATAAATTCTGGCTAAAAAAATGTCTAACTGGATTCACATAGCTCTTCTATGAGATTCGGAAAATGAAAATGGACACACTTGAAACATATTATTCTGAAGCATTTAATAGCAAGTTAGAGTTACCCTATCATACTGTGATTTATACACATTGATGCAGGATGAGAACTAGATGGACTAACAATGCAAATAATCAAGAAACATATTATTCTGAAGCATTTAATAGCAAGTCTGTTAGAGTTACCCTATCATACTGTGATTTATACACATTGATGCAGGATGAGAACTAGATGGTCTATTTGCTAACGGTGTTTACATCGGTTTTGGGGTATTTTTGAACTGTCCGTTTATACTACTTGTTAATTTTTTTGAGGCACTGGTTTTGGTCGGCTCAAACCCCCCCAAAACTAGTGTAATATAATTTTGGGTTGAAATAACGTGTAGGCAACTCTAGAGGGGGGGTGAATAGAGTTTGTGTCGATAATCACTAAATAAAAATTAACTCTATATCACCTCCACAAAACAACTATCAAGATAGTAAATAAATCAGAGAGAAATGCGGAAGTAAATAAAGATCAGAAGAACATACGCAAACACAGCAGTTTTAACCTGGTTTCCCTCGTGGAGGACTAGTCCAGGCCTGAGAACTCTAGCTCAGGATTGAAATCCACTATTTGTGAAATAGTGTACAACCACGTGCCTTTACTCAGAAGTGCACGCCAACTTCTTACAGATTCGCAGGTGGCGAAACTTGGAATTGTCCAAGTAACTTTTCTTTCACTCTTGCACACAACTTCTAGCTGATATCGCACTGAGCATCTTGGGCTAAGGAGAGTTGTGGCTTAGGAGATATGGAAGAATAAGGCTTAGAGTAGCAGAGCATAGAAGGCTTGAATATTTGAAGGTGAGAGATAGAAAGATGATCTCAAATGAGAGAAATCAAGTCTTATTTATACTATTCTGGGGAGGCAGAGTTCGGCCCGAATTCTGCCCCAAGAATTCAAATTTTTGAACGTTGGACAGCTTGTACCAAGCAGGCCCTAAAAATTAGTTCCTGAAAATCAGGGGACAGAGTTCACTGTGTGGGGGCAGAGTTCGGCCCGAACTCTGCCTCCTAGGTGGCAGAAAGGCCTTTGGGCTTTTGGACTGTATGGAGCTTGGGCTTGGTTCAGGAATTGGTCTGTTTGTATGGTAGAGCTTGGAGAGATATGTCTAGGGGTTGAGATGACTCAGTGTGACTCAACGTACACATTCTCCTAGACTCAATAAATTGAAGATTACAGACTTGGAACAAGTAGGAAGACCAAGAACCCTTTGATGACGCCTTTCTTCTGATATTTGAGCAGACCTGAAGACGTCTTTTCCCTTGATAGCAGTTGTCCAAAGATAAGCAGATCTGGAAATCTGAATACCTTTCGGGGATTTCGCCCCCGAACCCCCTATGGGGGGCGCTGCCCCCTCGACCCCTGTCCGCTGACCGGGCAGCGGAACCCCCGATGCGAGGCCCCGGATAGGTCGCTAGGCGGTTCGGAGAAATCTCTTTGTATGACGCCGTCTTTGGTCCATCATTAATTCTTTATTGCCTATGCCCTGGTTTGATCATGTTTTATCATGCTTACTGCATGTCTACAAATACATGTTAGAAGAGCAAAATATGTTGTAGTACGATACATGCATGGCAATATGATATAGGACAATTAGGACAATGCTAAGTTTAAGTAGCAACATGATAGTGAGTATATGAATATTAGTGACATCATTATGTTAAACTTAACTTATTAGCCATATTCAAAAACACGATGTAATCATTGGGCTAACAATCTTCCCCTTTTTGATTATGGCAAATCGGTTAAGTTTAAGACAAATACGATAGATGCATGTATCACTAATAAACACATATTACGAGAAGATTGTGTGCTAACTTAAACTTATACTTATTTCTCCCCATTTAGCATGATCAAAAAATAAGCTCCTCCGTAATATGAGATAAAACGAACTCAAGCATAAGTAAAGGAGGAAGGCATAGACAATCATGATCAAGATATACTAAATGAAGAACAATGGGAGAAGTGTGTAAAGACAAGTATAGAAATTACATACCCAATGTAGAGTGCCAAATAGAAAATAGCTTGTCAAAACACTAATAGTTGGTAAAACTAAAAGAATTTGAAAATAATCAATAGATAGTTTACCAACATGAAATCCAAGAAAGACATCCAAAAACATAGGATGATATGAAATATTGCTCTAGTTTTGGAAGAGAAAAAATTACAATCAAAAGATAATTGTAAATAATAGATATCAAAGAAGAAAGATACCAATTGAGATATTGAAATAGACAAACTTGATATCAATTGAAATATATAAGCTTGAAACATTGATCAATGAAACTATGATAGTCACAATTGTCCACAGATAAATAGTGAAACAAAATAAAGGAATGATCAATGTAAAATAGAGCAATTGATATAAAATGATCTCATTATTTGCAAATCTATTTGCTTATCCAAAATTCATGCATTTGAACTCAATTACCTTATCATGCTATATGATTACCCTTTAGATAAACATGAAGGTAAAGGAGAAAAATGTTTGAGAAAGAGAAATTCAGTCGATTTGAATGCTCCCCCTCAAACTATTATCAATATAGATAAAATAATGAATTTTGGGTAAGTCCTCAACAAGAAAAGTCAAATCAATTAAGCATACAAGGAAAGCCAAATCAAAGAAAGCATAATAGTCATCAAGATAAGATATGAAAGTTAATATTAACGAGATGACTCATATAAAAATGAGAGATAATATGATGAAAACAATTATATATACTCTCATAAACTTTTCACAAAATAACAGTATTATAACCTCAATCACTAAAAATATGGGTCAATGATGAACTACGTATACGACATATTAAAGGGTATAAATGAATTGAACCACTTTATTTGCTCCCCCTTAAAATATGCGTATCTAGTTCCAAAGCACTTATAGCAAAAAAAAAAAAATCAAGATCTAGGGGTAAATCAACTATTGATTTCTCCCCCGTGCTCAATGCATATAAGGCTATAAAAACGTCATAAAAACGAATAATGTCATCTTTAGTCAAGAAGAGATATCCGCTTAATAGCTACTAAAGATGATAAATTAAAAGAATATTTCAATTTAGCACATGTAATCAAAGATGACATACACTAACCTATATAGAAGAATATCATATTGAAATATGATAGATCAATGCATGTTACCTTTTGAGAAAAATGTCATCATGAAAGGAATAAAGTCAATTAAATCAATCATGGTGAAAGTCAAAATATAGCTCAAAAATACAAAAAATAAAACTCAAATATCATGTTTATGATTATCTAATTAAGAAATGATCAACCAATTTATTACTTTGCATGGACTATGTGTGTTTTATCACATATGTACCCATCAACGGGTAATAATCCAACCTTGCTAATACTAAATGAGAGACCAATGAAGTTCAAATAGCAAAGAGCATATGTGATAATCCATGAGTAGTCAAAGTAGAGTAATAAATTAACTTGATAACCACATAATTAGATAATATAGGACTACTCAATCATTAGGATCATTCATAAAGTAAACCAATAAATAATTATGATCCGTCATAAAACTCTTCTAAAAACCATATAAACAAACCAATGGAAAGTATAGAAAAGAGTCGATTTTATTTAAATAATTGCAAATTTATTCCAAAGAAATGATAATATGATAAAATCATGACTCAAAAGATGAGAGAAATTTAAGAGATGCTTACCAATGACTATTATGGAAGGAAGTTAAAGCGATGAATCACAAACCTCAATGGAAACATGATTAAAAAAAATTGTCAAACTAATTTTAGAGATCAAACATATGTATCTAAAACAGAATACAAATCTCATCAAGAAAATTCATAAATCTTGTTTTTGTAAACTAGCATATCACATATAGATTGAAATTCAAGAAGATAGCTAGATGAGTGAAAGTGAACAAAAATTATGTAGCTTAATCAATACATCGTAAATAAGCAAGCTACATACCTAATTAAGATTAATGAGGTAGGCCATTAAAAGGATAAATGTTCTCATTAAATCTTAAGTCAATAACACTAAAGATACATGCTTAAGCATAGAGTTCACAATAAAGACAATACATTTTGAATGATCAAAATGATTTATATACTCTTTGCTGAGCAAGGATAAGAGCAAGAGGATATCTTAAATAAAAGAATTATGCTCTTCTCAAAATGAGGCTAAAAGGATATTCATGAAAACACAATGAAATAAATCTCTTTTGCCAAGTATGGAGGTTAACTGAAGATAATGAAATAATGGATAGATCTAGAGAATGCAAAATATTATAGCCATTATGAAATAAGTGTATTCTCTAGAAATGGAAAATCTCAACAATAAGCTCAAACCATAGTAGCTAAGGACATGAGAAGTATGATATATCAATTACAAGTATTCTCATGTGTTACAAAACATCATTGGACAATAATAATAAAATATTTATAGCTCAAAATATAAGGCTAGATATGATGATGTATTCTGGAGCTTAGGGGTGGATCCAGAACTAGATAATGGTTGCAAGTAGACCTTAATAAATCTTAAGACTATAAAGTATTGATCACTTTGGGTTAGCTGAAGGGGCTGGTTCTCAGCTAGCGATAGTCCGAAGACTAGTACACCGTGTCGCTTCAGGCTATTTACACCTGTATGACAGAAGGACCCTTTCGGCTTGTTTCCAAAATGTTCTTTACTTTTAAGAATTTAGATTTAAAGGAATATATGCAGTATCATGCAACAACATCAAAATCCAAAATTCGTAAGTATAAGAAAGGTAAATATCCAAATAACAATGAAAGAATGATCATCAAAATTTGCTAAGAATATTTTCAAAACAAACATTTTCATAATACACTTATGGAGATAAATATATAGAAGATACATACTCAAAATGTGCACTAATAAGTACGATGATTTTAACAAGTAGGGTAAAGCACAAAACCAAGCAATTCTTAAAAGAACTTTCATAAAAGTCATGAACAAGACACTAATAAATATTTTCTCTCAACATTCCAACTTGAAGAAGTAAAACAAATAAATATCAGAAGTTAGGAATCATTAATATATTCATATATATATCACAAATAGGCATACATGAAAAAATCAATTAAAAGGCATGTATCCGTAAAGTCACCCAAGTGGTAAGAGGATATTATCAAGAGAAAGCTTTAAGGATAAAGCTAATTGATTCAAGAAAAGATAACACAAATTTGGTCAAAAGAATCAATAGCTAAAGTATGAGCTAAGCACAAGTATGGATAAATACTCTTCAAAATAATATGAAACTTGAGCTTAACTCATATGCCCGCAAAAAGATATTTATAGAAAAATAGATATCAATATAAGAAATACATGAACTATATAGAAAAATAAATATATTCATGTATCATTAATAAATATTAAAAACCATCACAAATTAAATAAAATGTATAAATAAACTTTATTGGGCAGAGACTTAATTGATTCATAAGAGGTTTAGTCAAAATAAAATATGAAAATCAATAATGAATATATTATGTAAGCACGAGATTAAAAAGAAGTATAAGTGTATACTTGTCAAGTGATAAAAAGCTTGTGCTAAACACATATATTCACAAATACCGATTAAGATAAATATGACATATTAAATACAAATTGGCAAGAAGTGACTATCTCAAAACTTTTAAAGACGGAGAGTTAAAATCATATTAACTCAAATCAAAACCAAGGTCATATGGACTAGAGTATATGCATGCTTTGTAAATAAGGATTAAGAATAACGAGCATGCATATATAAATGTGTCACACTACTAGAAAATGAGTGATAAACTACATAGTGTGAACTAATCATTTAAGCTAAGTAATTAGTCAAGCTAGATAAAAGAAACAGTAAGAAAATTAACTAAGCATGCTAGTATTATATCTCACATTGATTTATATAATAAGCAACTAAAGGATATCAATGTGAGCTAGTAGCAAGACATCAAGAGAAACATGCTAGAATATAAGCCATTTAAAGAGAATCGTTTAGCATGTTACCAAAGTGGCTCTAGTGGCCACACTTATGTTGGTGCAATTGCTTGGAAGATGACTTTTGAGCTTTGCAACCACCAACACGCTTCCTCGATGCTATGTCCTGATACAAGTAGCTCCACCTACAATATTAGGCGAAGACTTTGGTATCCAAATAAACTTGGATCCACATTTGTTAGCTTTAGGGACCCATATACTATTTACTCTAGCATTGGTAGAAAAACTCCTACGAATAGGACAAGTTACACTCATGTGTCCAATGCGAGAGCAATAGAAGCACCTAATACTAGTGTGTGCACATGTATCGGAATGAGCATGATTATGAACATGTGACATACTAGAATGATGAATATCTCTAGAGTGAGCATGCATGGATTTGGTCTTAAGAATATCATGTTCTAATAGCAAATCATTATGCAAACAAGTAAGAATCAAATTTAGCATTTAAAGCATAATTCTCTTTTTCAAATAAAGCAATTCTAGAAATAAAATCATCATTTTGTTTCTTTAAAGAGTCAATAGAAGAATCATGCAAATGATTTAGCTCATGTGTTGCTTCTTAAGATCTTCTATTGATGAGGAAAGAGATTTGATTTTCAAAATTAAAGAATCATTCAAACTCTTTAAAGAAACACAAGATGCGTTTTGTGAGTCAAGTCTAGATAATAAATCATTGTTTTCATTTCTCAAAAGCTCATTAGATTCTTCTAAATGAATAACCTTTTCTGAAAGTTCTTCATTTGTAGAATGAAAAGCCTTAGCAAACTTTAAGGATTGGTTAGCCATGGCTTTCCACTTAGAGCATTTCTTGCATTTAGAAGAAACATGATTGTCTATGCTACTAGAAGTAAAACCCTCTTTATAGGAGGAGGAATACGATGCCATACACAAATAAACAAGGATCTACTCTAAGGATGTTAAGCCTAACAATAGAGTCCTTGCTCTGATACCAATTGAAATAACGTGTAGGCAACTCTAGAGGGGGGTGAATAGAGTTTGTGTCAATAATCACCAAATAAAAATTAACTCTATATCACTTCCACAAAACAACTATCATGATAGTAAATAAATCAGAGAGAAATACGGAAGTAAATAAAGATCAGAAGAACATACGCAAACACAGCAGTTTTAACCTGGTTTCCCTCGTGGAGGACTAGTCCAGGCCTGAGAACTCTAGCTCAGGATTGAAATCCACTATTTGTGAAATAGTGTACAACCACGTGTCTTTACTCAGAAGAGCACACCAACTTCTTACAGATTCGCAGGTGGCGAAACTTGGAATTGTCCAAGTAACTTTTCTTTCACTCTTGCACACAACTTCTAGCTGATATCGCACTGAGCACCTTGGGCTAAGGAGAGTTGTAGCTTAGGAGATATGGAAGAATAAGGCTTAGAGTAGTAGAGCATAGAAGGCTTGAATATTTGAAGGTGAGAGATAGAAAGATGATCTGAAATGAGAGAAATCAAGCCTTATGTATACTACTCTGGGGAGGCAGAGTTCGGTCCGAATTCTGCCCCAAGAATTCAAATTTTTGAACGTTGGACAGCTTGTACCAAGCAGGCCCTAAAAATTAGTTCCTGGAAATCAGGGGACAGAGTTCGGCCCGAACTCTGTGTGGGGGCAGAGTTCGGCCCGAACCCTGCCTCCTAGGTGGCAGAAAGGCCTTTGGGCTTTTGGGCTTTGTGGAGCTTGGGCTTGGTTCAGGAATTGGTCTGTTTGTATGGTAGAGCTTGGAGAGATATGTCTAGGGGTTGAGATGACTCAATGCGACTCAACGTACACATTCTCCTAGACTCAATAAATTGAAGATTACAGACTTGGAACAAGTAGGAAGACCAAGAGCCCTTTGATGACGCCTTTCTTCTGATATTTGAGCAGACCTGAAGACGTCTTTTTCCTTGATAGCAGTCGTCCAAAGATAAGCAAATCTGGAAATCTGAATACCTTTCGGGGGCTTCGTCCTCGAACCCCCGATGGGGGACGTTGCCCCCTCGACCCCTGTCCGCTGACAGGGCAACGGAACCCCCGATGCGAGGCCCCGGATAGGTCGCTAGGCGGTTCGGAGAAATCTCTTTGTATGACGCCGTCTTTGGTCCATCATTAATTCTTTATTGCCTATGCCCTGGTTTGATCATGTTTTATCATGCTTACTGCATGTCTACAAATACATGTTAGAAGAGCAAAATATGTTGTAGTACGATACAAGCATGACAATATGATATAGGACAATTAGGACAATGCTAAGTTTAAGTAGCAACATGATAGTGAGTATATGAATATTAGTGACATCATTATGTTAAACTTAACTTATTAGCCATATTCAAAAACACGATGTAATCATTGGGCTAACATGGGTGACTTTATAAACACCCTAAATCGGTAGATTTTGAGAGATTTTATTATTATATTCCATTTATATCCTCACAAAAAATATATAATTATAACTATTAATACCCTTATATATTTTTTCATTGTGTTTATGTTCTACTTCTTCCAAACTATAGCTACTTTTTCCGGTAAGTTTTTATTTTTTAGAATCTCTCTTCTACTTTCAACTAGGACTTTCTATTATTTTATGTGTGTATATTATTTGATCATATATAAACTTCTACCTCCTGATCGAGGCGTGAACTAGGTTGCAGTTCCCGCGCTCGGGACCGTTTTGTTTATATGTGGACATGTGGGTAATTTTATTCATGTAAAAATTTTCAAGCTGCTCGTTAATGAATTATCAAGCATGAGTTTGACTGGTTTAAAAGTTACTTAAAACCATACAAAACCGGACCCCTCGTAACCGCTCATAACTGGTACTCTAAAAACACCTATAACAGCTACCCCTACAATTGACAAGCAGACACTTGGACAATATTCTAGATGGATGCAACTATCGTGAAGTGTGAAAATTATGGTGTGTAGATGCAAGCCACAATGATGATATGTCATTCAAATGAAATCTGCTCAAATTATTATGACCACTGAATCAATGATAATTGCAAATCCAGCAAAAACAATCCTATAAATTATTTGAAATTTGCAATTGAATTGATAAGGTTAGGGTTATACTTGAGGGTTGTAAAATAGGTCTAAGCAATCGAAACCTGCTCAAATCGAATCCTGGAAATCTCTGCTTTGAAGCCTTAGTTCAAAGATCAATGGATCAACCTCGATTAGACGCATCTTGGACCTTGATCTTTATGATGTATTTCTGTTTCCAAGATAATGATGGTTCTTGATCCTTGGGTTGTGCTGGCATTCCAAAGACAAGGGAGGAAGAAGGTGGCTGTTTTTGTTCTTGTTGTTGCTGATCGACCAGGAGAAGAAGATTAGTGGGAGTTTGTGGCATAGGCAGGAGGCGGTTTCGGGTATGGTTACCTGGAACAAAAAACGCTCGGGAACACGGAATGAAAATGTGAACACGATAGCCAAGTTAAACTTCAAAAGTGCTTATCAAATGGGAACACATTACATGGAAAGTGGGTTGAAATGTGCACTCTGGAATGCGATTTGCTGGATAGATAGCTTATTCTGGTAACCATGGTCTTAAGATGTCTACAGGTGGCAGACAACATGGAAGTTAAACCTATAGGAAGATGGCAGCTGCACCGGGGCAGTAAAGAGGAGGGGACTTCTAGTTGGGTGCGTCTGCAGTAGGAAGGGGAGAGGATGGGCTGGTGTACTGTGGATTGGTCTAGCGGGTTTGGCAGGGAAGTTGAGTAAGGGCTTGACCTGCAGGAGGCATCAACAACAGCGGGAGAAGAGGTCATGTTGTGATCCTTTTTTAGAAGAGAGAAGAATGAGTGTCGGCTTGGGTTTGTACAATGGAAGCATAGGGGTTAGGGCTTCACACCCATCCACTTCACGTCTCACAAGAGCATAACCTGAATATTTATTCATTTATTCTTGAGGAAGAAAAATACGTGTCGTCTTGGGTTTGTATAAATGGAAGCATAGGGTTCAGACCCATCCACTTCACATGCAATCAGTGCCTAAACGACTAAAAAATATTTATAGCTCATATGACTTGGCCATTGGGTAAAACCGTGGTAGGCTTTTAAACATGGAAAACAAGTAATTTAGACTTTGCGGTCAAGTAATCAAGTTTCCAAATAAAATCTACCCTAAACATGCTTACCTTACTAAATAAAATAACTCTTAAATAAGGTAAATCAACTGAATCATGACTCTATTATTTCAGACAGACCTGGAATCAACCTCAACCATAAATAAAATCCGACGACTAAAATCTATGAAAACACTCTGACCCGAATGTGATGTCCATTGGACATGCTAGTTTGCATTAAAAGAATCCAATCTCAGATGCTGTGGACTATGTAATCAGATCTCTGACCTGTAGTTAGAATTGGTGTCTCAAACTTCTGATTGCTTTTATATTTGGATTAAGTTCATTGAGTATAATTTAAGGAGGATGTATACTGTTGTAGGTATTGGAGCCTCTAGGACTAGAGGTAGGCCTTGACGAACATGGTTTGAAGTGTTAAGGATTTTGTTAGCTTTACAGAGGACATGGCCTTAACCTATCTAAATGAGGAGGATTCAAACAGCCGAACCCCAAAACTTTGGGATAAAGGCTTTGTAGTACTAGTAGAAGTAATTCGTCCACCGAGTATTTATGTTGCCGATAGTATCATAATTATCCAAATAACACAGTGGCCTTAACCTCATAATTATTCTGAGGGAACTGTGGTTTTATTTGAGCCTTGGAGCATAGGCATAAAGTGTTAAGAGTACGGTTTATATTATGTTGGGTTCCATACAAGGTTCCCAGTATCGGAATCGGTATCAGACCCTTCCCATGAGTATCAGGATCGGTGGTATCGGCAGTATAGAATTAGAATAATAAGATGATTATTATTGATGAAGGACTTACATATATATATGATAGGCTAACCCCTTTAGACGATCAAAAGTGCAATCCGGTTTTACCTTGATCGTGAACACCCATTTGCAACCTACTGCCTACTTACCAGTAGGCAAATCTACCAAGTCCCAAGTATGTTTCTTTCGGAGCACTTTTATTTTTTCTTCCATAGCAACATGCCAACCGGGATGTATGAGACCCTCATCAGCAATATTGGGAATCTGAATTCCATTAATAGTAGCGATCAAGGATCGAGTGTGGCTCACGAGCCCTTTGTAGTTTGTAACATATAAGGGATGATCACGACAGGCACTACGAGGTCGAGCTGGTGGAACAGGCGGAGGCGAACAAGTAGAGTTAGAGGAGGATGATGGATCTGTGACTGTGGGCACTATCTGCGATGATCGTTCGGGCAACGTCGGTACTGACTGATCCGATATTTGCGGACCGTCAGACTGAGATACTGACTCGGTAGGGGAGACCACTCTTACGGGGGGTTGTGTTTGAACATGAAACAACAAGAAATTTTCGTCTGAATAAACTTTGGAAACTGGATTTGTAGTTTGTGGAAGTGGAGGAAACTCGGTTTCAACGAAGGTAACATCCCGAGTGTAAGCTCCCTAAATTTTTGGATATTTTTTTAAATGTGAATAATTAATATAAAAATATATTTTAAGACAAATTAGACTTTTACATATTTTCTATTTATTTAAATCCTAATGACACAATCTCTAGTCCTATTGAGCTACCGGTTGACTTAGCTAGTCCAAACTCAACCCAAATATCCCCATACCTCCACATGGTTCATACCAAACATTATATACTATTGTTCTCTCTACAAAACACCAAACATAATTATATGACATCCAAAATCTAACACTTAACCTACTAGAAATAATTTTAGTCCTATATACTTTGGACTTGACCCAACCATTAACTCACCACTTAACCACTATAGGTTGGACTCAAGTGTGGTCAAGTACACTAAATGGGCAGCCAATCCTCCCCACTTATTCATATTCCATAACCCCCAAGCACCCTTAACCATTCCCTTTCCATAACCTACAAAAAAAATTCCAACCATTAACTCTCCACTCAACCCTTCACCTCCCCCTTAATGGTTGGCTATATATAGACTTCTCCTCACCTTATTACCTCATAGCATCTGAACAAAATTTCTTCCTAACCCACTTCATAATATTTTCTCTTCACAAACCATCTCCAAAATTCTCCTCAATTTTTCTCCAAACAACCATCTTTCCACCCCTACCCAGGCTGAATCCGAATTCAACTAGTCTCCACCGTTCCGGCCATATCTCTCTCTACAGTAAGTATCTCTCTCAAATTTAGTATGCTTCTTCCTCTCTCTGTTCTCACCATTTTCTCTTCACAAACTTTTCAGCAAAACTCACTCTAACTCCCTCAAAACAACCCATCTATCAGATGTGTCAGGGTTGAAACTGAATTCGGTGCACTGTTGTTCGCGCACCCTTAGGAGACCCCATGGCAGCAACTAATCTCTTGGTAACGTTCCTAACACTCTTCTACAACATCCCACTATGTCCAAAAGTCATCTCGTAAAGTTTTATGTATATATTTGCTTGCAATTTCATTATTTTTGTCACCGTAATCAGTGATTCTCAAAATAGAACTTGTATAGATTTATGTCCTATTTGTCCTACTGAAATTCGATGGTTAAGAATCTTAAATTCTATGGTAATATATTTGTGAATATTATTTATAAGTTTATTAATTTCAGAATATAAAGTATTATATTTTCAAGATTTCATCTAGTCCGAATCAACCGAAATTGGACAACCTAGTGAGATTACTTGAATGTGCTAACTGGCTAGCTTAATTTTAGTATATAAAATAAATATGATATGTTTGAATTATTTTCAAATATTATTTCAGAATTAAAATATTAATTTTTCTTTTATAATTGGTTCCAAATAAATAGGTATGTTGGCCATATTGTGTCATTAAGTAGACATACTAACTAGATAATTATTTCTTGTATATATTATCATCAAATAATGTTTATAAATAGTTTTAGTTTATATTTCAGAATATAAATTAGTATATTTTATATATTAAATGATTTATTTTTACAAAAGTTGGCAACTTTACATGCACAAACTAGTTGTCAAGTTGCTAAAACACCTAGTCGATATGCAACGAAACATTGTATATGCAACGAGAAATATTTTAGTATTTTTTAACTAAATAAATATAAATTCCAGAAATTAATTCATATTAATTTCAGTTTTATTTGTTGTTGACATGCGTGTTTGAGAGGCTACATGCATGTTCGAAGTATCGTTTAGCGTCGTGAATTTGGGACATCGTGTCGTATCTATGTATGTTTAGGATTACACGTATTGGAATCATATAAATGTCTAAATGTACGTGTGATAACATGATGTTCGAGACCCACACGATGTAATAGAAAGTAGCATGGTATGTGGTTATTAGCACGTTGTCGAAGGCCACACAACTGTTGGATCGTTGGCATGAAAGTTATCATACTAGTTGACATTGTGTAAATGATCACATTCTTTTTATATTAATTGAATTAGATTGTGTGCTTTGATTAGAATATGTTATAATAGGACAACTTGGATCTGTTGTACCTCCAACTGAAGACATCAGTCAGGCGACACCGCAGCAGGCAACAGGCAAGTGTACATTTTTTTTAGGCAAGTGTACTTTTTTTTTTGGCAAGTGTACCTTGCCATCATGTATCTCAGTTATTGCTCTATTTATTATTATTATTTAGTTACTATAGCTATTTGATAGGATTGGTGTGTGTGTCTACCCTAGGACCGTGAGACAATACTTAGTGTCCGAATAAGGTTCGGGTGTCGATATTCGTCCGCGGAGTCGGGTATCGTCAGTTAGAGAGTTGTTACCACGAACCCATGATACGTGCTTGTATCCTGAGCACGACAGACCATAGGACACTTGACACTATTACATGTAACAGAATCCTTCTTGAGGTATTCATGGTGATTCTGTGTAGGCTTATAGGATACATGATATGGGATAGGTATATAACATATATATTATTATGACTCCTTGTATTAGTAAGAGGTCCTGATCTTGCGTGTTATGGACGTGAGACGTCGTGGACATGAGACGTGAGGTTACATTGGGAGGGGAGAGTCTTCATCGTGCTCTGGGCATATTCTATATATTACCTATCTACATGAGTACTGGACTTTGGGTTCTCTATACGGAATCTAAAGTGCATATATCTACATATACTATCCTTTATTGGGTTCCCCCACACGGAGCCTAGAGGGTACTGTCTAGCATACGGATGAGTCCGTGAGTACCAGCCCGGGGTACGATACCATACTCTCATTTGCATATCACTTAGATGGTTACAGTAGTTTATCATTGAGTATGTAGCATTATACTGTTTTACTTTTGGCATGTTGTTTCTTGTACCTTGTTACGTCCCCCTGAGGGCCTGGTCCCCTGCCAGTTTTGCAGCTTAAACGGTTGTGGAGCCTGTCTAAAGATGCTGAGGCTAATCGCCTTGATATGCGGGTATTGGTATAAGGTACTTATTTCATTTCTACCGAGGTATGTTATTTAATCATATTAGTTACTCCTCTGCTGCCATAGTCTAGTTTTTTATAGACTCATATTTCTTTCTCGAGTCTATTCGAGTTCCTGTGTTATTGGACGGCCGATTTTAATACCTGTGGCTCTTTCTTGTGTTATATTTCATTGTGGATTAAGACATATATAGTTTTATTATGTAGATTTTGTCCATTATAACACAGCATATACGTATTCGAGTCGGACCCGAGTCTGGTCGAATGCGCAGCTGGCATGTTACGTATTCCTAGTCCTACGTATTTTGGGAATGGGGGGTTACATGTTTTTGTGGTGGCCCATGCAGGTCAGAATATATCGTTTCGGTTACGTTACTCTGCCGAACGAGCCTGCAATAGGATATTGCAAGATCTCAATCCACAATTGCTTTGAAAATCCTTTTGTTTTATCCATCGTCTTTGGAACTCATAATTGAAGTCGATCATCCTTCTTGGACTCTTGTCTATTCCTATTTCGGAAGTACGAATACTTGTGCTTGATGAACTAATTGGATTATGTTCTATCATAGCCTAGAAGGTATTGATAGAGTATTTTATAAAGGGAATTAGTTATGTACGGTGGTAAGGGTTTGGATAGACATCTCATTTAGATTGACCGAGTAGATTGGACTGACAATATAGAATTCTTATCGGCTAGTTAACTTTAACGAGAGACCCTATGAGAAATTGACTACAACCCTTCTAATATTCACCTATGGTGGATAGAGACAGATTAGAATACCTTTGTTATATAGAGATGGGGTAGAGGTATAGCACAGTTTAATTGGGGATTAGTAAAGAAGGCAAGTTATGTTCCTCTATACTAAAGATTGAGTGGTTGGAAGACTATGAAGTAGAATTTTAGAGTTAGATACGGTTTCATAACTAGAATATGATCACCCACATGAAAGACTATAGTTGAAAGAATACGAAAGTCTTGATATGAAAAGGGTGAGGTACAGTAGATATATATGAATCCTTATAAACATTGTATGGTTGCAAAAGATTTTTTATTCATTTGAAGGATATAGAAGTTATGATAGTATGCATATGTAGGAAATAAAGTTACCTTGGACAGTGACCTGAAGGATCTTCACTAGGGAGATTCCTATCGAAGGAGTGAGCCAAAATGATGCTTGGTTGTGCCATGGTGTGGATCTAGGAATATTTGTTGTATAATGGCGAGGACGGTGTTAGACTCGATATATCTCTATACATAGGAGGAATAGCTTGAAAGGACCTATTAACAACCATGACTAGAAGATTAGTCGAAAGGTAAGTGGTTGTTTAGGTATCATATATAAGCTTGTCCACTGCCTAGTAAACAAGCATAAAAAGTTTAAGCATACCTGTAGGCATTGTATGGCTTCCTTTAAATTAAAAGGGTGGGTTGTTAACCATATTAATAAGAAAATTTGATAACCTATAGGAAAATGAGGTAATGTGATTATGGAATGATTTATCGCAATCGTAACCTCTGTAAATAACACTTGAGAGTAGGATTAGAAATCTTATCTTAAGTAGACAAGAAGTCGTATGCATAATAAAATCCTTCATCGATACAGGTTAGATAGGAACCCCAAAGGACTTATAGTTACAATAATTGTATTAGAATAAAATACACATAGGGGTATAAAGATGAAGGATCATAGGAGCAGCACTATATACAGATTGAAGAACTGCAAAGGATTAAGGATGGTTAGGACCTAGCGTAAAAAAAAATATTGCCAGGAGTGACGATTGGAGAAAATTCAAGCCACATAAGTGGGTGAATTGGTTGGAATCAAGATATATGACCTCTAAGGTAGTATAAGTTAGAACATAACTTTAAAGGTTAGCTAGTCTCATCCTTAGAAAATTTTGATAGATAGTTTATACTTTAAAATGAGTCGGGGATCATCACCAGACAGATTGACCATTGAAGCCCAATATCGTTCTGTTGACTCGAAGTATAGTTCTCCATCAACCGGTTCAACCACTTGACATGAGCGAAGGTATTGAGATCAGGACACCATCAGGTGACGGTGCGAAAAGAGGATGCTCCAAGGACAACATTTAGATTTCGCCACGGCAACTACAAGATTGTTGACACTTTTTGGATTGATGAATGCGCATGCTATAATTATGTGTTTGATGAACAAGGTGACCCATCAGTACCTGGACTAGTGATGGTAGATTTGATTATATTTTATCGTAGGATAAAAATAATATTGGTAAAATATTTTATAGGCGGGTGATTATCTAAGGTATGTACGAGTAGGGTAGAACAACTATGCTAGAAAGACCAACTATAATGGTGGCAATCTATTTTCTATGAGTTTTAGTTTGGTAGAAAATCGCTCTTAGTCGAATGATAGGTATTCCTAAACATGTCCAACTAGATATGATAGATTAGAGACTTTTGGTATGAATAGAATGGTTTGGTAAGCCTTGTATTTAAGGCTAAGCTTGTATAGAACCATTATTCTAAAAAAAATGAAGGAGATAGGAATCCAGGGCTACAGGATTAGGTAAATAATTAAGGTGTGTAGAATTTCATAGATACTTTCGCAAGGAATAAGTTAGAATATAGTTTAGTATAAAGCCTAACCCTAATAAGCAACCATGAAATTATTAGACCAAATCCTGCTATCTTTTGCCTAAGATAGGGCCTATGATAGAAGTACTAAAGAAATTATTATTAGGATGGTATATGAATAGAGTAAGAATATATGTGTTAGAAAAGACGACCATCTCTATACATGGTAAGACTAGTCTTAAAATGACCTATGGAAGTCCAGGATTATAAGGATGACCAATAGGTTTATGTGACTGTCTAGTTCAGCCTCGACCTTTACCCTGCAGTTAGGAATCAATGGGTAGGCATACTTGTAAGGATTGTATAGATTGCTTATGAATAGAAGGGGTGGATCGCTAATTGAACTAATATAGAAGTTAGTGATGTAACCTATAGGAATATAGTATAGATTTGAAGGATTGACAGAGTTACGGAGGGATTGTGATTTTTCTATCTCCATGGTTAGTTATAGATAGAGATTTAATAGCCAATTTAGAAGCCTTACCTCTAGATTAGTAACATCTCGATATTAGAGAGCGTGTTGGAGAAGTGGCATTTCTTCTTGCATTACTCTCATCTTTGGAGGGAGTGCATGATGTAATTAATGTCTCACAGTTGAGGAGGTATGTGACTGACCCCAATCATGTGGTCAATCACTCTGAGATTACAGTGGAACCCAGTTTATCATACGAGGAGCAGTTAGTTGAAATATTGGATACTAGCGAGAAGACGCTTAGAGGGCAGAAGATTAGGTTGGTTCGGGTTGCATGGAAGTACCATTTCCCTAGATAATCTACTTGGGAACGATAAGATTCCATGAGGGAGCAATATCCGCATTTATTCGAGGATTCAGGTAAGATTCTAAAACTAACTTTAGTGTTATAACTTTATAGAGTTCTAGTTATAGTTTTAATTTCGAGGACGAAATTTTCTAAGGTGGGTAGATTGTAAGCTCCCTAAATTTTTGGATATTTTTTTAAATGTGAATAATTAATATAAAAATATATTTTAAGACAAATTAGACTTTTACATATTTTCTATTTATTGTAAATCCTAATGACACAATCTCTAGTCCTATTGAGCTACCGGTTGACTTAGCTAGTCCAAACTCAACCCAAATAACCCCATACCTCCACATGGTTCATACCAAACATTATATACTATTGTTCTCTCTACAAAATACCAAACATAATTATATGACATCCAAAATCTAACACTTAACCTACTAGAAATAATTTTAGCCCTATATACTTTGGACTTGACCCAACCATTAACTCACCACTTAACCCTATAGGTTGGACTCAAGTGTGGTCAAGTACACTAAATGGGCAGCCAATCCTCCCCACTTATTCATATTCCATAACCCCCAAGCACCCTTAACCATTCCCTTTCCATAACTTATAAAAAACTCTCAACCATTAACTCTCCACTCAACCCTTCACCTCCCCCTTAATGGTTGGCTATATATAGACTTCTTCTCACCTTATTACCTCATAACATCTGAACAAAACTTCTTCCTAACCCACTTCATAATATTTTTTCTTCACAAACTATCTTCAAAATCCTTCTCAATTTTTCTCCAAACAACCATCTTTCCACCCCTATCCAGACTGAATCCGAATTCAACTAGTCTCCACCATTCCGGCCATATCTATCTCTACAGTAAGTATTTCTCTCTCACTGCTTCTTCCTCTCTCTGTTTTCACCATTTTCTCTTCACAAACTTTTCAGCAAAACTCACTCTAACTCCCTCAAAACAACCCGTCCATCAGAGGTGTCAGGGCTGAAACTGAATTCGGTGCACTGCTGTTCAAGCACCCTTAGGAGACCCCATGGTAGCAACTAATCTCTTGGTAACGTTCCTAATACTCTTCTACAATATCCCACTATGTCCAAAAGTCATATCGTAAAGTTTTATGTATATATTTGCTTGCAACTTCATTATTTTTGTCACCGTAATCATTGATTCTCAAAATAGAACTTGTATAGATTTATGTCCTATTTGTCCTACTGAAATTCGATGGTTAAGAATCTTAAATTCTATGGTAATATATTTCGAATATTATTTATAAGTTTATTAATTTCAGAATATAAAGTGTTATATTTTCAAGATTTCATCTAGTCCGAATCAACCGAAATTGGACAACCTAGTGAGATTACTTGAATGTGCTAACTGGCTAGCTTCATTTTAGTATATAAAATAAATATGATATGTTTGAATTATTTTCAAATATTATTTCAGAATTAAAATATTAATTTTTCTTTTATAATTGGTTCCAAATAAATAGGTATGTTGGCCATATTGTGTCATTAAGTAGACATACTAACTAGATAATTATTTCTTGTATATATTATCATCAGATAATGTTTATAAATAGTTTTAGTTTATATTTCAGAATATAAATTAGTATATTTTATATATTAAATGATTTATTTTTACATAAGTTGGCAACTTTGCATGCACAAACTAGTTGTCAAGTTGCTAAAACACCTAGTCGATATGCAACGAAACATTGTATATGCAACGAGAAATATTTTAGTATTTTTTAACTAAATAAATATAAATTTCAGAAATTAATTCATATTAATTTCAGTTTTATTTGTTGTCGACATGCGTGTTTGAGAGGCTACATGCATGTTCGAAGTATCGTTTAGCGTCGTCGTGAATTTGGGACATCGTGTCGTATCTATGTATGTTTAGGATTACACGTATTGGAATCATATAAATGCCTAAATGAACGTGTGATAACATGATGTTCGAGACCCACACGATGTAATAGAAAGTAGCATGGTATGTGATTATTAGCACGTTGTTGAAGGCCACACAACTGTTGGATCGTTGGCATGAAAGTCACCATACTAGGTGACATTGTGCAAATAATCACATTCTTTTTATATTAATTGAATTAGATTGTGTGCATTGATTAAAATATGTTATAATAGGACAACTTGGATCTGTTGTACCTCCAATTGAAGACATCAGTCAGGCGACACCGCAGCAGGCAACAGGCAAGTGTACCTTGCCATCATATATCTCAGTTCTTGCTCTATTTATTATTATTTAGTTACTATAGCTATTTGATATGAATGGTGTGGGTGTCTATCCTAGGACCGTGAGACGATACTTAGTGTCCGAATAAGGTTCGGGTGCCGATATCCGTCCGCGGAGTCGGGTATCGTTAGTTAGAGAGTTGTTACCACGAACCCATGATACGTGCTTGTATCCTGAGCACGACAGACCGTAGGAAACTTGACACTATTACATGTAACAGAATCCTTCTTGAGGTATTCATAGTGATTCTGTGTAGGCTTATAGGATACATGATATGGGATAGGTATATAACATATATATTATTATGACTCCTTGCATTAGTTAGAGGTCATGGTCTTGCGTGTTATGGACATGAGACGTCGTGGACATGAGACGTGAGGTTACATTGGGAGGGGAGAATCTTCATCGTGCTCTGGGCATATTCTATATATTACCTATCTACATGAGTACTGGACTTTGGGTTCTCTATACGGAATCTAAAGTGCATATATCTACATATACTATCCTTTATTGGGTTCCCCCACAGGGAGCCTATAGGGTACTGTCTAGCATACGGATGAGTCCGTGAGTACCAGCCCGGGGTACGATACCATACTCTCATTTGCATATCACTTAGATGGTTACAGTAGTTTATCATTGAGTATGTAGCATTATACTGTTTTACTTTTAGCATGTTGTTTCTTGTACCTTGTTACGTCCCCCTGAGGACCTGGTCCCCTGCCAGTTTTGCAGCTTAAACGGTTGTGGAGCCTGTCTAAAGATGCTGAGGCTAATCACCTTGATATGCGGGTATTGGTATAAGGTACTTATTTCATTTCTACGAGGTATGTTATTTAATCATATTAGTTACTCCTCTGCTGCCATAGCCTAGTTTTTTATAGACTCATATTTATTTCTCGAGTCTATTCGAGTTCCTGTGTTATTGGGCGGCCGACTTTAATACCTGTGGCTCTTTCTTGTGTTTTATTTCATTGTGGATTGAGACAGATATAGTTTTATTATGTAGATTTTGTCCATTATAACACAGCTTATGCGTATTCGAGTCGGACCAGAGTCTGGTCGAATGCGCAGCTGGCATGTTACGTATTCCTAGTCCTACGTATTTTGGGACTGGGATGTTACACCGAGAGAAAAAAATATCTCTTCAAGGTAGGGAAAAATATCGATACCATTTTTGATCTTTAGGTTACCCAAGGAAAACATATTGCATTGTCTTAGGATCTAATTTAGAAAGAGTCGGTCGGGTATTCCGAAATAACACAAGCAACCAAAAATCTTGAGAGGTAGAGGAAACGGCTCACGGTTGGAATTTACTTGGGAAAATGGAGTAGTACCATTGAAAATTGGCGATGGCATGCAATTAATCAGATAACAAGCTGTAAGAACCGCATCAGACCAAAACCTCTTGGGAGTATGTGCTTGAAACATAAGAGCACGCGTTGTTTCCAAGAGATGAGGATTCTTGCGCTCTGCCACACCATTCTGTTGTAGTGTGTAAGGACAAAGTTTGATGAATGATACCATTGTCGGACAAATGAGTATTAAACTCATGAGATAGATACTTACGACCATTGTCACTTCGAAAGCATTTAATCGGAATACCAAATTGTTGATTTCGGCATAAAAATTGCACCAAAATTTAAATAATTCGGAAGGATTTTTCATCAGATAAACAAAAGTGACACACGAGTAATCATCAACAAATGTAACAAAGTACTTGAAACCCATTATTGATTCAACCGGATAATGTTCCCATACATCATAATGCATCAACTCGAAAGGAGCAGATGTAAATTTATTATGACTCACCGGATAGGGAATCCGGTGATGCTTAGCCAAACGACACGACTCAAAATAAAAAGAAGCAAGAACATCTAAAGATGGGTACATTTTCTGGAGAGATTGGATTGATGGATGGTCTAAATGACAATGTAATTTGAAAGGATCAAATTTTACGTCAGTACAGACAACAGAAGAAGGTACGTCAAACATGTACAAGCCTCCAACCATATGCCCTTTACTAATAGTCTTCCTCGACTTTAGGTCCTGAAAAACACAACTATCATGAAAAAATGTTACCGAGCAATGGATGTTGCGAGTAATTTGACTAATTGAAAGTAAACTGAATGGATTTCCAGGTGTATGTAACACGAAATTGAGTGACAGTCCGGAAGAAAGACAAGCACGTCCACGTCTACGGACTGTTAGTGACCCACCATTGGCAACAATAATATCGGAAACACGATCCGTCGATATATAATTGCGAATCATACCTGCGTCGCCAGTCATGTGAGCAAAGACACCAGAGTCAATCATCTACTGTTTCGACCTCACCACACATGCTGCTGAGTACCCGACTGTGGATCCAGATGTGGATGCTTCACTACGACGTTGGGCTTGGAAGTCAAGAAAATATTTTTATGAATCTGCAGCCATCTGGACAGATCGAACACCATCATCAGGAGCATCTAATGTAACCTTGGCGGCAGGTGCTTTAGGACATTGTTACTGGAAACGGCCATGTTGACCACAGTTGAAGCATGTGCGATGTCTTCCTCTATCATGATCGCTATTACCTCGTCCCCTATCACGACCAGCGTTTTGGCCACCACGTCGTCTACCACGACCACTACGAAATCCTGTACGAGCAGCACTAAGAGCAGATCGATCAGCAGGAACATCACTCGGAGTGGCCTCAACAACTTTCGATGCCCAAAGGACACGATAGTGCGCTTCCAACAGAGACAGAATATCTGATTCAGCAATGATCTGAGAGCGAGCATAGTCCATATCAGGACAAAGAGGCAAGATATGCCATGATGACTGATGTGAAGTTGCTCACGTTGAGCCATCGCTTCATTAATATCCGTCGTTAGAGGTAATATGCGATCGATCTCATCAGTCATAACCTTAAAGGTCCGAAAGTGGTCCTTACGAGATTTGTCGTCTTGATTTGTTCGGTATACGCAAACGATCGAGTCGTAGATACGAGATAAATCACGTTTTTCATCAAATGTCGTTGCCATGACCTCTTATAATTCCTTCACCGAATTCATATTCTGAACCATGTCTTCCACTGAGGGTTCCATGGAATTCATCAACGGTGTAAACAGTCAATTGCCATCTGTCTTCCATTGCTCAAATATGGGATCAGTCTTTGCTGAGGGTGTCAGTCAGATGTTTGGACAACCGCATTCCCCGAAGAGTCTTTTCGACCTTCTTTTGCCATGTCGAGTAATTCTCTGGTCCGTCAAATCGACAGGTCGAATCGATAAAATCGTCATGCCAATGTCCGTTGGTCCCGCCATTACTTTTCCGACACTAGTGTCTATAGCACTGCTATTCGGCTCAGTGCCTGTCATCCTTTAGTATTCCTGATTCGACCGTCGGTTTGATCTTTTTAACTTGGTAATTGCATCAACTCTACCAATGCGCTAGAAACATGGCCAGAACTGGCAATCGCATAGGAAGTAGAGATTTGAACGTGGATCACACAAGGCAGGGCAGAGAGGGAGGTGGATGACGGCTAGGGTTAGGATTTTTAGTGGTGAGAGAGAGAGGTGGATGACGGCTAGGGTTATGATTTTTAGTGGAGAGAGAGGGGAGTGGATGACGGCTAACATTTTGGCTCCGATACCATGTAGAATTAGAATAATAGGATAATTATTATTGATCAGAGACTTACATATATAGAGGAGAGGCTAACCCCTCTCACTATTGTTCTATCCAATGTGGGACTAAAGCCCAATACTACTAATATTAATACTTAACGGCCAATATTGGCAATTTTGGATCAGAGTATCGAATTTTTTTGGTATCGAAAACAAACAATTATTAATACATTATTAAAATTTTAGACAAAATATTTTATATATTTAGGCATAATTTTAAGTATTTTGTGTTTCTTAGTAATTTTGGAATTAAATAAAATAGTAGTCACCCTTGTCGATTGATTTACCTGCAATAGTACCTGCATTAATTTTTTTATTATTTTTTTAAAATTTCTCAACTCGTACGGGCTCAGTATAATCGTGTCCCACGCACACGATTCTTGGCCTGTCGTATGGAACGACTTTTGGAGTGCGGACGTAGTCCGTTGGCTTTGTCATCATCGCCGTTCACACGCACCCCGCGCACTCCAGAGCTCCGCTCGGCAGCACACCGTCTTTCGACGGCAGTTACTCAACACCTCGCTTTGCCCACGACGCCGAAGAGATGCCCTCGACGACTAAGGGTGACCGTCCGTACGACGACTGATTCCTTGTCGCCTGCGACTACCGATTCCGTCCAGCCGCCCGTTCTATGCGCACGACGCGCATATTGGCGACGATCGCCGACGCCCTTACGATCGAGCATGCGATCGTTTATGGCGGACGTCTTCTCGTCGCCCTCAGCAGCGCCGCACGACGGGCCGCGTGGTCGGCCTGTCGCTTATACCCGTGGGCGAATGGTGCCGATTCGCTGATCCGTCGCACGACGACCGTGCACTGAGTTTGCTACACGGACGCCTCATTCTGCCCAACGCAGGCTCAGTTCGTAGCCCTATATCGTCAGGCCTCCGACGTTGTGGATGTCCCGCATCGCACAGGCTAACTCATCATCGCCCTAGTACCTGCATTTACAACCTTACTATTCTTTTACACTCTTGCTTATTTGTCTTTTTCATTCATTTTTCTTTGCCTTTTTCGGAAAAAGAGACCCCTATGTCGGTCGGCATAGGATAAGGGCATGCCAAATTGTATCGGTATCAGCCGTATCGGATCGGTATCGGCTGATACTGCAAAGTATGGTTCTATATGCTGGTATTTACAAAATTTTGAACTTTCTTCATATTTACACGCTAGTGATTTTAATAAAACTAGGCGATAGGTCATGGTAATTTGGTGATGTGAGATTCCAAATGCTTTACTCGCTGCCAGACCCCAGTTGGGTATTATTGGCGAAAACATTGCTTGCTACTTTGTCATGGTTGATCCTTTTTATAACAAGTTCTTAAAAGTTAAAACCCACATTGTCTGTAATCTCCTGTAACTTTTAATTCCATTCAATCAACAATGTAGAAATTTGTTTTTTTTTAATTATCATTGTAGGAATCTTTTTCAACACCTTGAAGGCAATTTTTTTTCCAAGCCCCTAAAATTCTGCTTCATACCTCATGCTATTGTCCTACCAACTTGCACCTTTTTATGCTTTGCATCTTTAATCCACGCACTTAGTCTTAACCATTATATAGAATGAAGATTAAGCAGCGACAACTGGCTATGTTAATTCAATTAAGTGGGTGGCTGATTAAGCACAACTTTCTTGTGTCTACGCATTTGCTAGTAGTCAACCACGTGATCTGAGCAATCTGTATATGGTGATGGAATGGGTGCATAATGATATTTATTAATGTGACATTGCTCTTATTAGCTAGACATGATCAGAATTCACAGTAAACTAATATTTCCCCATATTTAGATCACTATGTTGGGCATGTCTAGACCAGCAAAAGCTTACCACGTACTCATTATTATGTGCATATTATCTAATTGAACTCTAAGATGTATGTCAACTCTCAAGATGTGTGATTATCTTGCTAATGCCAGCATAAAATATCTGCTTAACATTATTTTCTGCTATACAGATTTGATCAATGTACCATATCTCCTTTGACATTGAAAGGAATAAAAGCAGCTGGATATGAAAAGATGACTTTGGTGCAGGAAGCAAGCCTCCCTTTCATCCTTAAAGGTTAATTGCTAATTAACTCTGTACACAGCCTACACACATCAATCTAACAAATGAAATGGAACTCTTTGGCATTTGTAGAAGTCATCTAGATGGCTGTTCTGTGGAAACCAATTCTAGTTAATTTCTATGTTGTACTGGACGTTAGGCGAGGCGACATGCTACCCGCCCCGCCTAGGCGCTGCCTAGGTGCCCGCCCAGGATTCCTGCTGTTCTTGATATCCTGCACTTCTGCAATTATGTATACAACTATTTAAATACTATATGTAATATAAGAAGCAACAAATAACCAATATTCAACATCAAGCAAGAAATTGAAGAAGCAGAAGAAGAGCAACAGAAGAAGAAACAAAAGAAGAACAAATTGAAGAAACGGAAGAAGCAACAGCAACAAAAGAAGAAACAGAAGAAATCGAAGTAGTAGAAGAAATCGAAGAAGCAGCAGCAAAAGAAGAAAAAACCACCAGTTTTTTTAAGAATAAAAGTTAAGAAACAGAAAAAAGACACTGAAGATGAAGAAGCAACAATAGAAATCAGAAGAAGAGCCGAAGAAGAAGAACCAGAAAACATTATTGGAAATCGAGGCACAAATCACAAGGTAAAAAAACAAAAAGAAAACTGAAGAACTGAAGAAGAAGAAACCGGTCATATACCGCCTTTTTCCTCCCGGCGACCCTAGGCTCACCTAGGGGAATTTTTTCCAGGTTGAGGCGACTCCTCTCCAACCTGCACGCAGCCTATGACAACATAGGTTAATTGTATAGTAGGTGGGGTTGTTTGATTTCCTTTTATGTCAAACTGTTCGTTGCAGTAAAGAAACCTCCATGTCAATATTTTTGAATTTGTTGAAGATAGTTTATGTTACAGATTACGTGATGTCTTACTAGTTTATATTACATATTTACTTCTTTCTTTTCTAGCATACTGAAGTTCATATATTTTGAATCTGTTTTCCTGATAAATTGATGATAAGGAATAATACATGTTTGTTACTATTCAACCCACTTTTTTTTGTTTATTCTTCAATATATAACATAGAAGTAGAGCTAACATGGCTTATAAAATGTGTGAGCTATATGTAGGGCACTCCTCTCTGCTCAAATTTTATCATGTCTATTCGTGTCTGACACGAAGTATTTGCCCAAGTACTTGGTTGTCTTGATGAAAAAAAAATATCCACTCCTAGAAATCCTAAGTTATTCATACTTTTGCATACCTATTTAGCAAGTGCTTTAATATTCCATGTCAGGCAGCCGTTGTTAGTGTCAAAATGCGATACCGTGTCTACTTATCCTAGTTGAGCTATGAACTATGCATCTGGAATCTCATGTAGGAATAACTGTAATATGCACAATTGCTTTGTGTTTCAGGTAAAGATGTTCTTGCAAAAGCAAAGACAGGAACAGGAAAGACAGTAGCATTCTTGGTGAACATCTCCATCTTTTGTACTGGATGATAGTAGTGGATGTTTATTCTTAAACCATGTACTAAATATTTATGTTGAAACCTGGGTTGTTACTTCTCCCCTCTCCTCGCTCCCTTATTAAAAAACAATTGTTTGGTTTCAGCTTCCAGCAATTGAGATTGTTTCAAAATTACCCCCTATTGATCGTGAGCAAAAGCGGCTTCCTCCGATCAATGTGCTAGTTGTATGCCCAACACGAGAGCTTGCAGATCAAGCTGCAATGGAGGCTAGCATACTACTGAAATTTCACCCCTCTATTGGTGTACAAGTTGTAATAGGTGGCACCCGATTGGCACTTGAACAGAAACGAATGCAGGCTAATTCTTGCCAGGTCGAATCCTTGACTTATTGACGTCATTTTCTGTTACACCATTGCTATCCGTTGTACTAACGAAGCACTATAAGCAGATTCTTGTTGGTACACCTGGAAGACTTAGAGATCATATTGAAAATACACCTGGATTTGCAACTCGGCTGATGGGTGTGAAAGTCCTTGTTCTTGATGAAGCGGACCGTTTGTTGGATATGGGATTTCGGAAAGATATTGAAAAAATTGTTGCTGCTGTTCCAAAACAGCGTCAAACACTCCTTTTTTCCGCAACAGTACCAGATGAGGTATCGTTCTGTAACACATTATCAGTGTCCGCTTATCCATAAACTACTAATATATTATAGTAAGTGTTCCCTGGAAAAGGAATATAATGAAAGCTGATTTCCAATTCTTAGGTACGTCAAATATGTCATATTGCTATGAAAAGAGACCATGAGTTTGTTAACACTGTTGAAGAGGGAAGCGAGGAAACACACTCACAGGTATCCCATCATACTTTTTGTATAATACAATTAATGCCGGATGATCTTTCTTTTCCTCATGTAGTCTCGTGCTGCAGGTAAGACAAATGCACTTAGTTGCACCATTAGAGGAGCACTTTTCAATACTTTATCGTATTCTGACAGAACATATTTCAGAGGATGTTGACTATAAGGTAAGCAATATATTTTTGATAATTATTGAGATAATTTTTCTTTTTCTTTTGGGTGTTTAATCCTTGATGTTGTTATGATGAGGGGCATGCAGTTTATCGTTCTTTTCGAGACTATGCAGGTAATTGTGTTCTGTACAACTGCGATGGTGACAAAGTTCGTTGCCGGCCTGCTTTCTGAGTTGAGACTAAATGTACGAGAAATCCATTCTAGAAAGCCGCAAAGTTACAGGACCAGGGTGTCTAAGGAGTTTAGGGAGTCAAAGGGCCTTATTCTTGTGAGTTCTGATGTATCTGCACGTGGTGTTGATTATCCAGATGTCACCCTTGTTGTACAGGTTATTTGTTGCACCACTTATCCCTTATATCTATATTTTCATTCACAATTATTAATGTCACCTATTATAGTATATGCCAATGTTATATTAAGGGGTTATACTAAGTGCTTGGTTCGAGTCTGGTTACATGAATCAAAGTACTTGTCATGGTAGTCAAAGGCGTGCCTCGGGCGCGCCTAAGGCGCGCCTTGCCCCTCACTATGCGAGGCCCCTTTCTCCGGGCGCACCCAGGGTGCGCCTTTCAGCAAGGCATAACCAAGAGAAGCCTTATGGTTTTATATATATATATATATATATATATATATATGCAAAAAAATTTGAGGCATGAAAATAATCCTTACTTATACAAGTGGGAGGAGATAGCCCTTTCCACGGTTGTCAAAGTTGGTTACAGTTGAATTAGAAAAAACTATAATGTACTTAAAACGTGGTAGGGAGAATACAAACTGTTGTTAGTTCAGTTGATTACTTACTACTGTTATTACTGTTCTGCTTCACTTGGTTATGTTTTAACATATGTTTGTTTGTTTTAATACATTATTTGGTTTTATTTCGTATATTACTAATTTATTTATTTATTTATGTATATTTTTATTATTTATTATTTTTGCGCCTCGCATCGTTCGGTGTGCGTCTTAAATGTGCCTTGCACCTCGGACGATATGGACTATTTGTGCCTCAAATGCGCCTTTGACTACCTAGGTACTTGTCTGATTAATTGCAATAAACTGGCAACTTGGTATTTCTGCTTAATTGGCCACCCGGCTAATCAGATCAAGTGGAAGATCATTCACTCATCGCCAATTAAACCAATTTTATAACGCTGGTATATGTTTGGGAGCGCTACTTTTCTGCACGGTCTCTCTGGTATTATGCATTTCTCAAGAGTTACATTAGCTGTCTCTTGCTCCTCTGTTCTGAGTCTTAAATGTAGGTATGCTTCCAGGTTCTATTTCTTGTTGACATTTGTAGGTTAGCAGTATCAGAAACACTCGGTGCAAGATAAAGCCCCAATGAGATAACTTGGCATAGATAAGCTTATCACAACTAAAGACCTTTTATATACAGAAATTGTTAATGTCGATCAATACTGAAAGTAGAGGACCACTCTAGACTTGGGTATGGGTTCGATCCCCTTAGGACTGATTTAAACAGTGGATTTTCTTAGACGTTTGGTTTGGTTTGGCTTATTTATTAGGATTAGGTTTGGTTGTATTTGGTAGTTAGGATTGGTTGCAATCTTATTTAGTATGATTCATATTACGATTTATTTCTTGCTGGCCAACTTTGTTTGTAGCTATAATTTGTCTCTCGGAATAAAGGCTCGTCGCTGTAGATTGATTTGTTTGGAATGAGTTTTGGATCGAAAATGTGGATCAATTTCTTAACCCTTTGGTAAACCCGTGCCTCTATTATATAAATTGTTTACTTTTGCGATCTATTAAGGTTATTTGTGGTTAGATTAATAATGATCATTGCTTTTATAATCAGACTTCTGTGAACTTGTTTTTATCATAGAACGACCCATCTAGGTTATATCACTTAGAGCTTAGGTTAGATTTGCATGCTACAAGTGATAATATCTGTAGGACAAATATGGACTCCAGTCCAAACGAGTACTTGACCAATTCACCGACGTAAACACTGATTTTGTAAGTTAGACGATATAGATACGAAAGATAAGTTAGTTGCAAACTCTCTTTGCTTACGAGTGAGTTAGTCCTACTAGACGCAATCCCACTTCCAATTTTACATCCAGATTGCACTTCAGGCTGATAGGACTGTTAGGTTGGTTGATTCCGATTGTGGTCATCATTAGACAGCCCACTTCCAATTTATTACCCTGCACGAGTTTGTGACCTGTTTGCACAACCTACTCACGGTTTCTTTTATGGGATTCAAAGGAGTATAATTGTGGGTGACAATTCTTTTATGGACTTGGCACATTTGCAGCCCTACCTATGATGCATCCTTCCTCGATGGGCTAGTCTTTATTGCACGATCCGCTCGGACTTTACTGTCAGCACCACAATCCTCTAACCGGATTCCAGTTCCATCTCTCGGTCAACTGCTACCTTAATTTATCGGTTCCTCCCCTTTTAATATTTAAGCGCATATTGTTCCCAGTGAAATTCAAACCTCCGACCCGGTTTTCTGTGTTCTTATGTCTTCAAGACTTGAGCCAATGTTTGTTGACATATAGATCATCCTTCCTCCCCAGCCTAGCCAGATTTGAATCTCTCTATGTCGATCTTTGATTTCTTTTTCTTTCTGATGCATCTTTCTTCGATCCACTGTTCGGACCAATCTCCATCGCATGTTCTACTCGGATCGACCATGCAGATGACTACTACTTCAAGTATGGCCCCCAATCGACTGCTACATGAATTTCTCGATTCGTCCCCCCTTTAGTATTTACTTTAGTATTTAAGCACATATTACGCCTAGGGGAATTCCAACCTGTGACTCGGTTTGTCGGATCCTTATGTCTCCTAAGACGGGGCCGCTTGGGCCAATGCTTGTTGACAAATCATGAATACTTTGAATTACCTCGTACTGCACCCTTATCTTGCATTTTCTAGATATTATTGTGCACCATACCAGCTAAGTACTGTGCTTCAGAGAATAGTTCTGTTATTATGGAAGCCGACACATTTCATTAAGACTGGACATTCACTTCAACTTTCCTCAGGCTATTTTTCATTGGGAGAAATAACACCTTTACTGTACCTTATAGTGCTGATAGTAGCATCTTTACCTCAGTGTGCAGCCAACATTAGACCTGCTCATCTATATTCACTGGTGTTCTCTTTTATGGTCAATCATTGAGCAAGGATATCTTCTTTGCAGGACAATTGAGGAAGTTGCTAATGTTGGACTTACGGTGTATTATTCGGGGACACTTAACTATTATCTAAAATTTATGTGTATGTTGCACATATGAAATGTTATTACACAATTTATTGGAGTGAATGGAAACCTCGTAATGATGGTTGTCTCATGTAGTTCACTTACATGTTAGATGAACAATCAGTCTTAGGGATATAAAAACCATTTCAGTTTGCAGTGCCTTTTAATTCTGTCTTATCCTATCTTACAACATTCCCCTTGCATTTCAGGTGGGAGTACCTGCTGATAGAGAGCAGTATATACATCGACTTGGTAGGACCGGTCGTAAAGGCAAGGAAGGGAAAGGCATATTGATGTTGGCACCATGGGAAGAGTTCTTCTTATCTAGCATCAAGGATTTGCCTATAACAAATGCTACAAAACCGCTAGTTGATTCAGACACCATACAAAAGGTGAATTAACTAACACAGTTGCTTTTCCTTTTTTTTTTTTTTGGTTTTATTTTAGGCCAGCTTATTTTATGACTTTTAAGAATATACAATGAAACAGTGTTCTCTCTACAGTAACAATGGTTAAGTTCATCTGTACGACGAATATAGTAATCATCCCTTATTAGCTGTAAATTCTTGATACTAGAAATTCTAATAGCTTGTTATGCAAAAAGAAGAGAAAATGCATTCAGGAAAGTATACAACTAGCACAGATTTGTAAAACTAGTTAGCGATTATATATAGGGGTGAGCACAAATCGGTTTTGGACCGATAACCGAACCGACCCGACCCGAATAAGGGTTTCGGTTCGGGTCCGAAAAAGTTCGGATCGGTTCTCAATTTTACACTATTCGGTTATTGGGTTCGGTTTAGGTTATTGGATTCGGTTTCGGTTTGAAACCGAAAACCGATTAATATATATGCAATTACCAAAGTACCCTCAGCAAACTTGATCCATATATATTTCTTTCAACCCCAGTTTTTATTCTCTCCTCTCATTTTCTGAGTTCTCTTCTCAAAGAACCGCCGCCTCTCTCAACTCTAAAGAGTCCCCTCTCTCACTCCGTGCTAGTTTGTTCCCACTCCTCTCTTTCTCCCACCAGCCACCAGCCCACCGTCTTCGGCTTCTCTTCTATCAACAACCATCATGTCTCTCCTCACTTTCAGATCTGAGATCTAAGACTCCAATTGGAGTGTTCTTCCTCTCTTAGATGAGTCCGGAGAGTCCAGATCTACTACTCTCTCTTATATCAGAGAGATCAAAGAGAGAATATTTTATGACTTCTGATAGGGTTTTCCCTATTTTTGTTAGATTTATGCTTTGCTACAATTTTTCCTTCATATTATCATCTGATGTTGTAGATCTATGGATTTTTCTTTTTAATTTTTTTTACTCAAATTTGCTTATGTTCTTCTAGATCTATTGGTTTTTTCAATTATTCCATTCAAATTTTATTATGATCTTATAGATCAATGGGTTTCCCTAAATATTTGGCATTAAAATATGGTTCAAAGTATGAAGATCGATAGATTTTTTTTGCGCTTGTAGATCGACGGATTTTGATCAATTTATTTCTTCAAGTTAGCTTCTGTTCTTATAGATCAATTTATTTCTTATAGATCACCGGGTTTCGAACCCATTTTTGGTACACATTTTAATCAATTTATTTTTTCAAGTTAGCTTCTGTTCTTATATGAAATACTTAGGTACACATTTTAATAGTAGCCCATTTTTCTTAATAAGAAACCAATTTTAGGTCCAGCCGATTATCATTGAAAAAGCCCAACCGTTTAAACCAAATACAACCTAAAAACCGAACCGAATAAATCGGATTCGGTTTGAATCGGTTTTGACTCAAATCGGTTCGGTTATGATTTTATTGATTTCGGTTAATTCGGTTTTCAGAATTTCGGTTCGGTTGGAACCGAAATAACCGAATACTCACCTATATATATATATATATATATATATATATATATATATATATATATATACTTTCTTTTAATGTGTTCAAGCCCTTATTGTTCCTATGCATAATGTTTTATCTACCAATTTGGGATTGAGAGCCAGTCATCCATTTGGATGACATCACCATTGATCATCAATTCCGAAAAAGTTTCTGTTGTTTGCAACCCTCCTATTGCTATTTCTAAGTATCAGTCTCTATAAATGCTGAACAGAACAGAAAGTATATATATGCAAAAACAGAAAATTGATGGCGATCATCAGTTAATAATTAGTAACATTGTCTGTATAGGTGGAGCGGGCACTAGGGCATGTGGAGATGAAGAGCAAAGAATCGGCGTATCAAGCATGGCTTGGCTACTACAATTCAAATAAGAACATAGGTCGGGACAAGAATAGGCTTGTACTTCTGGCAAATGAGTTCAGCAGAAGCATGGGGCTCGACAACCCTCCTGCCATTACAAAACTTGTTCTGAGGAAGATGGGACTCAGCAATGTCCCAGGTTTGCGAGCAAAATAGCTTATTGTTCTCTCCATTCGTTACTACACTACACTTGCAGTGACTTTTTCCTTCACTGCCTTGAGGAAGTAGAAATATTTCTCGTATGCATTATTTGGTGTACCTGTGTTTTTTTATATATCAATTGTAGTTCCCCAGGTTCATCATTTGTACAAGTACAGTGACCACAAGGATTAACCATTGCTTTAAGGTTTTTTTTTTATTGGAAGCAAAATATATATGTTATGGAGTTTATTATATTTCTTTTTGTTCTTTAATCGACCTAACTGCGAATCTGCATTATCTAGTTTTAATTTGTGTTCTTTTACAAAAATGCTAGCTACAATAAGATTTCAATAAGAATGTACCTTCTTTTAAACCTATCAATGAAAAATATACGATGCTTCTCTCTATAACATAGCATAAATGTTTATTGTTAATAATACTTTTTACATTGATTCCATGTTTTATGTAAATATAATAACTAAATGGTAGATATTATTTGGGAAAAGTTCAATTCCAAAATGCATGGACAGACTATATTGGACTAATAAATTAGATAACGAGTTGAGTAGCTTAAGCTATTTTCATTCATATGTACGATGGAGTTTTACTCTTATAATAGTTAAAAGGTAAAGCCAATACACATTGAAGGAAATAAGAAAGTAATGTTAGTTTCGGGGCGTAATTTTTCGATGGAAAACTGAAAATTATGCAATACTTCAAAGAAGGTGCATGACAGAGATCCAGGAGGATTTTGAGAAACGAACACTAATGTGTCACTTCGAAGAAGGCACATAAGAATTCGTAGCAGCAGCGATGAAGATCCACTAACGTTTTCTGATTAGATCAGAAACGTTCTCGTTTAGAACAAGATAAAAGCGGATGAACAGAAATGGATAGAATGGCCTGCTGGGGTGAATGATCACCGGCGCTCAAAGCTTGATTTGTCCCACACGAATAGCTTCCAGGAACCAGCAAGTTCGACGGAGAACTTAAGAACACTCCGCTCTTCTGATTCCTCGGATGGCGCGGACTTTGGCACTGGTGCATGTTATTGCCGGGAACGCCGGGGCACGCTTTTCGATGGAAAATACAGAAACTGAAATAGTTGTAAAGACAACGTTTCAAATGCAATTCCTTAAAGAAGGTTTTGCAACAGAGATCCAGAAGGATTCTGCAAATTACGAGATCTAAAAAGATATCGTAATACACGAATAATCTAAAGAGATTTTCGTGATCGTAGCAAACTGGCAGTAGTGCCTTCTAAAAAGAAGATACTGACAGAACTACTAAAGACAACAGAAGGATGACAGGCGAGAGATGGAAATGCTGGGGTGAATCATCACCGTTGCTCAAAGCTTTATTCGCCCTCTGCGAACAGCTTCCAGGAACCAGCAAGGTTGACGGAAAACCTTGGAACACTCCTGCTCTTCTGACTCCTCGGAAGGCGGCGAACTCCTCTGGCAATGTCTCTACTCTTCTCTCTCTGTTTGAAGTAATAGAATCCACGCGTACTAAAAAGTACTAGTGTTTGTGTTAAAGAACACGCTCACTACTCTGTTGTGTTAAAGAACACTTAGAGTTTTTCTCCATGGAATTCTGATTACTACTGCCCTCAGAGAGAGGAGAGAACCTGTATATATAGCCCACGGGACGGTTGCCAAGCAGTTGCCTGAACTTCAGGGTAGTGGCAGAACCACTCCTGAACGTGCAGCAACTGCTGCAACCATTCCCGCTCTAATATGCAGCCAGCCATACGCACACTACGCACTCTACGCACACTGCGTACGCTGCGCACACTGCGCACTCTACGCACGCTGCGTACGCTGCGCACACTGCGCACTCTACGCACGCTGCGTACGCTGCGCACACTGCGCACTCTACGCACGCTGCGTACGCTGCGCACATTGGGCGTACTGGACTGCGTACTGGGCTGCGTAACTGGGCCAGCGTAACTGGGCTCGCGTAACGGGCCGCGCAACGTGGTCGCGCAAGTGGCTCGTGCAACGAGCGCAACTTAAGCGCACTATGCGCCTAGCGACGATGCTGACGTGCTAAGTGCAAAGTGCGCCAACAAAACGCCACATTACGCCTCATGAGCCCTTGAGCCCGAGTCCGAGCCCGAGTCCGAGTCCGAGTCCGAGTCCGAGTCGCTAAGCTCCTACGGAGCTTAGCTCCATGGAAATAAATTTCCAAGAGCAAAAAGCTTACAGCTTCTTAATTGTTGATTAAGCCTTTATACCATTAATAATTAATCCCACATGGCACACACCCATGTGCACTACATGTGCATCTTCATAAAGAGAAAAGACTCATATATATGGAGATACACATTCCTTTCTAGCCGATGTGGGACTAAAAACCAAAACAAAAGGCTACAAACCCAACAATCCCCCACATATCTCTATATATATGAGTACGAGTGTTCACCACAGTAACTGTCCATTATGCTTTTAGGATAGATGCCACTTAAGACTTGAATCTTCCCACGTGAGTCAAACAACAGACTACAAATACAAGAATGGACTAAACCTTGAATTCTGCATCATAGCTGAAATTCTTCCCACTCACATAATGTAGTTACATGTGCCTCTGGCTACACATTAAAGGCCCTGTGCCAGCCTGATTTCAGTGTATAATTTTGGGTGTCTACAAGTTTACCCTCAAGAGACGGCCTGATATCTCTGTCATATACTATAGGTGAGTTCATTATAAAGAGACATGGCATGAAGCGCTTTGCGCTTCCCTTGCGGTGCTACGCCGCTATGACATGGCTTAAAGCCGAGGCCTTACCCCGTACCGGGAACCTCATCGTAGTGTCATACTACAGTAGCATGAGGCAACTGCCTCTTTGTAGTGCCAAACTACCCAGCATGAAGCCTTAGGCTCCCTTGCGGTGTTACGCCGCAACGACATGGCTTGCAAGGCCGAGGCTTTATCCCTAACCGGGTACCTCATGGTGGTGTCGTGCCACTGTAACATGAGGAACTCCTCCTCTTTGTAGTTCTGACTACACCCCTCTTTATATTTAACATACAGCATTAGGCTAACTGCCTATTTGCGGTGCTACGTCGCTGTGACTTGGCCTGCAAAGCCGAGGCTTTATCCTATTCCTGGGCATCACCCCACATATAGGAACCTCATTGTGGAGTCACCCCACTGTAGCATGGAGTTTCACTCCTTGTAGTGCTGCTCTACCGTGCTTCCTGTAAAGCACTCTAGGCATTCACTCTGCCTGAGAACTCATTAAGGCAATTAAGCCAACCTTCCCACAGGAATCGTTTTCCGCAGAAAACAACAGTAGACAACAGTGGTTATAGGTCCGTAACCTCTCCATGCCCAATAGAACATGTACCCACCATTCCTGATATTCTTCCGATTAGTGGTCCTCCCTTGAACCAAAAGCTAGATGCCTAGTAGATAAATCTTTGAACTAATAGCATAAAACTTTATGATAGGAATACAATAATACAATATCAGAATGCCTTCAAGCCCATTTTACAAGCTGTGTCATCAACCAGCTGGCGCTTGAGGCCCTTGGTGAACGGATCCGCCAGATTCTTCTGACTCCGAACATCAATCACTGCAATAACACCTCTCTTGATAAGATCGTGTACTGCCCTGTGCTTCAACCGCACAGTCCTCTTCTTCCCGTTGAAGAGGTCATTTGATGCCACCGCCGCAGTCGCCTGGTTGTCGCAGTATATCGGTATCGCCGGTATTTGCGCTCCAACCACTGGAAGATCATACATAAGCTCCCGAAGCCATTCTGCTTCCTCGGCTGCGGTATCAAGTGCAAAGAACTCAGATTCCATGGATGACCGCGAGAGCATAGTCTGCTTCTTCGACTTCCACGATATAGCAGCTCCATCCATTGTGAAAATGAATCCACCTGTGGACCTCTCGCTCTCCACCTCTGAGCACCAACTGGCATCACTGAAGCCTTCCACTACCGGAGGATCTCCGCTGTAGTACAGTGCATATGTCTGAGTCTTCTTGAGATATCTCATAACCCGTTTCACAGCTTTCCAGTGTTCAACACCTGGATTGCTCGTAAAACGACTCAGCATTCCCACGACGAAAGCTATGTCAGGTCTTGTGGCAGTAGTAGCATACATCAAACTCCCTATTACGCTTGCATACTCCAGCTGCCTGATGCTTTCCCCTGAATTAGGCTTCAGCTTCAGATCACACCTGTACGGCGTATCGATCCCTGGAAGATACCGATACCCATAACGAGTGATCATTTACTCAATATAATAAGACTGTGACAGCGCTAGTCCAGTGTCTGTCCGGATGATCTTGATCCCTAAGATCACATCAGCTTTCCCCAAGTCCTTCATACTGAACTTGCTTGAGATAAATTTTTTTGTCTCCATGACACAGCTAATATCCGTACCTAGGATAAGCATGTCGTCCACGTACAGACAAACGATCACACCTCTTCCATCAGCGAACTTCGTGTAAACACACTTGTCCGTATCGCTGACCATGTAGCCATTTGACCTTATAACTTTGTCAAATTTCTCATGCCACATCTTGGGAGCCTGTTTAAGACCGTACAAAGATTTCACCAACTTGCAGACTTTGTCTTCAAGACCCCTGATGACAAATTCCTCTGGCTGTTGCATGTAAATCTCTTCGGTCAGCTCGCCATTTAGGAAAGCCGTATTCACATCCATCTGATGTATCACCATCTTATGTATTGCTGCGAGAGCAATCAACATTCTGATGGTGGTCATCCGGGCTACTGGAGCATACGTGTCAAAATAGTCAATCCCCTGCTTCTGAGAAAACCCCTTGGCTACCAACTTAGCCTTGAACTTGTCAATAGTTCCGTCTGCTTTCATCTTCTTCTTGAAGATCCATTTGCATCCGATGGGTTTCGCTCCTTCAGGAAGATCAACCAACACCCAAGTGTTATTTGAGGTGATGGAATCAATCTCATTGTAATCGCCTTCTTCCAGAAAACCGCGTCTCTGGTCTTCATCGCCTCATCATAGGTAAGCGGATCTGCTTCCACATGATAGGTGACAAAGTCACTTCCGAAGTCCTTCGGCCTCCTCACACGCTTAGCTAACGGCTCAGCTTGTTCTGGTTCAACCGTTGTATCAACAACAACATTTTCTTGGACCACATCTTCATTGAAGACTTCAGTCTCTTGTGCACCCTCATTATTCTCCGGAACATCCGGAAGAACAATATTCTTGTGCCTTGCAAACTTGTCTTCAAAATATTCTGCATCGCGAGATTCAACGATATGATTTGACTCAATATCAAGAAATCTCCGAGCATCACTCTTCTCGGCATACCCCAAGAAGATCGTCTTTGTAGTCCTTGTCCCAAGCTTCTGAATCTTTAGATCTGGAAGCTTGACATACGCCAGACACCCCCACACTCGAATGACATTCAACTTAGGTCTGACCTTGAACCAGAGTTCATAAGGAGTAACGTCTGAAGTTGCATGAGGCACTCTATTTAGAATAAAAGTGGCCGTCAATGCAGCTTCTCCCCAGTAGCACTTAGGAAGGCCAGCAGTCAACAACATTGAATTTATCATTTCTGTCAACGTCCTGTTCTCCCTCTCAGCTACTCCGTTTGATTGAGGAGAGTACGGAGTCGTAGTCTCATTGACAATTCCATGTTCCTTACAAAACGATGCGAATTCATGAGACCTGTACTCCCCACCTCGATCACTTCTTATCCTTTTGAGTTATTGTCCAGTCTGCCGCTCAGCTTCGGCTCTGAACTCCTTGAACTTCTCGAATGCTTCGTCTTTAGCCTTCAGCAAGTAGACGAACGCATACTTTGAGAAGTCATCGATGAAGGTTATGAAATACTTCATCCCGGCCTTTGTAGAGAACTGTTTGAAGTCACAGATATCGGAGTGAACCAACTCCAGAAGATCTGTACTTCGATTAACCCGAGGAAAGGGTTTCCTTGTGATCTTCGTTTGAGCACAAACTTCACATTTCTCTACCTTACCCCCACATTTGGAGATAAGTCCTAGACTAGACATTCTGTTTATTCGTTTACAATGAACATGTTCTAGCCTATTATGCCACAACTCAAGAGTATAAGCAGAAGGAGTGATTTCATTAATCACATTAATTACATTTGACTGATTTACAAGCTGAATTTTGAACATTCCTTCGGTATAAAAATCTTTCCCGAAATATGTTCCCTTGATAGACATCACCATCTGGCCAGCATTGATGTCCATCCTGAGGCCTGCATTGCAGAGTAGGCCTCCCGAGATCAGGTTCTTGGCGATAGCAGGTACGTGCTTCACGCCTTGAAGCGTCAGAGACTTGCCAGAAGTTAGCTTCAGAATAACCTTCCCGATCCCTAGCACTTCAGCTTGTGCTTGGTTCGCCATCACAACCGCTTCAGAAGTGGGTGTGTAGGTGGTGAACCACTCCTTACTGGAGCAGACATGGCAGGTGGCTCCAGTATCTACCCACCAGTCTGAATCAGATCCTACAGCATCAACCTGTCCAATCATAGCAATTACATCAGTAATCATTGAGACTTTGCTAGGCTCACCTTGCTCTAATTTCTTGGCCGGTGCTGTGCATTCACTTTTGAAATGGCCCAACTGGCCATACTTGAAACAAGGCATCTTTGCCTTAGATTTCTTTGACTTGAAAGAAGTTCCCTTAACATTCAAGTTGTTAGGGTTCTTCTTCTTCTTCTGGAAATCTGCACGCTTTCCCTTTCCCTTTGGTTCCCTTGATGAAACCAAGTTTGCGTTAGCCATCTGCTTGGAAAGCGTGTCAACTTTATGTTGAGCCCTCATCTGGTCTTCAACATAAATTTCCTGCAGGAGATCTTCAAGGGTGATCTCCAGCTTCTTCCTATGCATGTTTGCATAGAACTTACTCCACCCAGCGGGGAGCTTTGAGACAATCCCTCCAACAACAAACTTGTCGGGGAGGGGCATAGTCTCGTCTTCCAACTTCTATCGCAGCTTCAGAAATTCTTTGACCTGCGGCACCATGGACTTCTCGTCCTCAAAGAGCCATTTGTGATATTTTTCAACCACAAATATTTTGCTCCTGTTCTTGTCTTCTTCGTACAATTTTTCTAGAGACTCCAATATGTCTCTAGCGATATTCTTCTTAGAATATGATTCTGCTAGGAAATCCTCCATAGCATTCAGGATAAGCAACCTGCAAATGCTATTCTCCCTTCTCCACTTGGCCTGAAGTTTAGTAGCCGCAGAGATTGCGGCAGCAGACCCAGTATCTGGAACGGTAGGTTCCTCTTCAAGAAGCACGTGATCCACGTCTCTGAGTTGAAGAGTGAGATAAACCTTCCTCTTCCAGACTTGATAATGCTCTCCATCAAACTTCTCTAACTTACAGAAGTTAGTGTTTAGGAGTGAAGCATTAATGTTTTCCATCGTAGCAATAAAGCTTTGAGATTGTTATTGCCGGGAATGCCGGGGCACGCTTTTCGATGAAAAATACAGAAACTGAAACAGTTGTAAAGACAACGTTTCAAATGCAATTCCTTAAAGAAGGTTTTGCAACAGAGATCCAGAAGGATTCTGCAAATTACGAGATCTAAAAAGATATCGTAATACACGAATAATCTAAAGAGATTTTCGTGATCATAGCAAACTGGCAGTAGTGCCTTCTAAAAAGAAGATACTGACAGAACTACTAAAGACAACAGAAGGATAACAGGCGAGAGATAGAAATGCTGGGGTGAATGATCACCGTTGCTCAAAGCTTTATTCGCCCTCTGCGAACAGCTTCCAAGAACCAGCAAGGTTGACGGAAAACCTTGGAACACTCCTGCTCTTCTGACTCCTCGGAAGACAGCGAACTCCTCTGGCAATGGCTCTACTCTTCTCTCTCTGTTTGAAGTAATAGAATCCACGCGTACTAAAAAGTACTAGTGTTTGTGTTAAAGAACATGCTCACTACTCTGTTGTGTTAAAGAACACTTAGAGTTTTTCTCCCTGGAATTCTGATTACTACTGCCCTCAGAGAGAGGAGAGAACCTGTATATATAGCCAACGGGGCGGTTGCCAAGCAGTTGCCTGAACTTCAGGGTAGTGGCAGAACCACTCCTGAACGTGCAGCAACTGCTGCAACCGTTCCCGATCTAATATGCAGCCAGCCATACGCACACTACGCACTCTACGCACACTGCGTACGCTGTGCACACTGCGCACTCTACGCACGCTGCGTACGCTGCGCACACTGGGCGTACTGGGCTGCGTACTGGGCTGCGTAACTGGGCCAGCGTAACTGGGCCGCGCAACGTGGTCGTGCAAGTGGCTCGCGCAACGAGCGCAACTTAAGCGCACTATGCGCCTAGCGACGATGCTGACGTGCTAAGTGCAAAGTGCGCCAACAAAACGCCGCATTACGCCTTATGAGCCCTTGAGCCCGAGTCCGAGCCCGAGTCCGAGTCCGAGTCCGGGTCCGAGTCCGAGTCCGAGTCGCTAAGCTCCTACGGAGCTTAGCTCCATGGAAATAAATTTCCAAGAGCAAAAAGCTTACAGCTTCTTAATTGTTGATTAAGCCTTTATACCATTAATAATTAATCCCGCATGGCACACACCCATGTGCACTACATGTGCATCTCCATAAAGAGAAAAGACTCATATATATGGAGATACACATTCCTTTCTAGCCGATGTAGGACTAAAAACCAAAACAAAAGGCTATAAACCCAACAGTGCACTGTTTCTCTTCTTTCTTGAACTCTCTGGAAATTCGTAAGGAATTATTTAGAATAACACTTAGCACTTAACTCCTGAGAGAGAGAGAGAGAGAGAGAGAGAGAGAGAGAGAGAGAAGCTTATATAGGCCCGTACTGTAACCGTCCAGTTAGCAAAATGTTCGGGACGTGGGAAAAAATCGCTTCGAATGTTCTGTAACTGCTCAAAACGATCACCGACGCTCAAAGTTTGATTCGTCCCAAATGAACAGCTTCCAGGAACCAGCAAGTTCGACGGAGAATTTTAGAATACTCCGCTCTTCTGGCTCCTCGGATGGCGCGGACTTGGCGTTGGTGGTGCTGGTGCACTGTTTCTCTTCTCTTGAACTCTCTGAAAATTCGTAAGGAATTATTTAGAACAACACTTAGCACTTAACTCCTGAGAGAGAGGAGAGAAGCTTATATAGGCCCTATTGTAATCGTCCAATTAGCAAAATGTTCGGGACGTAGAAAAAACTGCTCCGAACGTTCTGTAACTGTTCAAATCGTACACAGACACGATTTGAGCCAATTGGCGCACACCGCACACCAACTGTGCACCTTCGCCAATAGCGCCACCTGCTCCAGCGCGCACTTGCGCAACACGCACACAGTGTGCAAACCGCGTGCCAACTGCAGCGCCAACTGCTGCACCATCTGGCAGCGCCATCTGGCTGTGCCAACTGGCACGCCATCTGGCCACGCCAACTGGCGCGCCATCTGGTCGCACGATCGGGCAGCGCGTACAGGCGCGCGAATGGCTGCGTAACAGGTTCGCGCGACGAGCGCAACTTAAGCGCACTATGCGCCTAGCGACGATGCTGACGTGCTAAGTGCAAAGTGCGCCAACAAAAACTCATATTATGCCTCATGAGCCCGAGTCGTTAAGCCCTACGGGGCTTAGCTCCAATGAAATAAATTCCAATAGTAAAAAGCATTAATGCTTTACCATGGAGATTTATCCTTACCTTCTAGTAAAATCACCCACATGGTTCCCTCCTTAGGGTCACCACCCCATGTGTACATATCAACAACATACCAAATATATATTGAGATACAACTCATGGTGTTTTTGCAATGTAGGACTAAATACTAGGCATGTGTTGAGTGGAAACTCTCTACATGTTAAGGAAAAACTCCAACAATCTCCCACATATCTCGATATATAGATTTGAGTGTTCCCCACAGTAACTGTCTATCATGCATTAGGATAGATGTCGCTGATGACTTGAATCTTCCCGTATGGGTCAAACAACAGACTATAATACAATAATGGACTAAGCCTTGAATTCTGCACCATAGCTGAAATTCTTCCCACTCACATAATATAGTTATATGTGCTTCTGGCTGCACATTAAAGGTCCTGTGTCAGCCTGGTTTCAGTGTATAATTTTGGTCGTCTACAAGTTTACCCTCAAGAGACGGTCTGTTATCTCTGTCCATACACTATAGGTGAGTTCTTTATTAAAGTCGAGGTATTTCCCCTACTTGGAAACTTCATCATAGTGTTATACTATTGTAGCATGAGGTCATAAACCTCTTTGTAGTGCCAAACTACCCAGCATGAAACCTTAGGCTTCCTTGCGGTGTTACGCCGCAACGACATGGCTTGCAAGGCCGAGGCTTTACCCCTATCTGGGTACCTCATCGTGGTGTCGTGCCGCTGTAACATGAGGACATCCTCCCCTTTGTAGTGCTATCTACTACTCTTTAATTTCATCAGACAATATTAGGCTACCTGCCTATTTGCGGTGCTATGTTGCTGTGACTTGGCTTGCAAAGCCGATGCATTACCCCTACCTGGGAACCTTATGGTAGAGTCACCCCACTGTAGCATGGAGTTACACTCCTTGTAGTGCTGTGCTACCGTGCTTCCTGTAAAACGCACTAGGCATTCACTCTGCCTGAGAACTCATTAAGGCGTTTAAGCCATCCTCATCACAGGATCCGTTTTTCACAGAAAACATATAGTAGACAACAGTGGTTGTAGGTCCGTAACCTTTCCATGCCATAGAAGACATGTACACATTGTTCCTGATATTTTTTCAGTTAGTGGTCCTCCCTTGAACAAAAAACTAAATGACTAGTAGATTTCTCTTTGAACTAATAGCATAAAACTTTATGGTAGGATTATAATAACATAATATCAGAATGCCTTCAAGCCTATTTTACTTACTATGTCATCGACCAGCTGGCGCTTGAGGCACTTGGTGAACGGATCCGCCAGGTTCTCCCGACTCCGAACATCAATCACGGCAATGACACCTCTCTTGATGAGATCGTGTACTACCCTGTGCTTTAATCGCACAGTCCTCTTCTTTCCGTTAAAGAGGTTATTTGATGCCACCGCCGCAGTCGTCTGGTTGTCGCAGTATATCGGAATCCTCGGTATTTGTGTCCCAACCACTGAAAGATCATACATGAACTCCCGAAGCCATTCTGCTTTCTCCGCTGCGGTATCAAATGCAAAGAACTCAGATTCCATGGAGGAACGAGAGAGAATAGTCTGCTTCTTCGACTTCTACGATATAGCAGCTCCACCCACTGTGAAAATGAATCCACCTGTGGACCTCTCTCTTTCCAACTCTGAGCACCAGCTGGCATCACTGAAGCCTTCTACTACCGGCGGATCTCCGCTGTAGTGCAGTACATATATCTGAGTCTTCTTGAGATATCTCATTACCTGTTTCACAGCTTTCCAGTGCTCAATGCCTGGGTTACTCGTGAAACGACTCAACATTTCCACGGCGAAAGCTATATCAGGTCTTGTGGCAGTAGTAACATACATCAAAGTACCGGGGCATAATTTTTTGATGGAAAACTGAAAATCATGCAACACTTCAAAGAAGGTGCATGACAGAGATCCAAGAGGATTCTGAGAAACGAACACTAATGTGTCACTTCGAAGAAGGCACAGAAGAATTCGTAGCAGCAACGATGAAGATCCACTAACGTTTTCTGATTAGATCAGAAACGTTCTCGTTTAGAACGAGATAAAAACGGATGAACAGAAATTGATAGAATGGCCTGCTGGGGTGAATGATCACCGGCACTCAAAGCTTGATTCGTCCTACACGACCAGCTTCCAGGAACCAGCAAGTTCGACAGAGAACTTTAGAACACTCCGCTCTTCTGACTTCTCGAATGGTGCGGACTCTGGCGCTGGTGGTGCTGGTGCACCGTTTCTCTTCTCTTTTGAACACTCTAGAAATTCGTAAGAAATTGTTTAGAACAACACTTAGCACTTAACTCCTGAGAGAGAGAGAGAGAGAGAGAGAGAGAGAGAGAGGAGAGAAGCTTATATAGGCTCGCACTGTAACCGTCAAGTTAGCAAAATGTTCAGGACGTGAAAAAAATTGCTCCGAACGTTCTGTAATTGCTCAAATCGTGCACAGACACGATTTGAGCCAATTGGTGCACAACGTGCGCCAACTACGCCCCTGCGCCAATAGAGGCTCGTGCAACTTAAGCTCACTATGCGTCTAGCGACGATGCTGACGTGCTAAGTGCAAAGTGCGGCAACAAAACGTCACATTACGTCTCATGAGCCAGAGTGCAAAGTACACCAATAAAACACCACATTACGCCTCATGAGCCCGAGTGCAAAGTGAGCTAACAAAATGCCACATTACGCCTCATGAGCCCATGAGCCCGAGTCCGTGTCCGAGTCGCTAAGTCCCTACGGGGTTTAGCTCCAATGGAATAAATTCTAAGAGCAAAAAATGTTAATGCTTTACCATGGAGACTTATCCTTACCTCCTAGTAAAATCACCCACGTGGTTCCCTTCTTAGGGTCACCACCCCATGTGCACATCTCAACAACATACCAAGTTTATATTAAGATACAACTCATGATGTTTTTCCAATGTGGGACTAAATACTAGGCATGTGTTGAGTTCAAACTCTCTACATATCAAGGAAAAACTCCAACAAGTAAAGCATCATAATAGTTGGTGTTTACGCATAGGAAGTGGTTTGCACGAACATATTTGCATATCATAGTTTGCACTATCAATCGATATTGATATGGTTTAGCATGTCCCTATCCAATATAGACCTCTACGATACTGAGTCGTATCAATGTTGGGGGTCTCTTTTTCAGTCAAGTCATTAGAGAAAATTGAACGAAAAAACACCAATCAACAAGAGTGTAAAAGTACTGTAAGGTTGTAGAAACATGTCAATGAAAAAAAAAATTATTATAGGTAAACCAATGAACAAAGACGATTAATATTTATTTAATTTTAAAACTATTAAAAACCGACACATAAAATGTTTAAAATTATGCATAAAGGTGTACAATATTTTCTTCTAAATTTTCAATAATTTTATGCTTTCTAAGACGAAGCACATTTGATACTCTGATTCGAAAGGTAGGAAAAGGCCCGATACCGACCTTGATCCAAAATAGCTTTATGTTAAAGAGAGCTCATGGTACGTACTAGTTCTGCTCTTTATTAACATATTTACGTTTAAACTATTTTTTGGGCCCTCGTGAGCTCTGGACGGTCGCCTTGATTGTGTTTATAGGGAATTGTATTTTATGCAGGGGATGACCCTGATACAATTTCATTCACCATATGGGAACTGTTTGGATCGGTGTAACCGAGGGGAAGTGAAAGTGAGTTTTTGTTTGGTGAAACTAAAATGTATATGTTTTTGAGTTTTGTCATAGTTATTATTTGCTGGAACTACTTTTATTGTTTGGAGATGATATTTTGTAATTTGAAATTGGACAAATTCACACTTTCGTACTTGGATGTTAATAATAAGGACAAATTGGACAAATTGGACTTTGAAATTGGACAAATTGGACAAATTCACACTTTTGGTAATAATTTACTAATACTAATTAATTTATTAAGACTAATTAGTTATATTACTAAATTAGTAATAATTTATCAATACTAAATTATAATATATTATAGAGAGCCTCTTTCTTTCTCTCTCTTGTATCCAACCGTGAATTCGACGATCTTCGTCGGCATTGATATCGACGTACCCCGACTCGATGGACTCCCCGCCCTCCCGTGGCAGTGAGGCCCCAACTCCTTTCTTAAGCCCCGCCTTATGTGCAGCTACGACAGATAGATCTTCCCTTGCCCGACAGACACGTCCCTCTACTACCTCGACAATGACACCCGCATCATCAACGTCAACTGCATCTCCTCCCTCCCCGACAAGTCCTCCTGCAGGCTCCTTAGTTGCATACCCCTCTCTCTCAAGTACCAGCTCCCAACCGAGGACCTTTGACCAAAAAAAAATAAAAAAATGGGCCACTTCCGTCCACATCATGGATTCTTTTCGGATGTGGTATGTCCTCAAAGAGCAGCTAAGTTCCTTCAGACAGGAACTGCTACAACATTAATGGTTCCACGTCTTGTTTCAACTTCAGGATGGAACCAAACATCCGAACTCATGAAATGGTCTCCACCCAAGGCCGGTCTCGCGATTTGGGTTGTCTTAGCCGGAGCTAATTTTTGTTGTCCTTTATCCTTATTGAAAGATAAATGTTTAATTTGAATTTTTGTTGGACCAGTCCTAAGAAAACTAAATAGCCTGGAGGGTTGTCCTATGGAGGGGGGTTGCCTAAGTCCGAAGTCTTGTCAGGCTTACCCCAGGACCGGCCCTGTCTCCACCTTCACCCACTTTCACAGTTCTTGACCCAGTTTCAAGCATCCAAACAACCCATAGATGGTTCCTGCCCCTTGTGTATTGATTCAGGGTCAGTGATCCCTTTAAAACCCCGTGTTGTCCTTGTATGGCCATGTGATATTTCTTTCTTGTTATGTAAACCCCCCATAAAATTCTAGATTTATTTATTTATAATTAATATAAATAATGTATAGTGGTAACTTTACTAATAGTCTTAATCATAACCAAAATCCTCAATGAGCCCTAGTATAAGGTTATTGTAATTCAATTGCAGTAATTAGAAACAATAATTTGTTTAATGGTTGTTTACACACACACACACATATATATATATATATATATATATATATATATATATATATATATATATATATATATATATATATATATATATATATATATGCAGATGACCTCTAGCCTAGTGGTTAAGAGTGATGCATGCGGCCCGAGTGGTCAGGAGTTCGAATCCCAATGGGAGCGAATCCATAAATAATTTACCTGATTCCAAAAAAAAAAAAAAAAAATATATATATATATATATATATATATATATATATAGAGAGAGTGATGAGCCAAGTCTTATGAAGAAGTAGTCAGATAACTTTATACGCGGTCACTCTCCTATGCACCAACGTCAGCGCATTTTGGAACATTAATACAAAAGTTATATGCCATTCTTCAGAGTTTATGCGCCAGGATTAGTGCAATACACCAAGCTCCATACACAGCTTCCTATGCACATGAAGCATTAAATACATCGCGTTAAAAGCTGTACCAACAGGCTGTCAGTTAATAACCCGTACCGCACGGCAGTTACACATAAGACGAGGCAATTCCATGGCTTGCGTCAGCACCATCATTGCGCTTTATTGCTGTACATCAGAACTGTGCTATGTCTCCATGAGCGGTCACACATTTGGCAGTGGCACATAGAATTGCCTGCGTATGCATTTCAAAATCCTCTCTCCTCACTTATGCGCGGCTATATGTAAACAGTCAGAGATGCGAGAAGATATCGCGCACTAACACACATATTACGACGGTCGTTTCAAAGTTTAAAGCGGTCTTTCCTCTAGTGGATGCCACGTGCTAGCCATAATTTGCAGTATCGGTCGGTATCGATCTGATACGACCGATACCAATATATTTTGGCATGTACCGATCTGATACTCGCCAATACCGACATTTGGGATCTCTTTTCTGACCAATTCGACAAAGAAAATTGAACAAAAAAGTTCAATTAGCAAGGGTGTAAAAGCATGTAAAATAATAAAACTTATCTATCACACTTAAACCAATCGATAATTCAATTTCAAAACTACTAAGAACAACACCTAAATGTATAAAATATATTTTCTAAAATGTTGATAATTCATAAATAATCATTTATTTTCCGATACCAAAAAATATGATACTCCGAACCGAAACCATAGATACTACCGATACCGCCGATCCCAATACTCATAGGAATGGTTTGATACTGATTCAGTTACCAATATTGTGAACCTTGGCTGTCAGCTGTTCGTGATATATGCGCACATTTAGATCCACAATGTGTGTGAGAGATTTATATGCCGTGCATAGAGTCAAGAATAGTATTTTTTGACTCTTATGCGCGCATATGGCTGTTAAAGTACGAATGACTATAAATAGCATAGAGTCAAAAACAATATTTTTTGACTTATGTGCGCATATGGCTGTTAAAGTACGAATGACTACAAATCAATAGTCATAATCCTCGATCACAACTCGGAATATCGATTTCAAATTCTAAGTCATAAAATCACAATCATATATTCGTCCATTATGACTTTTCTCAAATCCCAATTCATGCATCTATCTCATCGCACAATCGCAAGATCGTCTATTATAAATCTCCGAGTCGTATAATCCTCACATCATTGAACATGCAAATATGATTCAACCAAATCACGTCAACTCATTCATCCTCTATATCCGTCAATATTTTCATTTCGTATAGTCATCATAACATCCATTTATGTACACTTCAAGTTCACCAAATCAAGTCATCCAAATATTTGATACTTTCAAATTCTCAAAATATAGAATATATACAAATAACAACACTCGATATGATCATCATTCATCGAATTAGAGTATCCCAAAGTTATCGCATATCGATATGTGATACGGCTCAATACCATCAATGATATATATACATAACCTGACGATCTTTCTTTTGTAACAAACTCTGAGTCGTGCAACCAATACTATCATTCGAACTGATATACAATCAGCTATAGCTATCTTCTGAACTTGTTACATGATCGACTCATCCAAACTCAGAATCGCATTTGTCTATCTATCTTAGTTCATTGCACATCAAAATTCTTCAATCATATCCATTTGTACTATCTCCAAAACATCGATACAGTATCCATTCATCAAATTTTAAGATTCATCAACTATACTCTAACTCAAACCATCGAGCAATTTTATTACAAATCCTTAGTCATTCTCGTGCCTTCCGAATCAAACTTTCATGCACGTGCTTTTCCAATCGTTCTAACTTTCCTTATTCAATACGAAACTCAATTCCATTCAATTCTATACCAACGTTTCGTATACGATCCATATTGATTCTTCGACTGAGTCATCCATTCCATTGCACCTTAAAATTTTCTCGATTCAATCTATCTAGTCTATCCTTTTCGTATTTCATAATCAGCTCAATCCCAATCCGATGTGCGTTATTTCTCATTCGTCTAACCCAATCTGCACGAGATATTTAAAATCATGGCTAATTCTGTAACACTCATTCTAAGGCTTTGCATATCCCATTGCTTGCTGATAGACTCATTGATACCCCGATCTTCAGTCGATCACATCCCCAAGACTATCCCGTACACCACTCAGGGATCGAGTCACTCGTATCACTCCCCGATTCTGGTATACATATTTTTTGCATTGTTCCTGTGTATAGTATCTGGTATCTGTAACATGTGTACCTGTATCCTGTATTTTCACCTGATCATGGCATAGGAACAGTGTCTCGTCGCGGAGTAGGGTGCCACCCATTGTCCTTGTTTGGTTGTAGGTGTAGTTCACTGCTTCGATGATGGAATACTTGACCATTGTGATCCAAAATTTTATTTAATTATGTAGCATGGAGCATGGTATTAGTCATTTTGGTTAGAACATGTTAGGGATTAAGGTTTAGTGAAGCCACCCCCACCCTCATATAAATATTCTTTTCTACTTTCTCTCTCCTTATTCACTTTTATTTACTTTCTCAACCAACCATAGGCAACTACATCTTGCACTAATGGAGAGACCACATGCTCATTTTTATTTTTTTAAGTTCTTTACACATTTTTTTAGTTTATATTAGACATATTTCCTTTCTCTACATATTTAGTACTTGGTGATTTTGTATTTGATGGCTACTTTGGTGTAGATCTAAGTTTTTAAACTAGAGTTTTTTTTATGGATGTTTATGGAAATAATCTATTTTGGAAGCTAGTTGTTCCATGTGGTAGAGAATTCAATTTCATGCAGTTTTGGATTTTATTTCACGGGATTTTAAGTTCTAGAGGGGAAGTTATGGTCGTGGCAAGTTTCAAAAACTTTAATGGCTGAACTTGTTGTCTGGGGACGATGACCTCTATGTGCGCAGGAGGCCATGCGACAGAAATGCTAACTGGCCATAGAACTTGCCTCATATACTTCTTGACTATGAGCAGATATGCGCATAGGCTTCATATCGCATGAGAGTTATGCGCCTATTCGAGCTATGCGTCTGTCTTACCATTTGCTAGGTTGTCATGTGCCAGGTTGTCATGCGCCATGTTAGACTTGCCTGCCTTGTTGTGCTCATAGCACAGGAACCTACGTTATTCATGCGCCTGTTTGTTTATGCACCTGGATTAGTCTATGCGCCCATCTAGTCCATGTGCACCAACTTTTGTTGATTTTATATTTTAAGTATTTTTTATATTTTCTCTTGATGACTTGATTTCCTGTCCTGATACTATTGTACTATGAATAACTTAGACTATGGACTTATGTGCCTATGTGACCTACGTGCCAAGAGATTTTTATGTGACCACTTAACTTGACCATGTCCCTGACTTGATTACCTGCACATGTGCTAGTACAATTACATGTGTGTACTGAGGTACAATCTTTGTGAGCACTGAGGTGCTATTCTATGTGTGCACCACGGTGCTATTCTAGGTTCTATGTGATTATACGCATTATATGTCACTATATTCATAACTTCTAGTACAATTAGGTAAAAGGTCAGTAGTATTGGCATGGATGATGGTTGTCGCTTGATGCATTACACTAAGGATGAATCTAGATTTATGACTCTATGAGCCGATGTGGATTCATACTTATAGTACTCGTACTAAGGTATGCCATCGAGGAGGATGATCATGTGACCACGACATGTGATTCCAAGACCAATATTAATCTAAGAAACTTGAATTGGTAGAAGCATTGGGTGGGAATGAAATCTCGAGATCGTGAGTAACAGCCCTATCAAACAAATGTCTGGGAGTGCAAGGCTGGCCACCACGGATACTATATATCATCTGCACTAATAGAGTGCCGTATCTGAATATATGTGCCGAGCTAGTACTTTCCTATTGGAGGACTAGAACTGCTATTGATCTGTTTGGTGCAGTGGCCTTATAAGGGATCGGTGCATTCTATGTGCTATGTACTATACGTTATTATTGGTTTAGCTAGCCCTGCTTGGATACGGCATGGTATGAGGATTCCCATATATAAGCATTACTGGGATAATCCCGACAACTATAGAAAGTCATATGATTGATTGGTCGCCTGTAGACAAACTTATTTGCGAACTATTTTTTCTGTTAGTAGTCGAGAAACATGGACTGTCGTAGTGCGTAATCAAACCCATGTACTTGTTTGGTTGTTGGGTTGGGCTATTATGATACGATAGACTATGGATCGAAATTGTAAAGCAGAAACCATTAACTTGACCATGAGTTTAAGGTGTATTCTATATGGGAGCAATTAAGGCACCCTTTATCCTTATTTGGTTGTAAGGATGTCATGTTGCCTCGATGATATGATACAAGCCTATAACCATAGCCTAGGTCTTATTTTATTGCTTAGGTTTTGTCCTATTTATTCATTTGTGCTCCTTTGTGGTACTTGCTATTCGGGACTGACCCCACTAGTTTTGTTTGGCTAGATCTCGTAGCAGAGCCCGAGGATACATCTTTCCTTCCCGACGATGGTGCATATTAGAAGCTTGTCTATCAGAGGACCCGAGTGGGTTTCTTCTTCACTACTCAATATCTTAAATTTTGTACTTGGCGTTTAGCCATCGACACCTGTTAACCAGATGTTCTGGACAATTAGTTTCCTTACATAATTGTAATTAATCGGATTGCAGCTAACTATGGTTGTGTACTGTTGTCTCTCTGTGCTAGATGGCATTTTGTAAAGCTAGTCGTTATGATCATTTTGATGTGGCATCGATGACACTACTAAAATACAACGATTTAGCGACGACCGGATCCGTCGAAAATCCGTCGGTAATTCACATTACCGATGGATTTTCGACGGATACGGGCTGAAAAAATCCGTCGGGAATAACCTCGTCGCTAGTCTGCCGCTCTACGACTAATTAGCGATGGATTTCCGTTGGCAAAATAAAAACTTTTAGCGACGGCAAGCCGACGGCTTTCCGTCAACTTCGACTGTTTAAATCTTTAATATATTCATATAATTAGCGACGGATACTACGTCGCTAAACCGTCGCTAACCGCGTATCAGAGGGTTTCTGATACGCAATATCCGTCGCTAAAGCGTCGCTAACCTCGACGGATTAGTGGCGAAGGAGCGACGGATTATACGTTGCCACGCTTCTGGAAATCTTCCATATTTCCAAAACATGAGCGACGGGAAATTCGTCGCCATTCCGTCGCTCAGCGACGGATAATCCGTCGCTAAGATGTCGCTATTTTGTATTCATACAATTAGCGACGGATTATTTCGTTGCTACGCTGTTGCGAGGCCGTCGCTAAATACACGACCTCGTCGGATTAGCGGCGATTTGGCGACGGATAATCCGTCGCCACTCTTATGGAAATCTTTCATATTTCCAGAACATGAGCGACGGGTATTCCATCGCCATTCCGTCGCTCATCTGTCGCTATTTTGTATTCATACAATTAGCGACGGATAGCTCGTCGCGAAGCTGTCGCAAGACCGTCGCTAAATACACTACCTCATCGGATTAACGGCGATTTGGCGACGGATAATCCGTCGCCACGCTTCTGGATATCTTCCATATTTTCGGAATATGAGCGACGGGATGTCCGTCGCCATCCCGTCGCGAATTTTTTTCCAGAAACAGGCCGACGGATAATCCGTCGGGCAACCGTCGCTATCTGCAAAAGTTAGTCTGTAACCCATCGGTAATCCGTCGCTACCTGCAAAAGTCCGTCGGCAACCCGTCGATAATCCGTCGCTAACTGAAATATTTTTGAAAATTTTTTTGCAGAAAAGAGACTATTCCCTGTAACATAACATATTCAGCATCCACCATACACAAATATAACATATCCGACATCCAATATATCCAACAAATATCCATATTGACAACACAATATCTCCAAACATCCAATATATCACAACATACACAAAAAATATCCAACACAATGACCAACAAACATAAACAAAATATCCAAAAATTTATGGCAGATCCAAATGTCTAAATGTCCAAAAACATAAACAAAATCACTGAGAAGGAGGAGGTGGATCGTCTCGTGCTCTCTCCTCCGCTCTGCGTATATAATCCTCCACCATATGTGGCGGCACTTGGGACAAGACGTGGTCTGGAAGCTGTAGAAGCATGGAATTTCAGGAACAGAAATCCTATGCGCCTAACATTACATGCGCCAGGAAGCTCAGATGAAATGCCTGGCACAGCAAACAGCAGAAGCATAGACATTAAAAGAAGATTTTTATTTCATATAAAAATCTATTACATGTCTAAAAGAGGCTGTACAAAGGAGAACTTCTATAAAAAGAAAAGACCCTAAGTCTACAACCAAGCGCAACAACCACCATGCGCTCTCAAACAGGCACATCTCGCCATGCGCTCTCAGTCAGGCGCATCTCTTCGGCGTCTCAGTCAGGCGCATCTCTTCGGCGTCTCAGTTATGTACATCATGAAGTCTCAGCATATGCGCCACTTCGACCCGATCAAATGCTTCGACTAATGAAGCATTTATTGAGCAGAACGAGGGTGGGCAATCAACCCCCCTAGCTGGAGGAAGAGCTCTCTAAAGGAAGAGGAGAGCACCACAATCGACCTGCGGCAAAAGGAGGCTTTCAACACAACCAGAATTGGCAACACCCACTCTAGCAGGAGGAGGAGCTCTCCTAAATCCCAAGGAAGATGATCGGAGCACTGCAATTTCGATCTGTGACTCTTCCAGCATAACGGAGACGGGGCTCAAGCATCCCGATCTTTGGATGCAACAGGCACCTTCCGCCTGCCTCAGAAGCCCTCGACTCCGACTTTTGGATGTAACAGTCACCTTCAAGTGCATTAATGAAGACAATGCGTCACATCTTCACCCTCGGGAGCATCTCATCAACAGAATGTGCTCGAGCAAACAATTTCATTTCGGGAGGACGTGAGAGAACGAGAAGCAAACTCTCTCCTTGCCACTATTTATAGGCCGGACAAATCAAACCCATGCGCCAAGTGGTGGGCTCTCCGAATCCTGTGCAATGAATTTGCATTAATGGTGATGAACCTGACGCTTCGAATTCAGCCAAGTCAAAAACGGCTATTTAAAGCACTCGAAGAGCGTAACAGTCGGGGTAATAAAGACGTGTCATGCAAACAGATGCGCTGGTCAGACCGTGCATCATAATGACGCACCCATCAGCAACAAGCGACTTACAAGGATGCGCCCATGTGTCCCCATGCGCCTAGTGGAACGCAGATCGACGTGCCCACTCAACAGCCCATCACCCGTCAAATAACATTAAATGCTGAAGTCTGACACGACAACGGCCAGTCCCCGAGGACTGAACAGTTGACAGCTTTTTCAGAAGACGAACTGTCGCCGATGTCAGCATCATCATTACTTTCCTCCAACGGTTACAAGCCACGTGGCCGCCCAACCATTTCGCATGCGCCTCCGCAGCCATGTGTCCCAAATCTCTGCATGTGCCTCAAAAGCCATGCGTCTCAGACTTTTTTTTGATCCCAAAAGACAGAAGTCAAAGTCACTACTGAAGCCTCGTATGCGCCTCAAAAGCCGTACGCCCAGACTGGTTTGTGACTCCTAAAGGTTATAAGGCAAAGTCTCCTCATGCGCCCAATCCCAGGCGCATCCTATCAGATCACTCTCCTCCAAATCCGAGATCTTCGAGCCATGGACCTACGACACGCATCTTTTGACTTGATTCAGCCTATGAAGGGGTACTAATCACCCAATATCTCAGCAACTGAAAGATCCTCTCCATTGCTACGTGTCAGCTCGGCCGTAGCCCACAAAGGCAACAGGAAGGGTTCAACTCCTCAATCAGAGCGCATCGTCCATGCGCCTCCATCAGCAATCACCACGTGGCATCCCCACAAACCGACGCATCCTACATATGTGCGCATGAGCAGCCAGCCTGCAAGCTATAAATAGAGGGATCATTTCCTTCTTCCACACACAGCTACGAACCTAAGAACACACACACAGAGAGGCAGATACAGACACTAAACGTCTCCTTCCTCTCCGTAAGCTCCAGCACCCAGAGCAACTCAGACCTTTAGAGAACCGATAACCGTCGTCAGATCGTCAACGGAGTCAACGCATTACTACTCGCTCCATCGGCACAAGGGACCCAGATAAACAAAAGTATACTCCTAGGACTACATCTAAGTCCTACATTGTAACACTGTTCTGTTTGTAATTGAAATTGCAATCAAAAGATTTTAATGGCAAACAAGCCGGTGACTCTGTTGGGGACCTCTTTCTTCTCCACCGAGAAAGCTGTGTCGTAATCCGACGACGTGAAGGTGGGCTCCTCCTACAAGACGCTGGTCGTACGCCTTAATCAACATGCGTATGAGGAGTTCATCTCTGAAGGCAGCGCAAGTCCTTCGAAGCTGCTGCCAAAGCCAAAGAAGACTCGCCAAGTCTGGGTACACAAGGTCGACGCCTCTGGCACCACCACTAAAGGGGATGCGTCGATGCAGACCACCCTTCTTGCTGATGACCTCAGCAGCCTGGATGCGCGCACCGGTGCAGCGTATCTCTCGGGAAAGCGTGGTGTTGACCACATTCTCCAGCCATCTCCTTCTCAGGCAAGGAAGATGCACCGACGGAGCAGGGGCGCAGCTAAGGCCATGCGCATCACCTCTGATGCGCCACATAAGGCCTCTGTCTTTGACAGACTCACTCGCTGTCGTGGCGAGGAGAATTTGGACTCTGAGTACTATGCACCCCAGCGGGCTGGTACGAAGATGTCCAAGGCAGCACGGGCCATGCGCCTCAAACGTGCTATGCCGATAGCAAACCAGAAGCATACGTTCACAATCATGCACGCTGCTGATGGTAAGCTATATAAGGTCGACTCGGGCGCTTCTGTGCCAGAAACGAGCCGACCTTCAAAGTCCTTGCCTCACTTGGGCGCATCTGTTGCGTTCGCAACCAAGTCGAGCAAGGCAAACCCTGTGGTCTTGAACTCTCGCACCTCCATTGGTTGTGCGTCTGAGGTTCGTTCAAGACACTGTAAATGTTGTTCCCCCACTACTGATCTGAGCGCTTGTTTTGCGTTGGATCAGGGGGCGCAGCATTCACCTGACCACCCCGACGCTTGGCCTAGCCATGCGCCTGATGGGGGTGCGAAGGTGGCACTCTCCTCTAATGATCTACGTAATGTGATCATTCACAAGCGTCGATCAGGAGAGTCGACTGACAAGCACAATACGTCCTTTACAGGGCACACCTGTGCTGTAGTCACCATCAACTGTTGTTGTAAAATAGCAGTCCTACCACCAAGGCAGTCGGTGTTCCAGCGACTACAATCATCAACACCCTTCCGACATCGTCTCGGGAAGGTGTCAATTGAAGAGGAACCAGAACTAATGGTTGCTTCATGCAACGTAATCTCTAACTCCTCGTCAATCCGAAAGGCGACTGGTAATTCCTCGTCCTTATCCAAGAGCCAGCCGAGGAAAACCAAGACGACTGTCCTATCCTCTGGAGTGTTTGAAGGCACTCGAGGGAGAAAGAAGATCTTGGAGGAAGCTAGGGGTAGTCATGCCCTTGTCGATCCTCCTTCTGAAGGTGAAGACATCCTCCAGAACATAGCTGGGGGTTGCCAAGTCCTTGCTGATCGTCCTCCTGAAGACGAAGACGTCCTCCAGAGCACAGATGAGGCTAGCCAAGTCCTTCCCGAAGGCGAAGATATCCCCCGGGACATAGCTGGGGGTAGCCAAGACGAAGCTCCAGGAGAGGCAACTCCCCTACAGGAGAGTGAGGCCGAAAGTGAAGCCTCAACCGATCCATCCACTTTCAGCCGTGTCATGACAGTATACATGACTGGGGGTGATCCGCCAATGGACCTCGTCCAGCGCATGGATACCTTGGAGGGAGGACTCAAAACCCTCTCTGCCTCTATACAAACACTGACTCAAGAAGTATTTGAGATACGGTCAGCTTTGGCCAGGGCACCTTCTACCGGTCCTGACCCAGGGGCCAATAGAGAATCAAGTGTACCCCTTCAACGGGTATCCTTGGATACAGATCACCGTGAAGCACCTCGGACATCGGAGCCATCAAATGCTCAACTCCAGGCTGTACCACCTTCCCCGACTCCCAGCTCTACGGAAGACGTGGTTGAGATGATCAGGGACTTGCGTGAGCACTTTGAGTCCAAGAACAGACAAGAGGAGCGCCAGAAGATGGGGATCCTACAACCATACCCCCTCGAATGGAACAAAGTGGTTTATCCTCCTAAATATAAACCACAAATATTGACGCCATACGACGGGAAGGACTCTCCACGCCGCTATCTGACGTACTTCTAGTCTCAAACGGGACATCTTCCGAAGGAAGACGCGCTACTCACCAGCATATTTGTCGGGGCATTAAAAGGAGTAGCTTACGACTGGTACTGCAGTCTCCCCGACAACTCTATATCTTCCTTCGACGACTTGACGTATCTCTTTCTCGATCGTTTCTATGACGGAGGGAAGGACATGACAATGGCGTCCCTCATAGAGATACGTCAGAAGGAGAAGGAAACAGTTCGAGCATTCATCGAACGGTTCCGACAAGCCTGCTTCAGACTGCCCCCGGGCATGCCAGAACATGCACTCCTCTCCTCCTGCAGCATGAACATGTTGCTTGCAATCAAACTCTAGCTCAACTCCACTCCTCCTTCCGACTGGAGTTCCTTGATCATCGAGGCCGAAGCAGCTGAAAAGAAGGCGTCCAATGCTCGTCTTCTGGGAGTCAGTTTCCCTGTCTTTGAGGACAAGGGAAAATGGCCTGCAGCCAATAACCCTGGACGAGAGACGAAGGGGAAACAGGCATTGACTGTCAATGCCTCCAAAGGTGCATCAACACCCACTCAGAAGCCTTCACTTGCACCAAGGACAAAGGAGGTTTATTCTTTCAACGATGAAGACACCCTGCAACTATTCGAGATATTGAAGCAGGGTGACAAGATCAAGTTGTCGGACCCGAAGCGTCCCGACGAGGTTGGGAAAGTGGACCATCCGAGGTACTGTCAGTACCATCGATTTGTCGGACATCCAACTAAGGACTGCTACGTCCTCAAGAACTACATCCAGCACATGATCAATGCGGATGTTATCTCCGTCGACTACGAGGAAAAAACGGTCTCGGCCAACCTGGTGTCACTCTAATTTGGCACCTTGCCGCCAACCACAACGCAAGATGGCGTCGTTCCCATCCCAAAGGCGACAATGGAGGTGGTCAATCTACCACCTACTCGTGACAACGTGAGTGGACTCATCCCACTCACCACATCTCGGGGAGAGGTCTTATGGGTTCATTCCGATCTCGTCTTCGAGGTTACTCAACCGGGGGTATGCACTACCTCCAAAGCTAAGGGCAAGAAGATCAAGTCTTGCCGCATGGTCTCTTCCTTCGCGAAAGAGGCACTTCCTGTACAAACCCGTTCGCAGCTGAATGTCCAACCCGACGAAGCTACCGTCGAGGTGGTGCCTCCCTGCACTGCCCCTGCTGCCGAAGAAGGAGGTCCATCCAAACCTCCAGCAGCCAATAAACAGAAGCATGTAGAGGCCCATTTCGACAAGCCTTTACAAAGGGAAAATGCTTCGGGGCTAGCAAAGCCCCACAACTTCGACATACTGGCACAACTTGCCAGTACTCCTGCCCGCCTATCTCTGTTTGAGCTTCTTCGTCTTTCCAAGGACACTCGTGAAGCTCTCTGTGAAGCTCTGAAGGATGCTGAGTCCTTCATCAGTCAGGTCAAGCAGCCTGAAGATCTTTCGACTACATGTGCGTACTACCATTGTACGGATGCGGTTATCCCCAACATAACCTTCACCCAACAAGACATGCTGCTCAAGCACAACCGACACAACAGACCACTGTACTATACAGGGTATGTCGGCTCCATTAAGGTGAAACGGATTCAGATCGATCCAGGGTCTTCCCTCAGCATCATCCCGAAGATGCTACTGTCAACACTGGGGATCCTAGTGTACCGTCTGGTGCCTTCCAACACCACAATCAGTGGCTTCAATGCTAGCAAAAGTGAGCCGCCGGGCAAAATACGGCTGAAGTGTCATATCGGTAACCTCAGAACCGAGGTGACTTGCTATGTCGTGGACGCTGACGTCAACTACAACCTCCTACTGGGTCGTCCGTGGCTGCATGAGTACATGGTGGTACCATCCACACTCCACCAATGTATGAAGTACGTGTCCACCTACGACATCTTCTGGACGGAGTTCGCGGACATTGACCCTTTCAAGGGGGTCGAAGCCTACTTCACTGATTCCATCCTGTACAAGTCACCTGACGAAGGGGAAGCCAATGACGCTGACGATGAAGCAGAAACGGTAGCAGAGCCGGACATGGAGCCAGAGATGATTCCCGACGCTCCTTTGAAAATTCGACTCAAAGGGAAACCGCCTCAGATGCTGCCTCCTATGACCATCAAGCTACCTGGAAAAGCACCAACTGCTCTAGGTAGAATACCCACTGAAGCTCCCTTGAAGATACGGCTCAAGGGAAAGTTGCCCTAAGCATCGGCTCCCCTTGTGGCAAAACTACAAGGGAAGGCACCAGTCACTGAAAGCGCAGTTGAGGCACCTCTAAAGGTGCGTCTTAAAGGCAAGCCTCCGCAATCATCCGTCTCATCCAAGCTGCCGAAGAAGGCCCACATAGCCCTCTCAGACCCCAAGGTCAAAGCTGCGGTGGACTCTCCCGATCTAACCCCAGTACTCACAGATGAAGAGCTAGGGGAATATATCTCTGCTGATGTAGATGCACCCTCTCTGGACAATATAATCCCGCGGGACAAAATCTCGTATTTTATCAATAATAGAGTGTCTTTTAATTATTCTAGTCTTCCACATTGGAATGCCATGTATACATTAGATAACGCTCTATGGTCGTTGCAAACACAAATAACGACCGTCAATCATGTAAATCGAGTAGTCCGTCCCAAGGGGTCTGTTTCGTAGTCCTACCACGGAATCGAGACGAAGAATCCATCATCTTCGGCAAAGTCGAGCGTCATCAAGACCTTCCGCCACTCGAGCAAGAACTAGATACTGGCAGAATACAAGTCTATCGGTACACGGACAAGGCAAAGTACCTCATCCAAAAAATGGGTTACGACCTAAAAAGCAACAAAGGCCTGAACTACGGCAAGGGTCTGCGTCTTCCTCTCCGGCTACCAACACCTAAAGAAAAGCCGCAAGACTACTATCATCGAACTCGACGGGGTGGGGGGGGGGGGGTGGGCTATGTCACGCCGCCGACAACTCTAGAGACTTCAGAAGCCGAAGAAGTAGAACATTCTCATTCGTCCGAAGCATCAAATTGGGATTCCGATACCAATATCGGCTCAGTCTTCAAGAAGGTGCTATCAGCCAACATGGCATCGACACAATCTCAAGAAGATGAAGGCGAAGACCAAACGCCAGAATTCTTCGAGGAAGAACCTTGGGCTCAACGCCTAGGAGCACAGTGGGAGTCTCGTTTCGAATTACGCGAACCCCCTACTGAAGACAAAGTCGAGCAAATCGACCTTGGGGATGGATCTTCTTCCAAACCCATCTTCATCAGCAAAAGCCTCAAAGGAGAAGACCGAGAATCTTTGGTCCAATTGGCTAAAGAATATATCGACGTCTTCGTCTGGAGCTACGAAGATATGCCAGGACTTGATCCTCAGATCGCGATACATAGGCTCAACATCTTACCTGATACCAAGCCTATAAAGCAGCAACAACAACGTTTTCGTCCTGACATCATGAACGCTATCGATCAAGAGGTAGACAAACTCCTGACCAGCAGGTTTATCCGTGAAGAACAACACCCGGATTGGTTGGCCAACGTCGTCCTTGTCACCAAAAAGAATGGAAAGATACGAGTCTGTATCGACTTCAGGGACCTCAACACCGCTTGCCCGAAGGACGAATTCCCGCTTCCAATCACTGACGTGATGATCGACAATACATGTGGCTTCGAACGCATGTCTTTCATGGACGGATATTCGGGCTACAATCAGATCAAGATGTTCTCCGATAACGCAAAACACACATCATTCAGGACACCGAAGGAGGTTTTCTGCTATACAGTGATGCCCTTTGGCTTGAAGAACGCTGGTGCTACATACCAACGAGCTATGATTACCATCTTTCGTCAACATCTTCGCAAGACAGTTGAGTGCTACGTTGATGACATCGCAGTCAAGAGCCGTCTCAAAGATGATCATCTACAAGACCTGAAGACAATATTCGATCTCATGCGAGCGCATCAACTCAAGATGAACCCCGCTAAATCCTTCCTTGGAGTTTCTAGCGAAACGTTCTTGGGCTTCATCATCACGGCGAAAGGCATTCATGTCGATCCCGAGAAGACCAAGGCCATCCTTGACATGGACCCTCCGAAGAATCTCCGAGAACTTCGAGGCCTGCAGGGGCGTCTGGCATACATCCGAAGGTTTATAGCAAACCTTTCCGAAAAATGCCAACCCTTCACTCAGCTCATGAAGAAGGAAGTCTCTTACGTCTGGAAAGAGGAATGCCAGAAAGATTTTGATGACATCAAAGCTTACCTGACAAGCCCGCCAGTCCTGGTGGCACCCGTCGCCGGCAAACCATTTCTCCTCTACGTCCGTGCCATGGACCATTCCCTCGGCGCTTTGTTGGCTCAGAACAACGATACGGGCTACGAGAAAACTATCTACTACCTCAGTCGAACACTAATCGGGGCCGAACACCGGTACAACCCCGTCGAAAAAGAGTGTTTGGCTTTGGTGTTCGCCATCCAGAAGACTCACCATTTTGTCCCAGGACAGACAATTTATGTCATCTCCCGAGTCAATCCACTCAGGGTTCTGATGACAAAGCCAAGGTCATTGAACTCCCAACTAGCTACATGGATGATCCGGTTGACGCCATACAACATGGTATTTGTTCCACAAAAAGCCGTCAAGGGTCAAGCTATAGCCGACTTTTTAGCTGTACACCCCATCCCAGAGTCCTCCAGACTCTATAAAGACATCCCGGATGAGGTCCAAGAATCAAAAGTCACCGAAGAAAGCTCCGTCTGGCAGATGTTTTTCGATGGCACTTCAAGAACAGGCCCCAAAGGCCAAATCATCGTTGGAGTGGGGGTAGTCTTAGTCTCTTCCGATCAGCTGGTCATCCAGCGTGCTTACTCCCTTTCGAAGCCGTGCTCCAATAATGTTGCTGAGTACAACGCTCTTATCATGGGACTCCAGCTGGCACAACGCTGGGGGTGGATCATCTGGAAGCTTACAACGACTTAAAACTTATCGTTAATCAAATCTGAGGGCAGTACGAAGTTCGCCATGAAGATCTGGTTCCTTACCATGAAGCTGTATTGAATATTATTTCAACCTTCACTAAGTTCTTCATAGAACACGTACCTCGGCTACAAAACCTGGAGGCTGACGCTCTGGTCGGCCTCGCAGCTTCATTAGCAGCACCCCTCGAGACTCAATACTACGTCATGGTAGTCAGTCGAGACTTGGTCTGTCCCAAAAAATAACCTATGCTCACAAATAGCCCATGGCATGACGACAAACGCCGGTATTAATGTCCGAGACTGGAGGTTCCCATTCATCGACTTCGCTGTCTATGAAATTCTTCCAGAAGACCCGAAGGAACCCGTCTCAGTCAGAAGACGTTCCCTTTGGTTCTATTATGATACAGCTACTAAAATGCTGTACCGACGTTCCTTCGACGGACTTCTCCTTCGATGTCTATCCAACGAAGAAGCAGCCGAAGCCCTTCGAGAAGCGCACGATGGAACTTGCGGGACTCATCAACCTGGACCTAAGTTGCAGGATCGACAGCGACGTATGGGCTACTATTGGCCAACCATGGCAGCCGATGCTGTCGACTATGCTAAGAAGTGCCATGCTTGCCAACTTCATGCCGACTTCATTCATACACCGTCAGAACCACTACATCCTACGGTCGCTTCTTGGCCCATCGAAGCTTGGGGCATGGACATTGTAGGACCGATCACCCCTCCTTCATCAAGGGGACACCACTTCATCCTAGCCATCACCTACTATTTCTCCAAATGGGCAGAAGCAATTCCGCTGATGGAAGTGAAGAGCTCTAGGGTGATCAGCTTCATCAAGCACCATGTCATCTACCGTTTCGAGGTACCTCGAAGGATTATCCATGATAACGGTCCACAATTCATCAGCCATGTTTTCAGCAGATTCTGTGACAAGAATCGCATTCAGAACGTGGCATCGACCGCCTACAATCCGACAGCAAATGGATTGGCCGAGGCATTTAACAAAACTATCGTCAGGCTACTCAAAAAGGTCGTGTCATCCAATAAGCGCGACTGGGACGAAAAGCTCGGCGAATGCCTTTGGGCCTACCGCACAACGGTACGGACCCCGACAGGAAATACACCATTCTCCTTGGTCTACGGGAGCGAAGCGGTACTGCCTCTCGAGATCCAGATACCCTCACTCCGTGTAGCGATCACAAATCAACTCACAGAGGAAGACAATCAACGTCGCCATCTGCGAGAACTGGAGACACTTGACAAAAAATGTCTCCTAGCTCAACAGCGTATCGAACTCTATCAAGCCCGTATATCACAGGCTTTCAACAAGAAGGTCAAGCAGAGGACTTTCCAAGTAGGAGACTTGGTTCTGGCAGTCAGGAGGCCGATGGTGTTGACACACAAAACACCAGGAAAGTTCGAACCCAAATGGGAGGGACCTTTCATCATAGAGACGGTATACTCAAACGGTGCTTACCGCCTCGCCAAACCCAATGGGGACTTATTCATGATGCCCATCAACGGCAAGTTCCTAAAGAAGTACTACTCTTGACATCCTTCAGACATGTACTTCTATCTCCACCCAACAAGGGAGTCTGTGGACCCAACTATCAGGGCTCACGTACACCACACACAAAATCTTACGCTTCTGGAACCCAGCTGTTCCGTGGCGTTCTATCCTTCAGTAGAAGGACAATCACGTCCACATTACCTCTGAGTTGCTCCTCTACGCCCTACAAAGCGAAATCCTACGCTCCGTAAGACTATGCTACCCATCATGTTTACCACGTCCACATTACCTCTGAGTAAACATCCCGTACGGACAACCCCTGCGTTGCCGTACATTGATCGCAGAACTTCCATGTCCACATTACCTCTGAGTAGTTTCGCGTACCCGCCAGAGTCATTCCCTACCACGTCCATAACACCTCTGAGTAGGAAGATTCCATCATTTGAACCCTATATTTGCCACGTCCACATTACCTCTGAGCAAACATGTCGGTTCTCCCAAACTTATTATCTGTACCTAAAAAAACCAAGGTGCGCAAAAGATAATAGGTCCACACAAATTATCAAGTTCATGACAGCAAGAATGAACACACCACAAAACTCTTCATTCTTTATTTAAAAGTAAAGAATTACATCCCCAGCAGGAGTTGCAAATTACACAAAATAACAAAAAAAAAAGAGAGACTCCAATCCCTAAGCATCTCCAGGATTGGCTGAAAGCTCTTCGATCCGTCGCTTCAAGTCTGCCGCCCGAGTCTCTACGGTCGTCAGGACTCGGCGTTCGGCTTCTTGACGCATCATTTCTATGGCCTCAGGAGAAGGGTCATCCTCATGCTTCTCGTCCAACTGTTGCCGCTGCTGGGCCAGGGAAAGAGCCTGGCGGGTGAAAGCTGCTTCCTCCTCCTTAGATGCTACATGTTCAGCCTGGACTCGCTCAGCATCTAATAAGAGTTGGGCCCGCTGGTCTTCAAGGAGGCGAATCTTGGCATTAACCTCCGCTATACTAGCGTCCAACGCAGCTCACAACTCCACCTTCTTCTGTGTGGACTGAGATAGCCCCTCCATCGCAGCCTCAGTTTCGGCCACCTCGCGTTCCCAGACACCCACGGTGGCCTGATAAGATGACTCAGTTTCAGCGATCAACTTCTCCTTTTCCGCATCTATCAGGATGGAGAGATTATTTTGCTGGATACACTGAAATTCGGAAAGCAGCTGGTCTAGCTCGGCCACCGATGCCTCCAGAATCTCGGCCATATGATCATGGCCCTGGTGGGAACGTATCAGACCAATGTGAGGGAGTGCCATAGTTTTTGCCATCGTGAAACTCCCATTGGCATTCATCACTGCCGATACGCCCCTCTGCAGCATATTGTACACCGCCTCAACGATAAACTTCACGTATTCATCCGCATCCGCCAGCACTTGCGGTGTCATAGCAGGAGTTGTAGAAGCTGCTCTAGACGGCGGACCAGAAGAAGACCCGCCGGCTTCAATCTGCGAGGCTGAAACCTCGCCATCAACAGACTCTCCCTCAACAGGGGCTTGAACTTTGCCACTGGCCCGAGGAGCCAAGAGAGCGGAAGGAGCCGAGAGGGGCATCGTTATCGTACCCCAAGTAGAAGGAGCAACAGGGGGTTCCAGCAAACCCTTGCCCTTCCCAAGCTCGGAGGGACCTCCGACGTCCGGGGCTATCTCCTCCATCTCCAACGCACTATCAGCAGGCCGCACGGGACCTTCCCCCTTTGGCAAAGCAGCGAGATCAGCACTCGTTTCCTGACTCGGCTCCCCTAGAGTCAGGCTCGACGGACGAGTCTCACCTTCCTCATCGGATCCCTCCATGGGGATAGAATCTGTCGCTGCCTCCTGGCCGACAGCCACCTCAGCCTCCGCTGCTGAGTCTGGGGTAGGGCTCGGTAACGCTGTAGCCGACCTTCCCTTATCATGACAAGGAGGGGAATCAGCCCTCTCCTCTGTTTCAATCATGTCTGTTGCTCCCATAACAGGCTCATTCATCTCTGGAGGAACGTCATCTGAAGACGACGGACTCCACTCTACCTCCTCATCCGGAAGCCCCTTATCTGCTGGATCCTTAATGTCAGAGGCCCCCACGGCGGCTTGCACCATCCTGGGAACTGTTTCAACCTCAGCTTTCCTTCCAACATAATCTGGGGATACTAAAATCTTCGCAGGAACGATATCGTCCGGAATCTCCTCCACGGGAGACATCACGATCGGAGGAATGCGCTCTTTAGATGAGCCCGCCACCTCTTTTGGTCTGCTGCCACCCGATTTTGGAGTTCGGGGTCTCCTTTTCAGTGGTTCCTACAAAAAGAAATCATATATCACAAAAATGGTAGAACTAACCAGACTATGTGGGACATCCTTACCTCCGCAGGAGCTGAGTCTGTTGACACTGCCGGTGACAATGCCTTCTTCTGTCTCTTCCGCATAGAAGAGCCACCCTCTGTATCAGCACGTCTCTTCGGCTGATCGGCCGATGGCTCTGCCTGACCCCCCGTGGATACGGTAGGGGTACCACGATAACCCGCCTCTGGCGGGCGGTACGACCGAGGCTTCGCCAACAGGTTTCCAGTCGCCTCTAACTGGGTGCCGACAATGAAACTGGTCTCCCAATCATATCCGGGGGGCACGGCGTTCATGACACAGTAAAATTTGGCGGCCGAAAAAAGAATCGGCGGCAGCGGATTCTGAACAGGCAGCGTAAAACGAGCTCCGGTACATCCGGTATTGTAGTAATGCCAAGCTCGTGCACCGTCCAGCAAACTTCCAGTATACCCTAGGTTAATACTGGGGTTCTCCAACATCAGCTGAGCATAGCCGAATTGTCGTACAAAATGGCTCGACAAATATGGTTCCAGGTAACACTGGTTTCTATTCCGATACACCAGATGGAACGGCCGGATGCTTTACAACCAGCGGAATCCCCATGGAGGGAGAGTGGTGGCATCTTCACCCGAATCTGTTAAGTCTTCGTTGGACTCAAAACCCAAAAAGACGGGACCAACTTTGGTGATCTCCCACCCTTGAAGGTGGGATAAAACTTTCCTGCAAACAGGAACACCAGTATGCAACCAGCTCCTCTGATTGAAACGGTAGAGGAATGCGTCTCCGGCCCTGTGGTCTTCTTCCGAGCCCGGGCTCATCACGTTGGTATAGAAGCATGGAATTTTAGGACCAGAAATCCTATGCGCTTAAACATCACATGCGCCAGGGAGCTCAGATGAAGTACTTGGCACAGCAAAGCAAAAATATAGACATTAAAAGAGGATTTTTATTCATATAAAAGTCTATTATATGTCTAAAAAAAGAGCTATACAAAGGAGAATTTCTACAAAGAAACGATCCTAAGTCTACAGCTAAGCACAGCAACCACCATGCGCTCTCAAACAGGCGTATCTCGCCATGCGCTCGCAAACAGGCGCATCTCGCCATGCATTCTCAGCCAGGCGTATCCCTTCAGCAGCTCAGTTATGTGCATCCTCAGTTATGTGCATCCCTTTAGCGGCTCAGTTATGTGCATCCCTTCAGCAGATCAGTTATGTGCCGCCCTTCAGCGTCCAAGTCAGGCGCATCATGAAGTGTCAGCATATGCGCCATCAAATGCTTCGACTAATGAAGCATTTATTGAGCAGAACGAGGGTGGCAATCAACCCTCTAGCTTCAAAAAAGCCTTCAAAGACCAAGGAAGACCGCAATCGAAACACGGCTAAAGGAGCAGCTTTCGACCCAACCAGAATGGGCAACACCTACTCTAGCGGGAGGAGGAGCTCTCCCAAACCCCAAAGAAGATGATTGGAGCACCGCAATTCCGATCTGCGGCTCTTCCAATATAACGGAGACGAGGCTCGAGCATCCCGATCTTTGGATGCAACAGGCACCTTCTGCCTGCCTCAGAAGCCCTCAACCCCGATCTTTGGATGCAACAGGCACCTACTGCCTGCCTCAGAAGCCCTCGACTCCGACTTTTGGATGTAACAGTCACCTTCAAGTGCATCAATGAAAATAATGCGTCGCATCTTCACCCTCGGGAGCATTTCGTCAACAGAATGTGCTCGAGAAAATAAATTCATTTCAGGAGGACGTGAGAGAACGAGAAGCAAACTCTCTCCATGCCACTATTTATAGGCCGGGCAAATAAACCCATACGCCAAGTGGCTGGTTCTCCGAATCCTGTGCAATAAATTTTTATTAAATGGTGATGAACCTAACGCTTCGAATTCAGCCAAGTCAAGAACGGCTATTTAAAGCACTCGAAGAACGTAACAGTCGGGCCCATAAAGATGTGTCATGCAAAGCGGATGCGCAGGCCAGACCGCGCATCATACTGATGCGCCCATCAGCACCAAGCGCCATACGAGGATGCGCCCCATGCGTCCCCATGCGCCTAGTGGAATGCCGATCGATGCGCCCACTCAATAGCCCATCACCTGTCAAGAACATTAAATGCCGAAGTCTGACAGAGTTGGCAGCACGTCCCCTGAGGACTGAACAGTTGACAGCTTTTTCAGAAGACGAAGCGTCGCCGACGTCAGCATCATTATTGCTCCCCTCCGGCGGTTACAAGCCACGTGGCCGCCCAACCATTTTGCATACGCCTCCGCAGCCATGCGCCCAAATCTCTGTATGCGCCTCAAAAGCCGTGCGCCTCAGACTTTTCTCTGATCCCTAAAGACAGAAGTAAAGTCACTACTGAAGCCCCGTATGCACCTCAAAAGCCATGCGCCCCGACTGATTCGTGACTCCTAAAGGTTACGAGCCAAAGCCTCCTTATGCGCCCAATTCCAGGCGCATCCTATCAGATCACTCCCCACCAAATCCGAGATCTTCGAGCCATGGACCTACGACACTCGTCCTTTGACTTGATTCAGCCTATGAAGGGGTGCTAATCACCTAAGATCTCAGCAACTGAAAGATCCTCTCCATTGCTACGTGTCAACTTGGCCGCAGCCCACAAAGGAAACATGAAGGATACAACTCCTCAATGAGAGCGCATCGTCCATGCACCTCCATCAGCAATCACCACGTGGCGTCCCCGCGTACAGGCGTATCCTACATATGCGCATGAGCAGCCAGCCTGTAAAGCTATAAATAGAGGGATCACTTCTTTCTTATCGAGACACACATCGCACAACCACCGACATACATATACAGAAAGGCAGATACAGACACTTAACATCTTCTTCCTCTCCGTAAGCTCCAGCACCCAGAGCAACTCAGACCTTCAGAGAACTGAGAACCGTCGTCAGATCGTCAACGGAGTCAACGTATTACCACTCGCTCCATCGGCACAAGGGACCCAGATAAACAAAAGTATACTCCTAGGACTACGTCTAAGTCCTACATTGTAACACTGTTCTGTTTGTAATTGAAATTTACAATCAAAAGATTTTAATGGCAAACAAGCTGGCGACTCTGCTGGGGTCCTCTTTCTCCTCTACCGAGAAAGCTGTATCACAATTCGACGACGTGAAGGTGGACTCCTCCCACAAGACGCTGGTCGTACGCCTCAATCAACAAGCGTATGAGGAGTTCATCTCTGAAGGTAGTGCGAGTCATTCGAAGCGGCTGCCGAAGCCGAAGAAGACTCGCCCAGTATGGGTGCGCAAGGTCGACGCCTCTGGCACCACCACCGAAGGGGATGCGCCAATGCTGCCTTCCCTTCCCGCTGACGTCCTCAGCAACCAAGATGCGCCCACCGGTGCAGCGCATCTCTCGGGAAAACGTGCGGCTGACCACATCCCCCAGCCATCTCCCTCTCAGGCGAGGAAGATGCGTCGACGGAGCAGGGGCGCAGCTAATGCCCCGCGCATCACCTCTGATGCGCCACAGAAGGCCTCTGTCTTTGACAGACTCACTCGCTGTAGTGGCAAGGAGAATTTGGACTCTGAGTATTATGCGCCCAAGCGGGCTGGTACGAAGAAGTCCAAGACAGCACGGGCCATGCGCCTCAAACGTGCTATGCCGGCAGCAAATCAGAAGCATGTGCTCACAATCATACGCGCTGCTGATGGTAAGCTGTATAAGGTCGACTCGGGTGCTTCTGCGCCGGAAATGAGTCGACCTTCAAAGTCCTTGTCTCACTTGGGCGCATCTGTTGCGTTCGCAACCAAGTCGAGCAACGCAACCTCTGTGGTCTTGAACTCCCGCGCCTCCACTGGTTGTGCGTCTGAGGTTCGTTCAAGTCACTGTAAATGTTGTTCCCCCATTACTGATCTGAGTGCCTGTTTGGTGTTGGATCAGGGGGCGCAGCATTCACTTGACCACCCCGGCGCTTGGCCTTGCCATGCGCCTAATGGGGGTACGAAGGTGGCACTCTCCTCCAACGATCTGCGTAACGTGATCACTCACAAATGCCGATCAGGAGAGTCGACAGACAAGCACAATGCGTCCCTCACAGGGCACACCTGTGCTATGGTCACCATCAACTGCTGTTACAAGACAGCAGTTCCACCAAGACAGTCGGTGTTCCAGCGGCTGCAATCATCAACACCCCTCCGATGTCGCCTCGGGAAGAAGGTGTCAATGAAAGAGGAGCTAGAACTAAAAGTTGCTTCATCAACGTAATCTCTAACTCCTCGTCAGTCCGAAAGGCGACTGGCAATTCCTCGTCCTCGTCCAAGAGCCAGCCGAGGAAAACCAAGACAACTGTCCCGTCCTCCGGAGTGTTTGAAGGCACACGGGAGAGAAAGAAGATCTTGGAGGAAGCTGGGGGTAGTCAAGCCCTTGTTGATCCTCCTCCTGAAGACGAAGATGTCCTCCAGAGCACAGCTGGGGTGGAAGTCAGCCTCCCGGATGTAGCTGGGGGTAGTCTAGCCCCTGTGGATCTACGTCTCGAAGACGAAGAAGTCTTCTAAGACAGAACTGGGGGTAATTAGGCCCTCGCGGATACTTCTCCCCAAGACGAGGGTGTCCTCCAAAACATAGCTGGGGGTAGCCAGGACGAAGCTCCAGGAGAGGCAACTCCCCTACAAGATAGCGAGGCCGAAAGCGAAGCCTCAACTGATCCATCCGACTCCAGCCGTGTCATGACAGTATACATGACTGGGGGTGATACCAAACCGGATGCGCCGCCAGCAGACCTCGTCCAGCACATGGATACCCTGGAGGGAGGACTCAAAACCCTCTCTGCCTCCATGCAAATACTGACTCAAGCAGTGTTTGGGATACGGTCAGCTTTGGCCAGGGCACCTTTTACCGGTCCTGATCCAGGGGCCAATAGAGAATCAAGTGTACCCCTTCAACGGGTATCCTTGGATACGGATCACCACGAAGCACCTCGGACGTCGGAGCCATCAAATGCTCAACTCCAAGCTGTACCACCTTTCCCGGCTCCCAGCTCTACGGAAGACGTGGTGGAGATGATCAGGGACTTGCGCGAGCACTTTTAGTCCAAGAACATACAAGAGGAGCGCCAGAAGATGGGGATCCCCCAACCTTATTCCCTCGAATGGAACAAAGTGGTTTATCCTCCTAAGTATAAACCACAAATATTGACGCCATACGACGGGAAGGACTCTCCACGTCATTATCTGACATACTTCCAGTCTCAAACGGGACATCTCCTGAAGGAGGACGCACTACTCACCAGCATATTTGTCGGGGCACTGAAAGGAGTGGCGTACGACTGGTACTGCAGCCTCCCCGATAACTCTATATCTTCCTTCGACGACTTGACGCGTCTATTCCTCGACCGTTTCTACGACGGCGGGAAGGACATGACAATGGCGTCCCTCATAGAGATACGCCAGAAAGAGAAGGAAACAGTTCGAGTGTTCATCGAACACTTCCGACAGGCCTGCTTCAGACTGCCCCCGGGCATGCCAGAACATGCACTCCTCTCCTCCTGCAGCATGAACATGCTACCTGCAGTCAAACTCTGGCTCAACTCTACTTCTCCTCCCGACTGGAGTTCCTTGATCATCGAAGCCGAAGCAGCAGAAAAGAAGGCGTCCAATGCTCGCCTTCTTGGAGTTAGTTTCCCTGCCTTTGAGGACAAGGAGAAACGGCCTGCATCCAACAACCCGGGAAGAGAGACGAAGGAGAAACAGGCATTGACTGTCAATGCCTCAAAAGGTGCATCAGCGCCTACTCAGAAGCCTCCACTTGCACCAAGGCCAAAGGAGGTTTATTCTTTCAACGATGAAGACACCCTGCAACTCTTCGAGATACTGAAGCAGGGTGACAAGATCAAGTTGCCGGACCCAAAGCGTCCCGACGAGGTTGGACAAGTGGACAATCCGAGGTACTGTCACTACCATCGGTTTGTCGGACATCCAACTAAGGACTGCTACGTCCTCAAAAACTACATCCAGCGTATGATCAATACGGATGTTATCTCCGTCGACTACGAGGAGAAAACGGTCTCGGCCAACCCGGTGTCACTCCAATTTGGCACCTTGCCGCCAACCACAACGCAAGATGGCGTCGTCCCCATCCCAAAGGCGACAATGGAGGTGGTCAATCTACCACCTACTTGTGACAACGTGAGTGGACTCATCCCACTCACCACATCTCGGGGAGAGGTCTTATGGGTTCACCCTGATCTCATCTCCGAGGTTACTCAACCGGAGGTACGCTCTGCCTCCAAAACCAAAGGCAAGAAGATCAAGTCTTGCCGTATGGTCTCTTCCTCTGCGGAAGAGGCACTTCCTGTACAGACGTATTCACATCAGAACGCCCAACCCGACGAAGCTGCCGTTGAGGTGGTGCCTCCTTGTACTGCCCCTGCTGCCGAAGAAGGAGGTCCATCCAAACCTCCAGCAGCCAATAAGCAGAAGCATATAGAGGCCCGTTGCGATAAGCCTCTGCGAAAAGAGAATGCTTCGGGGCTAGCCAAGCCCCACCACTTCGATATACTGGCACAACTTGCCAGTACTCCTGCCCGCCTATCTCTGTTTGAGCTCCTTCGTCTTTCCAAGGACACTCGTGAAGCTCTCTGTGAAGCCCTGAAGGATGCTGAGTCCTTCATCAGTCAGATCAAGCAGCCTGAGGATACCCCGACTACATGTGCGTACTGTCATTGTGCGGATGAAGTTATCCCCAACATAACCTTCACCCAACAAGACATGTTGCTCAAGCACAACCGACACAACAGGCCGCTGTATTATACAGGGTATATCGGTTCCGTTAAGGTGAAGCAAATTCAGATCGATTCGGGATCTTTCCTCAGCATCATCCCGAAGATGCTGCTCTCAACACTGGGGATCCCAATATACCGTCTGGCACCTTCCAACACAACAATCACTGACTTCAATGCTAGCAAAAGCGAGCCGCGGAGCAAAATACGGCTAAAGTGCCATATCGGTAACCTCAGAACCGAGGTGACTTGCTATGTCGTGGACGTCGACGTCAACTACAACCTCCTATTGGGTCATCCGTGGCTGCATGAGTACATGGTGGTGCCGTCTACACTCCACCAATGTATGAAGTATGTGTCCACCAATGACATCATCCGGACGGAGTTCGCGGATATTGACCCTTTCAAGGGGGTCGAAGCCTACTTCACTGATTCCACCTTGTACAAGTCACCTGACGAGGAGGAAGCCAATGATGCTGACGATGAAGCAGAAACGGCAGCAGAGCCCGACATGGAGCCAGGGATGATTCCCGACGCTCCTTTAAAAATTTGACTCAAAGGGAAGCCGCCTCAGACGTTGCCTCCCATGAACATCAAGCTTCCTGGAAAAGCACGAACTGCTCCAGGTAGAACACCTACTGAAGCTCCCCTGAAGATACGGCTCAAGGAAAAGCTGCCTCAAACATCGGCTCCCCTTGTGGCAAAACTACAAGGGAAGGCACCAATCACCGAAGGCGCAGTTGAGGTACCTCTGAAGGTGCGTCTTAAAGGCAAGCCGCCGCAATCATCTGTCTCGTCCCAGCTACCGGAGAAGGCCCACATAGCCCTCTCGGACCCCAAGATCAAAACTGTGGTGGACTCTCCCGATCCAACCCCAGTACTCACAGATGAAGAGCTAGGGGAATATATCTCTGCTGATGTAGATGCACCCTCTCTGGACAATGTAATCCCGCGGGACATAATCTCGTATTTCATCAATAATAGAGTATCTTTTAATTATTCTAAATAACGCTCTACGGTCGTTGCAAACACAAATAACGACCGTCCATCATGTAAATCTAGTAGTCCCGTCCCAAGGGGTCTGTTTTGTATTTCCAACGCAGAATCGAGACGAAAAATCCATTATCTTCGGCAAAGTCGAGCGCCATCAAGACCTCCCGCCACTCGAACAAGAACCAAATACCGGCAGAATACAAGTCTATTGGTACACGGACAAGGCAAAGTACCTCATCCAAAAGATGTGTTACGACCTAAAAAGCAACAAAGGCCTAAACTACGGCAAGGGTCGACGTCTTCCTCTCCGGCTTCCAACACCTAAAGGAAAGCCGCAGGACTACTATCATCGAACTCGACGGGGGGTGGGCTATGTCACGCCGCCGTCAACTCCATAGAGTTCGGAGGCAGAAGAAGTAGAACATTCTCACTCGTCCGAAGCATCAACTTTGGATTCCGATACCAGTATCGGCTCAGTCTTCAAGAGAGTGCTATCAGCTAACATGACATCTGCACAATCTCAAGAAGATGAAGGCGAAGACCAAACGCCAGAATTCTTCGAAGAAGAACCCTGGGCTCAACGCCTAGGAGAACAGTAGGAGTCTCGTTTTGAATTACGCGAACCCCCTACTGGAGACGAAGTCGAACAGATCGACCTTGGGGATGGATCTTCTTCCAAACCCATCTTCATCAGCAAAAGCCTAAAAGGAGAAGATCGGGAATCTTTAATCCAGCTGGCTAAAGAATATATCGATGTCTTCGCCTGGAGCTACGAAGATATGCGGGGACTTGATCCCCAGATAGCGATGTATAGGCTTAACATCTTACCTGATGCCAAGCCTATAAAACAACAACAGCGACATTTTCGTCCTGACATCATGAACACTATCGATCAGGAAGTAGACAAACTCCTGACCAACGGGTTTATTCGTGAAGAACAATACCGGATTGGGTGGCCAACGTCGTCCCTGTCACCAAGAAGAATGGGAAGATACGAGTCTGTATCGACTTCAGGGATCTCAACACTGCTTGCCCGAAGGACGAGTTCCTGCTTCCAATCACCGACGTGATGATCGACAACACATGTGGCTTCGAACGTATGTCCTTCATGGACGGGTATTCGGGCTACAACCAGATCAAGATGTTCTCCGATGACGTAAAACACACATCATTCAGGACTCCGAAGGGGGTCTTCTGCTATACAGTGATGCCCTGCGGCTTAAAGAACGCTGGTGCTACATACCAACGAGCTATGAGTACCATCTTCCATCAACATCTGTGCAAGACAGTCGAATGCTATGTTGATGACATCGCGGTCAAGAGTCGTCTCAAAGGAGATCACCTACAAGACCTCAAGACAGTCTTCGATCTCATGCGAGCGCATCAACTCAAGATGAACCCCGCTAAATCCTTCCTAGGGGTTTCTAGCAGAAAGTTCTTGGGCTTCATTATCACGGCAAAAATCTCCCCCATTTTGATAATTGACAAACTATGAATGATATAACATTAAGCTTGTTCAAAAAGAATCAAAACGTGAAATTGTTCATGTCCTGTATTTAACTCAAAAAAAATGTTAGAACTTTAATTTTCTCCCCCTTTGTCACTTAGAAAAATAATTGCACAAGAGAAGGCTCTCCCGCATTTAATGCAGAAGGCTCCCCCGCAATTAATGCATAAGGAACAAATAGTGAGAAAACATAATAAATAAAGAGTAGATATATATCATCACAGACATGTAAAGTTTATACAGATTATCATTACATGCATGCTATTGTCTCTAAAGAATATTATAAAAGGCATGCTATTGTTTCAAAAGAATAAAAGAAATCTCAGGCATGCTATTTCACAGGCAGTTTGTAATGAAGAAGCAGTATAAAGAGATAGTGCTAAACAAAGTGCTGAAATAAACTGAGATGTCATAAACGAAACATCATAAGCATGTCCATGAAGATAAAAAATACTGAAAGCATACTTCAAAGTACTGATAAGAACTAAAAAAATAATAAAAACTTGGAATGTCGGAGCATTTCCAAGTGTACAATAAAATATCACTAATAATCAAATCATATCTCATCATCACTATCCTCATCATCAACATCATCAGCAGCTCGGCCAGCATGACCGGAAGTACCAGCACCAGAAGTACCAGCGCCAGAAGGATGAGTAGGGGCGCCAGCATAGAACTCACCGACGTAATCTCGAGGAGCACGATACCAATCATAGGCGTTACCTGGCTGGAAGTAGGCATGGACAGCCTCATCCTCACAGCGGTAACCCGAAAAAGCTGGATCACGAGGGATAGAACCGGCTAAAAAACCAGTCTGAGCGAAATGAAGATCAGCCAAGGAGTTTGCCATCGCCTGATAACGGGTGACATCGCGGAACTCACGCTCGCGAGCCATGTCCGTCATCGAGACGTGCAAAGCTGATAAGTGCTGATGTATGCCCTCAAAAGTCATGGCATACGGCTGATGTGGTGGAGGAGGTGCAGTAGGAGGAGCAGAAGGTGGAGCTGAAGCAGTCCGGCTGCGACGAGATAGCTGGAGAAACTTGGGCTCAGAGTCCTGAGTACAAGTCGATAGATCGATCTCGAATCGCTAAAAGATACGAGGGAGAATCATCGCGTAAGAGAGATTTCGATCTCTAGCACGACAACGTCCCATCATCTGAATGATAGTCTTAGGGGCGAAAAAAGGAATCCCCTTAATAATATGGTACATGGCGGACAGCTCAAGCGAAGTCACATCATCCTTGGAAGTGGATTTGGGAAGTAGAGTAGAATAGATGATGCGATGCAATTCGTAGTTAAACAAGTTCAGGTTGTTAGCCTTGAACTTTCCAGAACGTACTCTGTCAGATGCACAGAGTTCCGCTTTGAAACTAGTGAGTGTTGTGCCTTCGGGGAAATCGAATTTCGTGATGTCAACTAGCGGTTCACCTTCATTGGGAATGCCAAGAATCTCCGCTAGGAGGGCATCATTGAACTCAATGTCTATGCCTCCGACACGTGTGCTCACTTCAAAAGTGTTTACTCCGAGATTGCAATAGAATAATCTAATGGCATTAGTAGCTATTGGGAAGCACAGTTTAACAAATAAGTGTAACCCTAATGCCTCAAACAAGTGACGATGATCAGGAAATACCGTCCATTTTACCGGAGCGCCGCCGCATATGGATCGGGTGGAAAAATCACCGTACCATAATAGGGCTTGGTCGAGGGTTTGGAAGAAAAACCCATCGAAAGTGCCGTCGCTCGTTTGGATCGACGAAAAGAGTGAATCCGTGTGTGGATTTGAAGACGACCCTTCCTCACTAGGAGTGGTCTTCTTCTTCCTCTTGAATGGATTAAATTTAGGTGCCATTGAAATAAAGAGCACAAATTGAAAGGTGGAGAAAGAGGGAGTTATACCTCACGAAATTAGGATATGTTGTAGAGAATGTCGATCTCCGCACGATTCCAAATTTTGGAGAGATTTCACCAAGTAGATTGGAAGGAAAAGATTGGTGAAAAACTAGGGTTTGATGGCTCGGGTCGGCTGCTGCTGCTGTTTGAATTGGTTTGGAAGCAATGAAAGAGAAGAAGCTCTCGGGTTCTGGATATATACACAGATACCCTCAACCGAACTTGGGCCGAATTCGGTCAGAGCTCTGGCCGAATTCGCCTAGGGTTCTTCAAAGTTGATTTTTGTCACTTCTTTTTCATTGTCTCATTTCAAATATTTAATTCAAAGCTTAGTTATTTTAGCCTTCAAATAACATAATTAATAATATTTTATGAATTAAAAGTCTTTACACAGCGACTGTCTCAGATTAGCTGTAGGAGTACTGTCCCAGCTGGCGGAGGTTCACCGGGGAACTCTTAAATACCGCTTCGCTTCAACCGTAGTTGTGGTGACAGACAGACTCTTTATTGGCTTGTCTCTAACATAGTTTTTGCGTATTGAGATATAATCATAAAACATAATCAATTAATATTATTGACGTCCAAAATTCCTAATTCTCGACGTAAATAATTGAAACGATCTTCCGCTAGAGGTTTAGTGAAGAAGTCAACTAATTGATTTTCAGTATCTATGTACACAAGGTTTATATCTCCATTTTGATGATGATCTCTAAGAAAATGATGTCTAATCTCGATATGTTTAGTACGAGAGTGACATACTGGATTCTTAGTCAAATTAATAGTGTTCGTGTTATCACAGAAAATAGGAATATGTGTGTAAAATAAATCATAGTCTTCTAGGGTTTGTTTCATCCATAAAATCTGAGCGCAACAACGTCCTGCGGCGATGTACTCAGCCTCTGTTGTTGATAGGGCTACAGAATTTTGCTTTTTACTAAACCAAGAGACTAAAGCTTTGCCTAAGAAATGACATGTACCATTTGTACTTTTTCTATCAACTTTGCATCCAGCAAAATCTGCATCCGAATAACCAATAAGGTCAAAGGACTTAGTTTTGGGATACCACAAGCCAACAGAAGAAGTGCCTTTAAGGTATCGGAAGATATGCTTAACTGCGGACAGATGTGATTCCTTTGGGTTAGCTTGAAAACGTGCACACAGGCAAACACTAAATATTATATCTGGACGACTAGCAGTTAAATAAAGTAAACTACCAATCATACCTCGATACTTACGTGTGTCGACTGGCTTGTCTTGTTCATCTGAATCAAGCTTTGTTGAAGTTGCCATTGGAGTGCCAATAGGTTTGACATTGTCCAGATCGAACTTCTTTAGCAAATCTTTTGTATACTTGGCTTGATTAATGAACGTCCCATTGTCGGTTTGTTTGATTTGCAATCCGAGAAAGAATTTCAGCTCTCCCATCATGCTCATCTCAAACTCATTCTGCATATACTTAGAAAATTCTTGACAAAGAGATTCATCAGTGGATCCAAATATGATATCATCAACATAGATTTGAATTAAAAGCAACTTGCCATTAAAAGATTTAATAAATAGTGTAGTGTCAACCTTTCCTTTTGAAAATCCGTTGTCAAGTAGAAAAGAGCTTAGACGATCATACCAAGCACGAGGGGCTTGTTTCAAACCGTATAAGGCTTTCTTCAACTTGAAAACATGGTCAGGATTTTTGAAATCCGTGAAACCCGGAGGTTGTGCTACAAAAACTTTTTCTTTTATAAAGCCATTTAAAAAAGCACTTTTTACATCCATTTGAAAAAGTTTGAAATCATAAAAACATGCAAATGCACATAACATGCGAATGGATTCTAATCTCGCAACTGGGGCATAAGTCTCATCGTAGTCGATACCCTCTTCTTGATTGTATCCTTGAGCTACGAGTCGAGCCTTGTTACGAGTTACTAAACCATCCTCATTCAGTTTGTTTCGGAATACCCAACGGGTGCCAATGACCGGATGATCAATAGGCTTGGGAACAAGTTCCCAAACTTAATTTCGTTCAAATTGGTTCAATTCCTCTTGCATAGCATCTATCCAGAAACTATCACTACATGCTTCATTAATAGATTTGGCTTCTAGCTGTGAAATAAATGCAACACTAGAAACAATATCTTTACTGGATGATCGAGTACTTACTCCTTTGGTAATGTCACCAATTACCAAATCTTTTGGATGATCAGCTGTGAATTTTAACCTTTTCGGTAGACTCTGTAGGTAGCTGGTTCCTGGATCTCCTCTAGGAGGTTCAGCTAGTGCAGAGTTTGGTTCAGGTTCAGCTGATGTTGAGCTTGATGTAGGCAGATCTTCATCACTGTCATCGAGAGTCATTTGGTTCATTTCATCAAAAGTGACGTTGATTGATTCTTCGATGATTATGGTACGTTTGTTGAAGACTCTGTACCCTTTGCTCTTGGCCGCATAACCTAGAAATATACCTTCATCGGCCTTTTCGTCAAACTTTCCCAAGTTGTCTTTAGTATTAAGAATAAAGCACTTACAGCCAAATATCTTAAAGTATGAAACTGAAAGAATTCTATCAAACCATAACTCAAATGGAGTCTTCTTCGATTTGGGTCGAATTAGAACTCTATTGAGCACAAAGCAAGCTGTATTGACAGCTTCAGCCCAGAAGTATTTGGGTAGGCTAAATTGATTTAACATCATTCTGGCCATTTCGGTTAGAGTTCTGTTCTTACGTTCCACAACTCCATTTTGTTGTGGAGTTCTAGGGCAGGAGAACTCGTGTATGAAACCGTGTGTGTCACAAAATTGCTCGAAATCAGCATTCTCGAATTCGCCTCCATGATCACTTCTAATTCGAGTGATCATGTAACCTTTTTCATTTTGTACTTTCTTGCAAAAGGCGACAAATTTGGATAATACGTCATTCTTGCGTGTCAAGAAATATACCCACGTGTATCTAGAAAAATCATCTACAATTACAAATGCATATAATTTACCTCCGAGGCTAGCAACTCTGCTAGGACCGAATAAATCCATGTATAGCAATTGTAGAGGTCTAGTAGTACATACTGCGTTTACAGACTTGAATGTGGATCTGGTAGCCTTGTTCTTTTCACATTGGCTGCATACTGAATCCTTCTTGAATGTTACGTACTAACTTCTTTGTGGATAATCTTGAAATTGTATCCATGTTTGCATGACCGAGTCTCATGTGCCATAGATGACTCTCATCACTTTTGGCCATTAAGCATCTACCTGAAATGTTAGCTTCTTCCAGCAGATAGAAAACATATATATTGTCTTTCCTGATTCCTTCAAAGATTGTACTACCAGTTGAGCTATCAACTATAGTACATTTGTCTTTGCCAAAGTTGATACCATAACCATGATCAGCTAGATGACTTATGCTGAGCAGATTATGTTTCAACTCGGTAACCAGACAGACATCTTTAGTCACGGGATAGGGAGACTTACCAACATCACCGATACCAATAATATACCCTTTCAAATTATTACCGAAGGAAACATAACCTTCCTTCTTTTTCTTCGACAGTGTTGCAAATAGAGTAGCGTCACCGGTCATATGCCGTGAGTAACCGCTGTCGAGGATCCATTTGCTTCTAGCATGTAAAGGGTGTTCCACCTACAAAACAGTTTGCAGATGAAACTCTTGGTACCCATTTCTTGTAGGGTCCTGAATTGCTAGCTTTAGGTATCCAAGCATAAACATTTAGATCTACAAGCTTTCTCATTCTACATGCAGATGATATATGACCAATGAGGCCACAATAATGACATTGTGCATGTCGAGTGTTGAAAGCTGAGTGGTGTGCATGGTTGGTAGGTTTGGGTTTTCTAGTATAGAAGAATGCATACCTATGGTCATGTTTGGGCTTAACCTTTTGGGGTAAAGGTTTTATATGGTTTGGTCTGACAGTGTTTGGCTTGGGAATGTTCCGATTTTTCGGTAAGTGACACGTGTTAGGATAGGAAGCAGCAAGCTCAGGCTGTTTTTCTAACCTAATTTCCAACCTTTTGGAAGTGTCATATAACTTAGTATAATCAGAAGTGAGTGATTCCATTCTGATTTGTGCAGATTGAAGACTTTTCTTTTCTTTAGAAAGATCTTCTCTCAATTGGTCTATAATCTTGTCTTTCTCTTCGGATGACTGTTTAGTCTCGTGTAATAAGAGCTTTATAGAGGAAAGCTCACCAGACTCACTAACATTAGTTCTAACCTCAGCTAGTAGGTCGGTAAGTCTTCCTATTTCTCCTTTGTACTCTTTGAGTACCTTCTTAGCGGTCTGATATTTACTATGCAGTTTCCTGTAGTCAAGCATCAGGTCACTGAAGGCATCTCCTAATTGCTCAAAGGTAAAGTCATCATATGTTTCTACAGGTTCAGTAGGTACCTGATCGATTGCCATGAAGCAGATGTTTGCAGCGTCCTCTGAATGTTCATCTTCTGAGTCGCTGGCTTCACTCTCATGCCATATGCTGGTGTTGGCATATTTCCGAGACGTTGATCTTTTCAGGTTGCCTTTTTCATACCTGTTGTTCTTCTTGCTCGATGATGAGTTGGTGGGATAGTCCTTCTTCATATGTCCCTTCTTCTTGCAGCCATAGCAGACAGCATCTTCTTGGTACCAGTTGTTGCTGTTGTTCTCTTTGACTCTCTTCTCATGTCTCATGAATCTTTTGAACTTCCTTGCTAGGAGTGCTTGATCTTCAGCGTCAGATCCACTGCTGTCTGAGTCATCTTCAGCAGCTTTTCTGTGCTGAGCCTTGAGGGCGATCGTCTTCTCCTTTGGTGTAGGCTCTTCAAAATCTTGCAGCTCCAGTTCATGAGTGAGTAGCTTACCCATGAGTACTTCAAGTTACATTGTGGTGAGGTCGTTTCCTTCAATGATAGCTGTAGCCTTCGGAATCCAGTTCTTGGTGAGAGCTCGCAGGAGTTTGCAAATCTTTTCGTGGTTACTGTAATCTTTGCCTAAGGAGGACAAAGGTTTTACAATATCCAAGAACCTCTCGAACATTTGTGTGACTGTTTCATTTGGCTTTATTTTGAACGCCTCGTACTCTTGAGTAAGTCTGCTGACTTTTGACTCCTTGACTTGAGTCGTGCCTTCATGTGTAACTTTGAGAAGCTTCCACACACCATTTGCCGTTGTGCATGTAGATACCCTGTTAAATTCTGTTCTGTCTAAGGCACAAAAAAGGGCATTAATAGCACGTGTGTCAAGACTGGCCTTTTTCTTTTCTTCCTCTGTATAACTGCTTTGGGGTTTTTCAACCAAAACTCCCTCAACAGTTATACGAGGTTGTAAAACCCCTAAATTTCTACTAATTTTATTCTTATTAATATTTGTATGTATTTAAAAATTTTGTACTGTACGTCGCGTAGTCGTATTTTACGTCGCGCACGAAATTTTATTTTTGCTCGACGAGTGCGAATATGGGCGAGCGTACATATTTTAGAAAAATATTTTATTTATTATTTTTAGTTTTGCTATCATTTCTAACTTATAAAATTTATTAATAATAAATAATATTTTCGTATACTAGAAAGGCATAATTATGTAAAGAATATTTTGCATACATATATATCGTAATTATCTATTGGTCTATTTTAAATAAAAAAAATATAATTTTTGAGATTCATTAATAGTAATATTTTATTGTTCAAAAGATATTTAAAAATATTTATTATTTTCGAAATTATTATTATTGGTATTTTGAAAAATATTTTTGGAAGTTATTTTGGCCATTTAAACCTTGATTTAATGTTTGAAATTATTTAAAAATATTAAGCTAATATCTATAATTGATTTGATTTTAAACTAAGGGATTTAATTTGATTTAAATGAGATTTGGATTTGGATATTGATTTGATTTGCTTTTAAATTAAATTTGGAAATATCCAAATTGGGTTTAAACTATTCCTAGTTCCTATCTAAGTGGGAATTCCCACATCCTATAAATATAGGCAGGTACTCCTCCACATTATTTCATCCACCAAATTTCCACAAGTGCAGTGCCTCGTGTCCGTGTTCCACGTCCCAATTTCTTATTCCAATGTTATTACAAATACATTATCTCCTTTCTCGTGTCGGACACACCCCGACATTTCCTATCTCCAAAACCTTAAACTCTAACCCTAACCCAAATTTCTATGGCCGACCTTGCCGCTGCCCTGTTCCGTGGATGCCAAGGTTCCCGACCATCAACCATCCCCGCAACCACCATCCCAATCCGGACCATCACCATCTAGCTCTGCAGACTAGCCCCGGCCACCATCTCGTCCACCCCCAGCTACGCCATTATCCAACCAGCCCTTCCCGACCGCTGCCACAACGACACAACCACCATCACCGGCGAACGACGCCGGCGTTCCCGACAACCCCGTCCCCTCGGCAACCACCGATCACCACCTTTAATACCCGACCACCACCGTGGTCACCATCCAAAAAAACCACCGTCACCGGCGCCAACGCCGGTGACCAGAGAAAAACGCAACATAAAAATTAAAACCAGCCTCGACTCACCTATCGAGCGCCGACCCATCTCCTTCGGCAAACCGCGCAGCCCCGATCGCCCCCGTCTTCTTCACTCCTCCTCCGCGTCCGGATCAGCCACCGCCGGACCACCGAAACCCTTTCCCCCGTTCCCTCTTCGCTCCTCCGCGAGTGGCGCGCCACCGCAGCGCCACTCTCCGCCTCCCAGCGCCTCCAGCCACCGGGAAAACCCCCGTCCCCTTCCTCTTCATCCACCGCGCCCGACCGTCTGGAAACGCCGCCCGACCGGCTTTCCTCCGCCTCCTCTTCCCGAGCCCCTTCGCCGTCCCCTTCCCGTACAGCACCCTCCGCGTGGCCGAGAACTGTCCACGCCGCCACCACCCACCGTCCTTGGCCCTGGCCTTCCACCGCCTGGCCGCCCGCCGTAACCCTCTCGTCGTCGACCAAGCCCAGCAGCGCTCCACTCCACCCAGCGCTCCTCCCTCTCTTCCTCCGCTCACTGAGAATCCCCGCGCGCACCCTCCGCCGCTTGCGCCGCCGTCAGCGCCCGGCGCTCCTCTCCCGACCCTCCGTTCACCAACCCGCTCCTTCTCTCTCTAATCCCTCTTTCCCTTTTTTTTTGGAAAGCAGCATAAGTGAGCTGCTGTATTGATTTTTTTCGGTTTTATTTATTATACTGTTTTATTTTCTTTTCTCTTTTCTTACTTCTTTTCTCTCTCTCTCTCTACTTCTCCTCCGGCTCTATGTGAGTATGATTTCTTTTCGTTTTTTTTACACAGGTGTTCCTCTTTCGAGGCACAGGTGTTCCTCTTTCGAGGGAGGACAGCCTGTAGGTGATTGGTTATTTTTATGTTTTATATTTTTTAACTTTTAACTGATCCTTATTATTATTATAATTATTTTTACTGTTAGTTGATATCAGTAATATTGAGTATTAATATTATTATCATCTCATTATTATTATTATTATTATTATTATCATTATTATTATTAGTTTTATTATTATAATTATCATCATTACTATTATTAACCATTATTACTTTTTGTTAATCATTATTCACTATTATTATTTCATTATAACTATTATTATTAGGATTATTATTAGAATTATTAGTATTTTGGAAAAAATATATCTATGAGTATGTGTATCAAATATTTGGCCATCATTATTATTATTACCTGCTACTTCATCCAAGACTTTTATACATTTACAAAATTTACTTTTTGTATCAAAATATTTTTTAGGATTTTGAAATTATCAATATATATCCGTATTCGGGAGTTATAGTTTTTGGCCTAAATTAGTTATTAATATTCCAATTTAGTTATTTGAAATATTTTATGAAGTATAGTTATTATCTATTTTTTTTAAACTTTGACTTCTAGTCTAAATCGAGTTATTTCTCTATTTTTCAAATAGTGTTTTGCTAGTAAATATAACTTCTCATATTAGAAATACTTTCCTAAAATTTTATATATATTATTCTTCCAAATTCCTTCGATCTTTCTCCAACCCGTGACTAGGCCCATTATTACTATTCCTTTGCCAATTCCAAACTACCTTATGTCCACCCTAACTAAGTTGACCGTCCTGGACCCGATGGAACCATCCGCGCCACTATCCGAGGTCCTCTTGTACAGTTATTACACCAAAGTCGTCGATCGTGCCACCGTGAACATCGCAGCACACCGGACGCAATATCAGGCAAGACACCTTGCCATTAGCTGTTTACTTATTGTAGCTCATATTTCATGCATGTCTATTATTTTCTTTATGCAAAATAAACTGTGATACATAGCATAACTGTTAGAACTTATCGTTCATTTTATTTCCTGCTGTGTATTATTTTTTTTACAAATTAAACCTAGATTTAAGGGACCACCTTGTGTGTTGCATTCATTGGCCTTGACACATTGTAAACACGAAGTTGTGTGTCGCATGTAGAACACAGAAGTGCGTGATTGGCTGGCCACCAGTACGTACAAGCCGTGCGATAGGAATAACCGCTAATAGAGGTTGCATGATAGTTTGACTTAGCGGTTATAGAGGTTACTGTTGTGGATACAACATGGTAGGCATTGGGTGGGAAGAACATCTCCTTAATGTATGGGTCATTTATGCACTGCCCTGATTGCCGGTTATCTCCAGTGGGAGGTACGGTCCTGCTAGCCGGTTATCTCCAGTGGGAGGTACGGTCCTGATTGCCGGTTATCTCCAGTGGGAGGTACGGTCCTGATTCCTGATTCCTGACTGACCCGGCCCATACGTCAAAGGTTTGTTCTTTATTGCATATTCACTATAGTACGGTTAGGTACCCTATTGTATGTGTCATGGCATGGAAAGATACGTCGCCGTGAATTAGTTTACCATCTCCTGTCCTTGTTTGGTTGGGGGGATGGTACGCTCGTTCAGTAGGGGCATATTGGACTATGTTATAAATTCGATTGACTTATTTAGTGAGCAATATTTATTCAGTTTATATGGCATGCTATGATGTGTCTTGTTACGTCCCTCTGAGGACCTGGTTGTCTTGCCAGGTGTGTGTTATTATCTTTCGCAGGTGCTTTAGCTCTAGCCGTGATCTTCGCTGTTTCACGAGGATGATTGCATTTGGATCGTCTTCGCTTCGCTCGCCACTCATTACATTTTCTATGTACTTTTCTTTATTTTGTTGGTAGTGGATTTGTCTCCGCCCAACATATTGTATCAAGACAAATTTATTCTCATTATATGATCTTTTATTTAATTATTCTGTGTGGATGAGATTAGTTGTGGTTTTACTGCATTTTACAGCTTATGTATTTATACGAGGCTTCCATATATTGGAGTATACTTCGTATGAATACAGCTGGCATGTCTACGTTCCTAGTCCTACGTATTTTGGGACTGGGGCGTTACATGTTTTTGTGGTGGCCCATGCAGGTCAAGATAAATTGTTTGGTTACTTTACCGTACCAAACAAGCCTGCGAATAGGATTAGAAGTCTAGGATCTCATCCACATACTTGACCTCTTTCCTTGATTTTATCTACCGTTTGACTCATCAATTGCATCTTGCTTGCTTCCTTCCATCCCTATTCTTATCTTCTCTTCGTGCTTGCTAGAGATTGACCATACTAGGTAGATGTCCCAAAACACCATTAGTTTAATTCTTTTAAGTTGGGTAGACTACCTTATGACCTAGCAACCTCTTTGACCTAGTGACCTATATTACCAAGCTTATTTAGATCCTAGAATCTAGAGGACCTAACCCGTCTAGCCAACCAAAGACTTGGACAAGAAGACTATAGGACAACTGTATGACTTAGAATCATTCTACATTCTTTAAATCTTAATCTCTCGTACCTATGTTATTACCATCTTAACTAATGATGCTAACATAGCATAGTGTTTGCAAGCTTATTCCTTTATCGAGCTTGTTCAAGACATATATTATTTGGGTCGACCCACTTAACATATTGTCTAATCAGAACCGGTGCATGATGGTCTGATCAACCGAGTGCACTTTGGTTCATTTTTGTCTATTATTCTACGTGGATGGGGACATAGCTGAACTTGTCCTTTAGAATCCCATCTACGACTGCCTTGACAATTCCTTCGAAATTCGTTTTGCTCGTCTTTGAATCACGTATTCGTATTCGATAACGCCTCCTTCGAACTCTATATTGCTTTCGCCTTCACCTATTTTAGAAAGACGAAGGCGTTATACTAGCACTCCTTCTAGCCCTCCTATCGACTATGACCATTCTCGTTCGATATTGCTATATCTTCATCCTAAACTCCTTGCCCTCCTTCTCGCCCTATAATCATCTCCTCGCTCTCCTTCTCGCCCTATAATCATTGTCATGACCTTCTAATCGAGTAAATCTAAGTCATTCTCTAATCGTGCCCTCAACCTACTCTCAAGAGACCATAACTTTAAGGTCTCTAAATTATTTTATTGTACTTGAACCCATACTAATCCTTATTGTGCGTCATCTTAAACATTTCCTTCTTGCGTTAATCCATGACTATCTTCGCCTTATTGGAATCACGACGCTAATGCAAGTTTTCATTAAACGTCGTTCCCTTGTCTTGATTTGACTATGCTTCCCCATCGATACCCCCTTGCGTCCTCTCACCCCCCTACTAATTCTTAATTTCGAGGACAAAATTCTTTTAAGTTGGGTAGGATGTAAAACCCCTAAATTTCTACTAATTTTATTCTTATTAATATTTGTATGTATTTAAAAATTTTGTACTGTACGTCGCGTAGTCGTATTTTACGTCGCGCACGAAATTTTATTTTTGCTCGACGAGTGCGAATATGGGCGAGCGTACATATTTTAGAAAAATATTTTATTTATTATTTTTAGTTTTGCTATCATTTCTAACTTGTAAAAGTTATTAATAATAAATAATATTTTCGTATACTAGAAAGGCATAATTATGTAAAGAATATTTTGCATACATATATATCGTAATTATCTATTGGTCTATTTTAAATAAAAAAAATATAATTTTTGAGATTCATTAATAGTAATATTTTATTGTTCAAAAGATATTTAAAAATATTTATTATTTTCGAAATTATTATTATTGGTATTTTGAAAAATATTTTTGGAAGTTATTTTGGCCATTTAAACCTTGATTTAATGTTTGAAATTATTTAAAAATATTAAGCTAATATCTATAATTGATTTGATTTTAAACTAAGGGATTTAATTTGATTTAAATGAGATTTGGATTTGGATATTGATTTGATTTGCTTTTAAATTAAATTTGGAAATATCCAAATTGGGTTTAAACTATTCCTAGTTCCTATCTAAGTGGGAATTCCCACATCCTATAAATATAGGCAGGTACTCCTCCACATTATTTCATCCACCAAATTTCCACAAGTGCAGTGCCTCGTGTCCGTGTTCCACGTCCCAATTTCTTATTCCAATGTTATTACAAATACATTATCTCCTTTCTCGTGTCGGACACACCCCGACATTTCCCATCTCCAAATCCTTAAACTCTAATCCTAACCCAAATTTCTATGGCCGACCTTGCCGCTGCCCTGTTCCGTGGATGCCAAGGTTCCCGACCATCAACCATCCCCGCAACCACCATCCCAATCCGGACCATCACCATCTAGCTCTGCAGACTAGCCCCGGCCACCATCTCGTCCACCCCCAGCTACGCCATTATCCAACCAGCCCTTCCCGACCGCTGCCACAACGACACAACCACCATCACCGGCGAACGATGCCGGCGTTCCCGACAACCCTGTCCCCTCGGCAACCACCGATCACCACCTTTAATACCCGACCACCACCGTGGTCACCATCCGAAAAAACCACCGTCACCGGCGCCAACGCCGGTGACCAGAGAAAAATGCAACATAAAAATTAAAACCAGCCTCGACTCACCTATCGAGCGCCGACCCATCTCCTTCGGCAAACCGCGCAGCCCCGATCGCCCCCGTCTTCTTCACTCCTCCTCCGCGGCCGGATCAGCCACCGCCGGACCACCGAAACCCTTTCCCCCGTTCCCTCTTCGCTCCTCCGCGAGTGGCGCGCCACCGCAGCGCCACTCTCCGCCTCCCAGCGCCTCCAGCCACCGGGAAAACCCCCGTCCCCTTCCTCTTCATCCACCGCGCCCGACCGTCTGGAAACGCCGCCCGACCAGCTTTCCTCCGCCTCCTCTTCCCGAGCCCCTTCGCTGTCCCCTTCCCGTACAGCACCCTCCGCGTGGCCGAGAACTGTCCACGCCGCCACCACCCACCGTCCTTGGCCCTGGCCTTCCACCGCCTGGCCGTCCGCCGTAACCCTCTCGTCGTCGACCAAGCCCAGCAGCGCTCCACTCCACCCAGCGCTCCTCCCTCTCTTCCTCCGCTCACTGAGAATCCCCGCACGCACCCTCCGCCGCTTGCGCCGCCGTCAGCGCTCGGCGCTCCTCTTCCGACCCTCCGTTCACCAACCCGCTCCTTCTCTCTCTAATCCCTCTTTCCCCTTTTTTTTTGGAAAGCAGCAGAAGTGAGCTGCTGTATTGATTTTTTTCGGTTTTATTTATTATACTGTTTTATTTTCTTTTCTCTTTTCTTACTTCTTTTCTCTCTCTCTCTCTACTTCTCCTCCGGCTCTATGTGAGTATGATTTCTTTTCGTTTTTTTTACACAGGTGTTCCTCTTTCGAGGCACAGGTGTTCCTCTTTCGAGGGAGGACAGCCTGTAGGTGATTGGTTATTTTTATGTTTTATATTTTTTAACTTTTAACTGATCCTTATTATTATTATAATTATTTTTACTGTTAGTTGATATCAGTAATATTGAGTATTAATATTATTATCATCTCATTATTATTATTATTATTATTATCATTATTATTATTAGTTTTATTATTATAATTATCATCATTACTATTATTAACCATTATTACTTTTTGTTAATCATTATTCACTATTATTATTTCATTATAACTATTATTATTAGGATTATTATTAGAATTATTAGTATTTTGGAAAAAAAATATCTATGAGTATGTGTATCAAATATTTGGCCATCATTATTATTATTACCTGCTACTTCATCCAAGACTTTTATACATTTACAAAATTTACTTTTTGTATCAAAATATTTTTTAGGATTTTGAAATTATCAATATATATCCGTATTCGGGAGTTATAGTTTTTGGCCTAAATTAGTTATTAATATTCCAATTTAGTTATTTGAAATATTTTATGAAGTATAGTTATTATCTATTTTTTTTAAACTTTGACTTCTAGTCTAAATCGAGTTATTTCTCTATTTTTCAAATAGTGTTTTGCTAGTAAATATAACTTCTCATATTAGAAATACTTTCCTAAAATTATATATATATTATTCTTCCAAATTCCTTCGATCTTTCTCCAACCCGTGACTAGGCCCATTATTACTATTCCTTTGCCAATTCCAAACTACCTTATGTCCACCCTAACTAAGTTGACCGTCCTAGACCCGATGGAACCATCCGTGCCACTATCCGAGGTCCTCTTGTACAGTTATTACACCAAAGTCGTCGATCGTTCCACCGTGAACATCGCAGCACACCGGACGCAATATCAGGCAAGACACCTTGCCATTAGCTGTTTACTTATTGTAGCTCATATTTCATGCATGTCTATTATTTTCTTTATGCAAAATAAACTGTGATACATAGCATAACTGTTAGAACTTATCGTTCATTTTATTTCCTGCTGTGTATTATTTTTTTTACAAATTAAACCTAGATTTAAGGGACCACCTTGTGTGTTGCATTCATTGGCCTTGACACGTTGTAAACACGAAGTTGTGTGTCGCATGTAGAACACGGAAGTGCGTGATTGGCTGGCCACCAGTACGTACAAGCCATGCGATAGGAATAACCGCTAATAGAGGTTGCATGATAGTTTGACTTAGCGGTTATAGAGGTTACTGTTGTGGATACAACATGGTAGGCATTGGGTGGGAAGAACATCTCCTTAATGTATGGGTCATTTATGTACTGCCCTGATTGCCGGTTATCTCCAGTGGGAGGTACGGTCCTGCTAGCCGGTTATCTCCAGTGGGAGGTACGGTCCTGATTGCCGGTTATCTCCAGTGGGAGGTACGGTCCTGATTCCTGACTGACCCGGCCCATACGTCAAAGGTTTGTTCTTTATTGCATATTCACTATAGTACGGTTAGGTACTCTATTGTATGTGTCATGGCATGGAAAGATACGTCGCCGTGAATTAGTTTACCATCTCCTGTCCTTGTTTGGTTGGGGGGGATGGTACGCTCGTTCAGTAGGTGCGTATTGGACTATGTTATAAATTCGATTGACTTATTTAGTGAGCAATATTTATTCAGTTTATATGGCATGCTATGATGTGTCTTGTTACGTCCCTCTGAGGACCTGGTTGTCTTGCCAGGTGTGTGTTATTATCTTTCGCAGGTGCTTTAGCTCTAGCCGTGATCTTCGCTGTTTCACGAGGATGATTGCATTTGGATCGTCTTCGCTTCGCTCGCCACTCATTACATTTTCTATGTACTTTTCTTTATTTTGTTGGTAGTGGATTTGTCTCCGCCCAACATATTGTATCAAGACAAATTTATTCTCATTATATGATCTTTTATTTAATTATTCTGTGTGGATGAGATTAGCTGTGGTTTTACTGCATTTTACAGCTTATGTATTTATACGAGGCTTCCATATATTGGAGTATACTTCGTATGAATACAGCTGGCATGTCTACGTTCCTAGTCCTACGTATTTTGGGACTGGGGCGTTACAGAGGTGGCTTTTGATAGCCATCAAGAACAATAGCCCATAAGTCAAAGTCAAGAGATTTCAAGAAGAAACTCATCCGTGTTTTCCAATAAGTGTAGTTAGTACCATCAAACAGTGGGGGTCTGTTTGTGGCCTGACCTTCACTTGTGAATTTCATAGTAGCCATGTGATGTGCTGTGATCTAATAAATAATGAATAAATAATAGCACTGTTACCTCGCTTTACCTGTAACACTCGCTCTGATACCAATTGTAGGAACGATATAGTAAAGCGTAATACTCTAGAGGGGGGTGAATAGAGTTGGCAGCAGAATAATGCTAAATAAAAATTGTTAGCAACACAATCACAGTATATAATCACAATTGAAATAATGTAAAGGCAGAGTTCAGAAAGCAAACGCAAAGACAGCGATGTATACTGGTATCCCTCTGTTGAGGACTAATCCAGTCGGTAGAACTCTTGCTACCAGTTGAATCCACTATAGGAAAAACTGCAAGTTTTCTTACGAAGTCCTTGCAAATTTCTACAACGCGAGCTTTGATACGAAGAACTCGTCCAACTTCAAATGTGAAGAGGTATTCTTCAATCAAGCCTTCTGATTACAATCTCTCAGAAACTTCTAGACCGTACCGCACTGGCAAATCGACTAGATGATTGTAACTGGCTTGGGATCTGAAATTGAAAGCTCTAGAAAACTCTTTGGAAGGCAGAAAGCTTTAGATAGAGAGAAGGTTGAAAGTGAATTGGTGTGTTGAAATGATCGAAATCCTTCTCTATTTATAGGAATTCCAAAGGGAGAACTCTGTCAGAATTCGGGCAGAATTCGGGCAGAACTCGATGAGCAAATCTCGGCCAAATCCGCAACTGCAGGAGGACCAAGTTACAGAGAATTCAAAAATCAAACGGCCACCAACCGAACTCTGGCCGAGTTCTGTCAGGGTTAGGTTAGGGTTTTAAAAATAGGTTTTGGTGATTTTTGAAAACCTTTTTGAAAACCTTTTTGTAAACATTTTGATAGGTCATTTTAAAAACATTTTGAACTATTTGGGGATAGCCTATTTGCCAGTACGACTCGGTGTACAACATATTCCTAGACTCAAATAAAATAAAAATTACATTGTATAGGAAATACAGACTCGAGTAGGCAAACAGATCTTCAGTCTTGAACGGAGTGAATATCCAATCTTGCTTATGTCCAAGAAGCCGAGATGTCCCAACTAGCTTCGTATATCCAGACAAAGTTTTGATCAATTATTAAAATCAGGTTGACCATATGACCAATGGGCCAACAAGGCATTCATGTCGATGCCGAGAAGACCAAAGCCATCCTTGACATGGACCCTCTGAGAACTTCGAGGCCTACAAGGACGTCTGGCATACATCCGGAGGTTTATAGCAAACCTTTCCGGAAAATGTCAACCCTTCACCCAGCTCATGAAGAAGGGAGTCTCTTACGTCTGGACAGAGGAATGCCAAAAATCTTTCGACGACATCAAGGCTTACTTGACGAGCCTGCCAGTCCTGGTGGAACCCGTCGTCGGCAAACCATTTCTCCTCTACGTTCGTGCCATGGATCATTCCTTCGGCGCTCTGCTTGCTCAGAACAGCGATACAGGCTATGAACAAGCTATCTACTACCTCAGTAGAACACTGATCGGGGCCGAACATCGGTACAACCCCATTGAAAAAGAGTGTTTGGCTTTGGTATTTGCCATCCAGAAGACTCGCCATTATTTCTCGGGCCAGACAATTCATGTCATTTCTCGAGTCTATCCACTCAGAGTTCTCATGACGAAGCTAGGGTCATTAAACTCCCGGCTAGCTACATGGGCGATCCTGCTAACGCCATACAATATGGTGTTCGTTCCACAAAAAGCCGTCAAAGGTCAGGCTCTGGCCGACTTTTTAGCTGCACACCCCATCCCAGAGTCCTCAAGACTCTATAAAGACATCCCGGATGAGGTCAAAGAATCTAACGTCACCGAAGAAAGCTCCGTCTGGCGGATGCTTTTTGATGGCGCTTCAAGAACATGCCCCAAAGGCTAAATCATCGTAGGAGTGGGGGTAGTCTTAGTCTCCCCCGATCAGCTGGTCATCCAGCGTGCCTACTCCTTTTCGAAGCCGTGCTCCAACAATGTTGCCGAGTATAACGCGCTCATCATGGGACTCCAGCTGGCGCAATAGCTGGGGGTGAATCATCTGGAAGCATACGGCGACTCAAAACTCGTTGTTAACCAGATCAGAGGGCAATACGAAGTTCGCCATAAAGATCTGATTCCTTACCATGAAGTTGCATTGAACATCATTTCAACCTTCACCAAGTTCTTCATCGAACATGTACCTTATTTACAAAATTTGGAGGCTGACGCTCTGGCTGGCCTCGCAGCCTCATTGGCAGCACCCCTCGGGACTCAATACTACGTCACGGTAGTTGGTCGAGACTTGGTCTGTCCTAAAAACAACCTATGCTCACAAATGGCCCATGCCATGTCAACAAGTGCTGGTGTTAATGTCCGAGACTGGAGATTCCCGTTCATCGACTTCGTTGTCTACGGAATTCTCCCAGAGGACCCGAAAGAAGCCGTCTCGGTCAGGAGGCGTTCCCTTCGATTCTATTACGATACAGCTACTAAAATGCTGTACCGACGCTCCTACGATGGACTTCTCCTTCGATGTTTGTCCAACGAAGAAGCAGCCGAAGCCCTTCGAGAAGCTCATGACGGAACTTGCGGGGCTCATCAACCTGGGCCTAAGTTGCAGGATCGACTGCGATGCATGGGCTACTATTAGCCAACCATGGCAGCCGACGCTGTCGACTATGCTAAGAAGTGCCATGCTTGCCAACTCCATGCCGACTTCATCCATACACCGTCGGAACCACTACATCCTACGGTCGCCTCCTGGCCCTTCGAAGCCTGGGGCATGGACTTTGTAGGACCGATCACCCCTCCTTCATCAAGGGGACACCGCTTCATTCTAGCCATCACCGACTACTTTTCCAAATGGGCAGAAGCAGTTCCACTGGCGGAAGTGAAGAGCTCTAGGGTGATCAGCTTCATCAAGCACCATGTCATCTACCGTTTTGGGGTACCTCGGAGGATTATCCATGATAACGGTCCTCAGTTCATCAGCCATGTTTTCAGCAGATTCTGTGACAAGAATCGCATTCAAAACGTGGCATCAAACGCCTACAATCCGGTAGAAAACGGATTGGCCGAGGCGTTTAACAAGACTATCGTCAAGCTACTCAAAAAGGTCGTGTCATCCAACAAACGCGACTGGGATGAAAAGCTCGGCGAATGCCTTTGGGCCTACCGCACAATGGTACGGACCCCAACGGGCAACACACCATTCTCCCTGGTCTCGAGAGCGAAGCGGTACTGCCTCTCGAGATCCAGATACCCTCACTCCTGTAGGTCCTAAAAAATCAAGTTGCACACATCAACAAAGTCAGAAGATCAAGAAATAAATCTTTCAAATGAACTGCACAAATATCAGATTGTGCAGTATACAGATTGGGCATACTAGATTGCGCACACTACCAAGCGCACAGGCTGACGTGGCAAATCATTATCATTACCTGACACAAATCAAATCTTTCTGACAGCTGACAGCACGGAGAACGAGGCAACTGTTCGTTTAATCGTGTAGCACGGCGCTCGAGGACAGCTGGCAGCGCAATCCATGTTGGCGCAATCCATTCTTGCGCAGTCCAAGTCTGCGCAATCCAAAGCCAGCGTAATTCAGTTTGCGCATTCTATCAACACAAATAACAAAATACACGTGGCATTCATGCCATCATTTGCTCATTATGTGGCAACTGTCTATACACGATTATGCGTATTTCAATCAAATAATGCCATGTGTCCAAGACAGTTGGCCCATGATCCAGCAACTGCCTGTGCAGTCTACTGTTGCGCAATCCAATTGCTGCACAATCCATCATGCGCAGTCCAGAATAACTAAAAGTTAGTTATTCCTTAGAACTCTATAAATAGAGTTTCAAGTCTCCATTCAAGGGGATCAGAGATCAGATCATAGAGAGATCAGACTTGAAAGTTCAGAGAGTCCAGGAGTTCTTGCCCAAGTGCTGCTGCATTCTTCCGAGGCTTTTGCCTTCAACTTCCGAGGCTTTTTGCCTTCAATTCCAGAGTTGTCTTCAACCTCAGAGGCTCCGTCTTCAAAGTTCACATCGTCCAAGGGATAAAGCAATTGTCATCTAGATTGGATTCCTAAAGTTGTACCATTCCCAGAATTCAAATTGTAATCTTTACAAAGTTTGTATCAATAAAGTTTCATACTTTTGTTTTTGCAAACAAAATGGCGACTCTGCTGGGGACGACTTTCTCCTCCGACGAGGAAGTAACAACTCAATGTGACGTAGCGTCTATCGGAAAGACGCAGAAGACACTGGTTGTGAAGATCAACCAGATAGCCTACGAGGCCATGATCACCTCCAAGACCACTCCTCGCACTGCAACCACTTCTGCCACAAGCAAAGTGCGCCCAGTGTGGGTCCCAAAGACTGCTGCGCAGTCTATTGATGCTGCCAGCAAGACTCCTGCGCAGTCTGCCAGCAAGACTGCTGCGCAGTCCAAAGCTTCTGTCATCAAGCCTGGTGCACAATCTGTCTCAACTAATGCTGCGCAATCTGCTGTTGCCAGTATACAGAGTACTTCATATGCTGCCTTGGCTAAGTGTAAGACTCCTATGCCTCTGGCACAATTGGCTATCAATCTGTCTGTGCCAACCAATACTCTAGCATCCAGAGTCCACCCTAAGCACTCTGTAGCAAGAACTCCTGATGCGCAAACCACAGTTTCTGTGGCCAAAACCAGTGCGCCATCCATTCATGCGCAAGCTACTCCTGCGCAATCTAAGAGTGATAGCCTTTTGGCTAAACTCTCTTCTTCTCATAATAAAAGGAAAAGCTCTGTTCCTCCTCCCAAACACACTGTCGCTCCGAAGCAATCTACTGGGGGTAGTCCTTTGGCTATTCCTCTTCCTCCTCAAAATAAAGGAAAAGGCCCGTTGGTCTTTTCTCAAACTTCCTTGTCCCATGACTTGGAAGACAACAGAGGGAAACGCTCTTTAGCTAACCCTTCTTCACAAAACAAAGGAAAAGGCCCTTTGGTCTTTTCTCAATCTTCTTCAGTTTTTACTGTAGAAGATCAATCTGAACGTGCCTCTGCACCAATCAGTACTAGAACTCTTTCAAATAAGGATTCTTCTTTCCTTCATGACAAGAGAACTTGTACTGGCCAAAGAGGTATTCTGCCTACTCCGGTAGCAGAGTTCTAAGACCTCCCAACTCTCAAAATATCCCGATCTAAACAAGGAAAACTGCTGGTGTCTCAAACAGAAACCCCTAGGGGTGAGTTTGCAGATCTAAGGACTTATCTCAACAGGCCTACTTCGGCAAAACGCAAACAACCAATGCCAAAGATCAAACATCAAAGACAAACTTCCAGGGTCAAAGATCCTGACACTTATGCCAATGAAGTGAGCACTTCCCTGTACACTCAAGGGACTAAACAGTTGAAGAATCGGAATCATGTTTCGAATATTGTCAAAGAACAGATCCCTCAGAGTTTTCCTCGTCCTGCTGCTGTTCCCGATCTCCGAGAACATCTCAGACAAAAGCGGGATACTATCTCAACACCTTCAGTTCAACCATCTGATCATCATTGCTACCACAAAGTCATCATCCAATGTTGTTGTCAAACAACAAAACGATCTGTCTTCGATCGTTTGACTTTTGCAAAATCTGAACCTATGTCAGAGGATGAAGAAGTGTTGTACGCTTCTGTCAACATGACTTCCCGGGGCAATGGGGGTAGAAAGTACTCCAAGTACGGCAATCCTCGTCGACCTAGCCAGCAGTATTTGGATTTACTTCAAGAATCTTCTGAGGGAGTATTTTGACATACCCATTCCCGAAGCCGAGATACAGTCGGTCAAGGGAATCTTCCTCAAAACCCTTCGAGTTATCTTCCTACTTCTCAGTCAGGAGACGACTCTTTCTCCGACTATGATGCATATAGCGAAAGTTCTGAACCGACAGTATCTTCCACTGTACCAAGAGAAGTCACGGCGTACGTTGTCAATGATGATCCAGATGGTTCAACCTCAGCAAATCAAGAACAGCGAATTGCTGCACTTGAAGACAAGCTAAAGACCATGACTGAAATGGTTGCTAGTATGCATTCTTTCATAGTGGCACAACATGCCACACCACCGACTGTACCTGCTGCGAGTCCAGAGATCATAGTATCTTCGATACCTGTCAATGCTGGGCTGGGGGTAGTATCTCCTCAAATACCTCCTGTACAAGTACAAGTTCAAACTACAACCAGTCAGTCAGGGGCTGGGGGTAGTGCTTATAACGCTGTTCCTCCTCCTACTACTCTGACTCAACCTGCTCCTTCTTCGTCATCGGAAGACGCCAATGAAGCTGTCAAACTCTTGCGAACTCAGTTTGAAGCCTTCAAAGAGAAAGACAACTTGCAAAGGTTGGGGATCAAGCAGCCCTATCCAGTTGAATGGAAGGAAGTCCCGTTCCCGCCAAAGTACAAGATCCCAACGATCTCTTTGTTTGATAGCAGTACCTCACCAAGCCAATTCATCAATCATTTCGAGGTAATGACTGTTCAACTCCAACCAAATGACGCTCTTCTTACCAGAGTGTTCGTCGGTTGTTTAGCCGGCGTAGCATATGATTGGTATAGAAGTTTGCCCGATGGTTGTATCACTTCCTTCTTAGGTCTCAAACAAATCTTTCTGGAACGATTCTATGAGGGATTCAACGACATGACTATGTCGGCCCTCAACAAAATCAAACAGAAACACAATGAAACTGCTGAGAGTTTCATCGAACGGTTCCGTCGTGAAGCCTTGAAGATGCCTCCCGGAACTCCAGCTGCTGTCACTATTGATACTTGTAAGGCAAATCTTTTTTCTATCATCAGTATGTGGACAGGATCTACCCAGTTCCAAGATTGGCCCTCATTCATTGTCAACGCCAAAGCTGCTGAAGTGAGTGCCGAGAAGTTTAGGCAATTGGGGGTACAAATGTCTAACCCCGACCGAGATGAACATCAGACATCAGGTGGTGGCAATCGCCAGAACAACCGCAAAGCAAAAAAGACTTTGAACATCAATTTGAACAAGAATAAAGAGTCTCTAGCTGTTAATGTAGCTCAACCTACATCCACTTCCACTCCTTCTGCACCGCAACCGAGGGAACCTCGTCCGAAAGTAGAATATTCCTTCGACGAGAATGATACTGCAAGTATTTTTGATTGCTTACTCAAAAGCAACAAGATTCAGCTCCCAGATCCAAAGAAACCTGATGAAGTTGGTAAGACTGATCATCCTAAATATTGTGTCTACCACAGGTTCATTGGACACCCCACTCGAGCATGCTACGTGCTCAAGGGCAAAATTCAAGAGCTTGTCAATGCTGGTGTCGTTACTCTGCAACAAGACGAGAAGACCGTGACTGCAAACATGGTTTCGGTCCAGTTCGGTGACTTTCCTCCACAGATGGTACAACACGGTGTCATTCCCATTCCCAAGGCTACTCTAGAGATTGAGAATCTTCCATCTCCACCAAATGAAGGTCTCGTTACCTTGTCTCTTGACAACGGCGAAATTATGTGGATTCATCCCGATCTTGCTCCAGAGTTCAAGGTTTTCTCTTCTTCTAAGAAGAAAGGTCGTTCTAAAGGCAAGACGAAGATTTGCAACATGGTGTCTTTTGACCCCATAGTTGACGAGGAAATTCTTTTAGGCACCAGATCAGGGAAAGCCTATCTGAAAGATCATTCTGAAGCTCAAGAGAATCCTGCTTCTTCTTCTGAACCTGCTCCAGCACAACCTGCTTCCACTGAAGAGATCCCTTCTACATCTTCACCAGTTGTAGTACCTATTCCTCCCAAGCTAATGACGGCTGATAAAGGCAAGCAACAAGTCCGCTTTGATAAACCCCTGAAGAAATCATCTCCTACAGGACTTGAAAAGCCGTATAACTTTGATATATTGGCTCAATTAGCCAATACACCGGCTAGGCTATCAATCTTCGAGCTCTTGCGCCTTTCCAAGGAGACTCGAGAGACTTTAAGTGAAGCTCTGATGCAAGCTGAAACTTGCTTAACTCTCCTCAAAAAGCCGGAATCAGAACCAGTCTCTTGCCGTCACTGTCATAGTGTCCTGAAGTTGATTCCAAACATCACTTTCACTCAGGATGATATGCTACTGGAGGATAATAGACATGATCGTCCTCTCTACTATACTGGATATGTCGATTCAATAAAAGTTGATCGTATCTTGATAGATCCAGGGTCTGCTCTCAACATCATGCCAAAGACGATGTTGGACGCATTGAAGATACCAGTTCATAGTCTTTCAAGTACAATTACTACTATCTTGGGATTCAACCAAGGAAGGAGTGAACCTTTGGGTAAGATTCGCCTAAAACTCCAAATAGGCAATCTTCGCACAAAGATGACCTTTTATATCATCGACAATCATGGTTGTTCTTATAACGCTCTTCTGGGAAGACCCTTCCTCCATGAACACAATGTTGTTCCATCGACTCTTCATCAATGCTTTAAATATGTTGATGATAAAGGACAAGTTCACAATGAAGTTGCAGACCTTTATCCTTTCAAGGGTGTCGAAGCATATTGCAACGACGCTCGTATGTATAAGGAGGAATTTATGAAAGTGGTATTGGCAATGGATACTGAAGAAGACCAAGAAGTAGCACCCAATGACACTCTCATCATACCTGTCAAAGGGCGTGTTTCTCATCCTCAATCTTCCAAACCACTGGCTATTCACTTGCCAGTCCAAAAGAAATCAGTTGATGCTGATCAAAATCAAAGGGAGCTCACCTCTTCTGAGCCACTTGTTATCGACTTGCGTCGTAACAAGGACAAAAAGCAGCTCACTTCTTCTGAGTCACTTGTTGTTGATATAACTCACAACAAGGAAAAAAGGAAGCTCACCTCCTCTGAGCCACTTGTTATCGACCTCCGTCGTAACAAGCCACCTCCACGTTCTTCTTCTCCCCCTCTTGTAATCAATCTGACCAAGCCTGCTAAGGCTAAAGGTCCTGCTGTAAATACGAATGTACAGATCAATGAAAAAGCATCTACTTTCCAATATACTGATGTTATTTATCATACTAAATGCTATTTGGATATGTTAGATAGCTTCCAATTATTTACAATGGGAGTTGTACAATCTCTTCAAACAGAAGTCTCACTTGAAGATCCAGATGATTCTTACTGTATTGTCCCTTCTCAAAAGAAAGGCGAAAATCCAATACTTTTTAGTAAAGGACCAGAACAACAATTCAGCTATACGGATGATAGCAAGAGTAACGATACAGGACGTCTCCAACTCTGTCGTTACAGTCAACAATCTAAAGACATCATCCGAAAAATGGGCTATGACTTCAAAAGTGGTCTCAATTACGGTAAAGGTAGACGAACTCCTATTCGTACGACTGTTCCGAAAGGAAAGTCAGAGATGTACTACAGCAGGACTAAGAAAGGTCTCGGATATGCTTCTCCTCCAATTTTATCCCCAGCAGTCTCTGACTCCGATAGTGAAGAACATTCTAATTCTTCCGATTCCAGATCATGGGATTCTGACACTAGCATCGGTGAAGTCCATCGGATGGTCGTATCCTCTAACATGGTCTCCGCTGAACTTCCGGAAGGCTATGATGAGGACGTTAAAAAAAATCCTGAAATAGATCCTTGGGCTCAACAGATGGACAATCAGTGGGTACTCCGATTTGAACAAAGAGAACCTCCTACTGAAGATCAACTAGTTCAAGTTGATGTAGGAGAAAGTGGGTCACCTCGTCCAATCTTTATTAGCAAAAATCTTCCAGAAGCAAATAAGCAAGAGTTGATTCTTCTCATTAAAGAATACATTGATGTCTTTGCTTGGAGTTACGAAGACATGCCAGGTTTAGATCCCAAAATTACTACTCACAAACTGAACATTCTGCCTAATGCTAAACCAGTCAAACAGCAACAACGACGATTCAAGCCTGAAATGATGGACGCAATCGATGATGAAGTCAAGAAGCTCATTGCTTGTGGCTTTATTCGAGAAGAACAACATCCCGATTGGGTAGCCAACGTTGTTCCAGTCCTGAAGAAAACCGGCAAAGTCCGAGTCTGCATCGACTTTCGGGATCTTAATGAAGCATGTCTAAAAGATAAATTTCCTCTCCCTATTACGGACGTCATGATTGACAATACCTATGGGTTTGAGCAAATATCTTTTATGGATGGATTCTCTGGATATAATCAAATCAAGATGAATCTTGAAGATGAAAAACACACATCCTTCCGCACTCCTCGTGGAGTCTACTGCTACACAGTGATGCCATTTGGTCTCAAGAACGCTGGTGCAACCTATCAACGGGCTATGAGTACCATTTTCAGAGAACATCTTCGTAAAACAGTCGAATGTTATGTTGATGATATCGCTGTTAAAAGTCGTCTGAAAGAAGATCATATCCAAGACTTGAAAACAATCTTCAATCTCATGCGCCAACATCAACTCAAGATGAATCCCACCAAGTCATTCTTGGGTGTCTCTAGTGGCAAGTTTCTCGGCTTCGTCATTACCTCTAAGGGTATACATATGGATCCCGAGAAGATCAAAGCCATTCAAGAGATGCGTCCTCCACGCAACCTAAAAGAGCAACGAGGATTCCAAGGTCGACTTGCGTACATCAGGAGATTCATTTCGAACTTGTCTAGACGCTGCAGACCATTCACTCAATTAATGAAGAAGGGTGTATCTTTTATCTGGACTGAAGAATGTCAACAAGCATTCGACGACATCAAACGATATCTCATGAATCCACCAGTCTTGGTGCCACCAATCTCGAGCATTCTATTCTTAATGTACGCCCGTGCTATGGATCATTCATTGGGTGCTTTACTTGCCCAAAAGAATAAACAGGGTCATGAACAAGCCATCTACTATCTCAGTCGTACTATGATTGGTGCTGAACACCGTTATAGTCTGGTTGAAAAAGAATGTCTAGCCCTTATGTTCGCTGTTCAAAAGACAAGATATTATATCATCGGTCAAACTATTTATGTCATATCTCGAGTTAACCCTCTTCGGGTACTCATGAAAAAGTCCAGTACACTCAATTCTCGGCTGGCTACATGGGCCATTCTTCTAGCCCAATATGACATGGTGTATGTTCCTCAAAAGTCTGTCAAAGGTCAAGCATTGGCAGATTTCTTGGCGGCTCATCCCGTACCAGAAACATCCAAACTTTACGATGAAATTCCGGACGAGACGCTGGAAGTCAACATGATCTCTGAAGAATTTCTGACCTGGCGTCTATTCTTCGATGGTGCATCCAAAATTGGACCAAATGGTGCCATTGTAGCAGGAGTCGGAGTTGTTCTCGTTTCTCCAGATGGATTGACCATCCAAATAGCTTACTCTCTAGATGAACCCTGTTCCAACAATGTAGCGGAGTATAATGCTCTACTCATCGGCCTTCAGTTAGCCAAGCAATTGGATATCGAATATCTCGAAGTCTACGACGACTCTAAGCTAGTTGTCAATCAGGTTAGAGGAACCTATGAAGTTCGACATCAAGATCTGGTGCCTTATCATGAAGCAGCGATCAACATGGCTACATCATTCAAAGCTTTCTTCATTGACTATATTTGTCGAGCTTGCAATACCGAAGCAGACGCGTTAGCCAACCTTGCAGCTGTCTTAGCCATCCCTATTAAAAGACAACAAGTGGTAGTTATCTCCAACCGAGAATTGTTCTGCATCGAAAACAATCGTAATATTGAGTTCAACAACTTTGTTGAAGTCAACGTTATCGATGAAGACCGGAGAACTCCTTTCATCGACTTCGTGGTTCACGACATACTCCCCGAAGATCCTAAGGAGGCTACAAGTGTTCGACGACGATCTCTCCGATTCTACTACAATCAAACCACCAAGACTCTTTATCGGCAAACCTATGACGGTCTTCTCTTACGCTGTCTCGCTGGTGATGAGGCATAACAGGTGTTGCGTGAAGCTCACGACGGTGTCTGTGGAGCACATCAACCTGGTCCTAAACTACAGGATCGCATCCGACGAATGGGTTACTACTGGCCCTCTATGGTATCAGACGCCATCGAATATGCAAGGAAATGCCGAGCCTGTCAAATCCATACAGATTTTATTCATCAACCGTCGGAATTCCTTCATCCGACTGTTGCTTCCTGGCCTTTCGAAGCTTGGGGCATGTATGTCATAGGACCCATCAATCCTCCTTCTTCTAGAGGACATCGGTTTATACTAGCAATAATCGATTATTTCTCCAAATGGGCCGAAGCTATACCTCTGGCTGAAGTTAAGACTAGTAGTGTCATCAATTTTGTCAAACACCATGTCATCTATAGATTTGGTGTACCTCGACGAATTATCCACGACAACGGACCTCAATTCATCAGCCAGAAGTTTACCAGATTTTGCGATGATCACCGGATTGACAACGTCGCCTCGACTGCCTACAATCCTGCTGCTAATGGATTAGCTGAAGCCTTCAACAAAACCATTATCAAGCTCCTCAAGAAGTTTGTATCTACTAACAAATGGAATTGGAGTGAAAAGCTTGGTGAATGTCTATGGGCCTACCGAACTACGGTCCGCAACCCTACAGGCTTTACACCTTTTTCTTTGGTGTATGGCTGCGAAGCTGTTCTTCCTCTGGAACTTCAAATTCCTTCTTTAAGGATTGCCATTGCTAATGAGCTCACTACAGGGAATAATGATCTTCTTCGACTTCAAGAATTGGAAGCACTTGATGAGAAGCGGTTAATGGCTCAACAACATATTGAGTTATACCAAGCTCGCATTTCTAAGACTTTCAACCGTAAAGTTAAGGTCAGAGCCTTTCAGCAAGGAGAACTTGTTCTAACAGTCAGACGTCCTATGACTATGACTCATATGAGCAAAGGCAAATTCGACGCGAAGTGGGAAGGTCCCTACGTTGTGAGCAAAGTCTTCTCAAATGGAGCTTATCAACTCTCAGAACTGGATGGACGAGTTGCTATGATGCCTATCAATGGCAAGTTCCTTAAAAAGTATTATGTATAAATATAAATGATTGTAATCATCAGACAAGTTCAAGTTCATAAATAAAATTCAAATTTTATTTCATCATGAATGATAGTACATGATATTAAGGAAGGTCACTATCATCCTTCTCTACATTTGGACGCGGACCACTGCCGTCCTTTTCAAAAACACGGTCAGCAAAAGTGCCGAGAACCTCCTTGCTAGAATCCACCAGAAACTTGCAAGCGGCCATCCTCATGGCTTCCTCTTCTTCAGTCCTTCCTGGTTCAAGCAGAAAGTCCAGGATGTCTCGCGGTGGCTTGGGTGCAGACGAACCTTCGCCTGCTTCTGCTTCCTTTGGCTGAACTGGATCGACAAGACATTCTTCAGTGCCCTTCTCAACCTTCAGGGCAAGTTCAGCCTTCTTGGATGCATCTCAAGATGATATTTTTATGTTAAAAAGTGAAAGTGCTTATTCCTGTCAAATTTTTGTTCTATTTATATGCAGAGATTCCTCAAACAACGAAGCGACACAATCATCCGACGGTTCGCCCGTTCATTATCACCTGACGGTTCATCCGTTCATTCATTATCACCTGACGGTTCGCCCGTTCCTTCATCATCACCTGACGATTCATTCGTTCATTCAATTCACTTGACGGTTCGTCCGTTCATTACATTCATCCGATGGTTCATCCATTCACATTCATTCGACGGTTCATTCGTTCATTTACCACCCGACGGTTCGTCCATTCATTATCATCCGATGGTTCATCCATTAACATTCATTCGACGGTTCATCCGTTCATTTACCACCCGACGGTTCGTCCGTTCATTATCATTCGATGGTTCATCCATTCACATTCATTCGACGGTTCATCCGTTCATTTACCACCCGACGGTTCGTCCGTTCATTATTATCTGACGGTTCACCCGTTCATTCATCATCACTTGACGGTTCATCCGTTCGTTATCATCCATTTTGACGGTTTGTCTGTTCATTCCATCATTTGACGGTTTTCTCGTTCATCTCACATACACTGACGATTCATCATCGTTCATCATCCACATCAGCAACTTATCGTTTCGATTAAGTTGTCAATTGAGATAATAATATTCGATATATTCTGCCACGTCCATATTACCTCTGAGCAGATATAATGAATATAATTATTTTCTACAAAATCATCAAAAAATATATCATGTCTTGCACCTCTGAATATATTTTCTATCTCTATTATTTATATCTGAACAAGATATGCAACAAATAATGGAGCCACAGCAAAAATGCTTTTTATTAATATATGAGACATTACAAAAACACATGTACTGCATCTCATGAAGTGCAAACCCGATCTCTCTGCCAGGAGTCATAAAAGTCCCTGTTCTGTAATTGTATCTTTCTGCTAGAGCCAAGAACAGTTGCGAGTTAGGGGCAAAACCATAAACAGTGGCATGCACTGCTTGGTACAAATTGATTTGCTAAAGTTTATTTTCAAACTTGGTCAAAATCCAATTTGCTATGCAGTTCCACCTCTTAAAATCTGGATTCACCAGTCCAGTCAATCTGAGGTCCTGCTCTGGGTACTTCCCTTCGACCTTCGCAAACTCGTTTGCGAATATTGGAGTTCTGACGGGCAATAACAAGGAAGAATTCTCCGACAGAATACAACCGGGTTTCAAACCTCTTAACAAGACACTGTATCGTTCTAAGGAACTGTAGAACATATCCTTCTTATTCGGCCCCTTCTTCACAAAAATCTTTCCTGGACGGGCATCTTGGAAAGGAGTAAGGTTCCATTCCATCTTCCTCTGATAGCTCGCATGAGTATACCGGGATAAGGGGAGGCAGCGGGAAACATCTGGTATCGAGAATGTCCTATCCTCCTGATGGACAATCCTTTCTTCCATCCTTGGCCTCGGTTGAGAGCTTTTCTCAAAAGCATCACCGAACAAGAATAATGGCTTCTTGTGATTGACAGCGTCTGCTGACTCCAGAGGTTGTCCATTCATCAAACATAGCAGAGTCTCATTATCTTGGGATATTAAAATAGCCTGACGGGAGGTTGGCAGATCATATTGAGGATAGTGCACATGAGATAGGTCCTCTTTGTATTCTGACTCTGAAAGGGTCCCTACAAAGTCCTCATATCCGGGATCTTCTCTAGTATTAACTGCATCAGACAGAGAAAACAAAAATTCAGTACAAGTCAAGTCAAAAAAATTCTGTCATCAGACTGCGCAACATCAGATTGCGCAATATCAGATTGCGCAAAAATCAGATTGCACAAACAAACAGTCATCAGTTTGCGCTGGCAGTCCCGCGCAAATCAGCAAATTGTGCTGACTTTAGCCAGCGCAGTTCAACCGATTATGCAAAGAGTCGTCCTTCATAAAAATGAAGAACGAACTGATTTGTGCAACCAGAACCCTAAAAAGGGTGGCGCAGTATGATCACATCTCTAAAAAGAGATAGATTCTGAAGGAACAGTGAAATCAAAACTCTAAAAAGAGTTTTTTAGGTCATCTACCTAACAGCACGGGATGAGCAGTTTCGTGACGAGAAGCACGTCGCGCAGCCCTAGCCGATGACTCGGCGGGGGCCTTGCCCTTAGCAGCGGCAGAGGATCGTCGGGGAGCCATCGAGATCGTCGGAGAAAAAAGGAAGAAAGAGCTCGGAAATTTTTCTCTCAAGTGCACGAAGAAAGCAAGTAAAGAACACTTCGAAGGAATTGAAGAGCTATTTATAGTTTTTCAAATCGAAACGGCCGCCTTAGATTGCGCCTAAAAATGGGGCTAATCCCTCAGATTGTGCAGACAGCTCACTACATGCGCAAATTGATTTCAATTTCAAAATTCAAAGTATTTCAAAATTTTGAATAAATTCAACTTTCGAAAACTTTGAAGGGGGTCTTGTAGGTCCTAAAAAATCAAGTTGCACACATCAACAAAGTCAGAAGATCAAGAAATGAATATTTCAAATGAACTGCGCAGACATCAGATTGCACAGTATACAGATTGCGCATACTAGATTGCGCACACTACCAAGCGCGCAGGCTGACATGATAAATCATCATCATTACCTGACACAAATCAAATCTTCCTGACAGCTGACAGCACGGAGAACGAGGCGACTGTTCGTTTAATCATGTAGCACGGTGCTCGAGGACAGCTGGCAGCGCAATCCATGTTGGCGCAATCCATTCTTGCGCAGTCCAAGTCTGCGTAATCCAAAGCCAGCGCAATTCAGTTTGCGCGTTCTATCAACACAAATGACAAAATACACGTGGCATTCATGCCATCATTTGCTCATTATGTGGCAACCGTCTATACACGATCATGCGCATTTCAATCAAATGATGCCATGTGTCCAAGACAGTTGGCCCATGATCCAGCAACTGCCTGCGCAGTCTACTGTTGCGCAATCCAATTGCTGTGCAATCCATCATGCGCAGTCCAGAATAACTAAAAGTTAGTTATTCCTCAGAACTCTATAAATAGAGTTTTAAGTCTCCATTCAAGGGGATCAGAGATCAGATCATAGAGAGATCAGACTTGAAAGTTCAGAGAGTCCAAGAGTTCTTGCCCAAGTGCTGCTGCATTCTTCCGAGGCTTTTGCCTTCAACTTCCGAGGCTTTTTGCCTTCAATTCCAGAGTTGTCTTCAACCTCAGAGGCTCCGTCTTCAAAGTTCACATCGTCCAAGGGATAAAGCAATCGTCATCTAGATTGGATTCCTAAAGTTGTACCATTCCCAGAATTCAAATTGTAATCTTTACAAAGTTTGTATCAATAAAGTTTCATACTTTTGTTTTTGTAAACAACTCCGTGTAGCAATCACAAATCAACTCACAGAAGAAGACAATCAACGTCGCCGTCAGCGAGAATTGGAGGCACTTGATGAAAAACGTCTCCTAGCTCAACAATGCATCGAACTCTATCAAGCCCGTATATCACAGGCTTTCAACAAGAAGGTCAAGCAGAGGACTTTCCAAGTAGGCGACCTGGTTCTGGAAGTCAGGAGGCCGATGGTGTTGACTCACAAGACACCAGAAAAGTTCGAGCCCAAGTGGGAGGGACCTTTCATCATAGAGACGGTATACTCAAATGGTGCTTACCGCCTCGCCAAACCCAATGAGGACTTGTTCATGATGCCCATCAACGGCAAGTTCCTAAAGAAGTACTACTCTTGACATCTTTTAGACATGTACTTCCATCTCCACCCAACAAAGGAGTCTGTGGACCCAATCATCAGGGCTCACATACAGTTCCTTATGCTTCCAGAACCCAGCTATTCCGTGGCATTCTCCAGCATAAGAACAACCACGTCCACATTACCTCTGAGTTGTTCCCCTACAAAGCGGGATCTTACACTCCGTAAGACTGCGCTACCCCACCATGTTTACCACGTCCACATTACCTCTGAGTAAATATCCCGTACAGACAACCCCTGTGTTGCCATACATTGATCGCAGAACTTCCACGTCCACATTACCTCTGAGTAGTTCCGCGTATCCCCCAGAGTCATTCCTAACACGTCCATAACACCTCTGAGTAGGAAGATTCTATCATTTGAATCCTATATTTGCCACGTCCACATCACCTCTGAGCAAACATGTCGGTTCTCTCGTACTTGTTATCTGTACCTAAAAACTAAGGTGCGCAAAAGATAATAGGTCCACACAAATCATCAAGTTCATGACAGCAAAAATGAACGCACCACCAAAACTCTGTATTCTTTATTCAAAAGTAAAGGATTACACCCCCAAAAAGAGTTGCAAATTACAAAAAAAAGAAAAAAAAAGAAGAGATTACAATCCCTAAATATCTCCGGGGTTGGCCGAAAGCTCTTCAATCCGACACCTCAAGTCTGTCGCCCGAGTCTCTACGGTCGCCAAGACCCGACGTTCGGCTTCTTGACGCATCGTTTCTATGGCCTCAGGAGAAGTGTCATCCTCATGCTTCTCGTTCAACTGTTGCCGCTGCTGAGCCAGGGTAAGAGCCCGGCGGGTGAAAGCTGCTTCATCCTTCTTAGATGCTACATGTTCAGCCTAGACTCGCTCAGCATCCAATAAAAGTTGGGCCCGCTGGTCTTCAAGGAGGCGAATCTTGGCATCAACCTCCGCTATACTAGCGCCCAACGCAGCTCGCAACTCCACCTTCTCCTGCGTGGACTGAGACAACCTCTCCACCGCGGCCTCAGTTTCAGCCACCTCGCGTTCCCAGACACCTACGGTGGCCTGATAAGAGGACTCAGTCTCCGCAATCAACTTCTCCTTTTCTGCGTCTATCAGGATGGAGAGATCATTTCGCTGGATGTACTGAAACTCAAAAAGCAGCTGGTCCATCTCGGCCACCGAGGCCTCCAGAATCTCGGCCATATGATCATGGCCCTGGTGGGAACGTATCAGACTGATGTGAGGGAGTGCCAGGGTTTTTGCTGCCGCGAAACTCCCATTGGCATCCATCACTGCTGATACGCCTCTATGCAGCATCTTATACACCACCTCAATAATAAACTTCACATACTCACTGCATCCGCCAGCACTTGCAGCGTCATAGCAGAAGTTGGAGGAGCTGCTCTAGACGGCGGACCGGAAGAGGGCCCGCCGGCTTCAACCTGCGAGGTTGGAACCTCGGCATCAACAGACTCTTCCTCAACAGGGGCTTGACTACTAACCTGAGGAGCCAAAAGAACAGAAGGAGCCGAGAGAGGCGTCGATATCGTACCCCAAGTAGAAGGAGCAACAGAGGGTTCCAGCAAACCCTTACCCTTCTCAAGCTCGGAGGGACCACCGACGTCAGGGGCTACCTCATCCGTCCCCAACACACTATCAGCAGGCTATACGGGACATTCCCCCTCCGGCAGAGCAGTGAGATCAGCACTTGTCTCCTGACTCGACTCCCTTGGAGTCAGGATCGGCGGACGAGTCTCACTTTCACCATCGAATCACTCTACAGGGATAGGATCTGTCGCTTCATCCCGGTCGGCAGCCACCTCAGCCTCCCCTGCTGAGCCTGGGGTTGGGCTCGGCAACGCTACCACCGACCTCCCCTCATCATGACAAGGAGGGGAATCAACCCTCTCCTCTGTTTCAATCACGTCTGTTGTCCCCGCAACAGACTCACGCATCTCTGGAGGAACGTCATCTGAAGACGACGAACTCCACCCCACTTCTTCATCTGGAAGCCCCGTGTCTACTGGACCCTCAACATCCAAGGCCCCCACGACGGCTTGCACCATTCCGGGAACTGCTTCAACCTCAGCTTCCCTTCCAACATAATCTGGAGATACTGAAATCTCCGCCGGAACGACATTGTCAGGATTCTCCTCCACGGGAGATATTACAATCGGAGGAATGTGCTCATCAGAAGAGCTTGCCACCTCCTTTGGTTTACTGACGCCCGGTTTCGAAGCCCGGGTCTTCTTCTTCAATGGTTCCTACAAAAGGAAAGCATATGTCACAAAAATGACAGAAGGAGCCAGATTATGGAAAATGACTTTACCTCAACAGGAACTGATTCCATTGGCGTTACAGGCGGCACTCCTGTAGCCTTTGGAGTTATTGTTTTTTCTCGGCCTTTTTGGTACAGACAAACCGACTTCTGCGTTAGCCCGCCTCTTTCCAGCAGGGGGATCTTTCCGAATACCTTCCGTTGATGCTACAGCAGCAGCCCGATATTCCGCCAACTCTGGTGGACGATATGACCGAGCCGCCACCAACATGTTCTTCGTAGCCTCTAGCTGAGTTCCAATGATGAAACTGGTCTCCCTATCATAATCAGGAGGCACAGTATTCATGGTACAATACAGCTTAACGGCCGAATACAGGATCTGGGGCCGAGGATTGCGAACTGGCGTATTGAAACGAACACCAGTACACCCGGCATTATAATATTGCCAACCCCAGGCTCCATCCAGTAAACTCCTAGCAAACCCCAGACTGCTACTGGGGTTCCGTAACATTAACTGGGTGTAACCAAACTGTCGAGCAAACCGGCTTGGCAGATATGGCTCCAGATAACACTTATTTTGGTTGCGGTAGACCAAGTGGGAAGGCCGAATACTCTGCAACCAACGAAATCCCCATTTCGGCAGAGTGATCGCATCCTCACCAGAGTCTTCCAAATCTTGGTCAGCCTCAAAATCTTTGAAGATGGAACTGACCTTGACGATCTCCCACCCCTGAAGATAAGACAAGACTCTCCTGCAGACGGGGACGTCGGTGTGCAACCACTTCCTCTTGTAGAAGCGGCGGATGAAGGCGTCGCCTTCAACATGATCATCTTCAGGACCTGGACTCATCACGTTCGGGTGATGCAGAATCAACCATCCCATAAAATAATGGAATGGTAGCTCGGCCTGGGGAAAGTTGTCGTTCCTACCTCTCCCATGGATCACATCATCAGCAAAAGTCCTCAATCCCCGTAATAGGTTACACACCATCGCGGGGAGGAGAGCCAAAGGGCGACCAAAAATCAATTTCACTGCTGGCAGAATGAGGTTCCGATTTACCCTCTCCACAGAGCCAGAACCGCCCGAAAAGACATAATCCCGAAGCTAAATCTTCAGATACGCAGCTAACACTGCTTTTGCCGACATCCGATGAGTAAGGTGCCAGAAACAGCTATAGGAACGTTCGTCCGACTGTCGGTCCTCGTTTTCTCGGGGATTCTTCTCACCTTACCTGCTCATTTCGGAGAGCACCACGCTACTGGAAAGTGCTGGTAGAGTGGTAAACTTAGAGGGATCTTCCTTGTCTTGCTTAAAGACATAATCTCTCCAAGCGGTCACATGAGGCTGTGACCCGCCCTTATCCCTCTTCTGCATATAATAATGATGACTCGCCACTTCCTTGAAGACGACCATCATCTCCTCGGCTTTGTCCCCCAGGACTTGGAACTCCTCGTTGGTCGGGAAGTATTCCTCATAAGGTTCTGATCCCCAAGGGAGCTTTGACACCTCGTACATTTCATGAAGTACGAGTTCCAGCTCCCCCACCGGAGTGAAGAAAGTCCCAGTCTGGGTGTTAAACATCTCCAGAAGCACGAGGAACATATGCCTGTTAATGTCGACGTCTGCCTGAGTAGCACGGATTGCGGCAGTCAGCCCAATCTCTCAAAGTTTGGTTTGAAACCGTGACAGAATCCAGAGTGTCAGCTTGTCCCATTTGGAAACATAATGACACCAACCCTCTACCCGAAATTCACCTTTTGAGTATGATCGCTCCAACAACAGCATACAATTTGCAAAAGTCGAAGTGCCAAAAGCAAATGTATTGATGGAAACGTCACTGTAAATCCTCCCAGGACGTAGAGTCCGCCAGATGAAAGAAGGCCCAGCCCGCACGGCGGTCAAAGTATCCCTCTGATCGGAGGTAGAGTCGATCTTGATGATGCCTGCCATCGCTCCCCCCTGAGATGGGGTTAGCTCCCAAGACATCCTCCTCTTGGAAGCAAGACGACAGAAAGCCGTCAAAGGCCATTGACGCTCAAGTTGCCTAACAGTCATATGCACCCCCCTTGTTGTAAAGAACCAATCTTCCTTGATCTTCAACAACTTTGCTTCAATAGAAGTAAGGCGGTCCCCAAACAGGAACTCAGGCTTCAAGAAAGTCACATTATCAAAAGTGACAGATTTTAAAACGCCACGCTCCATTATCCGTTTGAGGAACCCATGCGGTTGTTCCCGGATTTGAGTCATTCTTTTGGGATGATGATCTAGCATAATGACAGCTTGAGCAGGGTTTATCACCTCCTCATTATAATCCACCCCCATCTGACAGAGGGCAGTGTCTAGAAGCACTTCATTCTAGTGCGGGACAGTCATCGACACTGGTGGTCAACAAGAGAAGGCAAAGATTCAGAGATGTTAGAAACAACAAAAGGATCTGAGCCACGTTCTCATCAAAAGCGCATAAGGCTCAGGCGCATATGAAAAGAAGCTTCGGCACACCATCAGGGTATAAACCCATGTGCGTCAGCAGTGGAGCTTCGGCGCATCATCAGGGTCTAAACCCATGTGCGTCAGCAGTGGAGCTTCGGCGCATCATCAGGGTCTAAACCCATGCGCGTCAGCAGTGGAGCTTCGGCGCATCATCAGGGTCTAAACCCATGCGCGTCAGCAGTGGAGCTTCGACGCATCATCAGGGTCTAAACCCATGCGCGTCAGGAATAGAGCTTCGGCACATCATCATGGTTTAAACCCATGCACGTCGGCGAAAAAACTTCAGCACATCATCAGGACTCAAGGTCCATGCGCGTCGGCGTATGTGAGTTCTAAAAATGGCATAAAGAATGATGAAACTCACCAACCACCGCCAGCCGAACGTCGACAGGCAGACGGGGGACATCATCCGCGGCAGCCTCTACAGGCTCTTTCCCTTTGCCTCGTCCTCGGCCAGCACCGCCGCGAGGGTTCTTGGGAGCCATTTCTTGAAAGAAGAAAGTTAGGGTTTTTCAAGAGAACTCTAAAAAAAGAACAAAGTAAAGAGAGGAAGAACTCTCTCTCCTTCCATAAGACGCCTATTTATAGGCTCAGTCGCACGCGTGAACCGATGAAGTGTGACCTCAGCCGCCGCCTCGGGTTCTGTGAGGAGATAACTACAAATAAATCCAAAAAAGATCATCATTAATCTTCTTGGTTATCGAAGCGTTATCATTTACATTAACTGAGAGGAGCGTGCGCCCCATCACTGATGCGCGGAGTAATCATGCGCCCGAACAGTCATGCGCCCCGTAGAAGACGCCACCATGCTTCTTATTCAAAGTATTCCAAAACTTGACAAAAAGTTTTGAAAACTTTGAAGGGGGTCTTGTAGAAGCATGGAATTTCAGGACCAGAAATCCTATGCGCCTAAACATCACATGTGCCAGGGAGCTCAGATGAAGTACTTGGCACAACAAAGCAAAAATATAGACATTAAAAGAGGATTTTTATTCATATAAAAGTCTATTACATGTCTAAAAAAAGAGCTATACAAAGGAGAATTTCTACAAAGAAAAGACCCTAAGTCTACAGCTAGGCGCAGCAACCACCATGCGCTCTCAAACAGGCGCATCTCGCCATGTGCTCGCAAACAGGCGTATCTCGCCATGCGTTCTCAGCCAGGCGCATCCCTTCAGCAGCTCAGTTATGTGCCTCCTCAGTTATGTGCATCCCTTCAGCGGCTCAGTTATGTGCATCCCTTCAGCAGCTCAGTTATGTGCCGCCCTTCAGAGTCCCAGTCAGGCGCATCATGAAGTGTCAGCATATGCGCCATCAAATGCTTCAACTAATGAAGCATTTATTGAGCAGAACGAGGGTGGCAATCAACCCTCTAGCTTCGAAAGAGCCTCCAAAGACCAAGGAAGACCGCAATCGAAACACGGCTAAAGGAGCAGCTTTCAACCCAACCAGAATGGGCAACACCCACTCTAGCGGGAGGAGGAGCTCTCCCAAACCCCAAAAAAGATGATCGGAGCACCGCAATTCCGATCTGTGGCTCTTCCAGCATAACGGAGATGAGGCTCGAGCATCCCGATCTTTGGATGCAACAGGAACCTTCTGCCTGCCTCAGAAGCCCTCGACCCCGATCTTTGGATGCAACCGGCACCTTCTGCCTGCCTCAGAAGCCCTCGACTCTGATTTTTGGATGTAACAGTCACCTTCAAGTGCATCAATGAAAACAACGCGTCGCATCTTCACCCTCGGGAGCATCTCGTCAACAGAATGTGCTCGAGCAAATAAATTCATTTCGGGAGGACGTGAGAGAACGAGAAGCAAACTCTCTCCATGCCACTATTTATAGGCCGGGCAAATCAAACCCATGCGCCAAGTGGCTGGCTCTTCGAATCCTGTTCAATGAATTTTCATTAAATGGTGATGAACCTGACGCTTCGAATTCAGCCAAGTCAAGAATGGCTATTTAAAGCACTCGAAGAACGTAACAGTCGGGCCCATAAAGACGTGTCATGCAAAACGGATGCGCCGGCCAGACCGCACATCATACTGATGCGCCCATCAGCACCAAGCACCATACGAGGATGCGCCCCATGCGTCCCCATGCGCCCAGTGGAACGCCGATCGATGCGCCCACTCAACAGCCCATCATCTGTCAAGAACATTAAATACCGAAGTCTGACAGAGTTGGCAGCACGTCCCCCGAGGACTGAACAGTTGACAGCTTTTTCAGAAGACGAAGCGTCGCCGACGTCAGCATCATCATTGCTCCCCTCCGGCGGTTACAAGCCACGTGGCCGCCCAACCATTTCGTATGCGCCTCCGCAGCCATGCGCCCAAATCTCTGCATGCGCCTCAAAAGCCGTGCGCCTCAGACTTTTTTCTGATCCCTAAAGACAGAAGTAAAGTTACTACTGAAGCCCCGTATGCGCCTCAAAAGCCATGTGCCCCGACTGGTTCGTGACTCCTAAAGGTTACGAGCCAAAGTCTCCTCATGCGCCCAATCCCAGGCGCATCCTATCAGATCACTCTCCACCAAATCCGAGATCTTCGAGCCATGGACCTACGACACGCGTCCTTTGACTTGATTCAGCCTATAAAGGGGTGCTAATCACCCAAGATCTCAGCAACTGAAAGATCCTCTCCATTACAACGTGTCAGCTCGGTCGCAGCCTATAAAGGCAACAGGAAGGATTCAACTCCTCAATGAGAGCGCATCGTCCATACGCCTCCATCAGCAATCACCACGTGGTATCCCCGTGTACAGGCGCATCCTATATATGTGCATGAGCAGCCAGCCTGCAAAGCTATAAATAGAGGGATTACTTCCTTCTTATCGAGACACACATCGCACAACCACCGATATACATATACAGAGAGACAGATACAGACACTCAACGTCTTCCTTCTCTCCGCAAGCTCCAGTACCCAGAGCAACTCAGACCTTCAGAGAACCGAGAACCGTCGTCAGATCGTCAACGGAGTCAACGCATTACCACTCGCTCCATCGGCACAAGGGACCCAGATAAACAAAAATGTACTCCTAGGACTACGTCTAAGTTCTACATTGTAACACTGTTCTGTTTGTAATTGAAATTTATAATCAAAAGATTTTAATGGCAAATAGTTGGGATGGTGCAAAATTAACCACCCCATCAAGTAATGAAACAGCAGTTCGGTACGGGGAAAGTTGTCATTCCAACCTCATTCATGAACCACATTTTCTGCAAATTCTCATAAACCTCGCAGCAGGTTACACACCATTGCGGGGAGTAAAGCCAGGCGACGGCCAAAAACCAACTTCACAGCTGGCAGGATTAGGTTCCGGGTCACCCTCTCTACAGAGCCTGACCTACCCGAGAAGACATAATCCCGGAGCTAAATCATCAGATACACAGCCAACATTGCTTTGGCCGACATCCGATGAGTAAGGTGCCAAAAATAGCTATAGGAGCGTTCATCCGACTGTCGGTCCTCGTTTTCCCGAGGACTCTTCTCACTCAGCCTGCTCATTTCAGAGAGCACCGCGGAACTAGAAAGCGCTGGCGGAGTTGTAAACTGAGAGGGATCTTCCTTGTCTTGCTTAAAGACATAATCTCTCCAAGCAGTCACATGAGGCTGTGACCCGCCCTTATCCCTCTTCTGTATATAATAATGATGACTCGACACTTCCTTAAAGACGGCCATCATCTCCTCCGCTTTGTCCCCCAGGACTTGGAACTCCTCGTTGGTTGGGAAGTATTCCTCATAAGGTTCTGATCCCCAAGGGAGCCTTGACACCTCGTACATTTCATGAAGTGCGAGTCCCAGCTCCTCCACCGGAGTGAAGAAAGTCCCGGTCTGGGTGTTAAACATCTCCAGAAGCGCAAGGAACATATGACTGTTGATGTTGACGCCTGCCTGGGTAGCACGGATTGCGGCAATCACCCAATCTCTCGGAGTTCGGTTCGAAACTGCGTCAGAACCCAGAGTGTCAGCTTGTCCCACTTGGAAACATAGTGACACCAACCCTCTATCCAAAATTCACCTTTCGGGTATGACTGCTTCAACAACAGCATACGATTGGCAAAAGAAGTGCCAAAAGAAAATATGTTGTTAGGGACGTCACTGTAAATGCTCCCAGGACGCAGAGTCCGCCAGGTGAAAGAAGGCCCAGCCTGAGCGGCGGCCAAAGTATCCCTCTGATTGGAGGTAGTGTCGATCTTGATGGTGCCTACCACCGCTCCCCCCTGAGACGGGGTTAGCTCCCAAGATATCCTCCTCTTGGAAGCAAGGCAACAAGAAGTCGTCAAAGGCCATTGACGCTCAAGTTGCTTAACAGTTATGTGCACCCCTCTTGCTATAAAAAACTAATCTTCCTTGATCTTTAACACCTTTGCTTCAGTAGAAGTAAGGCGGTCCCCAAACAGGAACTCAGGCTTCAAGAAAGTCACATTATCAGAAATGGCAGATTTTAAAACGCCAAGCTCCATCATCCGTTGGAGGAACCCATGCTGTTGTTCCCGGATTTGGGTCATTCTCTCGGGAGGCTGGTCCAGCATAATGGCAGCTTGGGCAGGGTTTATCACCTCCTCATTATAATCTACTCCCATCTGACAGAGGGAAGCGTCCAGAAGCACTTCATTTAAGAGCGGGACGGTCATCGACACTGATGGTCTACAAAAGAAGGCGAAGATTCAGATATGTTAGAAACAATAAAATAATCTGAGCCACGTTCTTATCAGAAGCGCATACCCTGAACCAAGGCTTAAGCGCATCTGAAAAGCAGCTTCGGCGCATCATCAGGGTCTAAACCAATGCGCGTCGGCAGTGCAGCTTCGACGCATCATCAGGGTCTAAACCCATGCACGTCGGCGAAAAAGCTTCAGCACATCATCAGGACTCAAGGTCCATGCGAGTTGGCGTATGTGAAAGAAAAATATGGTAAAGAATGATGAAACCCACCAGTCACCGCCGGCCGAACGTCGACGGGCGTCCGGGGGACATCATCCGCAACAGCCTCCATATGCTCTTTTCCTTTGCCTCGTCCTCATCCAGCACCACCGCGAGGAGTCTTGAGGGCCATCTCGTGAAAGAAGAAGTTAGGGTTTTTTGAAAGAAGAACTCTAGAGAAGAAGAAAGCAAAATGGAGAAGAACCCTCTCTCTCCATCAGACGCCTATTTATAGGCTTAGGCATATGCAGAAACGATGATGAGTAACATCAGCCGCCGCCTCGGGTTCCATGAAGTGATAACCGCAAATAAATCCAAAAAGATCATCATTAATCCTTTTGGTTACTTCGAAGCATTATTATTTGTATTAACTGAGAGGAGCATGTGCCCCATCACTGATGCGCGGAGTACTCATGCGCCCGAACAGTCATGCGCCCCGTTGAAGACACCACCATGCTTCTTATTCAAAGTATTCCAAAACTTGACAAAAAATTTTGAAAACTTTGAAAGAGGTCTTGTAGAAGCATGGAATTTTAGGAACAGAAATCCTATGCACCTAACATTACATACGCCAGGAAGCTCAGTTGAAATGCCTGGCACGGCAAACAGCAGAAGCATAGACATTAAAAGAAGATTTTTATTTCATATAAAAATCTATTACATGTCTAAAAGAGGCTGTACAAAGGAGAACTTCTACAAAAAGAAAAGACCCTAAGCCTACAGCCAAGCGCAGCAACCACCATGCGCTCTCAAACAGGCACATCTCGCCATGCGCTCTCACTCAGGCACATCTCTTCGGCGTCTCAGTCAGGCATATCTCTTCAGCGTCTTAGTCAGGCGCATCTCTTCGGTGTCTCAGTCAGGCGTATCTCTTCGGCGTCTCAGTCAGGCGCATCTCTTCAAGAGTCTCAGTTATGTGCATCATGAAGTCTCAGCATATGCGCCACTTCGACCCGATCAAATGCTTCGACTAATAAAGCATTTATTGAGCAGAACGAGGGTGGGCAATCAACCCCCTAGCTGGAGGAAGAGCTCTACAAAGGAAGAGGAGAGCAACGCAATCGACCTGCGACAAAAGGAGGCTTTCAACACAACCAGAATGGGCAACACCCACTCTAGCAGGAGGAGGAGATCTCCCAAAGCCCAAGGAAGATGATCGGAGCACCGCAATTCCGATCTGCAGCTCTTCTAGCATAACGGAGATGGGACTCGAGCATCCCGATCTTTGGATGCAACAGGCACCTTCCGCCTGCCTCAGAATCCCTTGACTCCGAATTTTGGATGTAACAGTCACCTTCAAGTGCATCAATGAAGACAATGCGTCGCATCTTCACCCTCGGGAGCATCTCATCAACAGAATGTGCTCGAGCAAACTAGTTCATTTAGGGAGGACGTGAGAGAACGAGAAGCAAATTCTCTCCTTACCACTATTTATAGGCCGGGCAAATCAAACCCATGCGCCAAGTGGCGGGCTCTCCGAATCCTGTGCAATAAATTTGCATTAATGGTGATGAACCTGATGCTTCGAATTCGGCCAAGTCAAAAATGGCTATTTAAAGCACTCGAAGAACGTAACAGTCGGGGCAATAAAGACGTGTCATGCAAACAGATGTGTCGGTCAGACCGCGTATCATAATGACGCGCCCATCAGCACCAAATGCCTTATAAGGATGTGCCCATGCGTCCCCATACACGTAGTGGAACGTAGATCGACGTGCCCACTCAACAGCCCATCACCCGTCAAAGAACATAAAATGCTGAAGTCTGACACGACAGCGGCCAGTCCCCGAGGACTGAACAGTTGACAGCTTTTTCAGAAGACGAAGCGTCGCCGACGTCAGCATCATAATTACTTTCCTCCGGCGGTTACAAGCCATGTGGCCGCCCAACCATTTTGCATGCGCCTCCGCAGCCATGCCCCCCAAATCTCTGCATGCGCCTCAAAGGCCATGCGTCTCAGACTTTTCTCTGATCCCTAAAGACAGAAGTCAAAGTCACTACTGAAGCCTCGCATACGCCTCAAAAGCCGTGCGCCCAGACTGGTTCATGACTCCTAAAGGTTATAAGCTAATGTCTTCTCATGCGTCCAATCCCAGGCGCATCCTATCAGATCACTCTCCACCAAATCCGAGATCTTTGAGCCATGGACCTACGACACGCGTCCTTTGACTTGATTCAACCTATGAAGGGGTGCTAATCACCCAAGATCTCAGCAACAGGAAGATCCTCTCCATTGCTATGTGTCAGCTCGGCCGCAGCCCACAAAGGCAACATGAAGGGTTCAACTCCTCAATCAGAGCACATCGTCCATGCGCCTCCATCAGCAATCACCACGTGGCATCCCCATAAACCAGCGTATCCTACATATGCGCGTATGAGCAGCCAGTCTGCAAGCTATAAATAGAGGAATCATTTCCTTCTTCCACACACAGCTACAAACCTACGAACACACACACAGAGAGGCAGATACAGACACTAAACGTCTCCTTCCTCTCCAAAAGCTCCAGCACCCAGAGCAACTCAGACCTTCAGAGAACCGATAACCGTCGTCAGATCGTCAACGGAGTCAACCCATTACCATTCGCTCCATCGGCACTGGGATCCAGATAAACAAAAGTGTACTCCTAGGACTACATCTAAGTCCTACATTGTAACACTGTTCTGTTTGTAATTGAAATTGCAATCAAAAGATTTTAATGGCAAACAAGCCGCCGACTCTGTTGGGGACCTCTTTCTCCTCCACCGAGAAAGCTGTATCGTAATTCGACGATGTGAAGGTGGGCTCCTCCCACAAGATGCTGGTCGTACGCCTCAATCAACAGGCGTATGAGGAGTTCATCTCTGAAGGCAGCGCAAGTCCTTCGAAGCGGCTGCCAAAGCCGAAGAAGACTCGCCAAGTCTGGGTACGCAAGGTCGACCCCTCTGGCACCACCACTGAAGGGGATACGCCGATGCAGACCACCCTTCTCGCTGACGACCTCAGCAGCCAGGATGCGCCTACCGGTGTAGCGTATCTCTCGGGAAAGCATGGTGTTGACCACATTCCCCCGCCATCTCCTTCTCAGACAAGGAAGATGCACCGTCGGAGCAGAGGCACAGCTAATGCCCTGCGCATCACCTCTGATGCGCCACAGAAGGCCTCTGTCTTTGACAGACTCACTTGCTGTCGTGGCGAGGAGAATTTGGACTCTGAGTACTATGCACCCCAGCGGGCTGGTACGAAGAAGTCCACGGCAGCATGGGCCATGCGCCTCAAACGTGCTATGCCGGCAGTAAACCAGAAGCATGCGCTCACAATCATGTGCGCTGCTGATGGTAAGCTGTATAAGGTCGACTCGGGTGCTTCTGCGCCAGAAACGAGCCGACCTTCAAAGTCCTTGCCTAACTTGGGCGCATCTATTGCGTTCAGAACCAAGTAGAGCAAGACAAACCCTGTGGTCTTGAACTCCCGCACCTCCATTGGTTATGCGTCTGAGGTTCGTTCAAGTCACTGTAAATGTTGTTCCCCCACTACTGATCTGAGCGCATATTTTGCGTTGGATCAGGGGGCGCAACATTCACCTGACCACCCCGACGCTTGGCCTAGCCATGCCCCAGCACTATCGATCGCAAATTTGACACCGCCGTGGCGAGAGTCGCAAGCTGCGTCCTCACATCGTCTGCGGGGGACAGGGGAGGAGGCAGAGGCGGTAGATATCTCGGAGTCGACGTCTGTAAAAAATCTGCTATGGAACCTAAGCCGTACAGACGCCCTTTCCTAAAGCCACCGGCGGATTCTATGAACACGTCGTCGTAGCGAGCGGCCATAGAAGAGGGCGTCTGGGTGGGCGTCATTTTGCCGTCATTCTCGGTAGTGGGCTCAATCCGACGGAGTGCCTCACGATATGCAGCCTATCCAATGAATGTGTTTATACTATAAGTTTTCCTAAGTTATAATCTAAATCCTATGTTTCCCTAAGTTATAGTTTTAATCCTAAGTTTACCTAATTAAGTTATAGTTATAATTTCCTATGTTTCCCTAAGTTATAGTTATAATCATGAACATAAGTACTTACATCAGTCTTCTGGGCCCTCGCGTCGACGAAGCTCCCGTCCTTCTGCATCTTGTACGTATGCACGAATACGTCGTGAGCGGTGACCGCCTCCGCCTCTCTTCCCTCCTTCACTGCCTGTTGGGCATGCATTCGTAGAATTTAATTAATTTCGTATATTAATAGTACCGAATTAACCAGTGGAATGAATTTGCGGTATATCACCAAATCTGTACGCGTTCGTGCGTGGGGCCTTGATCCCCCCGTATGCAGACCCGCGGCCTGTCTATTCACCTAGGCTTTCTCTGATTTTTCCTTGTATTGAGGAGTATCCATCTTCTCCAACATCTGCTCATAGTACTCCGCCCGGATCCAGTCCTTCTTCGTATGCGCCGTACGAAAGTCGTACACCGCATCCCGTATCTTATTTCCGATGGCGACTTTGTAGGTCCTGCGGATCGCCTCCTCACGATGGAGGGGCCACCAGAACATTCTCTGACACACAAATTCAAATATCACATAATTAAAAAATTAATAAATTAAAGAATAATTAATAATTAACCAAAAGATATATACCCTCATCTCGTCGAGCCAGACGTACTGCCTGTCCCGAGGCACCTCAGAAAAATTGAGGTAGGGGCCATGGTAGTTTTCCCGGATAATGCACCCTAGACTCCGGGCAACATCCCACGGGAAAAATCTATAAAAAAGCAACGACTGGATTATTGACTTGAATAAATGAAACAAATTTAATAAATTAACTTAAATTTACTTACGATTCACCCGCGGGCCATATCTCTCATCGGAACTCGCCCGTCGGCCTCTCTGGTGGCATCGGAGGATCCGAGGGTCGGCGCATGTACTCCCCGGTAACAGGATGAAACTGAATCCGAGGGTACTCCGGGGCCCACCGTACAGTAACTGCTGGGTCCGATGCTGTATCTGCTGATGCATTCGCTGGTGCATCCGATGGCGGAACGGATCTGCTAGCGGATGGAGGAACGGATCCGCTAGCGGATGGAGTCGCAGGCCTCGACGAAGATGACGGTGGCACCGAGATAGATTGACGGCGGAAAGAGTTTGTTCCCGGGCTCTCCAGGTCGGGATCGGAGGTCACATCTGGGGAAGACGTCTGGCAACCACGACCGCTACCACCACGCCCACGCCCACGACCACCACCACCACCACCACCACCACCACTACTACCACCACGGCCAGCACCACCAGCACGAGTGCTCGCAACCATGCCCTGTAAATAGAACACATAAACATAATTAATAATATAAAAGTATAAATAAATATAAAACTGAACTAAAATATATATACCAGCAGTAGGGCAACGAGTGGCAGCCAGAGAAGTAGGACTAGGAGTGCCATCTACAAAAAGAAAATCATACAATAAGTAGATGATCGAACGACAAAAACATGAACTGAAAGAAGAACACAGAAGTTAAATTTGAACTGAATCGTCCTCGTCAGCGGCCTCGGCCTCGACAAAAACATGAACTAAAATATACCGATATTTAATCATCGTCATCGTCCTCGTCCTCGTCCTCGTCTTCATTCTCATCATCATCCTCATCCTCATCCTTATCGTCGACTTCATCTGTATCCTCATCCTCATCCTCATCAAGTTCTTCTTCTTCTTCTTCTTCTTCTTCTTCAGTCTCAATACTTGGGACAAGACGCCTCTTTCTCCCCTGGTTGACATCTAAGTCTTGTATATCAATCTCTTCCTCCCCTCTATTTTCCTCAGCAGGAGGTATATCAACCTCTAATTCAACATCCATGGTATCCGACTGTTGTCCCAAGTATTGGGGCTTTTCGATCTCGTCCTCTTGGTATGCTGGGTCTCCAACGTTGAATGTATTTCTAGATTTAATCTTGTATACTGCCCACCAGTCAAATCGATCTCTACGACGCCTTGGGTAGCTTGTATAGTAGACTTGAACAGCCTGACTTGCTATCACAAACGTGTCGGATCCTCTATACCTCCTGCGATAATTTATATCGACGAATCCAAATTGTTTATCGATTCTCCAACTGATATTTGGTGTCGTATAGAACCACTCACATTTGAACATCACAATATGCATATCATATGGGGCACTATATTATAAATCTACAATATCCCGAAGCACTCCATAATAGTCAAAGTCCGGCTCGTCGTCATAGATGGTGCCTCTTATGCATACACCAGAATCCTTAGTACTGAAGTTGTCATTGACAAATTCGGCATTTATAGCATGCTGAGTTGCCCTAATATTGAAGCCATTAACGACATAGCCTGGCCAAGTCTTCGCATGCTTCTTCGGTCCCAATGCCAAATAACGAATGCTCACATTTGTGAGTGTTGTTTCAGGCAATAAAACCTGTTAACAAATAATGATAATTTAAATGTTTTACTTGCATATATTTTAATGGTAGCCACATAACATATTATCTCAGTTACTTACGTATTTTTGAAACCTGGTCGGAAAGGTACAATCAACTTCTCTTTGAAGTCCCTCATCGGTAATATCGGGTGTCCTTATTTTGACTTCATCTCTAAATACACTGTTAGAGAGAATAAAAATAAGTGTAGTCACTTACTTCACCAAATTAGAGATTATAACGAGGTGTAGTCACTTACTTCTCCAAATCTCTCATTTTTTGTATGTCACAATTTAACAATACATATCGATGCGCGGCATCATACTCATCGTCACTCAACCACCGATTCTTACTAGCCCTAATAGGCTTGCCCCTTAAATTGAATATACCTCCATCCTCAACGTCTTCGTCATTCCTTTGAGGTCTATTTTGATTTGTCTCGACATGAGTATCAAAATAAATGGAGCAGAAGTTTGACACCTCCTCGATAATATATGCTTCGCATATCGAAGCCTCTATATGAGCCTTGTTGCCAACTTTCTTCTTTAGATGGTGTAGGTACCTAGAAAGACAAATTATCTTGAGAATTGACAATGAATTATAAAATTCCACTTAAATTATATCAATTTTTATTTACCTTTCAAAGGGGTACATCCATCGATAATGAACAGATGCACTGACACGGGCTTCGTATGGTAGATGAATCGGTAGATGCTCCATGCTGTCGAAAAAGTCCGGTGGAAATATTTTCTCTAACTTGCAAATTGTTAAGACAATCTTCTCCTCAAGTTGTACCATATGTTGCACCGTCAGCTTAATTGACCAGATATCCCTGAAGAATGTAGACAGCTCGGCCAACGGAACCAATACAGCAGAAGGCAACAACTCTTTCAAAGTAATGGACAGTAATCTTTCCATAAACATGTAGTAGTCGTGACTTTTCATTCCTGTTAGCTTGCGTTCATTGAGATCAACGCATCTAGACAAATTTGACACATAGCGGTCGGGAAATCTTAAAGTAGATATCCACTTGCAGATTATTAATCTATCTTCCTTGCTCAATGTATATGGCGCTATAGGCTTACTTAATTGCCTACCAGCTCCCCATTCTATCAAGTTTAGATCATAACGTTTGCATATCTCGGCCATGTCTTGTCTTGCTTTTGGATTGTCCTTCATCTTTCCTTTAATATCCATGACGGTATTGAAGACATTATCGAACACATTCTTTTCGATATGCATGACATCAAGATTATGCCTTATAAGATTATCTTTCCAATAAGGCAAGTCCCAGAAAATACTCCGTTTGGTCCAGTTATGGCTTTGACCAAATCCCTCGACACAATTGTTCGATGGATCTTCTATTACGGTGGGCAATTCTTTTACAACTTCCCAAATATCGTATCCCGACAATCTGGCAGGAGGATCAAGAAATTCTTGTTTTCCAGATCTGAACGCGTCCTTGTTCTTTCGCCAAGGATGGCACATGGGCAGAAATTGACGGTAATAGTCAAAGAAAGAAGTTTTTCCTCCATACCTAAGGCAGAGTTACTATTTTCCATGCATATCGGACAAGACATATTGTCGTGCGTACTCCATCCCGACAGCATACCGTATGCTGGAAAATTATTGATTGTCCACATGAGTGAAGCTCTCATCTGAAAGTTCTATTTCCTGGAAATATCATACGTCGTGACGTCGATCTCCCACAGCTATTTCAGCTCATCCACCAACGGCTGTAAAATATATCAATGTTCTTCGTCAGATTTTTGGGACCGGGTATGATAGCTGTCAAGAACATATAAGGAGTCTTCATACACATCCATGGTGGCAGATTGTAAGGGGTAAGAATGACCAGCCAGCATGAGTATTGAGATCCCGACTGTCCGAAAGGGGCGAAGCCATCAGAACATAGCGCAAGGCGTACATTTCTAGGCTCTGCAGCAAAATCAGGATGACTTAAATTAAAATGTTTCCATGCCTCTCCATCCGAAGGGTGTGAAATTCTTCTTCGTCCTTTATGCGTTCTTCGCTGTGCCACGTCATGTGTTCCGCTGTATTCAGAGACATGTACATCCTCTGCAAGCGCTTCGTGATCGACAAGTAATGTATATACTTGTAAGGACGTCGTTTTCTAGTTAACTTTTCTTTTCCCTGTACTGGCTTGTAACGATCCGCATTACAGAAGCTGCAACTTTCTGATACGCAATTATCTTTGTAGTACAACATACATCCGTTGCGACAATAATCTATCTTCTTGTACCCAGTCCCAGTTGTCGGACCATCATCTTTGACTTATAAAAGTTTTTTGGGAGCTCTTTTTATTCCTTCGGTAACACCTCGTTGATTAGTTGTATGATCCGATCATAGCAAGCTTGTGGCAAGTTAAAATCAGACTTTATGTTCAGCAACCGCATCGTCACTGACAGTATGGAATGAGTCTTACAACTAGAATATAGAGGAGTATCTGTGTCCTGAAACGTATCATAGAACTCCTTCGCCTCGGGATTAGGATCCTCTAGATCAAAATTAGGCCCTGCCGCATCATACATCAAAATTAGGCCCTGCCGCATCATACACCATATCTCCTTCGCCTCGGGATTAGGATCCTCTAGATCAAAATTAGGCCCTGCCGCATCAAAATTAGAACTCCTGCGCCTCGGGATTAGGATCCTCAGGATTTCTCCCCGTCGGTTCAATTTAAGTTAGGTCACAGTATTTAGCGACGGATTACCGACGGATATATCCGTCGGTAGATAGTCGCTAAATATCCACTAGATTACCGACGGAAAAGTCCGTTGCTAGATAGACGCTAATTTAGCGCACCATTTTTTTTTTTACAGATTTTGCCGCTACATTGTTCGACATATTATCGACGGACATGAATCCGTCTCTAAAGTTTTGTCAAATGAGCGACGGATGTGCGACTAATTTTGACGTAAAAAAACTAAAAAATTATCCATTGCTTTGTGACGGTAGCCCGTCACAAGGTAGTCGCGAGGCCGTCGCTATGGCCGACGGATACGTTCCGTCGCTAATCTTCCGTCGCCAAATTGCTGTATTTTAGTAGTAGGACGCCATATTGCTTTATCCTATATACTCATTAGTTGTTGATTCTTGTTTGAATGATTGGGACATGGATGCCCTGTGTGACCCTAGGAGACTTGATTGTAACATGCACCCCAAGTCTAGTGACATCCGTGATCGCCCTATGACATCTTTGTACCATATACGGGGTAGCTGGCTATGTCCGTCTTCGTATTCCTTATTGGGGCTAATGTCACTACCACTTTCTAGAATAAGAATATTTTGGTAATTGCAAAATTTTATTATTTTTATATCATTAATTTGATAATTGTGATTTTTAGAATATTTTAATACTATTTTAATTGATTGATTGTGTTGTGCTTTTAGCAAGTGAAACCCTAGAACTAATTTGACTAGAGATTAACCATGAATCCTTGAGACTTAGTTAGTGGACTTAGATTAGTTAATTGGGCACTAATTAGTCTAGTATGACTAGAAAAGATTAGAGTTTTAATTATTTAATAAGCCACATTGGGCCTTTAGTTAAAGGGCTTGTTTTTACAACCTAGAAAGAGGTTTTGGGCCTTGTGACCAACCAAGCCCTAGCCCATGGCTAGCATGGCCGGCCACAGCAGCCCCCACCCCTATATGTAGCATCCACATTAAACCCTAGTCTTCTTTCCATTGCAAAACCCTAACCCTAGGTCTCAATTGGCTTGCTAGCGAGGATTTGGGGCATTTCGACCATTGGATTTGGCGGAGGAACTTTGCAAGAGAATTTTAATTAGAATTCCAACTCCTAATTGGTAAGGATCTATAAACCTATTTAATTTCCTAATTTTTTCACCATAGATGCATTCATTTAGGGTTACCCTACCATTAGGAAGAGTTTGGTCAGGAATCGAATTATTTTATGCCCGTATCATGGGCGTATTGCTCCGTATCGGAGAGAATACTCAAGTGTTTGACCAAATGCCTCTTAGGACTTATTGTTCTTAATTTTCTAAACTAATTATATATTTGAGAGGCTTGTGATGTGTGTTTTAATATTCTTTACGGCTGAGTCAATTTTAGGGAGTTTTTTGTGTCGGATTTGGACACGGGGATACATCTACGGGCCGTGGTACGCTATCCTGCTACCAGAGTGTCCTATCTCGTTGGACACGACATGTGGACACGTGAAATTTGGTAGACACGTGGGGGCATTGTCTACCAACATGCTCACGATGTTTGAGTTGATTTGGTGGAGAGATCGAGGAGTTATCTTCCTCGCAGTGGTCGCACACACACGCGCGCACGAGAAGAAAACCTCTACTGATACGGGTTCGTATCTTCGACACGACACAATTAGGACACGATACAGGGTTACTGACACGAACCCCTAGACCTAGACTACCTACTGACACGACCACGAGACACGTGGTTGGACACGTTGTGTCCTAGACCACTCGACACACACGCACGAACCCCTGTTCTGCGTAGTCTGATACCTTGTGTTCGACATTTCTGTAGATACTTCGACACCACTTGGACACGATCCTATGGACTTTGTGGACACAATGTTTGCACCCTCACTTGCTGACACGCAGTCACACACACCCCTTTTCTATCTCTACAATTATCCATATGTATAGGTGTACCCATTGTTGTTTACTGACACACAAATGTATCGGTTCACCCTTGGTACCATTTATTGTTCAGACCCCTCTGCTACAAACCTGTCCACCTTGGGACTTAGGTAAGTCTTGTGTTCATGTGTTTTATATATATGGGTTTTGGTTGATGTATCTAGATATAGGTCATATACCTTGTTTGAGAGTTCACTATATTGTATATATATGTATGTGATATAAAAGTTAGCTTGATTTCTATATGATACAATATGTATTGATATTGTGAGTTGTATGTTTAGGCTATAGGTTTGAGTATATAGATTGATATGTATATATATATGAGGTAGATATTTGTGAACCTATATATATGTAGACATCTATATGATTCCTATGTAATTAATGATAGGTTTATATGCTTAAGACTATAGACTTGCGTATGTAGGTATTGTGATATATATACCTATATGTTACAGGCTATATGTGGTTCCTAGTATACATTAGCCTATGGGTTTATGAGGTACCCTATGGAATAACCTAGAATGGACTAGATAGGCTTAAAGTGACTAGTAGACTTGGGTTTGACTAAGCCCTAGACTAGTTGACTAGTTTGCCTAGAGTTGACATAGTTTAACTAGATTGTTGACCAGAGTTGACCAAGAGTTGACTTTGACCTAGAATGACCTAGAATCATACAGAATGTGTTGTAAACTTCATTATTACCTTCTTGGATACATTGTAACCTGTGTTGCTCTAAATAGGACTCAGTTACTCCGGTTCGAACATCTTTTCTCATCAGTCGTTCAGGATATCAGGCGAGTACATTCTCTGATCGTTTCATACTTGCTAGGACTTATATTTTTGCTCTAGACTACTTTACTTGATGCTTACACTTGTTATCATGGATTAGTACTATATGGATCTTTTCATGCGATATTATCCCCTCAGCGGATACATCAGGTATTTTATGTTCGTGTACTTTATTGTGAGCATCGTATACTCCTTGTATTTGTGATATTCGTGTACAAATCGTGTGCTCTCATGTACTCTCATGTGCTCATATGATCTTCTTGTGCAAACTAATCATCGTGTATGTAACATAACTTGAATGGATCCTTGTGTATTAATTGGGGACGGGAGAGTATAAGTGGTTATGTGATTATTCCTATTAGTTTACTCGTGTGCAAACTCTGTAACTTAGTCGTATATAACACCAAGCCGATTACATAATCATTTTGTGCTCTAAATCACTTGGTCACTTACAGTTCTTACTTACCATATATATTTTCAGTTTACAAATATCTCTCTTATCTTTCATGTACATTACTTACATCACTTCATGTATCTTATTCTATTGCTTATTTTATAATTCCTGTCATGATATGAACTGCGTGAGAGATATGTATTCGTTTCTGTCCTGTCTGGACATGTTAAAAATATTACAGATGACACTGAGGAGTTCTGCCCTACTTACTATGGAGCCCATCTAGACGACACTTATGAGTTGGATCCACATGAGGATCCAGCTCTAGCTGAGGACATCACCCCTATTGCTTAGGCTAGATCGCTAGGCAGTTATCTTATTTTATTATGTTATTTGTATTTGACATCTGAGTTGTATTATGTGGATGTTGAGATGTTGTGTCGTTTAGACACTTTTTTCATTCCGCTGTATCTTCTCTTTTAAGATTTCATATCTATCTTATCGTACTATTTCTATCTTAGAATTGTGATTCAGTTGTACCTTCTGTATTGTCCTTCGATTGGAGAGTATATCTTGTACAGGTATATTTATATTGTGTTAGATGTATATGACCTAGGACAGCGTTCTACCACCGATACTGCAGCGTAGGCTGGACGTTCCCACTTCTCGTGCCCCTATACTGGGTGCGGTTCGTGACACATTTTTAGTGGTGGCCCATGCAGATCTAGAGAGTCACAATTAGTACAATTTTGTAGTGGTACTCGAACTAGAGTATCACTACAGCTTGCAGTAGGATATATGATATAAGTTTTTGAGGTACTCAATCACATTTAGGAAAACCTTTTATCGAAATTCTTGCCATCTAAATTCTTGCTGATATTGCTTTCCTTTGAAATAAACTGTCCTCCTTTGATTATATCACTTCTTTCTCAGTATTGATTTCCTTGTTTGATCTGTCTCCAAGATGGTGGACATGATTTCATCGTTCCGGCCCAGGGGATACCACCGAGAGGTCTGCCACTTCTCTCCCGATTCGGCAGAGCCCTGGGACCGCAGCTCCCCTTGTTCTTTCTCATATTGGAGCATCTGTCGCGTTTGGGGGTGCACCTCCACCTGTTAGGAGGCCTACCCCAGTCATCCCAGAGGTATCCCAGCAGCAACCACCTTCGGGATCAGTGGATGCAGCTCAGCTTTTTGCCTTTTTTCAGTAGATGATGGAGGCCGAGCAACGTCAGTCTGCTGATTTCAGGTAGGGCATAGACAATGCCCACCAGCTAGCTATGACGACAGTGGAGAGGGTTACCGTCCAGCCATAGGGAAGGCAGATACAGCAGTACCAGTCGAGGATCCCGGGCATTCAGGACTTCCAGAAGATGCGGTCGAGAGATTTCAAGGGTACTGAGGGTATCCTATATGCCGGCGACTGGATCGAGCACATAGAGGAGATCTTTCGCCTGTCACAGATATCAGCTGTAATGACCATTGTTCGTATTACATATTTTGGTATACGTGTACGTATTTAGACCCGTATTGCATGTCTCCTTGTTTGGTTCGGCTCGACTTGACTTGGTTCGGCTTGGTTTCGTATGGTTCGGTTTTGCTTGATTTTATGTTAACCAAACCACTCCCACCTACCACCACCCTCTTCATTAAATATCCCACTAAACATTTCTCTTTCCTCATTAACTCTTCTTCTTCCCTACCATTACTTCTCTACCAAACTGAGAGTGGCAGGTTTAGGCAAGTGCACCTTGCTTCATGGAGGAATCCCACTTTTATTGTTCCATTGTCTTCCTCATGTGTTTCTAATCCACTTTAGTACTTAGCATTTTTCATTACCACGGTTTAATTCTTGTAAATCTAGCTTTGTGGTATTTTAGGTTTCCAAGAGTTTTGATCTATCAAACTTGCATATTTTTGCTAGTTGATGGTTCCATGTTGTAGAGAATTCCATTTTACCCAAATTTGACCTATGGGAGTCTGGATTTGGGTTCCTATTGTTGTTTGGAGGAGCATGGAGGCCATAGTATTTTTCAGGGACATGTTATCTGTGGGAACCATTATTTGCACTCTGAGCCGCATGAGCATTTTTAGCTCTGAGCTGCTTGAGCACTAATTTATTGCATGCCCGCATAAGCTCCCATGCATTAGCAAATATTGCCTTGGCCGTATATGCACTATTGCATGGCTCCATTATTTGCCTTAGCCGCATATGGCCTTAGCATGTACTGGCATGCTTACATATTTAATGCATTGCCAGCGTGTGCTTGCTTGCATTAATTGTATGGCCCTTTTAAATTGCATGCATTAGCCTTATTTGCATTTGCAAGCATTTATAGGCGTAGCCGCATAAGCAAATATTTTGCTTAGCCGCACATGGCCAAGTGACTGCTGGCCGCATGAAAATTTTCCCGAGCCGCATGAGTCCCCCACAACCCTTGCCCCTTCTAATATTTAATTACTAAATGTGTGCTTGTGCCAAATTAATTGTTTCCTGACACGATGGTGACCCGTTGTGGTGCACTTTTGACATGATATGATAGTGGCCCGATGTGGCGCACTCCTGATAGTGGACTATAGAAGCATGAAAAAGAAGAGAAAAATGATCCATGCGGCCAAGGAACCGCATGCGGCTCAGGAGTCCCATGCGGCTCAAACACATAGGCAGCTCGAGTGGACTCCATGCGGGCCGCAGAAGAGAAGCCACGTGTCTTTTTAGAACAGCTGTACCCAGCGTCATTCAAACCCAATTAATGCTCTGACTGCTGACAGCTGACAGCTGACAGCCCTGACGTAAAGTAGTCATGATGACTGACACAAGAGCACTATCTTCCTAGGGAACTGGAGAAAATCTTCGCAGCTTCGAAGCAAGTTTATGCGGCTAGACTAGACGAGTTCACGCGGCCAGTGCAGAGAAACCTATGCGGTTCAATCATGAAGGTCCCCCATGCGGCTCGGCCATGAAGAAACCCATGCGGCTCGGTCATGAAGACTCTCATGCGGCTCGGCCATGAAGACCCCCATGCGGCTCGGTCATGAACATATTCATGCGGCTCGGTCATGACAACCTTCATGTGGTTCGAGTATAGAGACTATTCACACGGCTCGGTCATGACGACCTACATGCGGCCCAAATACGAATGCTCCTCATGCGGCTCAACAATGATGACAGGACACGTGTCCTAAAGATAATCAAATTTTGGGTCAGATCCCAATAATTTGGGACACGTGGCAGGAGAATGAATTAAATTGATTCATTTAGATTTGCGGACATCAGCAAATCATCATGATGGAGATTTATTGCAATCAACATTAATTACTGACATGATATGGCATAATCCTCATTAAGGGCCCAGATCCTTCACGTTCAAGATTGATGGTCCAGATTGATCATTTACCAGGCTGCCGCCACTTAGAGAATGGGCAATCATTGCAAACCCTAATGATGCCCCTCACTATTATAAATAGCAAGGTGCCATTCCCTTGTAAAAGGATGCTCCCCCAATAATCAGAGAGAAAAATACACAGAGATCAATCCAGAGAGAGAGAAGCCAGAAGAGCAATACGAGGAGAGCAAGAAGAGTATTTCTTCGTCAACGCCGAGCATCTCGTCTTAGGAGCCAAGGCTATGTCCGATCGTCCAAGGAGTAAGGCAGAGCTGCCGTCGCTTTCCCGAGCCTCTACCGTCACCCCCCAGAATCAAAAATAAATAATTGTACTTAGATTGCTGTACCTAGGTTTTCGTTCCTAGGCTTTCTTTGTACAAGCGAGTTTGTAACGTGAAGTAAATGTCCAGTCCTCCCATAAAACTGTTCTGCTCTTTTATATTTCATGGCAAACACGATGGCGACTCTGCTGGAGAAAAACTTCTCCACGGCTGAGGAGTTGGTGACGCAGTCGGATGCAGCCAAGCTTGGCTCCACGCAACAGAAGATGGTTGTCCGTTTGGACCAACATGTATTTGAAGAAATGCTCTCCGACAAGAGCGCTGGCCCGGTCCAGAAGCAAGCTCGCACGAAGAAGGCCCGCAAGGAGTGGAGACCCCGATCATTCGCTCCTACTGAAGCTCTTGCAGCGATACCCTCTGTTGCTCAAGACGGCGGGAAAGACTCTTCTGCGGCCCCACTTCAGACCGTAGACAACTCTGTTGTTCCCAAGTCCGGCAGAAGAAAACACTATGATGCTGGACTTGCAGGGGCAAAGAGGAACTCTATACGATCCGAGCCGCATAAGGGTGCTAACCGCCTGGAGAAAGCTCATGCGGATACATCCGCCAGCCGCATGAAGAAAACTCATACGGCCACATCTGTCAGTCGTATAGCTTATGCGGCTACAGTTGCCAACCGCATGGATAAAACTTATGCGGTTACTGAAGTCAATCGCTTGCAGAAAACCTATGCGGCCATAATTGCCAACCGCATGCGGCCAGCCTGCACGGTCGTGACTCCTAGTCATACAAGAACAACTCATCCGACAGCTAAAGACAACCGCATATAGACAGCCTGTACGGTTTCCAATCCTAGCCGCATAGCGTCTGTTCCACGCTTCTCTCGATCAGTCTTCGATCGTCTCTCATGCGGTCCTGACCCTGATGGTTCTCTGGACGATAAGCCAGACTCTGTGGTATCCAACTTGGACTCTTCCTATTACGCACCCGTAAGTGCTAAAAGGAAGAAGTCTAGGGCAGCGCGGGCTCACTAAGCCCAGTCTGCTGCCCCAACCTCTGACTATCGGAGCGTCCCGCTGATTATCACGCGGGCCTCTAATGAAAAGTTGTACAAAGCTACTCGTACCCTGCCCCCTGTGGCCAATGGGCGGGATAGTCATCAAGCATCTCCCAATAACGAACGAAGGCAAGTATACGAGCTACCTTCAAATCAGGGAGCAGGTGGGAGACCTACACACTCGCGTGCCCGGAATTCCAGAGCCAGCGAAGCAAGTGACTTGCGTGAGGCCATCCTCCACAAACGCAAGGAAAGAGAAGATGCATCGGGGTACAAAGTGTCCTCCCACGGACGTCACTGCACCCAAGTCATCGTCAACTGCTGCTGCAATAGCACGATGATGCAAGAAGACCGGCAGTCTGTCTTTTAAAGACTGCAACAGCCATCTTCAGAAGACGAGGCACTACCCGTCGTCTCCTACAACTCTGTTCGAAAAGTTCTCGCTGATGGAAGGGGGAAAAAGACGAATGTTTCCAGCCTGAAGATCTCAACCACTGCGACTAAAAGACTGTCGTCTAAACGGGTGCCCACCACCGGAGTTTTCCAAGGTACTCGCTCTAAGACGAAATCTGCTACAGTGGGAGATTCATCGTCCATAACGCAGGGGGTTGCTGGGGCTGGGGGTAGCACCCCTCCGAGCCTCCACAGCAATCCGATGTTCCAAGAAGACGAGCTAGGGGAGACAACTCTCCCATCGGATACAGCAAACCTCGACGTCCCCGACGACATCCACAACTCCCAAGACGAGGCAAACTCGGAGACTGGGGGTACTGTTCCTTCCGAGTCTGAATCAGAAGGGAACATACCCACATACCCCGATGACTTCTCGCTACAGGGGTACGATTCGGAGGGCACTTCCTCCACCGCTCCGTCTATCTCTCCTCATGTGAAGACGGTATTCATGACAGACAGCAACCAAGATGGTTCCAGTGATCGCCAGCACATCGACAGTCTCGAAGCCATATTGCTCGCTTTGGTCAAGTCTGTAGACGAGATTAAAGCGGCCCTTCCAACTCTGCAAGGAGGGACGCCTGGCCAAACAAGCGCGGGTCCCGCGGTCAATGCGGACTCGAATTCGGCGGCACCAAACCCGGGCAACAATCCTTCGGAAACAACGGCCCCCACCGCCGTGGACGAAGCACGCGAAGCGAGAAGAGAGGTCCAGGAGCTCCGAGCCATGTTCCACGCTCGAGAAAACTCTCAAGACCTCAGAATACGGCAACCGTACCCTGCTGCATGGAGGGATGTTCCATTCCTACCAAGATATAAGTCGTTCAATATCAATCCTTATGATGGCAAGACCTCAGCAAGTCGGTACATCACTTACTTCGAGGTCACCATCGACCATCTGCCCCATGACGATGCCATTCTCACACGATTATTCATCGGGGCATTGGAAGGAGTCGCCTTCGACTGGTATCGCAATCTGCCGGACAACTGCATCCACTCCTTTGCCGGCTTCAAGCGCATGTTCTTGGAGAGATTCTATGAAGTAGGGCATGACATCACCATGTCCACCCTCATGGATGTCGTCCAAGGGGAGAAAGAGCTGACAAGGAACTACATCGAGCGGTTCCGCCAAACCGCCATGAAGTTGCCCTCTGGAAATCCAGATTCCTCCTTGATTGAAATTTGCCAAAAGAGACTCCTCCCGACAATCAGTCTCTGGATGGGCGAAAGTCAATTCAAGGACTGGAAGACGTTCATCATCAGCGCCACAAGCGCCGAAGAACGACTGAAGAAGGCTCGCCAACTGGGATTGCACATCTCAGACGGAGAGAAAAAGGGCAAGCGTCCCAACAACAATAATAGGGGTAGCCCTTCCAACAATCGGGACAGCAGGGGAAAGCAGGCTATGGTGGCCAAAACAGCACAAAAACCTGAGCCAAATGTCACGCCCCAGAACCAGAATACTGGAGAGCGGGGGCAGACATAGCCATCTACGTATATTGAAATGGAAACCACCTCGATATACGGTCACAGCTGTCTAGATATGTGAGGGTTTTCTACAATCCAACAGTCTCTTATGGTCATGAACAAGCCTAGTGTCTCAATCACCACAAGTAAGTAAAGTCGCAAGATGTATGATCATTAAATATACAATAATAAGGCGTCCCAAATATTACATATTCAGCTGATCATGAAGCTAGTCGTTACAAAATGTTAGGACTAGCAAGAGTTTAGTCATACATGATCAACCCTAGGATTTGTCAATCATGTTTACAGCCCGTAGGCAGACAGTAAGTAAAAGTGCATCGAGCTAACAGGTGCTCGTCGGCTAAACGCCTCAAAAGAATAATTTTACAATAAAGTGGGTAAGACAAAAAGGAAAACCCACTCTTGGCCCGGGTTCCGTCTAGTGTTCACCATTGGGCTGGAAGCTTGGTTGATCCTCGAGAGCTGCTCCGAAATCTGGCCACACAAAACCAGCTGGGTCAACCCCAGAAAGAGCAAGTGCCACAAGGGGGCCACGAAATAAGAACAAAAGCCAGCAAATAACATAAGAAAGACTAATATTAAAACTAGAATTAATAAAAACATGTCAGGATGATATACGACGAGATAACCATGGAACTATTCCGATAGCCAGGTTACAACCCGTAAACCAAACAAGGACCGGGGTTGTAACCCTTCATCTGAGCAGAACTTGGTTTCCCACCATTTATCGGCAAGATAATAATATAAGAAATCAAAACAGGAAGCAATCTTATACTGGATCAAGACATGACTAGACTGGTTATACCTCATTCAATCAACCACGGCCAAGCAGATACTACGGCTTACTACTTTAACTAACTAGGGTTATTACAGGCCTAATTACTAACAAGATGCAGTGAGATTGTTCCACAGCCACAAGCCCTGCAGACCATCCAGGTTACCCAGGTCAAAAATTAGGGGTTGAATTCAGGTGGGTACATCTCCCGTGAGACAGATGTACCCTTAGGTGACTTAGAGGGTGCAACATTCGACGGTGTGCTGGAAATGTGCCCTACTCGACGGCAGGCTACAGATCCCAAGAGCGCCCAGGTAACAGGATTGCCTGTAGCTGTGTCATCTCTTCATGACTACTGAGTTATTCTAGTTATTAACCTTAATACATTTTAGTAGGTACTCCTGACCGTGGTACTCAGGAGTCCCATCCTAGACATGATGCAAGACTGGACAAGTAGATTAACAAGCAAGCAAGAAAGAACCACCCACGGTGTCAAGACAAGTCAAGTTAAGTTATCAAGATAAATCATGTCAGGGTACTTGTCAGGAGTGCGCCACAACGGGCCGCTATCATGTCAGGTTGGTCATGTCAGGAGTGCACCACTACGGGTCACTGTCGTGTTATGCTAGTTTCTTGTCATACCAAGCCATGTACAATAGTCATTCCAAACATATTAAGTAAGATCAAGTTCATGACAAAAGGCGTAAGGATATAAAATGGGCGTAAAATATCTAATAAAATATTAATATACAGGACAATAGAAGAGTCAAGCTTAAGAAATAAGACCAAAACTCCAAGAGCCAATGGGTTAAGCAAGGGGTCAGGGGGAGAAGCGTACGAAAAATCACGCACGCTGAGGGTGCTGCATATGTGAAAGTCACGCACGCTACAGGGAGCAGCGTAGGTGAAAAGTCACGCACGCTGAGAGAGCAGCGTAGGTGAAAGTCACGTACACTACAGGGAGCAGCGTAGGTGAAAAGTTACACACGCTGAGAGAGCAGCGTTGGTGAAAAGTCACGCACGCTGAGAGAGCAGCATTGGTGAAAAGTCACGCACGCTGAGAGAGCAGCGTTGGTGAAAAGTCACGCACGCTGAGAGAGCAGCGTAGGTGAAAAGTCACGCACGCTAAGAGAGCAGCGTAGGTGAAAAGTCACGTACGCTGAGAGAGCAGCGTAGGTGAAAAGTCACGCACGCTGAGAGAGCAGTATGCATGAAAGTCACGCACGCTGAGAGAGCAGTGTGCGTGAAAAGTCACGCACGCTCAAGGGAGCAGTGTGCGTGAAAAGTCACGCACGCTCAAGAGACACGCTTCCAACAGGAAGCGTACTCAAGCCTGCGTACGCAGCGCTAAAGAGCGCACGTAGCTCAGGGTGCGTAAGCTAAATAGCTCTGCATACTGCTCACTGTCTTCTCCAAACAACAAGAATACCATGGATGAACCCAAGGCTTCAAAGCATCATAACTTGGCCATCCGAACTCTAAATCCAGATTTCCAAAGTTCCAACTGGAGTGAAACTGAATGCTCTTCCACATGGAAACATCAAAACCCAAGAAAATCCAACCAAAGTAGCTCAAACCATGCAAAATCCGAAAATAGGAAAAACCTAGATCTAGAACAATGGAGACTCCAAATCACAAAATGCTAAGAACTAATGTTGATCACCATGTCCTAATCTAGCAAATGAACCAAGAAAATAGGGCTCTCATGAAGTGGCAAGGTGCACTTGCCTAGGGTTAGGAAAGTTGTGTTGAGGAAGAAGAAGAAGAAGAAGAAGAAAATAAATGGTGGTTATGAGGAGAGAGAGTGGTAGGTGGGGGTTATAAAGAGGGGGAGTTGTGGTGGGGATGAGGGGTAGCATAGGCTAAGGTGATCCATCACATAAACCAAACCAAACCGAACCAATCCAATAAAAATCGAGCCATGCCAAAACCCAAAATACGAGAAATACCGAAATTCCACAAGCTTGAGAAAAAATAAAATACATGCCAAAATCCAGATACGAGTAAAAATACGAAATACGGGAAATGAGGGTGACACCAAAGCCAGCAGACAAACAATGGCCGTAAATCATGTACTCCTTCGAAGACGGTCACGTCAAGCCCATCTTGGACATGCTCATACAAGGGGACAGAATTCAGCTTCCTCGACCAAGACAGGAACCGCAGCCGGCAGAAATAGAGAACCCAAATTACTGCCATTATTATCGCTACGTCCACCATGCTACACACGACTGCTACCAGCTAAAATGGTACATCCAAAACCTCATCGATTCGAATGCTCTGGCTATCGATTTTGAAGAGGTAACCATGGCAGCTAACATGGTATCCGTACAATTCGACAGCTTCCCTCCGACGAAAACTCAAGACGGGGTGGTCCCCATCCCTCTGGCGACAATGGAGATTGCTAATCTTCTACCTCCCCAAGATCAGGCTGCTGGTCTAGTGCCCTTTACCACATCACGGGGGGAGGTCATGTGGATCCATCCAGACTTGGTACCAGAAGTGACTCGGCCCACACCATCTTCCACCTACAAGAAGAAAAGTAGAAAAGTCAGGACCTGCCACACAATCTCGACAGACATCGAGGAAGCTACAGCCGTCGTCACGCGGTCTGGGGCGCAATCCCAACCAGGGGCTGACAATCCAGCTGAAGATCATCAACCCACTACAATTGATGCTCCGGGACCGGCTCAGCCTCCGACGACCGACAAGCCTAGGCCGAGGGAGACTCGCTTCGACAAATCCCTCCGAAAAGAGGCAGCCCAAGGGCTGGAGAGGCCTTACAACTTCGATATCTTGGCACAATTGGCCAACACACCGGCCAAGTTGTCACCGGAGAAAACCCGCCTGCAGATCTCCAAGACAGCGCCTGCATGGGAGCAATGCCCAACATCGTCTTCACTCCGCAGGACATGCTCATCAAAACTAATCTGCACGATCGCCCATAATACTACACTGGATACATCGGCGACGTAAAGGTGGATCGGATGCACATTGATCCTGGCTCTTCCATAAGCATTATTTCGAAGGGTCTGGTACATCATCTTCGCATCCCAATGCATCGTCTGACGCCTACAAACACCGCCATCAGCAGTTTCAATTCGGGCAGGAGCTACCCTATTGGGAAGATTCGTCTGAAGTGTCAAATTGGCGACCTTCAATCCGAAGTCACCTGCTACGTCATAGATGCAGACACTTCTTACAACATCCTCTTGGGGCATCCGTGGATACATGATTACATGATCGTGCCTTCTACGCTGCACCAGTGCTTCAAATATGTCGACAAATACGGCTTCGTGAGGACGAAATTTGCTGATATCGATCCCTTCAAAGGGGTCGAATCTTACTATTCAGACTCCTGCCTGTACGAAAAATCAAAGAAGCATCTTGGTGAAGGAGATGTACAAGCTAGTACCGAGACAGCCAAAGGATCAGAAGAGCCTCTGACGATCCACCTCCAAGCTCACAAACCGGGCAGGTCTGCACCCCTTACCGCCACTCTGCGTAAGGACGCAATCAGCCTCTCGGCACAAGAAGAGCAGATGATAATTCGGCTGCCAAGGTCTGGCCAAGTGCCAAGATCCACAACGGGGCCACTAACAATCAGACTGCCGAGAGTCGGTCAGCCCCAAACGGAGAAGCTCAATCCCTCCGACAAGCTACTGACGATACGCCTTCCCAAGAAGGGTCGTCACCCCGATGCAAGGTCTGACACTTCTAGCGAACCAGCCACTCCCCGTCTCACATCGAGTACCAAACTGGTGGTCGCTAGTCTGCCAACAACTCCACGCTCAGTACCATCAGCTGAACCGCTGACGATCAAGCTCCCCAGGTCGTCCTCTCAGTCTTCATTCACACAGGGGGTAGCCAAAGAGGAACTAGAGCTAGCCAAGTATGTGGCTGCCCACACTGATGTTCCCTCCGCAGATGATATAATCCCCCTAGAAAAGATACCTTACTTCATCAATAAAGGGCTATCTTTGAACTACCTAGAGCTTAATAAGCTTTGTATAATGTACGCTATGGAACACGGTATAGGCACTCACCTACACACAAAGGTGACAAATGTCTACACCACAATCCAGCTTACTCCAGCAGAAGACGCTTACCGAATAATCGAGGGAGGGGACCATCCAATCATCTTCGGCCGGAAGGACGATTCGCATCCCTTCACCATAGAAGAAGTCGACCTTAGATCGGATGTCGGGAGACTACCTCTGTATCTTTATAGCCCCCAATCTAAATACCTCATGCAGAAACAGGGGTATGATCTGGAAATAACACCGGGTTTGAACTATGGTACTGGACGACGATTACCTTTGAAGCCTCCGGTCCCGGCTGGCAAACCACGGGACTACTATAGCAAGACTCGATGTGGATTAGGGTATGTGACACCCACGACGACCCCTGAAAGCTCAGATAAAAATGTGACTGGCATTCACATTCGACCGGGTCACCAACTTTTGACTCGGATACCAGCATCGGAGACGTATTCAGACAAGTCCTGTCAGTCAACATGGCATTCGTCGACGCTTATGAAGAAGATGAAAAAATTCCAAAAATCCTCGAGCTAGAGCCGTAGGCCCAATAGCTAGATGAATAATAGGAAAAGCGTTTCGAGCAAAGAGAACCTTCCACCGAGGATGAGGTCATACAAGTTAATCTTGGTGATGAAGCCTCCCCGAAACCAAGCTTCATCAGCCAGAGTCTGACAGATGAAGAGCGAGAGTCGCTGCTCCAACTCGTCAAAAAGTATATCGATGTGTTCGCCTGGAGCTATAAAGATATGCCAGGATTGGACCCCGAGATCGTACTCCACAAACTCAATATTCGTCCGGATGCAAAACCTGTCAAGCAGCAGCAACGACGGTTTCGCCCCGATGTCATAAATGCTATTGAAGCCGAGGTCAACAAACTGATAGCCAGCGGCTTCGTTTGCGAAGAGCAGCATCCGGACTGGGTAGCCAACATCGTACCAGTTCTCAAGAAGAACGAGAAGATCCGAATATGCATTGACTTTCGGAATCTGAATGAAGCATGCCCTAAACATGAATTCCCTCTCCCTATCACAGATATCATGATCGACAATACCTGCGGCTTCGAACGTATGTCCTTCATGGATGGCTTCTTAGGATACAACCAGATCAAGATGTTCCCTGACGACAAGAAGCACACATCATCCCGAACACCAATTGGTACATATTGCTACACCGTTATGCCTTTCGGTTTAAGGAATGCTGGTACCACTTACCAGAGAGCTATGAGCATCATCTTTAGAGACCACTTGCGCAAGACAGTGGAGTGCTACGTCGATGACATCGCCGTCAAAAGCCGTTCGAAGGAAGATCATCTGCAAGATCTCAGGAAAGTGTTCGACCTAATATGAGCACACAACTTAAAGATGAACCCTACGAAATCATTCTTGGGTGTCTCCAGCGGGAAATTCCTGGGTTTCGTCATCACTTCTCAGGGCATTCACATCGACACCGAGAAAACAAAGGCAATCATGGAGATGGGTCCCCCGAGAAATCTTCGCGAACTCCGAGGCCTCCAAGGCAGGCTAGCTTACATCAGGAGATTCATCTCTAATATCTTCGGACGATGTCAACCATTCACCCATCTCATGAAGAAGGGAGTCTCTTTCGTATGGGATAAGGAATGCCAGCGCGCTTTCGACAGCATCAAAAAATATTTGTCGAACCCCCCAGTCCTGGTAGCTCTTGTGGCTGGGAAGCCATCCCAGCTCTATGTGCGGGCTATGGAACATTCTCTTGGTGCTCTATTGGCACAGAACAATGACGCGGGCCACGAACAAGCTATATACTACCTCAGTTGAAAGATGATTGGGCCAGAATACCGGTACACGGTCGTAGAGAAGGAATGCCTTGCTCTCGTGTTCGCAATCCAGAAGATGCGACACTATGTCACGGGACGAACCATCCACGTGATATCGCGGATCAACCCCCTCAGGGTCCTCATGACCAAACCTGGGGCACTCAGCTCTCGCCTTGCTACCTGGGCGATTTTACTATCACCATACCACAAGATCTTCGTCCCGCAAAAGGCTGTTAAAGGCCAGGCTCTGGCAGACTTTCTAGCAGTCCATCCAGGTTCAGAGACGACTAGGGTATATGAAGAAATACCGGACGAGGTCACCAGTTCAAATGCAGTTTCCCATGATACCATTTGGCGAATTTTCTTCGACGGCGCTTCAAGAACTGGACCCAAAAGCAATATCGTCGCTAGAGTTGGACTAGTGCTGATTTCTTCCTCCGGCTTGGTGATCAATCGGGCCTACTCACTCACAGAGCCCTGTTCAAATAATGTGGCCGAGTACAATGCCCTGGTCATTGGCCTCCGGCTTGCGAAGGAACTGGGGGTAGAGTATCTTGAAGCATACGGTGACTCGCAGTTAATCGTCAATCAGATTCGGAGGTCGTACGAGGTCCGCCACGAAGACATGATCCCGTATCATCAAATAGCAATCGACATCATCTCGTCTCTGGGAGGATTCTTTATAGAACATGTTCCCAAACTCCAGAACATTGAGGCTGATGCCCTAGCTGGTTTGGCCGCTTCCCTAGCTGTGCCAAATTACGCTCATCATCGGGTCGACATAATAGGCCGTGAACTGGTTCGTCCTAAGGATAACGTTCAATGCATAGAAAGCTACTCTGCCCTTTCAGTCGACGAAGCACCAGACTGGAGACAGCCTTTCATCGACTTCGTAGTATACGACATCCTGCCAGAGAATCCGAAGGAAGCTACTTCTATCAGAAGACGTTCTCTCAGATTTTCTATGATACGGAGACGAAAATACTGTATCGCCGATCCTATGATGGTTTACTGCTTCGGTGTCTATCAAATACAGAAGCTAAGGAAGCCGTATACGAAGCCCATGATGGTGTCTGCGGAGCCCATCAACCTGGCCCAAAACTGCAAGACCGCCTTCGCCGAATGGGCTATTACTGGCCTACGATGGTTGCAGACGCAATAGATTATGCACGAAAGTGTAAAGCCTGCCAAATCTACGCGGACTTCATCCACCAGCCATCTGAATTCCTACATTCGACTGTGGCCTCCTGGCCATTCGAAGCATGGGGTATGGACATCGTCGGCCCAATCACCCCGCCTTCGTCCAGAGGACATCGATTTATACTCGCAATTACCGATTACTTCTCCAAATGGGCAGAAGCCATCCCATTGGCAGAGGTGAAAACTTTAAATGTGATTAGCTTCCTTAAGCATCATGTCATCTACCGCTTTGGACTGCCCCGAAGGATCATTCACGATAATGGGCCACAGTTCGCAAGCCACGCATTTTATCGGTTCTGCGACAAGCACCGAATTCAGAACATTGCTTCGACACCCTACAACCCAGCAGCCAATGGGTTAGCAGAAGCATTCAACAAAACTATAATCAAGCTACTCAAGAAATTCGTGTCCTCTAACAAGCGCGACTGGAACGAGAAGCTCGGCGAATGCTTATAGGCGTATCGCACCACAGTTCAAATAGCCACCGGGAATACACCATTTTTCCTGGTGTTTGGGAGTGAGGCAGTCCTCCCATTAGAGACTCAGATCCCCTCACTCCGTGTCGCCCTCACACATCAGTTGACGACTGACGAAAACTACCATCGCCGACTACAGGAATTGGAGGCCCTAGACGAGAAATGCCTGTTAGCTCAACAGCGAATCGAACTATATCAGGCCAGAATCTTCGGAGCTTTCAACAAGAAGGTCAAGGTCAGAACATTCCAAGTAGGCGATCTCGTTCTGGCGGTTCGGAGGCCGATGGTTATGACGCATAAAACCGCCGGTAAATTCCAACCAAAATGGGAAGGCCCGTTCATCATCGAAGCTGTATTCTCCAACGGCGCCTACCGCCTCGCAAAGCAAAATGGAGACTTGCTCATGTTGCCCATCAACGGCAAGTTCCTGAAGAAGTATTATGTCTGAAACAAAATCCTCGAGACATCTCAGAGTGTCAAGTTATGTACCTCCCCGTACCACTGAACTTACATTCTGGTTCCATACATCGAGTCATGTACCCGCTGGTACCTCTGAACTCATTCCCATATTTTCCAATCATACGAGTCATGTACCCGCTGGTACCTCTGAACTCATTCCCATATTTTCCAGATCAACGAGTCATATACCCGCTGGTATCACTGAACTTGTACCCACAAAATTTTAGATTGCCGAAGTTATGTACCCGCTGGTACCACTGAACTCACCCGATCTACTGCCCGTATTCTCAATGCACAAAAAGGGTAACGGATCCACAAAATTCCTATACAACTATATCGATGTTACCTCTGAGTTGTTCTACTTCCGCCAAAAACAAATCATCCCTCTATATAGAACTTCCATGTCCACATTACCTCTGAGTCATTCTATGTACCTTCCTTCATTGAGCCCACTCCTGCCATGTCCTCATTACCTCTGAGTGGGAAGGCTCCGTCGAAGAAACCTTCATGCTTGCTATGTCCTTATTACCTCTGAGTAAGTATGAAGATCCCCTTTCGACTTATTATCTGTACCCACAACCGGAGTACGCCAAGGATAATAGGTCCACAAATATGCTCCGCTGAGTCCGCTCCTGCCATATCCTCATTACCTCTGAATAGGAAGACTCCACGGTAAAACCTCCGTACTTACCATGTCCTCATTACCTCTGAGTAACTATGTTGGTCCTATCTCGTCTTATTACCCGTACCCCGAACCAGGGTACGCCAAGGGTAATAGGCCCACAAATGTCCTCTGTTGACCACAAAAATCCTCCGTCGAATCCACTCCTGCCATGTCCTCACTACCTCTGAGCAGGAAGATCCCACGGTAAAGAAATCCCCATACTTGCCATGTCCTCACTACCTCTGAGTAAGTATGATGGTCCTCCCTCGACTTATTATCTGTACCCACGATCTGAGTACGCCCAAAGATAATAGGCCCACAAACGTCTTCCGATGACCACAAATGTCCTCAGTCGACCACATATGCTGTACTGGGTCTCCAGTACGCGCCCATCCCTTCCCTATCATGCCTGGGAGCCCAGTTGCTCCCTGGCATTCTCTCGAATACCAAAAACTTCTATAGCTGTCTTATCACGAAGTTGTTCTAGGTATTCCTCTCCAAAACTTGTTACTCGTACCTAAAACCAAGGTACGCCCAGGGTAACAGGTCCACAAATAATCCCCCAGCAAGTCCAATTCCACAAACACTACGAGTACAAGAAATAAAAGATGAGTTAAAACATGCTCATTTATTCAGAATTCAAAGTGCTACATCATTTGGGATCACATCCCTTACAAAATAAAAACAAAAAGAAAAAAAAAGGAAAAGAAACAGAAAACTGATCACTGCTCCGGGGCACATAACGCCGTGAGACGGTCCGTCAGCAAGGCAACCGACCGCTCAAACCTCTGTTTAGCTCGACGCTCCGTCTCTTGGGCCAGCACCGCCGCATCCTCCAGATGAGCATGAGCTTGCCAGTTGTCCTCAAATTTTTTGAAAGCCCGCTCCAGGTTAACAGAAGATCGGGAAACCTTCTCGGCCTCCCGAACGATTGACTCTTGTTCTGCATGAGCAGCCTTCAGCTCCGACACTAGGAAGGCCAATTCCCTTTGAAGTACGAGAATCCGCTCCTTCATGTCAGCTATTCCACGAGAAGCAGTCTCTTCCCGAGCCCTACAAGCTTGACTTCGACGACCCAGCCTGTCATACGAAGCGGAAAGCTCGTCAAGGTCCCCCTTCACAACTGGCCCGGCAGTGTCTCGAGCGAGCTTTATCCTATCCCGAGCGGCAATAAGGAAGCCCCGCTCCCGTTCAATCGCAGCAGGCAAGTCAGCCTGCCGTAACACCATAATCGGGTCACGAGCTGATCAGCCTCTGCCAACTTGGGCTCCAGGAGCGCAGCCAACCCCACCCCGCCAGGAAGAGCCTTCAAAGTTTCAATCTGACCCCGAGCGCACCGCAGGGACAGAGAAAAAGGGATCCCCCGTTCTACGACAGCATCTACGTCCCTCTTTAAATGGCGATAGAAGCTGTCGACCACATCCTGAGACACCTCGTCCAGAGCCTCCGAAGAAGCCGACGTCAACGGGAGTGTAGCTGGCAACACTGAAGAAGACGTAACAGAATCTGTCGCTCCTGCCACAAGGGAAACAAACTCTGTACGGAAGGATGCATGTACAGTGGCCAACTCCTCTTCAGCAGCCCGCAGAACTTGAATGCTCGGCAGGGCCGAGAAGTCAATCTCCAAAGCCGTACAAGCAGCAGAGGATGAGACGGAGACCATCGCTCCCGGAACAAGCTCTACTCCCATCTGCCCGGAGCTGGCGGAAGGCCCCTCGACATGAGTCGGTGAAGGAGAGGAAATGCTCCTTTCCCCCAGGTCGCGGCAGGCCGAGCCTTCCCCAAGAACATCCGCTGTGGGAAGTAAAGGGTCAGGACCTGTAGGGCCAAGACAACCATGAATCGATTTGACCTGGAGGATATGTTGATAGAGCAAATAAGCCCCCTCACTAGTCAGTATTTGGTTTATCTTACCAGAGGAAGGGTGTGGAGGCTGAGGTTCGCCTACAGCCACCGCAACACCAGCAGCCTCCGAGTCAAATATAATAGACTCCTCCGTCCCGGCACCCTCGAGAGGGGATGCGACGAGATCGGCGTCGCCTTGCTGAAATTCAGCAATCTCGAAAACATGCCCGAGGAAACCTTCGTCACCCTAGACCGAGGCCTCAGCAACTTGGGAGTCCTCAGCTGCCGCTGAGAAAGCCCCCGCAGAAAGGACCGCGGCACACATGCCGCTAATCAAAGCAGCAAGGGCCGGATCAACTCCACGGGTGGCAGACGGTTCATGAGAGCCCGGTTCGTCAGACACCTACAAAGAAAAAATGATTAGGTCATATCTCCAAGAAAAACAAAACTACAACAAGGAGATAGCTCCAACATAGTCTTACCTCCGGAACATCGTCAGCATCTTCACCCCTCTCCGTAATAAGTAGCCTACAAGGTCTGACCGCAGCTCTCTTAACGGAAAAGGCTACTCCTCCGTCAGTAGACTCGTGCCTGCCTTGCTTACGCAAGGGACCAGGCACGACAGACGGTGGTTCTACCCTCACCACCTCTGATACAGGTGGCAACAGATCTACCACCTCATCTAATACGACCGACGGTTGATCCGTCATCATCTCATCTGCCATGATGGACGGCTGATCCGCCGCTGCTCCGCCACCAGAAGAGAAAGAGTCCTCGTCATCCCGTTCGTTGCTTCCCTCAACTGTGTCAAAGGACTCGGAATTGGGCATGGGAACCCTATTCGCCCCTTTATTCTTTGCCTTCGACACCGTAGCCCTCTCCGCCATACGAGTGCCCACGATGAAGCTAGTCCTTGGGTCAAAATCAACAGGAGGCTGGTTTGCCGTAACATGGTATAAGGCCGCCATATGCAAGATTTCCCCCAGCACGTTTGCTGCAGGAACCGAGAAACTAGTTCGAGTATGACAAGTGTCATAGTAGCTCCATGCCCTAATACCATCAAGGATGCTACCTTCAAATTCCAGGCAGGAATTGGGACACCCAAGGAACAGCTGACTGTACCCAAATTGACGGGCAAACCTACTGGGCAAGTAGGGCTCCAGGTATACAGTGTTGCGGTTGCGATAAACTAAATGCGCCGGGCGAATGTTACGCAACCAGAAATGCATCTTCTCAGGTAAGAAATGAGGAGATCCAACGCCATCAACATGGACACTCCTCACTTCCTGGTCGGTAAAACGGGGAACGGACACGAAGAAATTATATCCGTCCACCCTCGCCAGCATCCTCCGACACGCCGGCATGGTACTATATTCCCAAGGCTGATGGCGATATCTGAAAAGAAAAGCGTCGTCGTCCGTAACGCCGTCTCCCGTCCCAGGCCTCATCAAAGACCGATAATGCAACAACAGCCACCCCAGCAGGTAATGATAAGGCAGCTCTATACGTTCAAAGTCTATCACCACGTCACGAGCGATAACCTTGGACGAGAAGGTGCGGAGACCATGGTGTATGCTACACACCATAGCCGGGAGAAGAGCCAGTCTAACTCCAAATACCAGCTTAATGGCAGGGAGAATGAAATGGCGGCTGATCCTCTCGATAAAACCTGTCTTTCCTGAGACTACGCAGTTCCGTAGCCATATCATCAAAAATCCAGCCAGGAGCGCTTTCTCAGACATCTGTCTAGTACCGTAGTAAAAATAGCTAAGAGAGTCAGTTTGACTCCCGAATATGTCGCTATTCGACCGCGACCTCTTGGCGCTCGACATCAGGTCCTTTATCTCTCCCTCGGTTTGAGGGGTTCGAGGAATAACCTCGCCAGAAGGGCTAACTTCAAAAAGATAATTGACCCAGGATGTGGTGTGGGGAGCGTTTCCTTCCGAGCTATCATCCTTTTTTATAGCCATCTGGTGACAAGTACTATGATGGCATAGCAACTCCTGGTACCCCGCAACAAAACCTGGGAGTCGTCGGTCCAGATCCTAGAACTCCTCATTCGACGGAGTGTACACCTCGAAAGGCTCGTCCCACCACGGAAGCTTGGAGACAGTATGCATCTCATGGAGAGCGAGCCCCAACTCCCCTCCGGGTGCGAAGAACGTCCCCGTTCGCCGGTTATACATCTCCAGGAGCGCCATGAATAAAGGCTTATTAATAGGAAGCCCGTGACAGGTGCCCCGAATGGCATGATAGAGGCCTACCTCCCGCAGGAATGTCTCGTAGGTCTGCAGAACCCAAGTGGTCAAGTGGGCCCACGTAGAAGTGGGGTTTATCCAGTTCAGCAATGCCAATCTGCCAACGGGATAAGATTTTTTGCGAACAAGCTGATTCAGGAAAGTATCAGCTTGAGTGAATGTGAAGTTGGGACCATATACGTTTATGAAAGTGCCTGGGGCCAGTCCCATCATGTACTGGCGGACGGAATCCTTACCCGCGTACGCTGACCCAATATTCGGGTTATAATGGATGTTGCCCATCAACATCCCTGATTGGGTAGGAGTTAAGGTACCCACCATCCTCCTGTCCAACAATACCATATTGAACCACGACAGAGGATAATGATGCTCTATGAGAGGAATATAGATTGCCATCCCATCCAAATGTAAAATCCCAGTTCTCAGAGATCTCTAATACTCGAGGATTCTTTATGATTAAAGCGTCCCTGAAGAGGAATGAGGGCTTCAGGTATGATCCATCCAACTTCCCAGAATTCATCATGGCACGAAGATAATGGAGGGTCTGATTCTCTATGGCGTTAAACCTCCCCGAAGGTTCATTAGCAGGAAATTGATTCAGCACGTACTTAACTAAGTCATCAAGACGTATGCCCAAGGCAAACTGATTCGAGCCCACTAGGAGTTCCCCTGCAGGATTTACTGGCAGATTCACTAAAGAGAGACGAAAGAAATAAGATTAGAAGATAGTCAAAACAAGAAGCATTTGAAATATCATTTAAGTCTATGCAGCTCGGGTCGTCACAGCCTCATGTGGCTCAGAACCAGATTAGTCCATGTGGTTCGGTTCATCATAGCCTTATGCGGCTCCGAGTCAGACGAGTCCATACAAATCAAGTTCAGATGAGCTTATGAAGCTTCTGCAATTTGGGTTCGGAAGGGCCTATGCGGTTCAAGGTTCACATGGACTCAACAGACAAACCTAGGCGCTGATGCGGCTCGGATTCAGGTGAGACTATGCGGTTTAAAGTCCACGCGGACTCATACAGCCCTGAACAGACAGACTCATGCGACTACAAGCAGATGAGCTTATGCGGTTCAAAAGAGAACTACGCTCATGCGGCCCAAACCAAAAATATATATGCGGTTCAGATCGAGTATGACAAGCCCATACGGCCCTCTGGGCGAAATGTTTATGCGGTCATATCGACGAACCTTGTACATGTGGCTTGTGCATAAATTATACAGCAGAGCCATGGCAGTTAGGGTTCTAAGGCAACGCCCTTACCAGCAATAGGTGGATGAACGTCGGAATGAACAGAGTGAACAGCGGCCGGCGGAGGAGTGGCCACGTTCGTCGCCGCAGTCGCCGTAGAAGCGACCGCCTTGCCCTTCGCAGCCTTCGATGCAGCAACCTTCTTGGGAGCCATAGGTGCTTGGGAGAGAAAGGAGTTAGAACAGCAAAAGATCAAAGAAAACAAAGGAGATTCCCCAGAACGAAAGTATTCCTATTTATAGACAAGGAAGGAATGCCTCTATCCGCGTGCAAATATGATAACCGACCCTTCGGTCATCAAGGCAAAACGGCTGAATAATAGCCTGACTCTTGGGATCCTGGCCCAAAAAGCGGCTCTTGAAAATCTGACAGCAAATCAAGAGCATTAAAAATGCAGAAGATTCACAGAAGATTTGTACACGTGGCAGAAAGATGTGGTAAGAAGCTCATGCGGCCAAAATAGCCCATGCGGCTCAAAGAGTTATACGGTTGAGGTAATCATGCGGCTGGACAAATCCATGCGGCTAGGACAGAATACATCCATGCGGCTCTCACATAACCATGCTTCTTATTCAAAGTATTTCAATTTTGCAAATTGAAAACTTTGAATGGGGTCTTGTAGAAGCATGAAAAAGAAGAGAAAAATGATCCATGCGGCCAAGGAACCGCATGCGGCTCAGGAGTCCCATGCGGCTCAAACACATAAGCAGCTCGAATGGACTCCATACAGCCCGCAGAAGGGAAGCCACTTGTCTTTAAAGAACAGCTGTACCCAGCGTAATTCAAACACAATTAATGCTCTGACGGCTGACAGCTGATAGCCCTGACGTAAAGTAGTCATGATGACTGACACAAGAGCACTATCTTCCTAGAGAACTAGAGAAAATCTTCGCTGCTTCGAGGCAAGTTTATGCGGCCAGACTAGACGAGTTCACGCGGCCAGTGCAGAAAAACCTATACGGTTCAATCATGAAGGTCCCCCATGCGGCTCGGCCATGAAGAAACTCATGCGGCTTAGTCATGAAGACTCTCATGCGGCTCGGCCATGAAGACCCCCATGCGGCTCGGTCATGAACATATTCATGCGGCTCGGTCATGATAACCTTCATGCGGTTCGAGTATAGAGACTATTCATGCGACTCGGTCATGAAATCTTTCATACGGCTCGGTCATGACGACCTTCATGCAGCCCAAATATGAACGCTCCTCATGCGGCTCAACAATGATGACAGGACACGTGTCCTAAAGATAATCAAATTTTGGGTTAGATCCCAATAATTTGGGACACGTGGCAGGAGAATAAATTAAATTGATTCATTTAGATTTGCGGACATCAACAAATCATCATGATGGAGATTTATTGTAATCAATATTAATTACTGACATGATATGGCATAATCCTCATTAAGGGCCCAGATCCTTCACGTTCAAGATTGATGGCCCAGGTTGATCATTTACCAGGCTGCCGCCACTTAGAGAATGGGCAATCATTGCAAACCCTAATGATGCCCCTCACTATTATAAATAGCAAGGTGCCATTCCCTTGCAAAAGGACGCTCCCCCAATAATCAGAGAGAAAAATACATAGAGATCAATCCAGAGAGAGAGAAGCCAGAAGAGCAATACGAGGAGAGCAAGAAGAGCATTTCTTCGTCAACGCCAAGCATCTCATTGCAAGAGCCAAGGCTACGTCCGATCGTCCAAGGAGTAAGGCAGAGCTGCCGTCGCTTTCCCGAGCCTCTACCGTCACCCCCCAGAATCAAAAATAAACAATTGTACTTAGATTACTGTACCTAGGTTTTCGTCTCTAGGCTTTCTTTGTACAAGCGAGTTTGTAACGTGAAGTAAAAGTCCAGTCCTCCCATAAAACTGTTCTGCTCTTTTATATTTCATGGCAAACATGGACATGACATGATATATATATATTTTGAAGGCTGTTGTGATGGCTAGCATGTCATGACGAGATTGAATGGCCTGGACACCATGGTTGGTGTGTTTGCACAAATGGAACCGGTAATGTTTGCATCATGTCTAGGACAGGGATCCTTGAGTTCCACGGTAAGGGGTACCTACTGTAAATGGCTAAGGCTAATAACTAGAATAATTCAGTAGTCATGAGAGATTTCTCCAGTTACAGGAGATCCCGTTATCCCGGCCACCATTATGGGACTTGCAGCCTGCCGACGAATAGGGCACAAGTCTAAATTCACTGATATATAGAAAGAACGATGCACTGCTTAATGAACCCAAGTCGCCTGGATAACCTGGATTAGCTGCAGGGCTTATGGCTGGAGGAACATCTCACTGCATGTTATGATAACCCTAGTAGCTAATGTAGAAAGCCGTAGTCACTGATTGGCCGGGAGCAATTGTATGGTATAGTTTCAGTGCTCGATTATTGCAAGCTTGATCGTATGATTGTCACTTTTAATAATAAAGATCAGGGGCTTAGTTATGCTCAGGTGAAGGGTTACAACCCCGGTCCTTGTTTGGTTTATGGGTTGTAACCTGGCTTCCGGAGCAGTTCTGAGTCCTCTCTTCGTTTATTGTATTATTGCACCCCACGTCACGCTTGTAATATTTTACCTTACCAACAAGAATTGGAGACGGAGTTCTATTCAGGTGAAGGATTACAACCCCGGTCCTTGTTTGGTTTAAGGGTTGTGACCTGGCTACTTAAATGGTTCTCTCGTACTCCATTATGACTGTTGTTATTCTTTTACTTCAAGTTCTTTTAACTGCTTTAATATATTTTCTGATGAGCTGGTTTTAGTTCTTAAGTGAAGCCTCCTTTGTGGCACTTGCTCTTTCTGGGATCTGACCCAGCTGGTTTATGTGGCCAGATTTCGAAGCAGCTTCAGAGGATCTACCGACCTTCCAGCCCGATGGTGACCACCAGGCGTAACCAGGGCAACGAGTGGATTTATTTTTGCTCTCCCACTCTATTGTAAAAATTTTATTTTGATGCGTTTAGCCGGCGAGCACCTGTTAGCTCGTATTGCATACCTTATTACTGTCTGCCTACGGGCTGTAACATGATTGACAGATCCTAGGGTTTATCATGTATGATTAAAACTCTTGCTAGTCCTCATATTTTGTAATGACTAGCTTCATGATCAACTGAATATGTAATATTTGGGATGCCTTACTATTATATATTTGGTGATCTTACATCTTGTAACTTTACTTGCTTGCTTGAGATTGAGACATTTAGGCTTGATATTGACCATAGGAGACTGATGGATTGTAGTTAACCCTCATATATCTAGACAGCCGTGACCATATAGTGAGGTGGATTCCATTTCATTATACGTAGCTGGCTATGTATGCGCCCGCTCTCCAGTATTCTGGTTCTGGGGTGACAGAGGCCGTTGGATTGGTGGCGCCTATTGCTTGGACAGTATTCCATGAGAGATTCTGGACCAAGTACTTCGATGCGGTGGCTCGGTACGATCTACAGACCAAGTTCACCAATTTGAAGCAGATGGGCCGGACGGTCGATGGGTATGCGACCGAGTTTTCCAGGCTTAGTCGGTTTGCTCCCACCTTGGTGGCGATCGAGTTCGATAGAGCCCAGCGATTTCAGCAGGGACTCCACTTGAAGATTTTGCTGGCGGTAGAGCAGTTTGAGCATCAGTTCTTGATACGGTATTGAGGGCAGCTAGGAGGCATGAGTATACCTCCCAGAGGATTGTGGATAGGACCAGAGGTCGAAAGCGATCTCACGGCCAGATGAATCAGTCGTCAGCCCCAGCCCCAGCAGCTAGGGCTTTGACCATTGGAGCTCCGAGAATGACAGCTTCAGTTACGTCGGTTCAGCATTCAACCCCGACGTATCCTCAGCAGCAGAAGCAAAAACAGTCTTCCCCCATGGGCTGCTCTTATTGTGGGAAGCCTGGACATGTTATTTCTGAGTGTCACAAGGCTCGAGGATTGTGTTTGCTTTGTGAAGTGCCGGACCACAAGGTAGGGTCCTGCCCGTTCAGGACTGACTCATCACCAGCCAGGACCAGTTCATCCGTTAGGGGACCAGCCCCAGTACCAGTCCAGCAGCAGTTTCTATCCTCGAGGTCGTTGCCGACGCAGACCCAGGCTTTTCAGCAGCAAAGGCCTCAGCAGTATGCCCAGGCACAAGTTCAGAATAGGCAGAGAGGATTCCAGCAGAGAGGGACGGCACTCAGAGGGCATGGTCAAGTGTTGGCTTTGACCATGGGAGAAGAAGGAGTGGCACTAGGTGAGGTAGTGGCATGTACTATTCTCGTCAATACTTTTTCGGCTTCAGTGTTATTTGACTCTGGTGCATCGCATTCATTTATGTCTGTACGATTCACGACACGGATAGGACTGGAGCCCGAGTCCTTATCAGTAAGGCTCAATATACTTACTGGTAATGGTCTTGTGGGAGTAGATAGAGTGTTTTCCTCGTGTCAGATCGTGGTTAGCGGTAGAGAGTTTTTCGCTAGGCTGATAGAATTCCCGATGGCCGATTATGATGTGGTCTTAGGGATGGATTGGTTGAAAGACCAGTATGCTAGGATAGACTGCCATATTGGCAGAGTTGTTTTTAGCATTCCAAGCGAGCCGGAGTTTTCCTTCTCTCGAGGCGAAGTGGAACCTTCTCCTCCAGTATTGCGGATGGCTGTAGCAGCAGTGCAGTTACCCCGGATAGTAGAGGAATTTCCAGATGTTTTCCCGAAAGAGCTTCCAGGGATGCCGCCAGAGCGAAAGATCGAGTTTACTATCGACTTGATTCTCGGGACAGCACCAATGTCAGAAAGAGTCTACAGAATAGCGTCGTCAGAATTGGAGATATTGTACAAGATGATTGAAGAACTCAAGACCAAGGAATTCATTCATGCTAGTGGATCGCCTTGGGGTGTCCCGATGCTTCTTGTGAAGAAGAAGGATGGTACGTCCAGATTATGTGTTGACTATCGTACATTAAACTCAGTAACAATCAAGAACAGATATCCTCTCCCCAGGATTGATGACTTGTTTGATCAACTCAGAGGAGCGACAGTATTCTCGAAGATTGATTTGCGGTCAGGATACCACCAGATCAGAGTCAGAGAGCAGGACATCCCGAAGACAGCTTTCAGATCTAGATATGGGCATTGGGAGTTCCTTGTTATGCCCTTTGGAGCGACCAATGTGTCGGCTGTATTCATGGACCTCATGAATCGTATCTTCATGCCTTATTTGGATCAGTTCATGATCATATTCATAGACGATATCCTAGTCTACAGCAAGAGTGAAGCGGAGCATGAGCAGCATCTCAGAGTTGTCCTCCAGATTCTCCGAGAGCACCAGTTGTATGCCAAGTTCAGTAAATACGAGTTCTGGCTCGATCGCATTTCATACTTGGGTCATATCATCACCAGAGGGGGAGTTGAAGTGGATCCCCAGAAGATCGTGGCTATCAAAACATGGCCAGTGCCCAGCACAGTTGCAGAAGTTCGCAGTTTTCTTGGATTGGCCGGCTACTACCGGCGATTTGTTTCAGACTTTGCTCGGATTTCAGTACCACTGACACAGTTGACCCGCAAGGATATGCAATTTGCTTGGACAGCAAAATATCAGGAATCTTTTGAGAAGCTGAAGCGAGGCTTGATGACGGCACCCGTTCTCACTTCCAGATGGGACCGGAGGATTTTCAGTGTACTGTGATGCTTCATGCAGAGGATTAGGATGTGTTTTGATGCAACATGGGAAGGTAATAATTTATGCATCATATCAACTTCGTGATGAGAGGAATTATCCAACCCATGACTTAGAGCTGGCAGCAGTAGTGTTTGCACTTAAGTTGTAGAGACACTACCTGTATGGAGATAGGGTGGAGATTTTTACCGACCACAAGAGCCTGAAGTATGTTTTCACCCAGAAGGACCTTAATATGCGTCTGAAAAGGTGGCTGAAGCTGCTTGTGGATTATGATGTCAACTTGCAGTATCATCCTGGAAAGGCCAACGTTGTTGCAGATGCATTGAGCAGGAGAGCCAGAGTTTATTTTCTGACAGCACAACCAGAGTTGTTGGCAGATCTTCAGAAGATGGGTATAGAAGTTGTCCTTTCTACCAATGTGGCATTGATGGCCAGCATGCAGTACAGTCCAGTATAGTTGAGAGGATGAAGATAGCTCAGTCCTCCGATTCTAAGCTTCAGTGGCTTAGAGCAGAATGTGAAGCAGGACGACGATCAGAATTATGCATTCATGAAGATGGTACACTTCGACATGGTAAGCGTCTTTGTGTACCCAGTAGAGATATTAGACATGAGGTGATGGCGGAAGCTCACAGTTCTCAGTATTCGATTCATCCCGGTGGCACGAAGATGTACCGTGATATCCGTCAACACTTTTGGTAGAATGGCATGGAGAGGGAGATAGCTCGGTTTGTCTCTCGGTGTTTGGTTTGCCAACAAGTCAAGGCTGAACATCAGAGGCCAGCTGGACTTCTTCAGCCCTTTCCAATTCCAGAATGGAAGTGGGAGCATATAACCATGGATTTCGTGACTGGATTACCTCGATCCCCAGCCGGTAGAGATGCTATTTGGGTTATAGTTGACAGGCTCACGAAGGTGGCTCACTTTCTCCCATTCAGAGTTGGTCAGTCGACAGCTCAGCTAGCAGAGATGTATCTCCGACAGATTGTCTGGTTCTACGGTGTACCAGTCAGTATCACCTCAGACCGAAATTCAAGATTTACGTCGCACTTTTGGCATAGCTTACAAGAGAGTTTGGGAACTCGCCTCCAGTTCAGCTCAACATATCACCCGCAGATAGATGGTCAGTCGAAACGCACGATCCAGACTCTTGAGGATATGTTGAGGCCTTGTACGCTCGACTTCGGTGGTTCATGGAAAGACTACCTGCACCTGATGGAGTTCTCGTATAACAATAGTTTCCAAGCCAGTATCCAGATGGCACCGTTCGAGACACTGTATGGAAGGAAATACAGATCCCCACTAGAATGGGACAATATTGGAGAGAGACAGATGCTTGGTCCAGAGATGATCACTCAGCCAGTTGAGGTGGTCAGGAGAGTCAGAGATCTTCTTCGCATTGCACAAGATCGTCAGCGCCATTGGACCGATTGTCATCGGTGTCCCCTTGAGTTTTCTGTCGGCGACCATATATTCCTGAGGATCTTGCCTAACCGTGGCGTCATTCGTTTCGGCGTACGGGGAAAGCTTAGTCCTAGGTATATAGGGCCGTTCGATATTCTGGAGCGAGTAGGAGATGTGTCCAATCGTCTCACTCTTCCGCCGTTTTTGAGTGAGGTACATGACGTATTCCATGTATCCCAACTACGACGGCATATCCCGGACCCGAGTCATATCCTGGATCATTCGAAATTGGTTGTTGGTACCAACCTTTCGTATGAGGAGAGGCCCGTATCCATATTGGACCAAAGAGAGAAGATACTCAAGAACAAGACTATCAAGTTAGTCCGTGTTGCTTGGGGTCATCACTCCTTGGATGAGTCAACGTGGGAGCGTGAGGATGATATCCGATCGCGATATCCCGACCTGTTTGACTCGTGAGGTATAATATCTTTCTTATGTCTCATATCTTCGATTCTTCGCTTGCATGAATAATTGTTTGATTGCTTGACTAGTATAGCTTGTCCTTGCATCTCTAGCCACTTGATTAAATTCCGAGGATAGAATTCTTTTAAGGTGGATAGAGTTGTAATGACCATTGTTCGTATTACATATTTTGGTATACGTGTACATATTTAGACCCGTATTGCATGTCTTTTTGTTTGGTTCAGCCCGACTTGACTTGGTTCGGCTTGGTTTCGTATGGTTCGATTTTGCTTGATTTTATGTGAACCAAACCACTCCCACCTACCACCACCCTCTTTATTAAATATCCCACCAAATATTTCTTTTTCCTCATTAACTCTTCTTCTTCCCTACCATTACTTCTCCACCAACCTGAGAGTGGCAGGTTTAGGCAAGTGCACCTTGCTTCATGGGGGAATCCCACTTTTATTGTTCCATTGTCTTCCTCATGTGTTTCTAACCCACTTTAGTACTTAGCATTTTTCATTTCCATGGTTTAATTCTTGTAAATCGAGCTTTGTGGTATTTTCGGTTTCCAGGAGTTTTGATCTATCAAACTTGCATATTTTTGCTAGTTGATGGTTCCATGTTGTAGAGAATTCCATTTTACCTAAATTTGACCTATAGAATTCTGGATTTGGGTTCCTACTGTTGTTTGGAGGAGCATGGAGGCCATGGTATTTTTCAGGGACATGTTATCTGTGGGAACCATTATTTGCACTCTGAGTCGCATGAGCATTTTAAGCTCTGAGCTGTTTGAGCACTAATTTATTGCATGGTCACATAAGCTGCCATGCATTAGCAAATATTGCCTTGGCCGTATATGCACTATTGCATGGCTCCATTATTTGCCTTAGCCGCATATGGCCTTAGCATGTGCTGGCATGCTTACATATTTAATGTATTGCCAGCATGTGCTTGCTTGCATTAATTGCATGGCCCTTTAATTTAAATTGCATGCATTAGCCTTATTTGCATTTGTAAGCATTTATAGGCGTAGCCGCATAAGCAAATATTTTGCTCAGCCGCATATGACCAAGTGACTGCTGGCCGCATGAAAATTTTCCTGAGCCGCATGAGTCCCCCACAGCCCTTGCCCCTTCTAATATTTAATTACTAAATGTGTGCTTGTGCCAAATTAATTGTTCCCTGACACGATGGTGACCCGTTGTGGTGCACTTTTGACATGACGTGATAGTGGCCCGACGTGGCACACTCCTGACAGTGGACATGAAATGATATATATATATTTTGAAGGCTGTTGCGACGGCTAGCATGTCATGACAAGATTGAATGGCCTGGACACCGTGGTTGAGTGTGTTTGCACAAATGGAACCGGTAATGTTTGTATCTTGTCTAGGACAGGGTTCCCTGAGTACCACGGTCAGGGGTACCTACTGTAAATGGCTAAGGCTAATAACTAGAATAATTCAGTAGTCATGAGAGATTTCCCTAGTTACAGGCGATCCCGTTATCCCGGCAACCATTGTGGGACTTGCAGCCTGCCGACGAGTAGGGCACAAGTCTAAATTCACTAATATATGGAAAGAACGATGCACTGCTTAATGAACCCAAGTCGCCTGGATAACTTGGATTAGCTGCAGGGCTTGTGGCTGGAGGAACATCTCACTGCATGTTGTGATAACCCTAGTAGCTAATGTAGAAAGCCGTAGTCACTGATTGGCCGGGAGCAATTGTATGGTATAGTTTCAGTGCTCGATTATTGCAAGCTTGATCGCATGATTGTCACTTTTAACAATAAAGATTAGGGGCTAAGTTCTGCTCAGACGAAGGGTTATAACCCCGGTCCTTGTTTGGTTTAAGGGTTGTGACCTGGCTCCCGGAGCAGTTCTGAGTCCTCTCTTCGTTTATTGTATTATTGCACCCCACGTCACGCTTGTAATATTTTACCTTACCAACAAGAATTGGATACGGAGTTCTATTCAGGTGAAGGATTACAACCCCGGTCCTTGTTTGGTTTAAGAGTTGTGACCTGGCTACTTGAATGGTTCTCTCGTACTCCATTATGACTGTTGTTATTCATTTACTTCAAGTTCTTTTAACTGCTTTAATATATTTTCTGATGTGCTGGTTTTAGTTCTTAAGTGAAGCCTCCTTTGTGGCACTTGCTCTTTCTAGGATCTGACCCAGCTGGTTTGTGTGGCCAGATTTCAGAGCAGCTTCAGAGGATCTACCGACCTTCCAGCCCGATGGTGACCACCAGGCGTAACCAGGACAACGAGTGGGTGTATTTTTGCTCTCCCACTCTATTGTAAAAAATTTCATTTTGAGGCGTTTAGCCGGTGAGCACCTGTTAGCTCGTATTGCATACCTTATTACTGTCTGTCTATGGGCTGTAACATGATTGACAGATCCTAGGGTTGATCATGTATGATTAAAACTCTTGCTAGTCCTCACATTTTGTAACGACTAGCTTCATGATCAGCTGAATATGTAATATTTGGGATGCCTTATTATTGTATATTTGGTGATCTTATATCTTGTAACTTTACTTGCTTGCTTGAGATTAAGACATTTAGGCTTGATATTGACCATAGGAGACTGATGGATTATAGTTAACCCTTATATATCTAGACAGCCGTGACCGTATAGTGAGGTAGATTCTATTTCATTATACGTAGCTGTCTATGTATGCCCCTGCTCTCCAGTATTCTGGTTCTGGGGCGTTATATCAGCTGGGATCTAGATAGTGGAGGCGGGCAGCCAGATGCAGGACCTTGCCCGTACATGGTATCAGACTGACCCTAGAGTGGATACGGAGGGGCAGATATGGGAGGCTTTCAAGAAGCTTTTCAAGGAGAAGTTTTTCCCGGACACAGCACTCGGCACCTTGGAGATGCAGTTTAAGAGTTTGGTTCAGGTGAAACAAACAGTGGAGGAGTATGCCGATGAGTTCTCCCGCCTTGGCAGATTTGTTAAGGGCCTTAGCAAGACGACGAAGGCTAGGAGGTTCAGGAAGGGTTTGGTCAAGGAAGTCAAGTCCTTGACTAAGAGTGACAAAAATGCCACCTTTGAGGAGATTCGGTCAGGAGCTATGGCAGCGGAGGACGACCTTGAGCTTAAGCTGAAGAGAGGTCTGTTTGTCATTGATTGTAAAAGTACAGAACAGTTTTATGGGAGGACTGAACTTAGACTCACAATACATACTCGCTTGTACAAAGAAAGCCTAGGAACGAAAGCCTAGGTACAGCAGACTAAGTATAATTGTTTATTTTAGATTCTGGGGGGTGAAGATAGAGGCTCGGGAAGGCGACGGCAGCCCTGCCTTACTCCTTGGACGATCGGTGTGCAGCCTTGGCTCCAGAAGATTTTCTTAGCGTTGAAAAAATGCTCTCTTTGCTCTCTCTCTGCTCTTCTCTCCAAGTACTCTGGTGCTCTCTCTGGTCTCGAAAAAGTGCTCCTGTGTGCGCCTCTCTCTATGTAGTATCTGTCTCCTCCCCTTTCGCAGGGGAATGGCACCCTGCTATTTATAGGAATAAGATGTGATCATTAGGGTTGCAAATGATTGCTTCTTGGGGATGGCGGCGGCCTGTGGATTGGTCAATCTAGGCTATTCATTTTGGTTGTGATGAATCTGGACCATCAAGTGTAGATTACACCAAATCTCATCAGCAATTAATACTGATTGAAACAAATCTTCATCATAGTGCTCTTCTGATGTCTGCGAATAAATTTGATTTATTCTCCTACCATGTGTCCCAGATTATTGAGATTTGATCCAATCTCTGATTGCAATAAATCTGGGAGATTGATCGGCTTAGGATACGTGTCCTAGGAGCCACAGGGGGATCTGAACCGCATAAAGATTGAGCTGCATAAGAGTTGGGCCGCATAAGGTTCGGGCCACGTGTCAGGGCTGCTCGGGTAGTGGCCTTCCTTCGAACTTTTGAACCGCATGGAGGTGATCATTGCGAGCCGCATAAGGATTCATCCGCTTGAGCCGCATAAAAATGGTCCGCTCCAGCCGCATGGGAAGGCCTCCGTTTGAGCCGCATGAGACTATCTCGGCCTAAGCCGCATGGCACGGCTTCATTCTGAACTGCATGGGAAGTCTTCGCTCGAGCCGCATATGAACGTCCACGTGGCAAGGCCACGTGTCATTTTATGGATCTCGGGAGATTGTGTCAGAGATCTCTTTCTTTTCCCTAGAAGTCTGTTATTATGACAGAGTCATAATTACCACTTTTGTGTCAGGGCTGTCAATTTTTCAGAGTTGTCAGCCGTCAAAGCAATTAATGCAGCATGGGTCGAAGGGGAACAATATTACGCCACGTGTCTTCAGAGTCGCATAGGATGTCTTGAGCCGCATAGCCCCCTCATGCCGCATGAATCTGTGAGCCGTATGGGCTTCCTGAGCCGCATGAGATTTTCTGGCCGCATGGATCCTTCTTTAATATTTTCCATGCTTCTACAAGACCCCCTTCAAAGTTTTCAATTTGCAAAATTGAAATACTTTGAATAAGAAGCATGGTCATATTCTTCTGGCCGCTTATGAAGTCCTGGCCGCATGGATGTTTAAGCCGCATAGATAATTCAACCGCATAGATGGCTTAGCCGCAGGGGTCTTTTCGGCCACGTCATCATTGCCACGTGCACGGGCCTTTAATTTCCTCGAATTCGTTAACGCCGTCTTTAGGGGGAATCCCAAGGGTTGGCTCATTAAATCTTTTTAGATACTATGCCCTGGATGAATCTTGGGGACGAAATCCGAGGAGTCGGTTGCGCCTTCTTCGAGGCGGTTACTAGTCCACGTGTTTTCCCCTTCTCTCCTTCCTATAAATAAGAGAGATTAGAGAGAGAGAACTTCTTTATTTTCTCTCTTACTGCAAACCTTCCCTGTCTCGATCTTTATCTCCTTCTTCGATTTTAGCAGATGGCTCCAAAGAAAACTGTTGCAGCGAAGAAGGCAGCGTCTTCGTCGAAGGACAAGGCTGCTTCTACTTCGACTGCGGCCGCTCTTCCGCCGGTCGTCGTCCCCAATGTTCATCCTGACGTTCACCCCCCCATTGTCGGTAAGGAGATTGTATGAGTTGGGGATTTAACTGCTATGGCTACGTTGCATACTTTATGCATGAGCCTTTACGAGCCGCATGTTCATCCCAAGGCTGAGCTGCGAGCCGCATAAGAATATTCATTGTGTCCGCATATGCGCTTTACGGACAAAACCGCATAAACGACGCTGAGCCGCATGGACTTTCACTAAACCAAGCCGCATATGTGTTCTTCAGAACCGTATGAGGTCTTGTTAAGTTAGAGCCGCATGAGGCCTCATTAAGTTGGGGCCGCATGGGTGCTTTCCCGAGCCGCATGGGACTTGAAAGCCCCCAACAATTCTTTTTTATTCATCTTTTTAACTCACCCTTTTTTCTGTCTTCTTCACAGTGAATTTGCCGGTTAATGCGGCTGGAGAACTTCTGGTAGGGAGTGCCCAAGCTGCTCTGGGTTATAGGTACGACCATATTGTTCAGCATATGGCGGATCAGTTTCCAAGTGACGAACCCTCTGCTAGACTAAATGCCATCAAGAATCAGTCTTTCCATTTTCTTAACGCTATGATGAACTCCGGGAAATTTGAAGGGGAATATTTGAAGCCTGCATTCTTTTTTGGAGACGCCTTGACTGTGGAGAACAGTCACGTTCTGGAAGTGTCGAAGAATTGGAGTTTTGTCTCTAACGGGATGGCGATCCGCATCCCCCAAATGGAGCGACACTTCCCATTATCTTGGTTCAATATGCTCCCATTGGACCGGAAGATGGAGAAGACTTTAACCCCTACCCGAGGTGGGATATTTGTGGGAAACATCCATTATAACAACAGTCTGAAGTCAATGACTGCCGGCAAGGTACATACCAGCTGTTCTGTGACGGGATTGGTCCCCGGTACTTTCTTGAATGTGGCGGACCCCAACTTCACATTTTCTACTGCCGATACTTTTATAAATCAACTTGCTCGGAAAGGCTCCTACCCAGTTGGCCGGTTGATGCTCCCCGACTGGATACATCCTATTACCTCATGGACCAATCTGTCTATGTGGATCTTGCAGAAGTACGAGGCCTTTTTGTGTGAGATCGGCCTTTACCATGCTATTCGAGGCACCAGTCATGGCTTATCCATAAACAAGAAGTGGTTCATGTCTCTGCTGGAGATGTATAACTGTCGTACGGGGACCTTCTATACACCCGTAGGGGAAATAGGACTTGCGCTTCATGAAATGCACGCAGTCTCCAAGCTCCCCTGGGGGGACGAAGCTTTTGAATTGTATACTCCCACTAATGAGGAATTTGAAGACTTGGAAAGACAGTATCCCGGCTTCGTGGCTCTCTACCAAGAGATATTGTGCCACTATAGCACCTGTCATCAGATAGCCCGAAAGGATAGCTACTCGGAAGGGAATGCTCCCCACACCAAGGACTGGGTGCACTATCTTTTCCCGATAGATGCCTCAGGTCAAGTTACCGCTCGTCGTCCTCGATTGCGGGAGGCGGTTAAAGAATTAGTATCGTCGGCTAAGAGAGTGGCTACTACCAGTGACAGATTCGGGAGTAAGACTGACTCTTTTGGTTACTTTTACCAGGATACCCATGAGCTGTCAGAGAAGGCGCTCCTGGCGGGATTTTTGATGATATGGCTGCAAAATTGTGTAGTCTCCGGAGGGGCTGGTTCTATTGAGAGAATCAGTCGTAACTTCATCTTCCCGGCGGTGAAGTTAGTTTTGCGAATCAGTCTGGCTCTCCTCCCGGCCATGGTGTGCAGCATCCATCGTGGACTTCGCACCTTCACATCTAAGATTATCGCCCGCGACGTGACCAAGGATTTTGAATGCACCGAGTTGCCCTATCACTATTTGATGGGGTGGCTGCTGATGCATTATCCGTCTTTGATGAGACCAGGCTCTGAAGACGGCATAACTGATGATGACGCATTTATCTTTCGTTACCGTGATGAGCCTTGGGAGTGTGAGACCATGCGGGCTTGCCGGATGGCCTTGGCGAGGGCGGATATGTATCATATTTTTGTATCCGTTCCTCGCTTTGCTGCGAAGGACATAGAGGCTGTACATCTTGACGGTATTGCGCCTCCTCAACTTCTGGATGGCCAGATGCTCCTGTGGCTGCGAAACATCCGCCCCGCACATCTGGTGTACCGTAACCATAATACAGTTTTTCTGGAGCCTTATCTGCCCAGCAGGTTTGCCCGGCAATTTGGATACAGCCAACTTTGCCTAGACAACCCCAGCTCCTGTCTGGGTTTTGAAGGTAGCCTTCTTGATGGTATCAGGGCTTGGCAATACTACGATACATTCCATACCCGTACCATTTTCTCGGTCCCTGCCATTAAGGCGTCAGTGGAGATCTTGTACATGGCGGCTCTATATCATGTCATGGCGAACAAACCCCCGGTCAGTTTTAACCCAGGTACCAGTTTTATTGTTGGTACCGGCCTGGCGGAAGGATCTCAAGGGTCCAAGAAGAGAAAGACTAGAGTCGAAATGCCAGATTTGGATTCCGCTGCTGAGGATGATGAAGGCAACGAGTATGATAGAGATGACTCTATCCTTCCAGTGGCAGACGCAGAGGTGGATCAGTCACTGATTTTGTCATATGAGATGTTGGGGGATCAGTCACCCGTTGCGCCCGGCCCTACTCCGAAACGTAGCAGGCAAGTTTCTCCTGCTGGCGGTGTTTCTCGTTCCCAGAAGCTGGTTGCGACTAGGCACCGCCAGCTAACCATAAAAGAAAGCGAAGAAGTCAACCCTGCGTCAGAGGTAACCAAACTGCTCTTGATTTCTTCCTCCTTCTTTCCTTCTAGCTTCAATTTTAATCATCTTCGTTCCCTCTTTTAGGTGTCAGGAGAAGAAGAAGAGTTTCGAGATGCCGAGGTGGTGACCCAGGATGACGGGGACTCCCACGAGCCTGTTCCTCTTCAAGATGATGCTGATCGATTTGTATCCCCTTTCGAGGTGGCGGGGACAGAAGACGCGGCTGAGTTTAACTCGGGGATCGCGGGTGAGGGGACCATGCCAGTTGTGGATGAGCCGCAGCCTTCATGCTCCTCCCCTGGTAAGATTAGCCGAATCTTAACCTGTGAGGAAGCCTATCTGCTCTATCATCATGTCCTTCGGGTCACGTCGATTGATTATCATTCTGGGCTTACAGGTTTTGCCTCTCCAGTGCCGAGGATGGACATTTTGAGACAAACCCAGCCGAAGGGGCACTGGTGGAGAGGGGTGTACCCCCTCACCGTCCGACTCGTCTTGATGGGCCTTTTGGGGGCTCGAATTTAGCGGGCCAGTTATTGGGGCAGTCGGGGCAGGGAACGGTGGTCCTTGCGTCATCCTCTGCTCCGGTGGCTCCGAGAATCGACCTTTCTGCCCTACCGAGTATCCAAGCTCTCCGGGCGGCGGAAGACGAGTTGGCTGCCATTCATGCATCGTTCTACTCAGACACCGTTCCCCTGGTGGCAAGCTCTAGCGTTACTTCTCCGATGTTGCCGTCCCTGCTTCCCCTGACGCCATCCTCTGCTGAAGTTCTAGACGATGCATTACAGGACGTGATTGCCAGTTTTTATCGTCATTTGAAGAGGGGAATCGAGGCTGCTGTGGAAAGAGGGACCTCCTTCACCTTGGCCCGGCAATGCACCCAGGGTCAAATTAATATCCTTAGGAATCTTCCTGGTGATGCAGGGATGGCTTCGCTTCTGGAGGCGAAATTGTTAGAGGCTGATCAGCTGGTGGCCGAGCTTCGAGTATTACGGCAGGCTGATTTGTCTGTTGTTATAAATGAGGAGCGGGGTTCCCTTATCGCTGTTATAGAGAGGACCAGGGCTGCTCGGGATAAGACCAGATCGGCCATACTGAAGGATCTCAGCGATTTATCTGATCGGTATGATCGACTGAGTTATGCGAATGAAAACGTCACGGCTCGGAAGGAATCTGTCTCTCGTGAGATTACTGAGACGCGAAAGCAGATCCTTGCACTTCAGAAGAAGTTGACTTTCTTGGAGTCTGAACTTGAGGCTGCCCGAAATAACAGGGGGCTAATTGTTCAGGAGGCTGACGGGGTTAATCAGGCTTCGACTGACCTGAAGGCTGCCCTGAAGAAGTTGGAAGACGACTGCCAGGCGCTCATGGATTTGGACGATGGGGAGCGGTTATCCCGGGAGGCCGAGCGTCGGGCCCGACAGCGGATCGAGCGGGGGACCACCTCAGTGAGAAGCCGTCTCCTAGAATTGAGTAATGCCGAAATGTAGTTAGCTTTTCTTTTTTTTGTTTTGTTCTTGTTTTCTTTTTTGAGAGGGACGTGATCCCGAAACATGTAATACTTTTTTCTTCCTTCAAATAAAGAGTACTTTCCATTCTACCCTTCATTTGTATTGCTTATTGTACCTGTGATATGGTAGTGGTGTTTGCCCTGTACGGGGGACTTGTTTATGGACTCGTCATCCATGGCATACCTTGGTTTTAGGTACGGATAACAAGTGTGATTAGGATACCTGGAACAGCCATGGCAAAGTGGTCATGGGTGCTCTTGGTATCGAGAGAAAGAATACCGTAGAGCAGCTGGGCTCCCGGGGCATGATGAGGTGGTGGGCTTGTGCTGAGAAACTTAGCAGAGGATATTTGTGGGCCTATTATCCTTGGCGTACCCTGGTTTAGGATACGGATAATAGGATGAAGGGGAACCGACATACTTGCTCAGAGGTAATGAGGACGTGGCAAGTAGGAAAGTTTTTTTAAACGTAGAGTCTTCCTACTCAGAGGTAATGAGGACATGGCAGGAGCGAACTCGACGGAGGATATTGGTGGTCAATAGAGGACATTTGTGGTCAACAGAGGACATTTGTGGTCAACAGAGGACATTTGTGAACCTATTACCCTTGGTGTACTCCGGTTGTGGGTACAGATAATAGGTCGAAAGGGGATCATCATTCTTACTCAGAGGTAATGAGGACATGACAAGTATGAAGGTTTCTTCGACGGAGCCTTCCCATTCAGAGGTAATGAGGACATGATAGGAGTGGGCTCAATGAAGGAGGGTACATAGAACGACTCAGAGGTAATGAGGACATGGAAGTTCTATGTAAGGGGTGATTTGTTTTTGGCGGAAGTGGAACGACTCAGAGGTAATGAGGACATGGCCGTTTTGGCAATTTGTGGATCGATTACCCTTTTTGTGCACTGGGAGTACGGGTATTAGATCATGAGGGAGGATCTCCTTCAAGAAAAAAGTTCAGAGGTATGATCATACATGACTTGCTACCTGAAAGAGTGACCGAGATATGAGTTCAGAGGTACCAGCGGGTACATGACTCGAGAATCTGGAGAATGGTGAGCGTGAATTCAGCGGTACCAGCGGGTACATGATTCAAAAATCTTGAGAATTATGAGGGCGAGTTCAGCGGTACCAGCGGGTACATGATTCAAAAATCTGGGGAATTATGAGGGCGAGTTCAGCGATACCAGCGGGTACGTGACTCGAAATCTAGAAGATTGTCGTCTAGACATAGTATTTCTTTAGGAACTTGCCGTTGACGGGCAACATGAGCAAATCCCTATTCTGTTTTGCGAGGCGGTAAGCTCCGTTGGAGAATACGACCTTAATGATAAATGGGCCTTCCCATTTTGGCTGGAACTTGCCGACGGTCTTGTGAGTCATGACCATCGGTCTCTGTACTGCCAGAACGAGATCGTCCACCTGGAATGTCCTGATTTTGACCTTCTTGTTGAAGGCTCCAGAGATGCGTGCTTGGTATAGTTCGATCCTTTGCTGAGCTAGGAGGCGCTTTTCATCTAAGGCCTCTAACTCTTGTAGTCGACGTCGGTAGTTATCATCCGTCGTCAATTGATAAGTGAAGGCGACGCGGAGTGAGGGTATTTGAGTCTCTAATGGGAGAACTGCCTCACTCCCGTATACCAGAGAGAAGGGTGTGTTCCCGGTAGCTGTTCGGACTGTAGTACGATACGCCCATAAACACTCGCCGAGCTTCTCGTTCCAGTCATGTTTGTTGGAGGAGACAAACTTCTTGAGGAGTTTGATAATTGTTTTATTGAATACCTCTGCCAACCCGTTCGCTGCCGGGTTGTACAGTATCGAAGCAATATTCTGAATACGGTGCTTATCGCAAAACCGATAGAAAGCGTGGCTTGCAAACTGCGGACCATTATCATGGATGATCCTTCGGGACAGTCCAAAGCGGTAGATGACGTGATGCTTAAGGAAGCTGATCACATTTGAAGTCTTGACTTCTGCGAGTGGGACAGCTTCCGCCCATTTGGAGAAGTAATCAGTGATCGCAAGTATGAAGCGATGTCCTCGGGAGGAAGGTGGGGTGATTGGACCAATGATATCCATTCCCTATGCTTCGAATGGCCAGGACGCCACTGTCGGATGTAGAAATTCGAATGGTTGGTGAATGAAGTCCGTGTGGACTTGGCAGGCTTTGTATTTTCTAGCATAATCTATCGCATCTGCCACCATCGTGGGCCAATAGTAGCCCATTCGGCGAAGACGGACTTGCAATTTTGGACCGGGCTGGTGGGCCCCGCAAATACCGTCATGAGCTTCTCGTACGGCTTCTTTGGCTTCTGCGTTTGACAGACACCAAAGCAGTAATCCGTCGTAGGAGCAGCGATACAGCATTTTTGTCTCTGTATCGTAGAAGAATCTGAGAGAACGCGGTCTGATGGAAGTGGCTTCCTTTGGGTTCTCGGGCAGGATGTCGTAGACGATGAAGTCGATGAATGGTTGTCTCCAATCTGGGGCATCATCGATCGTCTGGGCGAAATAACTCGCCACAAATCGTATATTGTTCTTGGGATAAACCAGTTCGTGGCCTATCACATCCACTGATTGGCGATCATAGTTCGGAACTGCTAGGGAAGCGGCAAGACCAGCTAGGGCATCAGCTTCGATATTTCGGAGTCTGGGAACATATTCGATGAAGAACCCTTCGAACGACGAGATGATCTCAATCGCTATCTGGTGATAAGGGATCATGTCTTCGTGGCGGACCTCGTATGAGCCCCGGATCTGATTGACGATTAGTTGGGAATCGCCGTATGCTTTAAGGTATTCTACCCCCAGCTCTCTTGCAAGTTGGAGGCCAATAACCAGAGCGTTGCACTCGGCCACATTGTTAGAGCAGGGTTCAGTGAGGGAATAAGCACGATTGATCACCAATCCGGAAGGGGAGACCAGCACTACCCCGACTCCGACGACGATATTGCCTTTAGGTCCGGTCCTCGAAGCGCCGTCGAAGAACATTCGCCATATATCATCGTGAGAGGTTGTATGGGAGTCGGTGACCTCATCTGGGATCTCTTCATATATCCTGGACGACTCCGAGCCCGGGTGGGCTGCCAAAAAGTCTGCCAGGGTTTGACCTTTGACCGCCTTTTGTGGGACGAAGATCATGTGGTAGGGGGACAACAATATTGCCCATGTAGCGAGGCGAGAGCTGAGTGCCCCTGGTTTGGTCATGAGGACCCTGAGAGGGTTGACTCGTGATATCACATGTATCGTTTGTCCCATGACATAGTGCCGCGTCTTCTGAATGGCGAATACCAGGGCGAGGCATTCCTTTTCCACGGCAGTGTATCGGTGCTCTGGCCCAATCATCATTCGACTGAGGTAATATATGGCTTGTTCATGGCCTGCATCGTTGTTTTGTGCTAGAAGGGCCCCGATGGAGTGTTCCATCGCTCGTACATAGAGCAGGAATAGTTTTCCAGCAACCGAGGCCACCAGGACTGGAGGGTTCGATAAATATTCTTTGATGCTGTCGAAGGCACGTTGGCATTCTTCATCCCATACGAATGAGACGCCTTTCTTCATGAGATGGGTGAATGGCCGGCATCGCCCGGAGAGGTTAGAAATGAACCTCCTGATGTAAGCTAACCTTCCTTGAAGGCCTCTGAGTTCGCGGAGATTTCTCGGGGGACCCATCTCCATGATTGCTTTCATCTTCTCAGGGTCTACATGGATACCCTGTGCAGTGATGATGAAGCCCAAGAACTTCCCGCTGGATACGCCCAGAAAGGACTTCGTAGGGTTCATTTTTAAATTGTGCGCTCACATCAGGTCGAGTACCGTCCTCAGATCCTGCAGGTGGTCTCCCTTACAGCGACTCTTGACGGCGATGTCATCAACATAGCACTCCACCGTCTTGCGTAAGTGGTCCCTGAAGATGATACTCATGGCCCTTTGATATGTGGCGCCAGCATTCTTTAAACCGAAAGGCATGACTATGTAGCAGTACGTGCCAATTGGTGTTCGGAATGATGTATGCTTTTCGTCGTCAGGAGACATTTTGATTTGGTTGTACCCCGAGAAGCCATCTATGAACGACATACGTTCGAAGCCGCAGGTATTGTCGATCATGATGTCTGTGATGGGAAGGGGGAATTCATCTTTGGGGCACGTCTCGTTCAGATTGCGAAAGTCGATGCAGATTCGAATCTTTCCATTCTTCTTGAGGACGGGTACTATATTGGCGACCCAATCGGGATGTTGTTCCTCACGAATGAAGCTGCTGGCTATCAGTTTGTTGACTTCGGCTTCGATCGCGTCCATGATGCCTGGGCGGAAGCGTCACTGTTGTTGCTTGACTGGCTTCGCATCCGGCCGAATGTTGAGTTTGTGAAGGGTGATGTCGGTATTTAACCCTGGCATGTCTTTATAGCTCCAGGCGAACACATCAATGTATTCTTTGATAAGTTCCAGCAGCGATTCTCGCTCTTCGTCTGTTAGGCTTTTACTGACAAAAATTGGTTTTGGAGAAGATTCGCTGCCGAGGTGAACCTGTATGACTTCATCTTTAGTAGGAGGTTCTCTCAGTTCGAACCATTTTTCCTATTGTGCATCCAATTGCTGGGCCCACGGCTCTAGCTCGAGGATCTCGGGGATGTCTTCGTCTTCTTCGTAAGCGTCGGTGAATGCCATGTTGACTGACAAGATTTGTCTGAACACGTCTCCGATGCTGGTATTCGAGTCAGAAGTTGGTGACCCGGTTGAATGTGACTGCCAGTCGCATTCTTCATCTGAACTCTCAGGGGTCGTAGTAGGCGTTACATATCCTAACCCGCATCGAATTTTGCTATAGTAGTCCCGTGGTTTGCCTGCCGGGACTGGCAGCTTCAAAGGTAATCGCCGCCCAGTGCCATAGTTCAAACCTGGCGTCGTCTCCAGATCATACCCCTATTTCTGTATGAGATATTTTGATTGGGGGCTATAGAGATACAGAGGCAGTCTTCCGGTATCTGGCCCGAGGTCGGTTTCCTCTATGGTGAAGGGATGCGGGTCGTCCTTCCGTCCGAAGATGATTGGATGGTCCCCTCCCTCGATTATTCGGTAAGCGTCTTCTACTGGAGTAAGCTGGATCGCGGTATACACATTTGTCACCTGTGTGTGTAGGTGAGTGCCTATACCGTGTTCCGTAGCATACATTGTACATAGCTTATTGAGCTCGGTGTAGTTCAAAGATAACCCTTTATTGATGAAGTAAGGTATCTTTTCTAGGGGGATTACATCATCAGCGGAAGGAACATCAGTGTGGGCAGCCACATACTTGGCTAGCTCCGGTTCCTCTTCGGCTACCCCCTGTGTAAATGAAGACTGAGAGGATGCCCTGGGCAGCTTGATTGTCAGAGGTTCGGCTGATGGAGCAGAACGTGGAGTTGTTGGCAGACTAGCGACCCCCAGTTTGGCACTTGATGTGGAGCGAGGAGTGGCTGGTTCGCTAGCAGTGTCAGACCTCGAATCGGGGTGACGACCCTTCTTGGGGAGGCGTATCGTCAGCGGCTTATCGGAGGGATTGAGCTTCTCCATTTGGGGTTGACCGATTCTCGGCAGTCTGATTGTCAGTGGCCCCGTTGTGGATCTCGGCACTTGGCCGGACCTTGGCAGCCGGATTATCATCTGCTCCTCTTGTGCCGAGAGGCTGATCGCGTCCTTCCGCAGTGTGGCAGTAAGGGGTACAGACTTGCCCGGTTTGCGAGCTTGGAGGTGGATCGTCAGAGGCTCTTCTGATCCTGTGGCTGTCTCGGTACTAGCTTGTACGTCTCCTTCACCAAGGTGCTTCTTCGATTTTTCGTACAGGCAGAAGTCTGAGTAGTAAGATTCGACCTCTTTGAAGGGATCGATATCAGCAAATTCTGTCCTCACGAAGCCGTGTTTGTCGACATATTTGAAGCACTGGTGTAGCGTGGAAGGCACGATTATATAATCTGTATCCATGGGCGCCCCAAGAGGATGTTGTAAGAAGTGTCTGCATCTATGACGTAGCAGGTGACTTCGGATTGGAGGTCGCCAATTTGATACTTCAGACGAATCTTCCCAATTGGGTAGCTCCTGCCCGAATTGAAATCGCTAATGGCGGTGCTTGTAGGCGTCAGGCAGTACATTGGGATGCGGAGATGATGTAGCAGACCCTTTGGGATAATGCTTATGGAAGACCCAGGATCAATGTGCATCCGGTCCACCTTCACGTCCCCGATGTATCCCGTATAGTACAACGGACGATCATGCAGATTGGTCTTGATGAGCATATCTTGTGGAGTGAAGACAATGTTGGGCATTGCTCCTGTGCAAGCGCTGTCCTGGAGATCCACAGGTGATTCCCCCCGGTGAGGTTGGATTGAGCCAGATAGACATCGACATTTTGGAGTGCATCGCTCAAAGCCGCACGAACATCCTTGGAGAGTCTCAGGAGCTCGTATAATGACAACTTGGCCGGTGTGTTAGCCAATTGCGCTAAGATGTCAAAGTTGTAGGGCCTTTCTAGCTCCTGAGGTGTCTCTTTTCGGAGGGATTTGTCGAAGTGAGTCTCCTTCGGCCTAGGCTTGTCGGTCGTCGGAGGCTGATGAGGCGCTGGAGCATCAGTGGTAGCTGGCGGATGATCATCAGTCGAGTTCTCAGCCACGGGTTGGGATTGTGCTCCAGATCGAGTGACGACAGCCGTGACTTCTTCCACATCCGCCGAGATGGTGCGGCAGGATCTGACTTTTCCACTCTTCTTCTTGTGAATAGAAGGCGGAGCGGACTGAGTCACTTCAGGTACTAGATCCGGGTGGACCCACATGATTTCCCCCCGTGATGTGGTGAGGGGCACTAAACCAGCAGCTTGATCCCGGGCAGGTGGAAGATTAGCAATCTCCATCGTCGCCAGAGGGATGGGTATAACACCGTCTTGAGTCTCTGTTGGAGGGAAGCTGCCAAATTGTACGGACACCATGTTGACTGCTACGGTTACCTCCTCGAAATCGATGGCCAGAGCATTTGAACCAATGAGATTTTGGATGTATCGTTTTAGCTGGTAGCAGTCATGTGTAGCATGGTGAACGTAGCGGTGGTAATGACAAAACTTTGGGTTCTCTAGATCTGCTGGCCGCGGTTCCTGTCTTGGTGGAGGAAGCTGAATTCTGTCTCCTTGTATGAGTATGTCCAAGATGGGCTTGACGTGACCGTCTTCGAAGGAGTACGTGATCTGCGGCCATTGTTTGTCTGCTGGCTTTGGCTCGGGTTTTTGTGCCGTATTGGCCACCATAGCCTGCTTGCCCCTGCCGTCCCGATTGTTGGAGGGGCTACCCCCATTATCGTTATTGGGACGCTTGCCCTTGTTCTCTCCGTCTGAGATGTGCAATCCCAGTTGGCGAGCCTTCTTCAATCATTCTTTGGCACTTGTGGCGCTGATGATAAACGTCTTCCAGTCCTTGAATTGACTTTCGCCCATCCAGAGACTGATTGTTGGGAGGAGTCTCTTTTAGCAAATTTCAATCAAGGAGGAATCTGGATTTCCAGAGGGCAACTTCATGGCGGTTTGGCGGAACCGCTCGATGTAGTTCCTTGTCAGCTCCTTCTCCCCTTAGACGACGTCCATGAGGGTGGACATGGTGATGTCCTGTCCTACCTCGTAGAATCTCTCCAAGAACAAGCGCTTGAAGCCAGCGAAGGAGTGGATACAGTTGTCTGGCAGCTTGCGGTACCAGTCGAAGGCGACTCCTTCCAATGCCCTAATGAATAATCGCGTGAGGATAGCATCATCATGGGGCAGATGGTCGATGGTGACCTCGAAGTAAGTTATGTACCGACTTGCTGAGGTCTTGCGATCATACGGGTTGATATTGAACGGCTTATATCTTGGTGGGAATGGCATATCCCTCCATTCAGCGGGGTATGGTTGTCGTATTCTGAGGTCTTGAGCGTTTTCTCGGGCTTGGAACATGGCTCGGAGCTCCTGAACCTCTCTTCTTACTTCTCGGGCCTCATCTGTCGTGGTAGGGGCCGTTATTTCGGGAGGATTATTTCCCGAGTTTGGTGCCGCTGAGTTTGCGTCCACATTGACCGCGGGACCCGCGCTTGTTCGGCCAGGCGTCCCTCCTTGCAGAGTTGGACGAACGACTTTGATTTCATCTACAGACTTGACCAAGGCCTGCAATGTAGCCTCCAAAGTGTCGATGCGTTGGCGATCGCTGGAACCACCTTGATTGCTGTCCGTCATGAACACCGTCCTTACATGGGGAGTGATGGAAGGAATGGTGGAGGATGTGCTCTCCGAGTCATACCCATGCACCGAGAAGTCATCGGGGTATATGGGAATGTTCTCTTCAGGTTCGGACTCGGAGGAAATAGTACCCCCAGCTTCGAAGCTTGCTTCATCTTGAGAGTCATGGACGTCCTCGGGGACGTCGAGGTTTGCTACCTCCGATGGGAGAGTTGTCTTCCCCGGCGCGTCTTCTCGAAACATCGGGTTGCTGTAGAGGCTCGGAGGGGTGCTACCCCCAGCCCTGGCAATCCCCTGTGTTGGGACGACGAATCCCCCACTGTAGCAGATTTCATCTTAGAACGAGTACCTTAGAAAACTCCGGTGGTGGGCACCCGCTTAGACGACAGTCTTTTAGTCGCAGTGGTTGAGATCTTCGGGCTGGGAACATTTGTCTTCTTTCCTCTTCCATCAGCGGGGATCTTCCGAGCAGAGTTGCAGGAGATGACGGGTGGTGCCTCGTCTTCTGATGATGGCTGTTCCAGTCTTTGAAAGATAGACTGCCGGTCTTCTTGCATATTGCAGCAGCAATTGACGATGACTTGGGTACAGTGACGTCCGTGGGAGGACTCTTTGTACCGCGATGCATCTTCTCTTTCCTTGCGTTTGTGGAGGATGGCCATACGCAAGTCGGATGGGTCTGGACAGACCACGTTTGCTCTCGTGATTTTGGGAGACTTTTGTGAACCTCTCTGTCCGTCTACCGTCGGGGGCTGGACTCGAGTGGTTCTCTACAACTTCCCATTCGAGGCCCGCGTAACAGTATACGGAACGCTCCGATGGTCAGAGGTCAGATCAGCGGACCGAACTCGCCAGGCTCGCGCTGCTTTAGACTTCTTCGCTCTAGTGCATAAGGGCACATAGTAGGAAGAGTCTAAGTGATACTGGAGAGAGTCAGATATGTCTTCTTGGGAGCACAGGAGATCAGGACCATAGGAGAGGCGGTCGAAGACAGAGCCACGTGGAGTAGGCGTAATACGGCTGGAATCAGCAGTCCTCATGCGGCTGGGAGTCGTAGCCGCATGGGTTTTCTCCATGCAGCTGGAAACCCTGACCGTATGAGTATTCTCCATGCGGCTGGAAATCCTGGCCGCATGAGTGTTATGCATCTGGATAGCGGTTTCAGCCACATGGTCATCATTCATGCGGCTGGCCAGCTTGGCCGCATGAGTCTTCGCCTTGCGGATTGTCCCCTTGTTCGATTTCTTCCCGGAGCCCATAGAGTCGCTCTTTGCCCCTGGAAGTCCGGCATCGTAGTGCTTTCCTCTGCCGGACTTGGAGGCAGCAGAGTTTTCTATGGCTTGAAGTGGGGCCGCGCGAGAGTCGTCTTCACCGTCTTGGGTAGCATCGAGGACTTGGGGAGGAGCAAATGATTTTGGCCTCTACTCTTTGCGAGCCTTCGTTGTACGGGTGCGCTTCTGGACTGGGCCAGCGCTTCCTTCGGAGAGCATTTCTTCGAACGCCTGCTGGTCGAAGCGGACGACCATCTCTTGCTGTGTGGAGCCAAGTTTGGCTACATCCGATTGCGTCACCAACTCCTCGGCCGTGGAGAAGTTTGTCCCCAGCGGAGTCGCCATCGTGTTTGCCATTGATTCTAAAAGTACAGAACAGTTTTATGGGAGGACTGAACTTAGACTCACAATACAAACTCGCTTGTACAAAGAAAGCCTAGGGACGAAATCCTAGGTACAGCAGACTAAGTACAATTGTTTATTTTAGATTCTGGGGGGTGACGATAGAGGCTCGGGAAGGCGACGGCAGCCCTGCCTTACTCCTTGGACGATCGGTGTGCAGCCTTGGCTCCAGAAGATTTGCTTAGCGTTGAAAAAAATGCTCTCTTTGCTCTCTCTCTGCTCTTCTCTCCAAGTACTCTGGTGCTCTCTCTGGTCTCGAAAAAGTGCTCTTGTGTGCGCCTCTCTCTATGTAAGTATCTGTCTCCTCCCCTTTCGCAGGGGAATGGCACCCTGCTATTTATAGGAATAAGATATGATCATTAGGGTTACAAATGATTGCTTCTTGGAGATGGCGGCGGCCTGTGGATTGGTCAATCTAGGCCATTCATTTTGGTTGTGATGAATCTGGACCATCAAGTGTAGATTACACCAAATCTCATCAGCAATTAATACTGATTGAAACAAATCTTTCTTATAGTGCTCTTCTGATGTCTGCGAATAAATTTGATTTATTTTCCTGCCACGTGTCCCAGATTATTGAGATTTGATCCAATCTCTGATTGCAATAAATTTGGGATATTGATCGGCTTAGGACACGTGTCCTAGGAGCCACTGGAGGGATCTGAACTGCATGAAGATTGAGCCGCATAAGAGTTGGGCCGCATAAGGTTCGGGCCACTTGTCTGGGCTGCTCGGGTAGTGGCCTTCCTTCGAACTTTTGAACCGCATGGAGGTGATCATTGCGAGCCGCATAAGGATTCATCCGCTTGAGCCGCATAAAAATGGTCCGCTCCAGCCGCATGGAAAGGCCTCCGTTTGAGCCGCATGAGACTATCTCGGCCTAGGCCGCATGGCACGGCTTCATTCTGAACCGCATGGGAAGTCTTCGCTCGAGCCGCATATGATCGTCCACGTGGCAAGGCCACGTGTCATTTTATGGATCTCGGAGGATTGTGTCAGAGATCTCTTTCTCTTCCCTAGAAGTCTGTCATTATGACAGAGTCATAATTACCACTTTTGTGTCAGGGCTGTCACTTTTTGAGAGTTGTCAGCCGTCAAAGCAATTAATGCAGCATGGGTCGAAGGGGAACAATATTACGCCACGTGTCTTCGGAGCCACATAGGATGTCTTGAGCCGCATAGCCCCCTCGTGCCGCATGAATCTGTGAGGCGCATGGGCTTCCTGAGCCGCATGAGGTTTCCTGGCCGCATGGATCCTTCTTTAATATTTTCCATGCTTCTACAAGGTCATGATGCGCATGGAGCCAGTTGCAGTGGAGGTCTGTCCAGGAGGCCCCATTTTCAGCAGCAGCACCAGCAAAGGCCGTTCCAGCAGCAGTCTCAGGGGCAGGGCCGTGCACCTTTTTAGCAGGTGCAGCAGCATCCGGGACCGTAGCAACAGCAGGCACCCAGACACCAGCCAGCCATCAGTTGCACCTTCTATAAGAAGCCAGGACACGGATGTAATGACTGCAGGAAGAGGCTAGGGAAGTGTCTGATGCATGGATCGTCGTACCATCAGATGAGAGACAGTCCCATTGCTGCAGTTCTTCCGACACCAGGAGGAAGAGGAGGAGCTAAGGCTCCAATAGGCCAGCAAAAGGGACCACCATTACAGACTCAGCAGCAGAAGTTCATTCAGCACCAGCAGCAGAGTAGAGGAGGCCAGCAGGGGTGAGCTTTCGCCATGGCAGCTGAGGAGTCCGAGCTAGTAGGAGATATGATTGCAAGTTCCATTCTTCTCGATTCCATTCCATATTTGCTTTATCCGATTCTGGGGCTTCCTATAGTTTTGTTGTCTGTATCATTTGCTATTAGACACCATCTTGCTTCTGAACCCTTGCTTAGGACTTGCAAGATCACCACAGAGGGTGGTATCATCCTAGTTAGTAATATTTGTAAGGTGTCACAATTCGCACCCGCTTTTCGGATACGAGACGTGTCCAAGCCAGCCTACGTCGTAGAGTCGACGGTAGAACGCTGTCAAGTCCGCAATAAATAAATGCTCAAAATAATCTTTATTGCTCATTCACAGTTCTAATAGATTACAACATTTACAAGAATTATATTCGAAAAAAATACAATGTTCTTACATATTTGAAATGACTACAACATAACTATCTAATCTTTAGGTTTGGCCTGCAAATACACCCGAATCTTCCAATGCTAACGAAGCCACGACTAACCTGAAAAATATTGGTTTTCAGTCAGGAATGGAACAAGCACACAAACCAACGACAATTCGAATACACAATAGAATTCACAAGACATGAAAATAACACATGTGAAATGAAACTAGAAAGTAACTGATATCATGGCATGTCCAGAAAGAAAGTAGATAACTCTACCACATGATGTATCCACTAAACGAGCATGTAAATGGGGGTGACATGGCAATCAAGGAAAACAAATAAAAGACCACTATCTATGTGTTTTGAAATATCAGTTTCGACATGTGAACGGCTAGGAGGTAAATCCGGCACCCCGCATGTGTATTGTGCGACTGCTATCAGGCAAGAATAGACGTTTTGGGGATATTTCTGGGTAGTCCACATGTCTACTAAGATATTTCTCCGTCCAGCTAGTACTCATGGAATCAAGTCGCAAGCATGGTAATCATGTAAAAAGACAGTCAGGAATGTATAATAAATCCATGATACTAATCTCCGTGTGACGAGCGTATCAACAAGCAGCAAGACATATGTATAAACATGAAACGTAAAAACTACTATAAATCGAAAAACAATCAAAAAGTGTACTTGCCTGTGGTCCTTTGCTGGTGAAACCAATGATCCCGTTGGGTCAGTCTGATTGGCCAGGGTCGATATGGAGAAGTCCAAGATTGGCAAAGGAAATAGGAATGTGATTAGATTGGTCATGATCAAGGTTAACCTAAGAGGAATTCATTTGAGAACGTAATTCTTAATTAGAAAATAATATATTTATTTAGAAGGTATTTATAAACTATCTAGAAATTATCATCTTTTTAGAAATTACGAATAATATTTTGTATCTATTCCTTTAGAAAACCGTTTTTGACATTGAAACTATTAATCCAATATTTTAAATAACTATTTTGGAAAACTATAAGTAAATCATTTTGAAAAAACTATAATTTTAGGAAAATATTTGCAACTAGTTGGAAATTATATGTATGATAATTGGAAAGTAATTGGATAGATACGTTTGAAAAGCTAGCAGATCTTTTAGACATAAATCCCTAATTTACCCAAAACTATATTCAAATTACCACAAATTATTAAAGTAAGACTTTTAAGCCATATTTGAAAATAGGTGTACGTCCAAGCCCCATTCTATATTTTGTCACAAAATAACTTTTAGGAATTTATTTTAATATATATATATATTAAAAATATAATTAATATAATTAATAAAATAATGATGATAGCAATTACATAAATTTAATATAGTTATATTATAGTTATATTATACAAATACAAGCCAAAAATCAGCCTAAATGACAAATAAAATGTAAAATATTGGACTGAAACCCAAGCCCATACACTGAGTTATTTTAAATAAAACCAATACTGAATATTGGGCTTGAAGCCCACAGAAATTGAATTTGGGTTGTTGTTTTACTCTTAAAAGTTGCTGGGAACAATCATTTCTCAAAATAATCCAAGGGGGAGAAACAATACTGCACTCAACACCCATTATTCATATAGGAATCAAAATAAAACAAAACTGAATCTCCCAAATATAAGGAAGAGGGAGGGGTCAGCTTCCTATTATAACCAAAGTAGTTGAGATGAAGAAGAAGGGGGTTTCATGCTCGCAGCGGAAGGCTTACAGTGGCGATTGCTGGGGTGTCGGCTTCGGATGGTCAGGCGTCGTCCAAAGGCACGGTGGTGCCGGTGGAGAAGCTTGACAGATCGGCGCAGCGGATCAGAGACTCTGGGTGGCACTGGCGGCATTCGGCCACGGCAGGCTCGACCGACGACGGAGATTGGGTGGAAGAGCCGGCTACAGCGCACTGGTAGCGCGCGGGGGTTTGGGCCAGCGTTCAAAGTCGGCGCTAGATCCGACTCTGGCAGCGGCGGTGGTGTCGGTTGCGACGGGCGGATGGAGCTCGACAGGTTCTCTCCCTCCCTCTCTAATTTCTCTCGATGTTGGTGGTGGTTTCTTTGTTCTGTGGTGCTTGTGGTTACGCTGGCTGTTGGCGGTGGGGGTGCACGACGGATGGTTTGCCGCCGGTAGCGGTTGGTTCTCTGTGTAGGTGATTGGTCGATGAAAGATTGGTGTTTACTGGGCGGTCAAGGGAGTGGTGGTTGGTGATGGAAATGGCGGTGTCGAGGAGGCATCAGCCAGGGAGGTTGTATGCTGGGTGATGGTTGGGTTTCGGGCTCGCTACGGCGTGGTGGTGATGTCTACAGAGGAGTCGGGGATAGAGGTGAGAGGTGGTGGTCGTGATCTCCATATATACATGTTTGGCGTATGAGGAAGTTTGGATAAGGTCATAGAGAACAGAGAAGGATATGGTATATATCGACATCTATGTAGATATAATTATAGCTATGTATATAAGTAGGGAATAATTATCATGAATTTAAAGTGAACGGATTCCGCAGGTAGGCTTAGGATAAGCAAAAAATAATAACGAGATAAGAATAGAAGTTTCATAACCGAAAATAAAAATACAAAAATAGATAAATGTCGCATAAGGTTGTAGAGATTAGATTTTAGACAAATTACTTATTTAAAAATACAAAATAAGATACTGGTAATAATATTTAGTCTATTATTATACTAACAAGTATTCTCATTTATTTAATCTTCTCCTATAAGTGATTTTAAAATCTATACATTAAAGATAAATCTTTTCATAATTTAAATCAAATAAGATATTCATAATTTAATTAATCAAATCTAATTTAATACTCATTAATCTACAATCAAACAAATATCGAAAACTAGTTTAATATAATCCTAATACATTAATGTGAATAATGCGAATTCAATTCTAAGTCAAATAAGCGATCAACTTAATAGTTTTTAAAATAATACCTAATGTTATCAAAACAACTTAATTTATATTATTCCAACCCATAATATTAATTTCTCTCATAATAATTCAAATTATATTAGTATAAATCAAAATAAATAATCATCCTTGAAATTTGAGCATAACGATGTCAAAATAGTTTAAATATATATTTTTATTATCCAAAATCTTATTTAAAAATAAATGTAAAATTCCCTTTTTATTATCCAAAAATATTTATCTTTTAAAACTATTTTAGGAACCAAATATTGAACAATATATTTTATAATCATTGAATTTCGAGAACACATGTTTTTATAAAACTAAATATCATTTTCAAACAATAATTTTAATTAGTTTGTTTGAAATACGAAAATAATAATAGCGAGGATAATCTTTAAACGTTTCAAGAGAAAGCATTCTCAAATCATGATTTTTAAATAAAATAAATAGTTAGAAAATAAGATTTTGAAAATTCGGGAAGGGGAGTTACACAAGGATCGAAGAGTTATTTTGGGAGGCCGAGAGTTGGATGTGAGTTTGCTCGTAATGCCATTACCGAGCTACGATATCATTCTCGGGACGGATTGGTTGAGTAGGCACCATGATAGTATAGATTGTCGCGGAGGTAGAGTTCTTTTCAGAGTGCCGGAAGAGCCAGAGTTCGAGTTCGCAAGACGGGAGGCGGAGCAGAGCAGCGGAGTCTTCTACGGAGTTTCTTTGGAGGAGGAGACGGTGCCACATCCATTGATAGCGGAGTTTCCGGAGGACTTGCCAGGCCTACCATCGGACAGAGATGTGGAGTTCTCTATAGACTTGGTGCCCGGCGCAATGCCGATATCTCAGCACGTCTATAGGGTGAACAACTGCGAGTTGGTGGAGTTGAAGAAACAGGTGGATGAGTTGCAGGACAAGGGCTTCATCCGATCGAGTTCTTCACCATGGGGTGCACTGTAACTCCACCATCCTATTTTTGAGAAATTAAAATAATTTTTTTTCTAATAATAAAAGTTTAGCTTTAAATAATAAATATTTTGATTAATGATTTTGGAGGGAAATTAGTTAGAGCAGAAATTATTTTAAATTTTTTTTTGAAAGTTTGTTGTAACAAACTTTGGGGCCCACCATTTGATTGCTAACTGATTTTTAACAGATTTTTGTAAATAATAGAAAGAAAGGGGTGTTTTATGAAAACTTTATTTGAATGGATGGGCCGAGCCAAATTAGTTTAGTAGCAGTGTTGCTAATCAATTTGACATTAATAAATTCTAAATGTCATATGTAGACCCTTTTCCTAATAGATATGTTTGTCTGACTAATTTTATTCAGTATTTTGTTGTCACTTGTTTGATGGGAAGCATTTTCTATGGAGTGCTGGGTTCCTAATTGATAGCTAGTTATTAGCATATTATTTTCTAACAGATTCTAGGTGTATATATGTGTAGTTAGTCAACTGGAATATATAGTTATAGTATTGTTTAACTAAGTTAGGCTATATAGCCTACCTTGCTATATGTATTAATTTTCCATAAATGGTAAGTTTACCAGCTAATGTCTATATAAGAAATTAACTCGTGTGTAGGTTAGCTAGTTAATCATAAATAACTAGTTTTTAAAGCTAACCAAAATGTACCTATTAAAACAGGAGGACATACAACTTTACTATTCCACACTTGATTACCCAGAGCAAGGCAAGTATACTCTTCGGACTTGTTCATTTCTCATGTCTTGTATATTCATTCCCGTATCTCTTTGTTTAAACGATGTATCACGGGATTATCTGGTTTCATGTTTCATGAGTTACTTGTGTCTGGGAGGAGAAATACTACAGTTGTGTGATCAAACCCTGTTACTATTCATGTGAATAGCTTAGGTCCCGCATCGTGCACGCGGGACCAAAGCCGTACCATTTCATGTTCATTGAATCTACCCAAGTCGATCACACAATCTAGATGTATTTCAATATTGCACATTTATATTCAGGTTGTATTTTATGTTTAGGTTGTATTTCATGTTCAGGTTGTATTTCATGTTCAGGACTCTTATCATGTTCCATGTATTTACTTTAAGTATTTCCTGTTCAGTTTTATGTCTCGTTCTCATTTTTCGTCCTTTATATATATTTCCTGTTTTTTGTTCATACCATGATGTTCATGTTCATTTCCTTGGATATACTTAGCTCCGCTCCTGACTAGGATATATTGTATATGTACTTGCAGAGTACTATTCTACTCTATGGGCCAGAGCCCAGGATATTAGCTGAGCAGGATGAGACTTAGCTTGAGGCTTCAGGTTTAGACTACTTAGCTTTACTTCTAGATATTATCTTTAGAGTTCATAGCATTTTTTATTCCTGTTGATTCTGGTACCTTTATGATATCTGGATTTGTGGATTATGGTAATCTTTCTGGGATATGTTTATAGATGCTGTGATTTTTACTTGTCTTGATTATCTGGTTAGATTTCCCTATATTGGTACAGCTTACTTCGTCGTGTCTAACGACGAAGGCTGGGCGTGTCCGAATCGTGTCCGATTATTCGGGAGCGGGTCGTGACATGTTTTTAGAGGTAGTCCATGCAGGTCTATCCTAATGGTACCTAGGTCTTAGCGTACTATTGTGGGACTTGATTACACTAGGGAAACTTGATCACAACATAAGAAAATCGGAAAATAAGGGTATATCAGGTATACTAGGTATATTGATATCAATAAACACTTATTGTTTTAGGATTATGACATTTTAACAGTTTTCTATTTTTCAGATAGTTCAAGCACGCGACACCGGAACAGTCGATTCACCTACACTTGAGAGTTTCGAACTCCCACTACCTTCTATCACTCTATTATCCCCATGGGCAGTACGCAGTTGACGGAGATGTTTGAAGAGTCCTTTGATACCCAGAGGGAGCATGCCATCCTTTTCCAAGCTAGAATTGTAGATGCACTTTTCAAGTTTGGAAGGACTTCTGATTTTCAGACTCCGTTGGACTTCCCCGACACCGAGCGCACATCTTACACCGATGAGCAGATCGAGAACCTAGAGTAGCCACTGAAGATCACCAAAGTCTCCGAAGACCCGACTCCTTTGAAGATTTGAGCTACCAACCAGGAAATTCAGAACGTAGCACAGACAATAGAACGAGACCGAAAGCTGAAACTCAGAAGAGACATAAAGACTTGTGACCGAGATAGCAGCTATTATGGATCCGCGAAGCGTCGCCACACTCAGACATTGCTTCTTCAGCCAGCGGGAGGTTCGAATTCAGATTCAGCCGACGATTATTTGTACTTTCTGCCGTCGTCCAGGACACCACTGCAACAAGTGCCACAAGAGACTGGAGTATGCTTGTTCTGCGGATCATCTGTCCACCAAGTCAAGGATTGCCCGGAGGTCGTTGATCGTACTGTCCAAGGACGAGCACGAGGAGCACTAGTACCACAGAAGAAGGACCCACCTCTCCAGTTTTAGCGATCACATGGAGCACTACCGCAGGAAACAGTCTACGTCAGAAAGTTGGAGAAGGTTAGAGAGATTTCCGTTCTGGAGGAATACTGAAGATAGACTGAAGACAGAAGATTTCTTTTGCAAGGTTGGGAAAACCATGTATCTTGATTAGCAATCCGGTCTTTCCTTAAAATTTTTTTATCATCTAGACTATTTCTTGAAACTTCTTGTTTTCTATTTTGGAACCTTGGTAGATATTCGAAACTTATTTCGAGATATTGTTTCCTATTCGTTGATGGATACTCCTCCATCCATTCTTCGTAACCTTGCTTTCTTTTTGAGATTCTACTCAGAAATTCTGTTTCCTATTCAGAACTAGTTACAATTTGTAAATTTTGTTTTCTCCCCGAGGTTCAATTTTCTATTCGGGGCTTGTTGGAATTTGATTTAATATTTGATTTTATTCACCATTCAAGACATCGTTTAAAAAAAAATTCTTTCAAATCTGAGGTCTTGACATGTTTCCTATATAAGATTTCTTGTCCTATTCATGGCTTGTTTTCTGTTTGAGAAATTATTCTGAGCACCACTTTGTTTCGATCTTGTCCCCTATTTGAGGTATCGCTTGTTTCATGGATACTTGTTTCCTATTCACCCAATGATTCTCTTTTCCTATTTCATAACTTGATTCCATTCGAGATTTTAAGATCATGTTCCTATTTCGAGACTTTATTTTTGTTCGTGATTTTGTATCATATTCAAGATTTTCCAGACTTTGAAACTTCAGTTCCTACTCACGACTCGTTGAGACCTTGTATCCTATTGGAGGTTTATTTTTCCTTAGAGATTTTGTCTGAGATTTCGTGATTATTTGAGATATTGTTGAACCATGTTTCCGATATGAGATTCTATTCCTTATTTTGAGACCTTGTCCTTTATCTGATACCTTGCTTCTATGCTATTTTGAGATTTCGTTACCGATCCAAGATTACGTTCCAAATACGGGATCTTGTTACCATTCTGGTTTTCATTTGAGATTTTGGTTACTATTTGAAGCTTTCTTTCCTGTTCGAGATTTAAAAATTTTTCCTGGTTGCCCTTTTGTACTCACTACTCTTTGATTGGATTTCGTGTTGCTTCATAGTACCTAATAAACCCTTGTATTCTAACAGACAGGTAACCTCACCATTTTCGTGACTTGGACTATTGAAACTTATTTTGATTCCTTGAAATTTTTATGGATAAAGTTCAAAGACTATTCGATGACCTACTAGGGTGTGGCAGTGTGCGCTGCAGCCGTTATCTGGATTGTGGAGACCTAAAGTTCACTGTAGCCAGTAGCGCACTGGCGAGGCAGGAAGTCTAAGTTGAAGTAATTTTAGACATTCATAGGTTTTCGAGTATTATTGAGACTTTATCTTATTTTTCATACCTTTGATATCTTGGGTGGTTTCAAGAATGATTGTTGGAAAATGGATAAGGTTGACAGAATATTCGGTGACATATTGTTATTTGAGTCACGGAGCCGAAAGTCCGCTGCAGTCAGATATATACTGGCGGGATAGGGATTCTAAGCAAAGTGATTTCAAATACCTATATGTTCTTAGATATCAGGGAGACTATATTCCATTTTCATATAATTATTGGTTTTCGAGAATCACAAATCCTTGCACGTTTATCCTGATTTGATACTGTATCTCCTGAGTATTTCGTACGGTTCCTCAATCAACTCTTGCTAACTTCCCTCTAGCATTTTATCGTTAGATCATTGATTTCCTCAAAATTATACATTGCCATATTTTGATTCCATATTTCGTTTGTGTCTTGCCAAAATTTGATCTTAAATCATGTCTATCTGACCATGATTTTCCTATCTTGTCCTAGTCCACTTGTGTAAAACTATCGATTTTGATCGTACTTAATAGTTATGTCTTCATGATTTTGCTCCTCTAAGTTGTAATTGAAACTTCATTCTATCTCGTGCCTATTTTGATTCTTGATCATTGTTAGATCGTGTTATTCCTACTTCTTGTGTGTAATTATTGTACAGGGTCTCAAGGCTCAGAGAGCGTCTCAGAGTTGCACAGGATCGGCAGAAACACTGGGCGGATAGCAGCAGACGGCCACTGGAGTTCACAGTTGGGATAGAGTGTTCCTGAAGATCTTGCCGACCTGAGACGTCCTTCGTTTCGGCAGAGGCGGAAAGTTCAGTCCGAGATTCATCAGGCCTTTCAACGTGATGGCACGGATTGGCGAGGTGGCATATTGACTAGCGCTTCCAGCCAACTTGGAGGGAGTGCATGATGTTTTCCATGAGTCTCAGCTTCGACGCTATATTTCAGACCCGAGCCATGTGGTGGACTACTCAGAGCTAGAGGTGGGTCCGAGCTTGACCTACGAGGAGCAGTCAGTGGAGATCCTTGATCGGATGGAGAAGCGCCTGCAGAACCAGACTATACCGCTTGTTCGAGTCATGTGGCGACACCACTCTCTGGGAGAGTCCACATGGGAGCGCGAAGACGAGATGCGAGAGCGCTATCCTAGCTTGTTTGCTTGATTGTATTCTTGTGTTCGAAAATTCTATTTTCAATAAATGACTTGTGTTTGAATCTATTTGTGATTTTGAGATTTACTTTGTGGGTCTTCGAATTTCGAGGACGAAATTTTTCAAGGGGGAGAGATTTGTAACTCCACTATCCTATTTTTGAGAAATTAAAATAATTTTTTTCTAATAATAAAAGTTTAGCTTTAAAAAATAAATATTTTGATTTATGATTTTGGAGGGAAATTTGTTAGAGCAGGAATTATTTTAAATTTTTTTTGAAAGTTTGTTGTAACAAACTTTGGGGCCACCATTTGATTGCTAACTGATTTTTAACAGATTTTGTAAATAATAGAAAGGAAGGGGTGTTTCTAAAAACTTTATTTGAATGGATGGGCCGAGCCAAATTAGTTTAGTAGCAGTGTTGCTAATCAATTTGACATTAATAAATTCTAAATGTCATATGTAGACCCTTGTCCTAATAGATGTATTTGTCTGACTAATTTTATTCAGTATTTTGTTGTCACTTGTTTGTTGTGAAGCATTTTCTATGGAGTGCTGGGTTTCTAATTGATAGCTAGTTATTAGCATATTATTTTTCTTACAGATTCTAGGTGTATATATGTGTAGTTAGTCAACTGGAATATAGTTATAGTATTGTTTAACTAAGTTAGGCTATATAGCCTACCTTGCTATATGTATTAATTTTCCATAAATGGTAAGTTTACAAGCTAATGTCTATATAAGAAATTAACTCGTGGGTAGGTTAGCTAGTTAATCATAAATAACTAGTTTTTAAAGCTAACCAAAATGTACTTATTAAAACAGGAGGACATACAACTTTACTATTCCACACTTGATCACCCGGAGCAAGACAAGTATACTCCCCGGACTTGTTCATTTCTCATGTCTTGTATATTCATTCCTGTATCTCTTTGTTGACACGATGTATCACGGAATTGTCTGGTTTCATGTTTCATGAGTTACTTGTGTCTGGGAGGAGAAATACTACAGTTGTGTGATCAAACCCTGTTACTATTCATGTGAATAGCTTAGGTCCCGCATCGTGCACGCGGGACCAAAGCCGTACCATTTCATGTACATTGAATCTACCCAAGCCGATCACACAATCTGGATGTATTTTAATATTGTACATTCATATTCAGGTTGTATTTTATGTTCAGGTTGTATTTCATGTTCAGGTTGCATTTTATGTTCAGGACTCTTATCATGTTCTCTGTATTTACTTTCTGTATTTCCTGTTCAGTTTCATGTCTCGTTCTCATTTCTCGTACTTTATATATATCTCCTATTTTTTGTTCATACCATGATGTTCATGTTCATTTCCTTGGATATACTTAGCTCCGCTCCTGACTATGATATGTTGTAGGTGTACTTGCAGGGTACCATTCTACTCTATGTGCCAGAACCCAGGATATTAGCTGAGCAGGATGAGACTTAGCTTGAGGCTTCAGGTTTAGACTACTTAGCTTTACTTCTAGATATTGTCTTTAGAGTTCATAGCATTTTTTATTCCTGTTGATTCTGGTACCTTTATGATATCTGGATTTGTGGATTATGGTAATCTTTCTGGGATATGTTTATAGATGCTGTGATTTTTACTTGTCTTGATTATCTGGTTAGATTTCCCTATATTGGTACAGCTTACTTCGCCGTGTCTAACGACGAAGGCTGGGCATGTCCGACTCGTGTCCGATTATTCGGGAGCGGGTCGTGACATGCACCGGTGCTTTTTGTGCCGAAGAAGGATGGGTCGGTACGGATGTGTATTGACTACAGGGCACTCAACAACCTTACGATCAAGAACAAGTACCCACTGCCGAGGATCGATGATCTGTTCGATCAGCTGAGAGGAGCAAAGGTATTTTTCAAGATTGGTCTGAGGTCAGGTTACCACCAGGTGAAGGTGAAGAAGGAAGATATTCCGAAGACAACATTCAGGACGCGGTATGGCCAGTTTGAGTTTATGGTGATGCCGTTTGGGTTGACTAACGCCCCGACGGTGTTCATGAACCCGATGAAAAAGTGTTCCACCAGTACTTGGACAAGTTCGTGGTGGTGTACATCAACAATATCTTGGTGTACTCGAAGACCCCAGAGGAGCATGAGAAGCACTTGAGAGTGGTTCTGGAGACTCTCAGGAAGGAGGAGCTTTATGGCAAGCTCTCGAAGTATGAATTCTTTCTAGATCGAGTTGGTTTCCTAGGTCATGTTGTGACTGGGGATAGGATCTCAGTTGACCCGAGAAAGATCACGACAGTTGAGGCGTGGACAGCCCCGAGTTCAGTTACGGAGATCAGGAGGTTACTGGGATTGGCAGGCTACTACATGAGGTTTGTTCAGGATTTCTCCCGGGATGCAGAGCCGTTGACTAAGCTGACCCGGAAGGACACAAAGTTTATCCGGTTAGAGGAGTGTCGGGTCGCTTTTGATGAGTTGAAGAAGCGGTTGACGATAGCTCTGATTCTGACATTGCCATCAGGATCAGGCTTGTTCACTATCTACAGTGACGCCTCAGGGAAGGGTTTGGGTTGTGTCTTACAACAACATAAAAAGGTAATTGCCTATGCTTCCAGGCAATTACGTCCGTATGAGAAGAACTACCCTACCCATGACTTGTAGTTAGTAGCAGTTATCTTTGCTCTGAAGTTGTGGAAATACTATTTATACGGAGAGCAAGTGGAATTCTTTACAGACCACAAGAGCTTGAAGTATATGTTTACCCAGAAAGAGCTCAATATGAGGCAGTAGAGATGGTTGGAGTTGATAAAGGACTTTGATATTTCATTGCAGTATCATCCAGGGAAGGCCAACGTGGTTGCCGATGCTTTGAGCAGATATTCGGTAGCCATGTGTATGACAACATATCATCACTTGTTAGCAGATCCGGAGAGCCTGAAGATCGAGGTGATAGTGCTGGGAGTTGAGATACAGATGTGGGGACTGCAGATTCAGTCGGACTTGATTGAGAGGATCAAGTCGACTCAGTTCGACGATGTCGCTCTGCAGTGTATCCGAGAGCAGGTTCGAGCAGGACTTGTTGAGGAGTTCATCATTACAGAGGATGGCGCATTGAGGCACGGTTCCAGACTATGTGTGCCGAGTAGAGAGCTTCGGGAGCAGGCTATACAGGAGGCTCATCGCTCTCAGTATTCTATGCATCCAGGTGCTAACAAGATGTATAGAGATCTGAGAGAGCATGTTTGGTGGTATGGTATGAAGCGGGAGGTAGTACGCTTCGTAGCCAGATGTTTGGTTTGCCAGTAGGTAAAGGCGGAGAGGCAGAGGCCTGGAGGATTATTACAGCCATTGCCCATTCGGGAGTGGAAGTGGAAGCAAATCACGATAGATTTTGTTTCATGATTGCCGCATACACCAGGAGTGAAAGACACAATTTGGATCATCGTAGACAGGTTGACCAAATCAGCCCACTTCTTACCATTCAAGGTGGATTTGTCTACAGAGAGACTAGAAGATATGTACGTGAGACAGATTGTCAGACTTCATGGAGTTACCATGAGCATTGTCTCGGATCGGGATAGTCGCTTTACTTTCCACTTCTGGCGGAGTCTGCAGACTAGTTTGGGCACTCAGCTCAAGTTCAGTACTGCTAGACTGGCATTCGGAGAAGACTATTCACTCTCGAGGACATGCTGCGGACTTGTGTTATATACTTTGGAGGTTCCTGGAAGGATTATCTGTACTTGGTAGAGTTTGCCTATAACAACAGCTTCCAGGCTAGCATTGGGATGTCACCATTCGAGGCGTTGTATGGACGTAGTTGTCGTACTCCCTTGTCTTGGGATAACATTGGAGAGAGAGCTTTATTGGGACCTGAGATGGTTGTGGACGCAGCCAAGAAGGTGAAGCTCATCAGAGATCGACTTCGCGTGGCGCAGGACAGACAGCAGGATTGGGCCGATAGCCACCGAAGACCTTTGGAGTTTAAGGTACAACTTAGATTTAGGATTAGAATTTTGTTTGATTTTGTGATTTTTTTGATCATATTGATTGTTATAGCTAATTTTGAGACCTTGTTTGTGCTAGGTTGGAGATCTGGTGTTCCTAAGGATATCTCCGACACGAGGCACTATTCGCTTTGGTAGAGGTGGAAAGCTTAGTCCGTGTTTCATCGGACCTTTCGTTATCAGCGGGAGAGTCGGTGACGTGGCATACAGTCTAGATTTGTCCCCTGTATTGGAGGAAGTCCACAACGTATTTCACGTGTCGCAGTTGAGACGGTACGTGACGGACCCCAGCCATGTATTAGATCATTCCGAGATCGAGGTGGGCCCTACTCTTAGTTATCCAGAACAGCCTATAGAGATTCTGGATCGACGGAAGAAGGTGCTGAGGAACCAGACTATACCCTTGGTTTACGTCGCGTGGAGGTATCACTCTCCGGGAGAGTCTACCTGGGAGGGGAAAGATGAGATGCACGAGCGATACCCTTATCTTTTTGGACCTTGAGATATGATTTTCTATCCTTCTCATATGTTAAGTTTCGTCTTTAATTTTGAGGACAAAATTATTTTAAGGAGGGTAGATTCGTCACTACCACTTTCTAGAATAAGGATATTTTGGTAATTATGAAATTTTATTATTTTTATATCATTAATTTGATAATTGTGATTTTTTTGAATATTTTAATACTATTTTAATTGATTAATTGTGTTGTGCTTTTAGCAAGTGAAACCCTAGAACTAATTTGACTAGAGACTAACCATGAATTCTTGAGACTTAGTTAGTGGACTTAGATTAGTTAGTTGGGCTCTAATTAGTCTAGAATGGCTAGAAAAGATTAGAGTTTTAATTATTTAATAAGCCACATTGGGCCTTTAGTTAAAGAGCATGTTTTTACAAGCTAGAAAGAGGTTTTAGGCCTTGTGACCAACAAAACCCTAGCCCATGGCTAGCATGGCCGGCCACAGTAGCCCCTACTCCCATATGTAGCGTCCACATTAAACCCTAGTCTCCTTTCTATTGCAAAACCCTAACCCTAATTGCGTTCTTCCTCAAAAGTTGCCTCCTTCCTTCAAAACAACTCCAAATCCAACCAAACGAATTGCAAACTACTCCCCTTGAGTAGATGGGGTCTCAATTGGCTTGCTAGCGAGGATTTGGGGGGTTTCTACCATTGGATTTGGCGGAGAAACTTTGTAAGAGACTTTTCATTAGGATTCCAGCTCCCAATTGGTAAGGATCTATAAACCTATTTAATTTACTGATTTTTTCACCATAGATGCATTCATTTAGGGTTACCCTACCATTAGGAAGAGTTTGGTCAGGAATCGAATCTATTTCATGCCCGTATCATGGGCGTATCGCTCCGTATCGAAGAGAATACTCAAGTGTTCGACGAAATGCCTCTTAAGACTTTTTGTTCTTAATTTTCTAAACTAATTATATATTTGAGAAGCTTGTGATGTGTATTTTAATATTTATTGCGATTGAGTCAATTTTAAGGAGTTTTCTGTGTCGGATTTGGACATGGGGATACGTACACGGGCTGTGGTGCGCTGTCCTGCTACCCGAGTGTCCTATCTCGTTGGACATGACACGTGGACATGTGAAATTTGGTGGACACATGGGGGCATTATCTGTCAGCATGCTCACGAAGTTTGAAGAGATTTGGTGGAGAGATCGAGGAGTTATCTTCCTCGCAGTGGTCGCACACACACACGCGCGCGAGAAGAAAAACCCCACTGATACGGGTTCGTATCTTCGACACGACATGGTTAGGACACGATACAGGGTTACTGACACGAACCCCTAGACCTAGACTACCTACTGACACGACCATGAGACACGTGGTTGGACACGTTGTGTCTTAGACCACTCGACACACATGCCCGAACCCCTGTTCTGTGCAGTCTGATACCTTGTCTTCAAAATTTCTGTGGACACTTCGACACCACTTGGACACAATCCTATTGACTCTGTGGACACAATGTTGACACCCTCACTTGCTGACACGCATTCACACATACCCCTTTTCTATCTCTACAGTTATCCATATGTATAGGTGTACCCATTGTTGTTTACTGACACACAAATGTATTAGTTCACCCTAGGTTCCATTTATTGTTCAGACCCCTCTGCTACAGACCTGTCCACCTTGGGATTTAGGTAAGTCTTGTGTTCATGTGTTTTATATATATAAGTTTTGGTTGATGTATCTAGATATAGGTCATATACCTTGTTTGAGAGTTCACTATATTGTATATATGTATGTGATATAAAAGTTAGCTTGATTTCTATATGATACAATATGTATTTATATTGTGAGTTGTATGTTTAGGCTATAGGTTTGAGTATATAGATTGATATGTATATATATGAGGTAGATATTTGTGAACCTATATATATATGTAGACATCTATATGATTCCTATGTAATTGTTTGATAGGTTTATATGCTTAAGACTATAGACTTGAGTATGTAGGTATTGTGATATATATACTTATATGTTATAGGCTATATGTGGTTCCTAGTATAAATTAGCCTATGGGTTTATGAGGTACCATATGGAATGACCTAGAATGGACTAGATAGGCTTAAAGTGACTAGTAGACTTGTGTTTGGCTAAACCCTAGACTAGTTGACTAGTTTGACTAGAGTTGACCTAGTTTAACTAGATTGTTGACCAGAGTTGATCAAGAGTTAACTTTAACCTAGAATGACCTAGAATCATATAGAATGCATTGTAAACTTCATTATTACCTTCTTGGATATATTGTAACCTGTGTTGCTCTAAATAGGACTCAGTTACTCCAGTTCGAACATCTTTTCTCATCAGTCATTCAGGATATCAGGCGAGTACATTCTCTGATTGTTTTATACTTGCTAGGACTTATATTTTTGGTCTAGACTACTTTACTTGATGCTGACACTTGTTATCACGGATTAGTACTATATGGATCTTTTCATGCGATATTATCCTCTCAGATTCATCGGGTATTTTATGTTCGTGTACTTTATCATGAGCATCGTGTACTCCTTATATTAGTGATATTCGTGTACAAATCATGTGCTCTCATGTACTTTCGTATGCTCACATGATCTTCTTTTGCAAACTAATCATCGTGTACGTAACATAACTTGAATGGATCCTTGTGTATTGATTGGGGACGGAGGAGTAGAAGTGGTTATGTGATTATTCCTATTAGTTTACTCGTGTGCAAACTCTGTAACTTAGTCGTGTATAACACCAAGCCGATTACATAATCATCTTGTGCTCTAAATCACTTAGTCACTTACAGTTCTTACCTACTATATATATTTTCAGTTTACAAATATTTCTCTTATCTTTCATGTACATTTCTTACAACACTTCATGTATCTTATTCTATTGTTTGTTTTATAATTCCTGCCATGATATGAACTGCGTGAGAGATATGTATTCGTTTTTGTCCTGACTGGACCTGTTAAAAATATTACAGATGACACTGAGGAATTCTACCCTACTTACTATGGAGCCCATCTAGACGACACTTGTGAGTTGGACCCACAGGAGGATCCAGCTCTAGCTGAGGACATCACCCCTATTACTTAGGCTAGATAGCTAGACAGTTATCTTATTTGATTATGTTATTTGTATTTGACATCTGAGTTGTAGTATGTGGATGTTGAGATTTGTCGTTTAGACACTTAGACTTATTTCATTCCGCTGTATCTTCTCTTTTGAGATTTCAATCTAAACGTACTATTTACATCTTAGAATTATGATTGAGTTGTACCTTCTGTATTGTCCTCCGATTGGAGAGTATATCTTGTACAGGTATATTTATACTGTGTCAGATGTATGTGACCTAGGACAACGTTCTACCGTCGATATTGCGGCGTAGGTTGGACGTATCCACTTCTCGTACCCCTATACTGGGTGCGGGTCGTGACAGCTGACAACTCCATAAGTCCTTGAAATAAATTTTGATTCAGAATCGACACACTTTGAATATCCCATTGATCTATTTCTCAAGATTCAAGCATAATTCATCTATATTGCATCAACGATATCACCTTTTGATAGTACCTCTATCGTTAAGTATCTAACATCTCATGAATTGTGTTTAACTCATTCTCGTCCGAAAACATTTTGATCCCACACACAACTTGCTAACATTGACGTAAATCTTGGTGTTTACTGTCCAACACAACTCAGTCATCAATCCTTACATTAAACTATCTTTGTTTCAATTAAAATACTAGTGTGCGATTTATAAAATATCTAGACTTATTGTATGGAACATCCCACGGAACATTTGAGAGTGCGTTACCAATATCAATAGCGAGACAACATCAGAGTTTAAAAGAATACAGTCAGATGTCCAAGGACGTAAGCCGTGCTCTGATACCACTTTGTCACGCTTCGGTTTTGCAAAACCTATCGTCCTCGCTAGGGCATGATGTTGCGCGAGCCTAAGTTACACTCACGCAAGGCAAATACCAAAACGGTCGATTGAGTGGCTAAACGACAAAGTCGCACCGAAGTCTTGAAGCGGAAAAAACAAAAAACACAAGCATTTACAAAATGAACAAGTCTTTATTGATATTCAGCAAAATTACAAAGGCACGAAACCAACATTACAATCACTCTACTCTCTCTCATCTCTCAATACAAAACCTTGAGGCTTACAACTTGAAGAGGGCGATGTCCATACATTATGTCACGTATACGTGAAGACTTCAATGTGGTCGCACACCTTGAAACGCCAAGGAACTCCGTGCCTCGATGCTACTAGAACCTGCACACAAACAAAATGTGGGGATATAGTACATTGAATGCACTGGTGAGGAGGCCTCTTGCCCACCCATACAATACCAACACGTTCATTTAGTGAGTGCGTACTATGATTTTAGTTGTCTTTCTAATCTTGCCATAGGATTAGTTTTATGGCATAAACTACAAACTATGTTGCAACATCTAGATCGTGCTGAGAACATCATGATCGTGCCTCACAATATAGTGTAAACTTACCCATATTTACCTTTCGGCCTTCCCTTTTTATTACAAAGTATACTTATAACATAAGGACAATGTATCAAACTACTAACCTGTAACACCACATATAGTGCCGAAGCACATGTCTCTGCTGAATCAAAATATTAGGCTCATCAGTTGTAATGTAGTCCGTGCATATACTATCTTGACTCAATCTAAAAGGTACACATGGATTGCTGCAAGCACACCGACTCATATATAAGAAATGTCATTAGGAATTCAAGCCACCTTGGACATTTATGGGTTAGAAGAAGATCATTTTAGTAGTAAGGTAGCTAGCGCCACTGAAAGCTCTAAATCACCAAGCATTGCGGTATACCCTTCAGTCAAATTACCTGAAGGCCCCATAATACCTCATGCCAGTACATCGAACATGAAAAACCTGCTCCTTATAGGTCGACGTGATTTTGTTGCCCAAGAAATTAATTTGAGGAACTCAAACCTTGTGCACAAGTTGTCCATGATCATGTAAGACTCTGCTCAACTTGACATACTTTGATGACCATTTATCATTTAATCCTTCAATCTCTATGCAGTTCCCAAGCCAGGGACTGCCTCAGCGACCCATGGTCCCGAGAACTTTCCATATTACTTCCTTGAACCCAAGAAGGCTATTGGATAGCCTTCCTGCCTAACTTAATTGACTCATATTCTCATCTCAACTCATAAACGATTATTTGGTAGCCCTCCTGCTTAACTTGAACATACCGTGTTCCATAAAGTATTGAGGCAATTCCTTACTTTATATGACATGCATTGAACCTGTACGAATGTGTATACTACGTCATCGAGTCGATATTCCATGGAACAACATAAGGAAAACTCTCTTTTATGCAAGACGTGAAACCTATAATGCGAGTGCCCGTTTGAAAACCCAACGTGAAGTATTATCTAGGTATCAAGTTCCATATTTCCAAGTTATACGCAAATTTGATAAAGAAACGGGATTATTCCCTAAAATATGTGGGTCACCTCTTTTATTAGCATACTACTCACTGCCAAGAAGACATCCATTTATTTAGTGTAAAGGCAAAGCAGAGACGAGTTCATCAACGCCACCCACCTAAATAAGGATTTGTATCTGTTAGCCCAATGATTACATCCTATTTTTGAATGTGGCTAGTAAATTAAGTTTAACATAATGATGTCACTAATATTCATATACTCACTATCATATTGCTACTTAAACTTAGCATTATCCTAATTGTCCTATATCATATTGCCATGCTTGTATCGTACTGTAACATATTTTGCTCGCCTAACATGTATTTGTAGACATGCAGTAAGCATGATCAAATATGATTAAACCAGGACATAGGCAATGAAGAATTAATGATGGACCAAAGACGACATCATACAAAAAGATTTTTCTGAACCGCCTAGCGACCTATCCGGGGCCTCGTATCGGGGGTTCCGCTGCCCGGTCAGCGGACAGGGGTCGAGGGGACAGTGCCCCCTGTCAGGGGGCAAAGCCCCCGAAAGGTATTCAGATTTCTAGATCTGCTTATCTTTGGACGACTGTTGTCAAGGAAAAAGACGTCTTCAGGTCTGCTCAAATATCAGAAGAATAGTGTCATTAAAGGGCTCTTGGTTTTCCTATTTGTTCCAAGTATGTAATCTTCAATTTATTGAGTCTAGGAGAATGTGTACGTTGAGTCGCACTATGTCATCTCAACCCCTAGACATATCTCTTCAAGCTCTACCATACAAACAAAAGACCAAACTGCCAAAGCCTAAAATCAGCCCATGAACATTCTGTCCCCAAGGAGACATAGTTCGGGCCGAACTCTGCCCGACACAGAGTTCGGCCAAACTCTATCCCCTAAATTCCAGGAGCTGATTTTTTGGGTATGCTCATTGCTAGTTGTCCAACGGCCAAATATTTGAATTCTTGGGACAGAATTCGGGCCGAACTCTACCTCCCCAGAGTAGTATAAATAGAACTTGAATTCTATCATTTCAAATCATCTCTCACCTTCAAATATTCAAGCTTTCTATGCTCTACTACTTCAAGCCTCATTCTTCCATATCTCCTAAGCCATAACTCTCCTTAGCCCAAGGTGCCCAGTGCGATATCAGCTAGAAGTTGTGTGCAAGAATGAAAAAAAGTCACTTAGACAATTCCAATTTTGCCACCTGCGAATCTGTAAGAAGTTGACGTGCTCTTCTGAGTAAAGACACGTGGTTGTACACTATTTCACAAATAGTGGATTTCAATCCTGAGCTAGAGTTCTCAGGCCTATACTAGTCCTCTACGAGAAAAACCAGGTTAAAACTGCTGTGTCTGCGAATGCTCTTCTGATCTTTATTTACTTCCGCATTTCTCTCTGATTTATTTACTCTCTGGATAGTTGTTTTATGGAGGTGATATAAAATTAATTTTTATTTGGTCATTATCGACACAAACTCTATTTACCGCCCTCTAGAGTTGCCTACACGTTATTTCATTTGGTATCAAAGCAAGGACTCTATTGTTAGGCTTAACATCCTTAGAGTAGATCCTTGTTTATTTGTGTATGGCATTATATTCCTCCTCCTCAGATAAATAGGGTTTTACTTCTAGTAGCATGGACAATCGTGTTTCTTCTAAATGCAAGAAATGCTCTAAGTGGAAAGCCATGGCTAACCAATCCTTAAATATTGTTAAGGCTTTTCATTCTACAAATGAAGAACTTTCAGAAAAGGTTATTCATTTAGAAGAATCTAATGAGGCTTTGAGAAATGAAAACAATGGTTTATTATCTAGACTTGATTCTCAAAACTCATATTGTATTTCTTTAAAGAGTTTGAATGAGACTTTAATTTTGAAAATCAAATCTCTTTTCTCATCAATAGAAGATCTTAAGAAGCAAGCACATGAGCTATATCATTTGCATGATTTTTCTATTGAATTTTTAAAGAAACAAAATGATGATTTTATTTCTAGAATTGCTTTATTTGAAAAAGAGAATTATGCTTTAAATGCTAAATTTGATTCTCTTACTTGTTTGCATAATGATTTGCTATTCGAACATGATATTCTTAAGACCAAATTCATGCATGCTCACTCTAGAGATATTCATCATTCTAGTATGTCACATGTTCATAATCATGCTCATTCCGATACATGTGCACACACTAGTATTAGGTGCTTCTATTGCTCTCGCATTGGACACATGAGTGTAACTTGTCCTATTCGTAGGAGTTCTTCGACCATTGCTACAGTAAATAGTATATGGGTCTCTAAATCTAACAAATGTGGATCCAAGTTTATGTGGAAACCAAAGTCTTTGCCTAATGTTGTAGGTGGAGCTTCTTGTATCAGGACATAGCACCGAGAAAGCGTGTTGGTGGTTGCAAAGCTCAAAGGTCATCTTCTAAGCAATTGTACCAACACAAGTGTGGCTACTAGAGCCACTTTGGTAACATACTAAACGATTCTCTTTAAATGGTTTATATTTGTAGAATCTAGCATGTTTCTCTTGATGTCTTGCTTCTAGCTCACATTGATATCCTTTAGTTGCTTATTATATAAATCAATGTGAGATAAAATACTAGCATGCTTAGTTAATTTTCTTATTATTACTTTTATCAAGCATGACTAGTTACTTAGCTTAAATGATTAGTTCACACTATATAGTTTACCACTCATTTTTTATTATTGTGACACATTTATATATGCATGCTCGTTATTCTTAATCTTTATTTATAAAGCATGCATATCACTCTAGTCCATAGGACCTTGGTTTTGGTTTGAGTTAATTTTAACTCTCCGTTTTTAAATTTTTTGGATAGCTACTTCTTGCCGATTTGTATGTCATATTTATCTTAATCGATATTTGTGAATATATGTGTTTAGCACAAGCTTCTTATACTTCCATTTTAACCTTGTGCCTACATAATATATTCATTATTGATTCTCATATTTTATTTTAATTATCCTCTTGAGAATCAATTAAGTCTCTGCCTAGTAAAGTTTATTTATACATTTTATTTAATTTGTGATGGTTTTTCAAATATTCATGATACATGAATATATTTATTTTTCTCTGTAGTTCATGTATTTCTTATATTGATATCTAATTTTGTATAAATATCTTTCTGTGGGCATATGAGTTAAGCTCAAGTATCATATTATTTTGTAGAGTATCTATTCATACTTGTGCTTACCTCATACTTTAGCTATTGATTCTTTTGACCAAATTTGTGTTATCTTTTCTTGAATCAGTTAGCTTCCTCTATAAAGCTTTCTTTTGATAATGTCTTCTTACCTCTTGGGTGACTTTATGGACACATGTCTTTTTAGTTGATTTTTGATCTTTTTATGTTTGCCAATTTGTGATATATATATATATATATATATATATATATATATATATATATATATATATATATATATATATATATATATATTAATGATTCCAACTGTTGATATTTATTTATTCAATACCGTTAAGTTGGAATGTTGAGGAAAAATATTTATTAGTGTCTTATTCATGACTTTTATGGAAGTTCTTTTAAGAATTGCTTAGTTTTGTGCTTTACCTTACTTGTTAAAATCATCGTACTTATTAGTGCACATTTTGAGTATGTATCTTCTATATATTTATCTCCATAAGTGCATTATAAAAATGTTTGTTTTGAAAATATTCTTAGCAAATTTTGATGATCATTCTTTCATTATTATTTGGGTATTTACCTTTCTTATACTTAGGGATTTTGGATTTTGATGTTGTTTCATGATACTGCATATATTTCTTTAAATCTAAATTCTTAAAAGTAAAGAACATTTTGTGAACAACCTGAAAGGGTCATTCTGTCATACAGGTGTAAATAGCCTGAAGCGACACGGTGTACTAGTCTTCGGACTACCGCTAGCTGGGAACCAGCCCCTACAGCTAACCCAAAGTGATCAATACTTTATAGACTTAAGATTTATTAAGGTCTACTTGCAACCATTATCTAATTCTGGATCCATCCCTAAGTTCCAGAATACATCATCATATCTAGCTATAAATATTTTATTATTATTGCCCAATGATATTTTTGTAACACATGAGAATACATGTAATTGATATATCATACTTCTCATGTCCTTAGCTACTATGGTTTAAGCTTATGTGTTGAGATTTTCCATTTCTAGAGAATACACTTATTTCATAATGGTTATAATATTTTGCATTCTCTAGACCGATCTATTATTTCATTATCTTTAGTTAACCTCAATACTTGGCAAAGAGATTTGTTTCATTGTATTTTCATGAATATCCATTTAGCCTCATTTTGATAAGAGCATAATTCTTTTATTTATCCTCTTGCTCTTATCCTTGCTCAACAAAGAGTATATAAATCATTTTGATCATTCCAAATGTATTACCCTTATTGTGAACTCTATGCTTAAGCATATATTTTTAGTGTTATTGACTTAAGATTTAATGAGCATATTTATCCTGTTAATGGCCTACCTCATTAATCTTAATTAGTTATGTAGCTTGCTTATTTGTGATGTATTGTTAAGCTACAAAACTTGTTCTTTTTCACTTATCTAGCTATCTTCTTGAATTTCCATCTATATGTGATATGCTAGTTTACAAAAACAAGATTTATGAATTTCTTGATGAGATTTGTCTTCTATTTTAGATACATATGTTTGGTCTCTAAAATTAGTTTGACAAATTTTTTATTTAGTTTTGTTTCCATTAAGGTTTGTGATTCATCGCTTTAACTTCCTTCCATACTAGTCATTGGTAAGCATCTCTTAAACTTCTCTCATCTTTTGAGTCATGATTTTATCATATTACATCTCTTTAGATTAAATCTGTAATAATTTAAATGAGATTGACTTTTCTCTCTATATTTTTTGATCGATTTGTAGGGTTTTATTATAAATATGGATTTCAGATTTTTTTCTTGATGAGATTCGTTGGATCATGTTTACTTTTATTGATAAATGATCCTAATGGTTGAGTAGTCCTATATTATCTAATTATGCGGTTGTCAAGTTAATCTATTACTCTACTTTGACTACTCATGGATTATCACATATGCTCTTTACTATTTGAACTTCATTGGTTTCTCTTTTAGTATTAGTATGGTTGGATTATTACCCATTGATGGGCACATATGTGGTAAAACATACATTGTCTATACAAAAAAATAAATTGGTTGATCATTTCTTAATTAGATAATCATGGACATGATATTTGAGTTTTATTTTTTTTTGTATTCTTGAGCTATATTTTGACTTTCATCATAATTGATTTAATTGCCTTTCTTCCTTTTCATGATGACATTTTGCTCAAAAGGTAACATACATTGATCTATCATATTTTAATATAAGATTCTTCTATATAGGTTAGTGTATGTCATCTTTTGATTAAATGTGCTTAATTAAAATATTATTTTGATCGTTCATCTCTAGTGACTATTAATTGGATATATCTTCTAAAGATGATATTATTCATTTTATGACGTTTTTATAGCCTTATATGCATTGAGCAAGGGGGAGAAATCAATAGTTGATTTACCCCTATATCTTGAAGTTATTATTTTTTTATGCTATAAGTGCTGTGGAACTAGATACACATATTTTAAGGAGGAGAAAATAAATTGGTTCAATTCATTTATACCCTTTAATATGTCGTATACCTAGTTCATCATTGACCCATATTTTTATCATTATTTATATATTAGTGATTGAGGTAATGATACTGTTATTTTATGAAAGGTTTATGAGAGTATATGCAATTGTTTTCATCATATTATCTCTCTCTTTTATATGAGTCATCTCGTTAATATTAACTTTCATATCTTATCTTGATGACTATTGTGCTTTCTTTGATTTGGCTTTCCTTGTATGTTTTATTGATTTGGCTTTTCTTGTTGAGGACTTACCCAAAATTCTTGATTTTATCTTTATTGGTAATAGTTTGAGGGGGAGCATTCAAGTCGACTGAATTTCACTTTCTCAAATATTTTTTTTCTTTACCTTCATGTTTATCTAAAGGGTATTCATATAGCATGATAAGGTAATTCAGTTCAAATGCATGAAATTTGGATAAGCAAATAGATTTGCAAATAATGATATCATTTTATATCAATTGCTCTATTTTGCATTGATCATTCCTTTATTTTGTTCCACTATTTATCTGTGGACAATTGTGACTATCATAGTTTCATTGATCAATGTTTCAAGTATATTTATTTCAAATGATATCAAGTTTTTATATTTCAAATATCTCAATTGGTATCTTTCTTCTTTGATATCTACGTTTTACAATTATCTAATCCCCATGATTTTTGACTGAAATCCTTTATTTCATAATTCTCTTCCAAAACTAGAGCAACATTTTATATCATACTATGTTTTTGGATATCTTTCTTGGATTTCATGTTGGTAAACTATCTATTGATTATTTTCAAATTCTTGTAGTTTTACCAACTATTTGTGTTTTGACAAGCTATTTTCTTTTGGCACTCTACATTTGGTATGTAGTTTCTATACTTGTCCTTACACATTTCTCCTATTGTTCCTCATTTAGTATATCTTGATCATGATTGTCTATGCCTTCCTCCTTTACTTATGCTTGAGTTTGTTTTATCTCTTATTCCGGGAGAGCTTATTTTTTGATCATATCAAAGGGGGAGAAATAAGTTTAAGTTAGCACACAATACGCGTTTATTAGTGATATATGCATCTATCGTATATGTCTTAAACTTAACTGATTTACCACAATCAAAAAGGGAAAGATTGTTAGCCCAATGATTACATCGTGTTTTTGAATATGGCTAATAAATTAAGTTTAACATAATGATGTCACTAATATTCATATACTCACTATCATGTTGCTACTTAAACTTAGCATTGTCCTAATTGTCTTATATCATATTGCCATGCTTGTATCGTACTGCAACATATTTTGCTCGCCTAACATGTATTTGTCGACATGTAGTAAGCATGATCAAACATGATCAAACTAGGACATAGGCAATAAAGAATTAATGATTGACTAAAGACGGCATCATACAAAAAGATTTTTCTGAACCGCCTAGCGACCTATCCGGGGTCTCGCATCGGGGGTTCCGCTGCCCGGTCAGCGGACAGGGGTCGAGGGGGGCAGCGCCCCCCGTCAGGGGGCGAAGCCCCCAAAAGGTATTCAGATTTTCAGATCTGCTTATCTTTGGAGGACTGCTGTCAAGGAAAAAGGCGTCTTCAGGTCTGCTCAAATATCAGAAGAAAGGTGTCATCAAAGCGCTCTTGGTTTTCCTATTTGTTCCAAGTGTTTAATCTTCAATTTATTGAGTCTAGGAGAATGTGTACGTTGAGTCGCACTGTGTCATCTCAATCCCGAGACATATCTCTCCAAGCTCTTCTATACAAACAAAAGACCAAACTGCCAAAGCCCAAAATCAGCCCATGAACATTCTGTCCCCAAGGAGGCAGAGTTCGGGCTGAACTCTTCCCCACACAAAGTTCGGGACGAACTCTGTCCCCTAAATTCTAGGAGCTAATTTTTAGGGTATGCACATTGCTAGTTGTCCAATGGCCAAATATTTGAATTCTTGGGACAGAATTCGGGCCGAACTCTGCCTCCCCAGGGTAGTATAAATAAACTTGAATTCTCTCATTTCAAATCATCTCTCACCTTCAAATATTCAAGCGTTCTAAGCTCTACTACTCCAAGCCTCATTCTTTCGTATCTCCTAAGCCGCAACTCTCCTTAGCCCAAGGTGCTCAGTGCGATATCAGCTAGAAGTTGTGTGCAAGAGTGAAAAAAAAGTCACTTGAATAATTCCAAGTTTCTCCACCTGCGAATCTGTAAGAAGTTGGCGTGCTCTTCTGAGTAAAGGCACGTGGTTGTACACTATTTCACAAATAGTGGATTTCAATCCTAAGCTAGATTTCTCAGGCCTGGACTAGTCCTCCACGAGGGAAACCAGGTTAAAACTGCTGCGTCTGTGAATGCTCTTCTGATCTTTATTTACTTCCGCATTTCTCTCTGATTTATTTACTATCTTGATAGTTATTTTGTGGAGGTGATATAGAGTTAATTTTTTATTTGGTGATTATCGACACAAACTCTATTCACCCCCCTCTAGAGTTGCCTACACGTTATTTCAGTATCGACCGAGATGGACTTCGAGAAAGCCGCTGTATAACCAAGTCCGAACGCTGGTGCATTCTTTAATTCATCCTGTTGAACTGAGTGGGACTACATAATACACCACTCAAAAAAGTTTTATCCTCAAAACTTTCTGAGTACACACTCATCAACTTTATTACCCTATAATCAACTTGCGTTCACCTAGCTTAACATTTAGTAACTCTCGAATACGATTCCTATGGGTTTTTTCAATCCTGATCACGCCTTACGCCTTAGCCAAATTTTGAATCGAACAACGATATCATTTCAAACAATTAAACTATTTCGTAACATAATATCAAGTATTCTCTATCAATACTATGCTTCGCGCAGACCGCGCTACTCAAACGTGGGACAACTATAACTCGCCGCAGACATGAACAACTTAGTTCTAGGACAAACCCACCCAAGCGATATCCTCCATCATCCCAGACTTTAAACATAACCAAGTTTGTCACTGTCACTCCCCGATCCTGGAATACGTATTTTAATACGTAAACCGATAAATTGTATTTACCTTGTATTTATACTATATTTATTATGCTGTGTTTCTTCATGCATTTCCCAAAAATATTTGACAAAATATTATTTCCTAATTTATTTTCTGCATTTGGGCCTACAGTTTTGGCTCATTTGGGTAACCTATTTTTGGTTCACCCATGGTTCATCATGAACCCTTTGGTTTACCATGAACCCATGGGTCCAAGATCTTTATAAACTCATCTCATTCTCTCTCCTCTCAATTACTTCCTCTCATTTACTTCCTTCACCAACCAAGGCAAGTACCAACTTGCTCAAGAGATGGATCCATAATTTTGTCAATGATTTCTTACAAAACTATTTGCCAAAACATGTTCTTCTCCTCAATCTATACTAGTTTAGAACTTGGAAATTTCTAATTTGAAGCTTTGATTTTTGTAGATCTAGGTTTTAATCATTTTCGGATTTTGTATGGTTTGATCTACTTTAGTTGGATTTTATGGGTTTTTGATGCTTCCATGTGGAAGAGCATTCAGTTTCACCCAAGTTGGAACTTTGGAAATCTGGATTTGGAGTTCGGATGGCCAAGTTATGATGCTTTGAAGTTTGGGTTCAGCCATGGTGTTCTTGCTGTTTGGAGAAGACAGTGAACAGTGTGCTCCTGTTTGAGCACGCTTCCTGTTGGAAGCGTGTCTCTCCTTGAGCTTGCGTGACTTTTCACGCAGCTCTTCCCTTGAGCTTGCGCTGCGTGACTTTTCCCGCAGCTCTCTCCTTGAGCCTGCGTGACTTTTTACGCAGCTCTCTCCTTGAGCTTGCGTGACTTTTCACGCAGCTCTCCCCTTGAGCTTGCGTGACTTTTCACGCAGCGCTCTCCTTGAGCCTGCGTGACTTTTCACGCAGCGCTCTCCTTGAGCCTGCGTGACTTTTCACGCAGCTCTCTCCTTGAGCTTGCGTGACTTTTCACGCAGCTCTCCCCTTGAGCTTGCGTGACTTTTCACGCAGCTCTCCCCTTGAGCCTGCGTGACTTTTCACGCAGCTCACTCCTTGAGCTTGCGTGACTTTTCACGCAGCTCTCTCCTTGAGCTTGCGTGACTTTTCACGCACGCTGCCTTGAGTGAGCCTGAGTGAGCATGCGTTACTTTTCACCCCTTGAGCGTGCGTGCTTTTGTGCGTACGTTTTTGATATTTTATTAGATATTATATGCCCATTTTATATCCTTACGCCTTTTGTCCCGAGCATGATATGAGCACTAATGTGACCCCGGAGAACAAAGTGTTCGTACCTGATACATGTACCTGAATGTCCCAGTTCTTGTTCATGCTCGACAAATGACTCGTAACTCCACGTGGCGTATTTGCAATGATGCATTACACTAAGGAGGGTAGAACATGTTGACATACTGATTGACATGGATCCTCTTTGGGGTACTCGTACTAAAGTACGACTTTAGGAGGATAATCATGTAGGCCACAGCATGTGAGTCCAAGATTTCACCTAGGGTTAAACTAGACAACTAAATATACTAGATGCATGAGGAGGGCAAAATCCCGAGATCGTGTTACACCAGCCGCCTTGAGATATTGTCTCGACGCGCCGGCTGGTCTCCACGGATACTGTGTCATCTGCAACGAGTGGATGACTGTATCCGATTAATTCCTGCTATATATTATATGTTTTAGCAAGGTGGCCTTACGAGGGACCTGTGCTCAATCATACCTGTCTACGCGAACCCCTGGGTTGGCTAGCCTTGCTGGAAAGATACGATCTGAGGATTTCCTATTAACATGATGCGAGGATAACCTCGTCCCACTAGAAACTCGTAGACTTGATTGGCCGTGAAAATGACTTGCCTGTATCCTATTTACCTTCCGTGAATAACTGAAGGAAGCGGACTGTCATGGTACGTGATCCAACCCATGTTCTTGTTTAATTGTTGGGTTGGTTATCGTACTATGATAGGCTGTGGACCGAAGTTATGAACGGAAGACTTATTCTGGTTGTGAAGTGCTACTTCTGAGAATGACTAAGGAACATGGTCTATCACGATACATGATCTAACCCATATTCTTGTTTGATTGTTGGGTTGGTTATTGTGCTGCGATAGGTTATCGACCGAAGTCACGATCAGGAGATTTTATTGTTTATACCTTTTAACTTATGTGAAAGTTATAGAGTACGACACGTCCCGACTCCATGCGGCACCTTTTGTCCTTGTTTGGTTGTAAGGGTGCCATATGAGTTCGAGGATGTTGCGCTACCCTATAATAGTAGCATAAGTATTACTATTATCAATCATTCTATTAACTGGGTTTTTAATCTTAACTCTTGTGCCCCTTTGGCGGTACTTGCTATTTCGGGGCTGACCCCGCTGGTTTTGTTTGGCCAGATCCCGTAGCAGAGCCTGAGGACACGATTTTCCTCCCTGACATCCATGGTGCATACTAGGAGCATGGCGGTTCGGGGACTCGAGTGGGTTTCTTCTCCACCACTCCTGCTTATACTTTTGCGGCGTTTAGCCACCGGCACCTGTTAGCCGGATTACTTGATATTTTGTGTCAGTACAGAATTGTAAATAAACAGACTGCAGCTGTGTATAATTTTGTACTCCTGACTCTCTGAGATAGCTAAATTATAAAGCTAGTCTCTCATGACCATTTTGATGAAGCGTCGGGGACGCCTTACTGCTTTATCTTTAATGATCATTTAATTGCTGATGTGATTTGATTGATTGAGACATAGAACTCTGTGGGACCATATGAGACTTGATTGTAGCATGTACCCCCTAGTCTCTCGACAGCCACGATCGCCGTATGACGTTACGTACCTCATATGGAGTAGCTGGCCTAGTCCGTCCCCGTATTTCGGTACTGGGGCGTGACAGTCACTTATAATCTAAATTCAGTACGTATTACCCCTTATCAAATCAAAACAAACAAAAATATTTTAGGTCTTCAACTTAATTTCTAACCAATCGTTCAAACCTGATTACATCAATGCCTCAATAACAATCACTTATATCGATACTCGATTCTTGTCAACCAATTTAACTATCCTCTAGAATCGTCGTTTGTATCGTTTACATTCTATTTCCCAAATTTTTTGAACCCTTAAAATAACCAATTGAAATCTGAATCTTTTATTCATGCACAACTCGATTACACTCTTCAAATTATAATCTCAATCACGATAATATCCTTCGAATCTGTCCAAGTAAACTTTTGCTTTCGTTCAATTCTCAAGAATACATTTGACTTTATCAAACACGAATTCAATTCAATCATAAACTTTCCTCTAAACTAGAAAATCATTCTAACATATTCGATTATTCAATCAACTAACGATAATTCTTCCGATCAATCGTTACAACATCAACGTCAATGTTTGAAGTACTTATGCAAATTCAATATGCTTACCTCGAACTAAATCGATCAAAAGCCAAGTTTGTTTTATTTCAATAATCACACATCCATCAATACTTCATCCGAGCACACGATCTAGAATCATCTGTCCACTCATCATCAATGTTTTATCTATCATTTTACATAAGTAACTCAATTGAGGGAAACCATCAATATGCCATCGATCTAACTAATCCTCGATACCATCCCGTTTCTTCGATCGTAAACCATCTATGATCCAAACTAATATCCAATATCGTCGTCCAATTCAATCTTCCCATTCATCAAAACTTTCAATAATACTTCTTGCAACTCTCTGCCTCAATTCTACTGACTAGCGACCCAGTTCTATAATCTACCCACGCAAGTCTCACTAAGGTCGATTCGTACCAATTCTCTCTCTCGACACAAGGACGTCTGCCTAACCGCTAGGCTAGCTCACCGAACAATAGTCAAGTCAATCTCTATTTCTGTGTAACCAATACCAAAACACTCACCCCTAATCCTAAGGTCAAACCATAGTTCAAGGGGTCCGAGTCATTATGCAAAGCCAATCCTAGGGTGATATCCATTCACAATCATCATCGATTATAACACTTAACTCTCAAAATCAAAATCCTCAAGTCGCTGTTTCAATACAAAAAGCCCAAGGGACTGAAACTTTTGTATTATTAGTAAAGAAAAAGAGTACAACATGAATCCTAAACATGAATTCCGAGTACAATAGATCTGGGGATTGGGACGATGGAAGTTAAATCTACTTCAACTTCTTTACTCCGTTGATGATCGTGAAGGTTGATGAAGCTTGTTTACTGGTTAATTCCTCACAACAAAGGGAGCTCTATCACTGAAAGCTCTCTCTCTGGGAGGTCATAACTTACGTAGCATCAGTTGTTCATGTAGCCTTTCTCTGCTTGTGTCTCTGTGTGTGTTGTGAGGAAGACACAGTCATCTATTTATAGATTTTCTTCACTAGAACAATTATGTGTGCATGACAGAAATATACTGCTTCCTACCTCATGGGCACATGAAGATGGGTAGGCGTGTAGGCACTTGAAGTTAGTTGAGAGTGAACATGCACGAGAATCACATATAGCTCACCACGTGGCTCGAGACGTGCTGCACGAAACACTGCCATATAAGCACATGATCTCTTTATAGGGAGTAGCTATGCGCCTAACTGCATTTGATACATAGCATCTCCTGTTGCATACTGCAAAATAGTCGTATAGGACTACTTCTATATTACTGTAAAAGTATAATAATGATGATGTCAAAACTATGACGTCTTCTTCGAAGTTCGAACACTGCACACTTCCCGAAGTTCATCACTTTATCCAAGAAGAAGACAAAAATCACCCGACTCTTGATCATGCGTCAATTGAACCATGCAACTTTCTGTCTTTTACTTTAACTATACGCCTTCCTGATCTTACTTTGGCTATGCGTCTTTTTGATTAGTATTTCAATCTCCAAGACTCGTAAACTCCAAAGACTCGTAAACTCCAAAGACTGAACTGCTTCAGACTTGAGATTCCATTCTTAGGCGCATAAAGGTTATATGCCATTTTATATTTTTTTATTGTCACAACCCGCACCCTAGAGTAAGGGCACGAGAAGTGGGTACGTCCAGCCTATGCCGCAATGTCGGCGATAGAATGCTGTCCTAGGTCACAATATCTAACAATATAAGGTACCTGTACAGTATATACACTCCGAGTGGAGGTGACAATACAGAATACAGTCTCAATCACATCTAAGGAAGAAAATAGAACGATATCATAAATATGAAAATCTCAAAGGAAGTACAAACAGAAAGAGAAATAAGTCTAAGTGTCTAAACGACACAATAACAGACATAATACAACTCAATCCCAAATGACAACATAAGTAAGATAAAGCCTAACTAAACTAGTCTAGGCAGTAGGGGTGATAACATCAGCTAGAGCTGGGTCCTCCTGAGAGTCCAACTCGCAAGTGTCGTCTAGGGCTGCTCCATAATAGGTAGTGCAGAAAGCCTCATCCTCATCCTCTGTAATATATCAACAGGTCCAGTCATGACAGGAACGAGTACAATACATCTCACGCAGTTCATATCATGTCAGAAGATAATAAACATGCAATAGAGTACGATATGTGAATAACTGAAGGAATGTATATGAAGTAAAAGAGATAACTGTAATGAAAATATCTACTATAAGTAGAGAACTATCAGTGACAAGTGAATCAGAGTACAAACTAGACATGTGAACAGGTGGAGGTGATTCAAGAGAGGTGATTCATGATTATACTACTTGGAATTATTCACATGTTATTTCTACTCCCCCAGCCCCAATCAATACAAAAGGATCCAGACATGTTACGTTAAGATTCAAGATTTCACTGCCTCATAGATGAGAGCACACGTGAAATTGATTCATGGGGGCTCTGTGAACATGAGAGTACATGCGACTCCAGAGTGAACATGAATAGTGAAGCATGACGATACATGATGTAAGTGAAACGCACAAGACATGAAGTACCTGATGCTCCTGAAGGGGATAACATCTCATGAAAAGATCTATATAGTACCAATCCGTGTTACCAACGTGACATCATACAAGTAATGTAAATCTAGAGCAGGAATATAAGTTCTAGCAAGTATGAAACGGTCAGAGAATGTACTCGCCTGATATCCTGAGTATCTGGTAAGTGTAGATGTGCAAGCAGAGTAGATGAGTCCTATTTTAGAGCAACACAGGTCACAATGTGTTTAACATAAGGTAAATGAAGTTTGTAATACGATCTACATGATTTTTAGGTCATTCTAGGTCAAAGTCAAACTTGGTCAACTCTGGGTCAACCAAGGTCAACATCTAGTCAAACTGGGTCAACTCTAGGGTTTGGTCAACTCTAAGTCAACTAGGTCAATTGAAATCAACTAGCTAGGTTTAGTCAACTTAGGTCAACACTACCTCTAGGCCTATACACCATTACCAATACAACCCTACTTATACAATACTTATTTATAATATATACACTATATTGCACATATAGGTATCATATGTAGGAAGCTATATGTATATGAACATACATATACATATACATATATATTGAAGAAGGAAATTTAGAAAGTATAATGTGTGTGTGTGTGTTTGGACTATGGAATGCAAGTAAGGGTTTAAGAGCACATGGCATGGGGTTTAACATTTACCATTTAAAATGTGTTTTCAGTTATCAACATTTAAGAATGAAACAAGGTATCTTAACATAGGTTAAGTTCATTGAATCTAAGGAACAAACATATGCAACTCAGGTGTGTCATTCAAACTCAGGCTTCCACTTAAATTCAATTTTTTAGCTATCAACTAAACTCAAGAATTCAATTCAGTTTGCATTTATCTATAGCAGTTTACATTCTCAGTAATCTCCATTCCAGTCTACAACATTTCATCATTCTTGAAACCTCAGGTTTTAACACATTCAATACAGTAAATCAAACCCAATCATTCGCATGTGAACTCTCAGTTAACCATTTCAGTTTATAATGATTTCAATCTCAGGTTTCATTCAACTGTGAATCTCAGAAACAACATATGCAAATTCAGTTTTCAATTAACCCTTAATGTCTCAGTTAAACCTTTCAAGTTAATTCCTAACTAAACTAACATATATCACAATCTTAAAACCAAACTGATTTAACTTTAATCTTAGAAAACAGATATTGAAAACTCAGTTCTTTCTAACTAATCTCAGGCATTTAACTTTTAACAGTGAATCAACATCTCACATTTCCTGAATTCTCAGGTATTTCATTTAACAGTGAATCCCAGATATTTAAACAGTGTAAATCATGTTAACACAGTCACACATATCCATATACAACATAAATTCTAAACTAATTTAGCATTCAAATTAAGAAAATGGGTTCATATATTTAACTGTTAGTTTCAATAAAAACCCAACTGAACAAAGACACTTATACATAACTTTCACATTTCGAAAACCCAATTAAACCATAGAAATTTATAACCAGGCATGTAGGTGTGTTAACCATGTGTTCATGTGTCCAGGGGGTGTCATTCGTGTCCACTAGAGTGGACACAAAGTGTCCAATTGCGTCAAAACACAGACATGAACCCTGTGGTGCACAATTCGTGCACAGGCTTGTGCACGCGTGCCGTGTCCTCGTGCACACGACACGAGTCAATTCAGGACATATGCTTGTGTACCTAAGTTTGCCCCACATAGCGCTTCGTGCCTAGGACCCTGACACGAGCCCAAGTGTCGCCGTGTCCATGCGGGAAGCCCGTATCAGAGAGAAATTTGTGTGTGCACAGACTGTGTACAAAACCCGTGCGCGTAGGATTTCTTCCCCAACACGACACAAGACGATACGAGACTCAAGGGGGGTGTTGTCAGACACTGCCCCTTGGTCCATGCCAAGTGGCAGGCCGCCACGTGGCGTGTCATGTCCACACAGCTGATCAGGTAGCAGGACCTGTGCGGTATCAGCGCGCGCGTGGTGCGTGCCCAATTTTGACACAAAAAGCACCCTAATCTCGACTCAGTCGAATTGATTAGTGATATACAATTAATAAACTAATTTTTTATTCAATTAGATTTTGAAATTTAAACAGTTCATTTCTAACAAACATTTCATCGAACACCTTTCTAAAATCACTGATACGTGTCCGATACGGACACGAAATGGACACTACCTAGCACCAAACTATCCCTACAGCTAGGGTATACCTATATGCATGCATCTATGAAAATAAAACATAATTTTACAAGGGTTTCATGGGATTTACCTATTGAGAATGATTCTCAATGAGAAGGGTGTTGATGAGGGTTTTCCTTTGAATTTAAATTGATCAAAGTAATTCAAATCCTCGCTAGCAAGTTCCTACTGGCTCCCACTATGGTAGAGGGTGATGATGCAATTGATTAGGGCCAATTTGGGCTTGATTTGGATATTAGGGGAAGGAAATTTGGAGAGGAATTTTTAGGGTTCTAAGCAAGAAGTAAAAGAGGCAAGGGGCTTTGTTAATGAGACTTTATAGGAAGGGGGAGGGGGTGTTTGATGGCTGCCATTGATCAATTAGGGTTAGGTTTTAGGTCTAGATGAGTGGCTAAGAGTTTTCTACCCAATTCCAAGCTCTCCTATTGGTTCAACTAGTCATAGGGCTAACTTTTCCACAAATATCCTAAGAGTAATATCTTACCTAGAATATCTAGATATTATTACCTTGTCATTACTAGGCTACCCTAATCAATACACTAAGCCCAAGGCTAATCTAGATTTGGCTAAGTTTCTAGGTCAAGCCTCAACCTAACAATTAGCACATATTTAATTAATAAAAATTCAAAATCACCAAAAAGTTAAAATGACCAAAATACCCTCAAGCCAAAAATGTGGTCGTGACAAGTTTACCCTTCTTAAAAGAATTTCGTCCACGAAATTGAAAGGCAAAACTAAACTGGTGAGAAGGATAGAAAATCATACCTCAAGGTCCAAAAAGATAAGGGTATCGCTCGCGCATCTCATCCTCCCGTTCCCAGGTAGACTCTCCTAGAGAATAATGCCTCCATGCGACGCTAACCAAGGGTATCGTCTGGTTCCTCAGTACCTTCTCTCGTCAATCCAGAATCTCCACAGGCTGCTCTGGATAGCTAATAGTAGGTCCAACCTCGATCTCCGAATGATCGAGTACATGGCTAGGGTCTGCCACGTACCTTCTCAACTTCGACACGTGAAATATGTTGTGGACTCCCACTAATGCAGGTGGCAAATCTAGCCTGTAAGCTACGTCACCGACTCTCCCGCTAATAACGAAAGGTCCGATAAAATGCGGGCTAAGCTTCCCACCTCTACTAAAATGTACAGTACCACGTGTCGGAGATATCCTCAAAAAACTAGATCTCCGACCTAAACACAATCAATGTCTCAAATTAACTATAATAATCAAACATGATTAATAAAATCACAAAACAAACAATCCTACTTCTAATCCTATCTCTAAGCTGTACCTCGAACTCCAACGGTCTACGGTGGCTATCGGTCCAATGCCGATGTCTGTCCTGCGCCGCGCGAAGTCGATCTCTGATGAGCTTCACCTTCATGGCTGCATCCATAACCATCTCAGGTACCAATAAAGCTCGCTCCCCGACGTCATCCCAAGACAAGGGTGTACGACATCTACGCCCGTATAGTACCTCGAACGGTGACATCTCAATGCTGGCCTGAAAGCTGTTGTTGTATGCAAACTCTACTAAGTACAGGTGATCTTCCCAGGATCCTCCGAAATCCAAGACACAAGTTCGCATCATGTCCTCGAGTGTCTGAATAGTCCTCTCTGACTGTCCGTCCGTCTGAGGGTGGTATGCAGTACTAAACTTGAGCTGAGTGCCCAAACTAGTCTGCAGACTCCTCCAGAAATGGAAAGTAAAGCGACTATTCCGATCCGAGACAATGCTCACCGGAACCCCATGAATCCTGACGATCTGTCATATGTACATCTCCGCCAGCCTCTCTGTATACGTACCTACTTTAAATGGCAAAAAGTGAGATGATTTGGTCAACCTGTCTACGATGACCCAAATCGCGTCTTTCTCTCCTGGAGTACGCGGCAATCCCGAAACGAAGTCCATCGTGATGTGTTCCCACTTCCATTCCAGAATGGGCAACGGCTGCAACAATCCTCCTGGCCTCTGCCTCTCTGCCTTCACCTGCTGGCAGACTAAGCATCTAGCGACGAAGCGTGCTACCTCCCGCTTCATCCCACACCACCATACATGCTCCCTCAGATCTCTATACATCTTGTTTGCACCTGGATGCATAGAGTACTGAGAACGGTGGGCCTACTGCATGGCCTGCTTCCGAAGCTCTCTACTGGGCACACACAGTCTAGAACCGTGCCTCAATGTGCCATCCTCTGCAATGGTGAACTCCTCGTCCACCAACCCTGCTCGGGCCTGCTCTCGGATGCACCGCGGAGCAACATCATCGAACTGAGTCGACTTGATCCTATCAATCAAGCCCGACTGAATCTGCAGACCCCACATCTGCATCTCCACTCCTGGTACTAGCACGTCGATCCCCAGGCTCTCCAGATCTGCTAGCAAGTGACGATCTGTCGTTAAACACATGGCTGTCGAATATCTGTTCAAAGCATCGGCAACCACGTTGGCCTTCCCTGGATGATACTGCAGTGCAATGTCGAAGTCCTTCATCAACTCCAACCGTCTGCGCTGCCTCATATTGAGCTCCTTCTGTGTAAACATGTACTTCAAGCTCTTATGGTCTATGAAGATCTCCACACGCTCTCCGTATAAATAGTGTTTTCACAACTTCAAGGCAAAAATAACTGCCGCCAACTCTAAATCGTGGGTAGGGTAGTTCTTCTCATGCGAACGTAACTGCCTGGAAGCATAGGCAATTACCTTCCTATGCTGCTACAAGACACAACCCAAACCCTTCCCAGAGGCGTCACAGTCGATAGTGAACCCGCCTGATCCTGATGGCAAAGTCAGAATCGGAGCTGTCGTCAACCGCTTCTTCAACTCATCAAAAGCGACCTGACACTCCTCTGACCAGATATACTCTACGTCCTTCCGGGTCAGCCTAGTCAATGGCTCTGCAACCCGGGAGAAATCCTGAAAGAAACTCCTGTAGTAGCCTGCCAATCCCATGAAGCTCCTGATCTCCGTAACTGAAGTCGGTGCTGCCCACGCCTCAGCTATCGTGATCTTCCTCGGGTCAACGGAGATCCCATCTCCAGTCACAATATGACCCAGGAAATTAACTCGGTCTAGGAATAACTCACACTTCGAGAGCTTGCCATAAAGCTCCTTCTTCCTGAGAGTCTCCAGAACCACTCTCAAATGCTCCTCGTGCTCCTCCGCGGTCTTCGACTATACCAAAATATCATCGATGAACACCACCACGAACTTGTCTAAGTACTGGTGGAACACCTTGTTCATCAGGTTCATGAATACCGCCGGGGCATTAGTCAACCCAAACGGCATCACCAAAAACTCGAACTGGCCATACCGCATCCAGAAGGCTGTCTTCGGGATATCCTCCCTCTTTACCTTCACCTGATGATAACCTGACCTTAGATCAATCTTCGAAAATACCCTAGCTCCGCTCAACTGATCAAAGAGATCATCGATCCGCGGCAGCGGGTACCTGTTCTTGATCATAAGGTTGTTGAGTGCCCAGTAATCGATACACATCCGTACCAACCCATCCTTCTTCGATACAAAGAGCACCGGTGCACCCCACAGTGAAGAACTAGATCGGATGAAGCCCTTGTCCTGCAACTCATCCACCTATTTCTTCAACTCCACCAACTCGCTGTTGTTCACCCTATAGACGTGCTGAGAAATCGGCTCTGCGTCGGGCACTAAGTCTATAGAGAACTCAACGTCTCTGTCCGGTAAAAGTCCTGGCAAGTCCTCCGAAAAGACATCCATGAACTCTGCTATCAATGGATATGGCACTGTCTGCTCCTCAACTGCAACTCCGCAGAAGACTCCGCTACCCTGCTCTGCCTCCTGCCTGGCGAACTCGAACTCTGGCTCTCCTGGCAGACAAAAAAGAACTCTGCCGCCACGACAATCTGTACTGGCATGGTTCCTGCTAAACCAATCCATCCCGAGTACTATATCATAGTTCAGTAGTGGCATTATGAGCAGACTCACATCCAGCTCTCGGCCTCCCAAAAATACTCTCCGATCCCTGCAAATATTACTTACGAGGATAATACCACCCCCGGTCGTGATATTGCAAGTCCTAGGCAACGATTCAGAAGCAAGATGGTGCCGAATAGCAAAAGATACTGACACAAAGCTATGGGAAGCCCCCGAATCGAACAAGGCAAAAGCTGGAATGGAGACACGAAGAACAGAACCTGCAATAAGATCTCCAATAGCCTCAGCATCCTCCGCTGCCATAGCGAATGCTCGCCCCTGCTGGCCTTTCCTGGCCTGCTGCTGATGCTGGCCGAACCTCTGCTGCTACATTTGCAGGGCTGGTCCCCTCTGCTGGCCTATTGGAGCCTTGGCTCCGGCTTCCTGAGCTGCTCTGCCTGTGGGGAGGGAACAATCCTTCATCTGATGCTCTGACAATCCACAAAGAAGATACTTCCCCAGTCTCCTCCTGCACTCAGTCCACCCATGCCCTGGCCTCTTGCAATAGGCACAACTGGTGGACTGCTGTCTCTGAGCTTGCTGCTGCTACCTCGGCTGCTGCTGTTGCACCAGCTGAAAAGGTGCACGGCCCTGTCCCTGAGGCTGCTGCTGAAACGGCCTCTGTTGAGACTGTTGTCGGAAGTGAGGCCTGTTGGCCTGGCCTCCACTGCTACTGGCTTCAAGAAAGTCCCGACCGCTCTTCAATTTTAACCCCAAGTCGTCCTCTGTCGCCATAGCTTCTGCTAAGATCTCTGCGAAGGTGGCATCCCGGTCACTCTTAGTCAATGACCGGACCTCCCTGATCAAGCCCGTGCGGAACTTCCTCGCCTTCGTCTTCTCGCTCAAGTCCTCAATGAATCTGCTCAACCGGCAGTACTCTTCGGCATATTCCCCGACTGTCTGGTTTCCCTGAACCAGGCTCTCGAACTGCTGCTCTATGCCTCCCAGTGCAACATCCGAAAAGAACTACTCCTTGAACAGCGTCTTGAATGCTGCCCAAGTCTGCCCCTGAGTTCCCACTCGGGGGTCTGTCTGATACCAAGTGCGGGCCAGGTCCTGCATCTGGCTAGCTGCCGCTTCGATCTGAAGTCGGGCTGGTATCTCTGCCAACCGAAATATCTCCTCTATATGCTCTATCCAGTCATCCGCAAAGTGGATGCCCTCTGTACTATAGAAATCCCTCGGGCGCATCTTCTGGAACTCCTGGATGCCCGACATCCTCGGCTGGTACTGAAGCTGCTGCTGAGCTGGTCCCTGAATGGTCACCATCTCCACTGTCGTCCGGACCAGCTGGTGAGCCTCGTCTATACCCTGATGGAAATCGGCAGTCTGACGCTGCTGCTGCTGCTGGTGGAACTCCAGTATCCTCTCCACAAAGGAAAATAGATGGCCCGTATCAACCATCCCCCAGGTGGCTGATGCTGATGCTGAAGAACATCCAGAATAACCGGGGTCTGCCTCTGAACTGGTGGAGGTGCTCCTCCGAAGGCTACAGATACTCCAACCTGAGTAGGTAGTAAGGGAGCTGCCATCTCAGGTCCTGGCTGAACTGTACGAGAAGTGGCAGACCTCTCTGGCATACCTCCCATGGTGGGACACTGCGATCGTGTCAACCATCCTGGAGACAGATCAAACAAGAGGCAATTTCTGAGAATGAGTCGAAATAGCAAAGGAGGACTGTTTATATTCAAGAGAAGACAAAAAGTAGCAAATTTAGATAAAAAGAATCTGATTAAGAGTTTTTTCTAATATGATTGAGTACCTTCAAAATATCCTAATCCTACTGCAGGCTGCAGTGATACTCTAGTTCGAATACCACCGCAAATCCAGACCTGCATGGGCCACCAATAAAAACGTGTCACGACCCGCACCCTAGAGTAAGGGCACGAAAAGTGGGTACGTCCAGCCTACGTCGCAGTGTCGGCGGTAGAATGCTGTCCTAGGTCACAACATCTAACAATGTAAGGTACCTATACAGTATATACACTCCGAGTGGAGGTGACAATACAGAATACAGTCTCAATCACATCTAAGGCAGAAAATAGAACGATATCATAAATATGAAAATCTCAAAGGAAGTACAAACAGAAAGGAAAATAAGTCTAATTGTCTAAACGACACAATAACAGACATAATACAACTCAATCCCAAATGACAACATAAGTAAGATAATGCTTAACTAAACTAGACTAGGCAGTAGGGGTGATAACATCAGCTAGAGCTGGGTCCTCCTGAGAGTCCAACTTGCAAGTGTCGTCTAGGGCTACTCCATAATAGGTAGTGCAGAAAGCCTCATCCTCATCCTCTGTAATATATCAACAGGTCCAGTCAGGACAGGAACGAGCACAATACATCTCACGCAGTTCATATCATGTCAGAAGATAATAAACATGCAATAGAGTACGATATATGAATAACTGAAGGAATATATATGAAGTAAAAGAGATAACTGTAATGTAAATATCTACTATAAGTAGAGAACTATCAGTGACTAGTGAATCAGAGTACAAGCTAGACATGTGAACAGGTGGAGGTGATTCATAATTATACTACTTGGAATTATTCACATGCTATTTCTACTCCTCCAGCCCCAATCAATACACAAGGATCCAGACATGTTACGTTAAGATTCAAGATTTCACTACCTCATAGATGAGAGCACACGCGAAATTGATTCATGGGGGCTCTATGAACATAAGAGTACATGCGACTCCAGAGTGAACATGAATAGTGAAGCATGACGATACATGATGTAAGTGAAATGCACAAGACATGAAGTACCTGATGCTCCTGAGGGGGATAACATCTCATGAAAAGATCCATATAGTACCAATCCGTGTTACCAACGTGACAGCATACAAGTAAAGTAAATCTAGAGCATGAATATAAGTTCTAGCAAGTATGAAATGGTCAGAGAATGTACTCGCCTGATATCCTGAGTATCTGGTAAGTGTAGATGTCCAGACAGAGTAGATGAGTCCTATTTTAGAGCAACACAGGTCACAATATGTTTAACATAAGGTAAATGAAGTTTGTAATGCGATCTACATGATTTTTTGGTCTTTCTAGGTCAAAGTCAAACTTGGTCAACTCTGGGTCAACCAAGGTCAACATCTAGTCAAACTGGGTCAACTCTAGGGTTTGGTCAACTCTAAGTCAACTAGGTCAATTGAAATCAACTAGCTAGGTTTAGTAAACTTAGGTCAACACTACCTCTAGGCCAATACACCATTACCAATACAACCCTACTTATACAATACTTATTTATAATATATACACTATATTGCACATATAGGTATCACTCACATATTCCATATATTTATATAATTATGTAGGAAGCTATATGTTTATGAACATACATATACATATATATTGAGGAAGGAAATTTAGAAAGTGTAATGTGTGTGTGTGTGTGTGTTTGGACTATGGAATGCAAGTAAGGGTTTAAGAGCACATGGCATGGGGTTTAACATTTACCATTTAAAATGTGTTTTCAGTTATCAACATTTAAGAATGAAACAAGGTATCTTAACATAGGTTAAGTTCATTGAATCTAAGGAACAAACATATGCAACTCAGGTGTGTCATTCAAACTCAGGCTTCCACTTAAATTCAGTTTTTCAGCTATCAACTAAACTCAGGAATTCAATTCAGTTTGTATTTATCTATAGTAGTTTACATTCTCAGTAATCTCCATTCCAATCTACAATATTTCATCATTCTTGAAACCTCAGGTTTTAACACATTCAATACAGAAAATCAAACCCAATCATTCGCATGTGAACTCTCAGTTAACCATTTCAGTTTACACTGATTTCAATCTCAGGTTTTATTCAACTGTGAATCTCAGAAACAACATATGCAAATTCAGTTTTCAATTAACCCTTAAATCTCAGTTAAACCTTTCAAGTTAATTCCTAACTAAACTAACATATATCACAATCTTAAACCCAAACTGATTTAACTTTAATCTTAGGAAACAGATATTGAAAACTCAGTTCTTTCTAACTAATCTCAGGCATTTAACTTTTAACAGTGAATCAACATCTCACATTTCCTGAATTCTCAGGTATTTTATTTAATAGTGAATCTCAGATATTTAAACAGTGTAAATCATGTTAACAGCAGTCACACATATCCATATACAACCTAAATTCTAAACTAATTTAGCATTCAAATTCAGGAAATGGGTTCATATATTTAACTGTTAGTTTCAATAAAAACCCAACTGAACAAAGACACTGATACATAACTTTCACATTTCGAAAACCCAATTAAACCATAGAAATTTACAACCAGGCATGTAGGTGTGTTAATCATGTGTTCATGTGTCTAGGGGGTGTCATTCGTGTCCACTAGAGTGGACACGAAGTGTCCAATTGCGTCAAAACACAGACAGGAACCCTGTGGTGCATAATTCGTGCACAGGCTCGTGCACGCGTGTCGTGTCCTCGTGCATACGACACGAGTCAATTCAGGATACGTGCTCGTGTACCTAAGTTTGCCCCACATAGGGCTTCGTGCCTAGGACCCTGACACGAGCCTAAGTGTTGCCGTGTCCATACAGGAAGCCCGTATCAGAGAGCAATTTGTGTGTGCACAAACTGTGTACAAAACCCGTGCGCGTAGGATTTCTCCCCAGACACGACATAAGATGATACGAGACTCAAGAGGGGTGTTGTCAGACACTGTCCATTGGTCCATGCCAAGTGGCAGGCCACCACGTGGCGTGTCGTGTCCACACAGCTGATCAGGTAGCAGGATACTGTGCGGTGTCAGCGTACGCGTGGTGCGTGTCCGATTTTGACACGAAAAGCACCCTAATCTCGACTCAGTTGAATTGATTATTGATCTATAATTAATAAACTAATTTTCCATTCAATTATATTTTGAAATTTAAACAGTTTATTTCTAACAAATATTTCATTGAACACCTTTCTAAAATCACTGATACGTGTCCGATACGGACACGAAATGGACACTACCTAGCACCAAACTATCCCTACAGCTAGGGTATACCTATATGCATGCATCTATGAAAATAAAACATAATTTTACAAGGGTTTCATGGGATTTACCTATTGAGAATGATTCTCAAAGAGAAGGGTGTTGATGAGGGTTTTCCTTTGAATTTAAATTGATCAAAGCAATTCAAATCCTCGCTAGCAAGTCCCTACTAGCTCCCACTATGGTAGAGGGTGATGATGCAATTGATTAGGGCCAATTTGGGCTTGATTTGGATATTAGGGGAAGGAAATTTGGAGAGGAATTTTTAGGGTTCTAAGCAAGAAGTAAAAGAGGCAGGGGGCTTTGTTAATGAGACTTTATAGGAAGGGGGAGGGGGGTGTTTGATGGCTGCCATTAATCAATTAGGGTTAGGTTTTAGGTCTAGATGAGTGGCTAAGAGTTGTCCACCCAATTCCAAGCTCTCCTATTGGTTCAACTAGTCATAGGGCTAACTTTTCCACAAATATCCTAAGAGTAATATCTTACCTAGAATATCTAGATATTATTACCTTGTCATTACTAGGTTACCCTAATCAATACACTAAGTGCAAGGCTAATCTAGATTAGGCTAAGTTTCTAGGTCAAGCCTCAACCTAACAATTAGCACATATTTAATTAATAAAAATTCAAAATCACCAAAAAGTCAAAATGACCAAAATACCCTCAAGGCAAAAATGTGGTAGTGACATTTATGCTTCTACAACACCCTTTTTAAAGTTTTTAAAACTTGAACAAGTTTTAAAATACTTTGAAAGAAGCATGAGAGAGAAATTTGTCTTGTAAGACTTTTGATGCATTGGATCACTGCTACACTGTCACTACTTTGACTTATTCCTTCAAAATCTGAATTGTTTTCGAAATTTGAGGCATCCTTTACTCTCAGACACTTGGATTGAGGTTTAGTAAACTATCTCCCATGATTTTAGTAACAGAAAATCATGCGACTGTTAATATTGATTTGATCTCTTTACCAAAAATCATGTTCCACAACACATTGCCGCATACTGCAGCCTTATGTGCTTATATGATCCCTCCATCACTATAAATATGGGTGTTTTGGCAGAACTCTTCATCATATCTTCTCACCATGTCCTTGCAAACTCGAGTTTCAGTAGCCTCGTGTAAGCTTATGGGGGAGTTGAACATCACTTTGCCAAAGACATTGCTCTTCGGATGTGTTAGGAGCCAAGAAAAACATCGATCTTCAAAAGGTAATATCTCTTGAAGTGTTCTTCAATGTTTGACAAAACATCACTTCTATCACATGAAATCCATTGAAAGACACTTAGCCTTGATCATATCTGAACACAACACATCACTAGAGTGTATAATTGAAGTTAGAAAACTTCAAGAAGAAGCACACTGCTAGTAAGAAATTCTATTGCACACATAGATAGAGTTGTCACTGCACTTCATCAGAAAAATGTGTTACTGGAAATAATCGCTGTCATTCAGCATATAGGTGCATAAGGCTAGGTAGTTAAGGTTGCATAATGCTACTATCTTTATGTGTCTAACTCTTCTTTCTGAACTTGTCATCTTTGCTGGATACTCCTTAGATGGTTGGAGCTCAGATGGAGCTTGGAAGGACATCATAATATGTCTTGTTCAACATGATCCAAGAAATTATGTAAGACCTTCGCAGTCTTGAGACCCAGCTAGCTATCTGTGCCCATCTGATGGAGCTTACGACTGGCTGGTTTCACTGTCGTGGCGTACGTGATGATATTTGATTTGAATCTCAATCAAAACACTATCAGTGACAGACAATATTGCCAGGTGAGTATATGGGCATAACGCAGGCCTAATTTTGTACTCTTCTGCCAAGGCGTATTGCCAAAGACATAAAGGGAGCCCATGCTAGTGGATGCACTAACATGTGGCCCAGGTTCGATACGTCATATGCTTCCAGAGAACCTCGCCGAAGTGTATCAAGGTTCAAAGTACCTAACCTGTAGGAGTGCTGACCCTCTTCACATTGTCCTTCAGTGCAACACTTCCCATGTAGTATGGTTTGCACTGAGAGAAAAACTAACGGAGAATATCCAAAATTCTAATGGAGAAGAATCTGAATGTAATAGATCTCCACGAGCCATTATCATGACTTAAAGATGAAAATCCAGAATGTAATTGAAACTACCTAGAATTCAAATCTATTTTTAGAAATCAATACTATTTCTTTTAGAAGTTATAAAAAATATATTTATTTCCAAATTCATTTGTAGATTTATTTCTATTTCATCTCATTTGTTGGATTTATTTTATTACTAATTAAATCCTTGTGAGCCCACCAAGCCTTGGGCTTGGATTGTGGGCTAGCCTAACCTATATGTCTACCAAGCCTTGGACTTAGATTGTGGGCCTATGACTTTGGGCTAGAGAATGCCTAATTATTCATTAGTTTTAATTACTAGATTAGTTAGCATTTAATTAGTGGTAAGTTGTAGTTAGTTAGCCCATTCCATTTTTTCTATAGATCTATTACATATTACACCTTTGCCACCAAGACTTGTGGAGCAATCCACACACCTATTTAAATATTGGAGACTCTCCAATATTTTACATATGAAATTCCTAAACTACAATTCTCTCCCGCCTAACCACGGCTGGACAGCTGCCACAGCTGGCCGAGCTTCGGCCACCTCCTTCCTCTCTCCACCATTTCGACCATCCCTGGCCAGCAACCTCCACTTACTCCAGCCCTATCGAAGTCCCACGGCCACCACCCGAGCCACCTACAACCTACCTCTCCGCCTGTATCTCCTTTAACATGTGCATAACCCAATCTCCCGGCCTTCACGCTCTCATTGCCACCACTACGACTATGCTCCACCATCACCACCACGACTCCTACTATCCATGATCTCCAAAACCACCCTATTCTCCGACTGTCACGACCCGCACCCACTGTGAGGGTACGAGCACGTAACAACGCCCAGCCTACGCCGCAGTGTCGGCGGTAGAACGCTGTTCTAGGTCACTATCTAACCAACAAATCACGCAATTATATAATGTATTTGTCAAAATGTCAACTCCAAACGGAGGACAAGTATAGATATAATGTAATCTCAATCACAGTCTAAGCACGATATGATAACACAGAAGATTATAACTAAGACTAAATAGCAGCAATAAACCAACTACTAAATAATATAATCTCAGACAATCTCAAACTACATATCTCAACTTATTTACAACTCAAGTTCTAAAGCATAAAAGCTAAAATAAGACAACTAGCTAATCTCCCGATCACTCCTGAGTGTCGGGGCCATAGATAGCTAAGCCGTCTCCTGGTCCATAATACGTAGGGCATGTGTCCTCAGGGCAATCATCTGTAAAATTTTCAACAGGTCCAGTCAAGACAAGAACGAGTACAACTCATCAAGAAAACCTAAGTAATGACAGAGAACTATAAAGCAGTTATAGACAGTTTTATTGATGAACATGGTGGGTTATATTCAGGTGATGGTATAGAGAAACAGACAAGATACAAGAAAAGTACAGTAACTAAAACAAGAGTAGAATCATGACAATGAAGTCTGTAAATATAAACTAGCTGAACTAGAGTAACATGGTATAAGTCCAGACAGTAATGTAACAAGTGTAAAACCTATGTAAATCCAGTACAGGACGAATCTCATACAAGATGAATCCAGTACAAGACGATTCTAGTCAGTGATCAAGAATCCAGGTGAGACGAGCTATACCCTAATAGTGTGTTTTAAAATACTGAGATCGACATGTAAACGGCTGTAGGTATCAGGCACATCTCTCACTGATCAGGCGAGAGATGGCTATGCTTCTAGTAGATTCCAGTAAGGATATTCCAGATTTGGGGTATGTCTACATGCCTTACTCAATATTTCCCCGCCCCGCAATACAAGTGAATCCAGTACAAGACACGAGAATCGAGAGAGTCCAGCCAAACACGATGATACTAGTAATGATTCCAGAATGATTCCAGTAATAGAGGCCAAACAATATGGTAAGTGTGTCGTATACAAGAATCCAGAAATATCCATACGTGTGGTAACAGAGAATCACATAAAACTAACTAGAACTGAAGTACAGTAACTGACAAATAAATGAGAGAACTATCAGAGAATGTACTCGCCTGATACTCTAAAAAGAGTAGTATAATATCAGATGTCTGCACCAGAGTCACAATGTCCTAAATAGAGCAGTACAGGTTATAATGTGTTTAAAATAAGGTAAATAAAGTTTATGATGCAATCTACATGATTTCTAGGCCAATCTAGGTCAAAGTCAACTCTAAGTCAAATCTGGTCAACTGTCTAGGTCAAACTAGGTCCAAATCAAAATTGGTCAACTCTGGGTCAACCCAAGTCAATATCTAGTCGAACTAGGTCAACAACAAGGCCATCTTGGTCAACTGGTCAACTCGGTCAAGTTCTAGTCAAAACTAGGCTACGGTTGACTTTTGATTGACTTTTGATCAAAATAGTCAACTGTGGTCAACCGAGGTCAAAACTAGTCTAAGTCCACTATTTCTAACCATTACCAACCATAAAATCCTAACTATAACTATATCTTAAGATATTTAACTCATATGTTGAGAAATAGACATTATCTTAATTTATCTCGTTTACCCTTTCCAAGGTAAACCCTCTACTCTATGTATCCAGATCATAAGCCAATTAACCCTACCTATATCTTGACTCACTACTCCATATACCATTTCCTATTAACTACACTTTTCTATCTATCCTATTGCCTAGGTATCAACCTTATCCCTATACTCTAGTATCTAGGTATTCCTAAACCTTTCCCATACCTTTACTCTATACTTTACCTATATCTATACCTCATATTACACAATACCTCATTACCTACCTATATTGACTCACCAATCCACTGCCATTTTCTATACCCTATTGACTGATCCTGAACACTACTCCTCCTATTACTCACACATAAGAAAACCCCTTTTTATTACCTATACAAACACACACACACCAAAACCACTATCTACTGCTTGCTGCCTGTACAGGCCCTAAGACCTGTACCCTGCACATTATGCCTGAACATTGGCCTATGGCCAATGTAACTGCTACCTTGGCAAATTCCATAATGGCCAAAACCCTTGGGCTAATCAAGGCCACAGTAGTACTACTACCTACACAGGGCCATGATGGCCTGCTGCCTGCAACAGTCCCCTCACCTAACCCTCACTCACTAACAACCACCACAACATCAATCAGTTATAACCCTATACTCAAATCCCATGTTCAAACCAACTGTGCAACTTCATTTCAAAACTCAGTTCACCCATATATCCATACATATAGGCACACTCCCACACTCTAACCTAGCCATATACATCATATGTAAACACCCCCTTCCCCACCATCTCAGGAGCCTGAGAATGGAGTCCAACATCTTAGCACCAAACTCCCATATCCTATATTCTCAGAACCCAAAACCCAACTCCTGATACTCAGAAATCAACTAAATCCTAAGTCAATTGTCAATTCAATATATAACTTAGATATGTATATATATATTGAAATCTCAAAAATCCTGAGATGAAACCCAAGCTCACAGCCTAACTATAATTCTCAGGTTTAACCTACATTTCAGTTTAAATGTAACACCAACATATATGTTAACTAATATACATAAGTATGTATATCAACCAATCCCCCCAGCCCAAATTTTAGTCTACTGGAATTGGCAAAAATGTCAGTTCAAAACAGTTAGCAAAATCTGAAATTTCAGTTTAAAAACCCACTCGAATTCAAACCTTCAAACACAATCATAATCAAACTTCCAGTAATCTAATACGTGTGTGGGTGATCTAATCATGGTATTTAAAACATTTCAAAGTAGTAAAAATATAAGTTAACTCAGAAATCAACTAATGAAACTGTGTATCAGAAATCGTAAAATTGAACCCAAATTGACATTCGAATACTATAAAAATCCCATTACAGTTATACCCCGAGGTTAGACACACGTGTACGTGTCAAGTGGGGGTGTTCTCGTGTCCAAACAATGGATACGAAGTGTCCAAATCGTACAAAACAGGTTGTGTCAGACTGTGCGCACAGGCAGGCTCGTGCAGCCGTGTCAAGCTGTCGTGGACACGACTCACTACACTAGACACCTCGTGCACATGTCTAAGTGTTCGTCAGGACTAGGAGAGCGTGTCCCATAGCCTGCATCGTGTCCACGTGGATCGTGTTGCGTGCACGAGACGCGTATCCGACGCGATCCTCGCGTTCGTGCAGTCTGGACACAATCAGTGCGAGTGAGATTTCTCACTAACCACTCGACGAAACCCGACCAAATTTTGTGAGCGTCGTGTTAGACACTAGGCCCACGTGTCCACCAAAAATTAGGCCATGAGAGGCAGTGTCGTGTCCTGTGTCGAGCCCGTACAGCAGGGGACTGTACGGGCGCAGTGCTGTGTCCTGTGCGTGCGGTGCATGTCCGATTTGGACACGAAATGTGCACAGAATTGTGCTCAGTCCTCAACATAATTAATGTACATATCAAGAGCTTCGAAAACATGTAATTATTTTGGAAAATACGAAAATTCATTTCATTGCGACATTTCGTCGAACACATAAGCATACACATAGACACGTGTCCGATACGGACACCAAACGGACACGAAATCCTACCAAATTTGAGGGACAGCTAGGGGACACCTAAACCTAGCCTAATATGCAAAGAAATAAGAATAAAAATGCAATTTGTAGGGTTTTACCTATAAGTGCAAATTGCAAGAAAAAGTTTCAAATGGGGGGTGTTCTTCTTGATGGCCAAATGCTCCAAATTGATCCCAAACTGTAATAGCTCTCCACCAACAGTCCATAAACTTCAATTAGAACCCAATGCAAAAGACTAGGATGAAAAAGGAGATTAAATGAATAAAATGGGAATTTAGGGGAATGGTGATTTACCTTTCCTTTCTCTAAGTGTTGGAATGACACAAAGGAGGCAAGAACTAAATGAGGTGAGTATTTATAGGGAGGGGGAGCCCTATGGCTGGTCATAAAGTAAAAAATTGGGGTTAGGGTTTAGTCTAATGGGCTATGGTCTTAGTCATAAGTCATTAAGTCATGAAATCATAAGTCATTGCATAGTCATGATATGATTTCACTTAAACTAATCCTCCTATTGCAAAATTAGTTTCTAATGACTAAAAGTAGGTTAACCTAAGTTAGACTAGGGTCACCATGGCTAGGGTTAGCTTCTAGACTAGTCTACCAGTCTCTATAAGTCAAAGCCCAAACTATGAATCACCAATTTAATAAATTAAGAATAAATTCAAACTTCACTAAATGACAAAAATACCCTCAAGCTAAAATGATAATTAAATTATCCTAATGACATGGTTAGGCTCTAGGTCATGCAGTCTCTAGGGTTTCACTAGCAGCACATCAAAATCACAAGTCATGACTTAAAGCAGTTTTTTAAATCGTTTAAAAATGATTAAAAATCACCAAAAATTATAATGTGAAAAAAATATCAATAAATAATAATTATAATTACAAAATTTCAAAATTACCCTCATCTGGAAAACTAGGTGTTACAATCATACCCCCCTTAGAAAAATTTCGTCCTCGAAATTTAGATGATCGTATCCCTACTAGGTCAAACCCCCAACAAATCGAAGTCGAAGATAACACGCAATACAGTCCTACTGGTCGTGATTTCACAATCTTGAACAGGGTAGCTACACTATCTAGCAAATCACAACAATATCCTGGCAGGTACTAATGGAAACACACAGGAAAGCGGGGAGGAAGAATGAGAAGGTCAACCTGCTAATCCATCACCTGCAACGTCAGTCTCCTCGACTGCCATCGCAAAAGCTCCACCCCTCTGGTGCTGAGCTACATGTGGCCTAGTTCCCTCTATCTAATCCATGACACTCAAGTAATATCCATCCTGATATTCCACTCAATTATACTAGGGCACCATCTATATGGTCTATCCTGCAATCTGATAATCATACTCGTCTATCCTGATCTATGTTACCAGAATCCTCGTCACACCAGTAAGTATGGCTGCGATAATCCATTGAATCCACAACTAATGTACATACCTCTAGAATCATGGTATTTTAAAATTTTTGTATTGCCGCTAGCTTGGCTGCAAAAACATTAAATTCTCACACCCAAGAAATACATCCAAAATCAGACTCTATCTCATCGCCCAACCAACTGATATGGCTGTAGAAGACTCTAGATTCCATGACTGAGGCAACCTAGCCCATAATATTATCTTGGTAGAAAATCAAGTCAATAATGAATACCAAGAATCAAATTCAACGATGAATCAGGGAAGATAGACAGATACTGTCAGAATCGTATTTCAAGATAGTTTATAATAAGATTCTCAAGGGTCATCCCAGGAATCTTCTCAAGTAGTCCCAACTGTGATTGAGTACCTCTCCGTTAAAGCCTATCTCTCAATCCTATCGCAGGCTCGCAGCAGTACAACTAAGTCGCCGTACTACCGCGATATCGTACTAATGCGACTCTCGACCTGCATGGGCCACCACTAAAACGTGTCACGACCCGCACCCACTGTGAGGGTACGAGCACGTAACAATGCCCAGCCTACACCGCAGTGTCGGAGGTAGAACGCTGTTCTAGGTCACTATCTAACCAACAAATCACGCAATTATATAATGTACTTGTCAAAATATCAACTCCGAACGGAGGACAAGTATAGATATAATGTAATCTCAATCACAGCCTAAGCACGATATGATAACACAGAAGATTATAATTAAGACTAAATAGCAGCAATAAACCAACTACTAAATAATATAATCTTATACAATCTCAAAATACATATCTCAACTTATTTACAACTCAAGTTCTAAAGCATGAAAGCTAAAACAAGACAACTAGCTAATCTCTGATCACTCCTGAGTGTCGGGGCCATAGGTAGCTAAGCCGTCTCCTGGTACATAATACGTAGGGCATGTGTCCTCAGGGCAATCATCTGTAAAATTTTCAACAGGTCCAGTCAGGACAGGAACGAGTACAACTCATCAAGAAAACCCAAGTAATGACAGAGAACTATAAAGCAGTTATAGACAGTTTTATTGATGAACATGGTGGGTTATATTCATGTGATGGTATAGAGAAACAGACAAGATACAAGAAAAGTAAAGTAACTAAAACAATAGTAGAATCATGACAATGAAGTCTGTAAATATAAACTAGCTGAACTAGAGTAACATGGTATAAGTCCAGACAGTAATGTAACAAATGTAAAACCTATGTAAATCCAGTACGGAACGAATCTCATACAAGATGAATCCAGTACAAGACGATTCTAGTCAGTGATCAAGAATCCAGGTGAGACGAGCTATACCTTAACAGTGTGTTTTAAAATACTGAGATCGATATGTAAACGACTGTAGGTATTAGGCACATCTCTCACTGATCAGGCGAGAGATGGCTATGCTTCCAGCAGATTCAAGTAAGGAGATTCCAGATTTGGGGTATGTCTACATGCCTTACTCAATATTTTCCCGCCCCGCAATACAAGTGAATCCAGTACAAGACACGAGAATCGAGAGAGTCCAGCCAAACACGATGATACTAGTAATGATTCCAGAATGATTCCAGTAATAGAGGCCAGACAATATGGAAAGTGTGTCGCATACATGAATCCAAAAATATCCATACGTGTGGTAACAGAGAATCATATAAAACTAACTAGAACTAAAGTACAGTAACTGACAAATAAATGAGAGAACTATCAGAGAATGTACTCGCCTGATACTCTGAAAAGAGTAGCGTAATATCAGATGTCTGCACCGGTGTCACAATGTCCTAAATAGAGCAGTACAGGTTATAATGTGTTTAAAATAAGGTAAATAAAGTTTATGATACAATCTACATAATTTCTAGGCCAATCTAGGTCAAAGTCAACTCTAAGTCAAATCTGGTCAACTGTCTAGGTCAAACTAGGTCAAAGTCAAACTTGGTCAACTCTGGGTCAATCCAAGTTAATATCTAGTCGAACTAGGTCAACAACAAGGCTATCTTGGTCAACTGGTCAACTCGGTCAAGTTCTAGTCAAAACTAGGCTACGATTGACTTTTGATTGACTTTTGATCAAAATAGTCAACTGTAGTCAACCGAGGTCAAAACTAGTCTAAGTCTACTATTCCTAACCATTACCAACCATAAAATCCTAACTATAACTATATCTTAAGATATTTAACTCATATGTTGAGAAATAGACATTATCTTAATTTATCCCGTTTACCCTTTCCACGGTAAACCCTCTACTCTATGTATCCAGATCATAAGCCAATTAACCCTACCTATATCTTGACTCACTACTCTATATACCATTTCCTATTAACTACACTTTTCCACCTATCCCATTGCCTAGGTATCAACCTTATCCCTATACTATAGTATCTAGGTATTCCTAAACCTTTCCCATACCTTTACTCTATACTTTACCTATATCTATACCTCACATTACACAATACCTCATTACCTACCTATATTGACTCACCAATCCACTGCCATTTCCTATACCCTATTGACTGATCCTGAACACTACTCCTCCTATAACTCATACATAAGAAAACCCTTTCTTATTACCTATACAAACACACACACACACCAAAACCACTGTCTCCTGCTTGCTGCCTGTCCAGGCCCTAAGACCTGTACCCTGCAACTCTGCCTGAACATTGGCCTATGGCCAATGTAACTGCTACCTTGGAAAATGCCATAATGGCCAAAACCCTTGGCCTAATCAAGGCCACAATGGTACTGCTACCTACACAGGGCCATGATGGCCTGCTGCCTGCAACAGTCCCCTCACCTAACCCTCACTCACTAACAACCACCACAACATCAATCAGTTTTAACCCTATAGTCAAATCCCATGTTCAAACCAACTGTGCAACTTCATTTCAAAACTCAGTTCACCCATATATCCATACATATAGGCACACTCCCACACTCTAACCTAGCCATATACATCATATGTAAACACCCCCTTCCCCACCATCTCAGGAGCCTGAGAATGGAGTCCAACATCTTAGCACCAAACTCCTACATCCTATATTCTCAGAACCCAAAACCCAACTCCTGATACTCAGAAATCAACTAAATCCTAAGTCAATTGTCAATTCAATATATAACTTAGATATGTATATATATATATATATATATATATATATATATATATATATATATATATATATATATATATATATATATATATATATATATATATTGAAATCTCAGAAATCCTGAAAAAAAAATATATATTGAAATCTCAGAAATCCTGAGATGAAACCCAAGCTCACAGTCTAACTATAATTCTCAGGTTTAACCTACATTTCAGTTTAAATGTAACACCAACATATATGTTAAATAATATACATATGTATGTATATCAACCAATCCCCCCAGCCCAAATTTTAGTCTACTGGAATTGGCAAAAATGTCAGTTCAAAACAGTTAGCAAAATCTGAAATTTCAGTTTAAAAACCCACTCGAATTCAAACCTTCAAACACAATCATAATCAAACTTCCAGTAATCTAATACGTGTGTGGGTGATCTAATCATGGTATTTAAAACTTTTCAAAACAGTAAAAATATAAGTTAACTCAGAAATCAACTAATGAAATTGTGTATCAGAAATCGTGAAATCGAACCCAAATTGACATTCGAATACCGTAAAAATCCCATTACAGTCATACCCCGAGGTTAGACACACATGTACGTGTCAAGTGGGGGTGTTCTCGTGTCCAAACAATGGACACGAAGTGTCCAAATCGTGCAAAACAGGTTGTGTCAGACTGTGTGCACAGGCGGGCTCGTGCAGCCGTGTCAAGCTCTCGTGGACACGACTCACAACACTCGACACCTCGTGCACGTGTCTAAGTGTTCGTCAGGACTAGGAGAGCGTGTCCCACAGCCTACACCATGTCCACGTGGATCGTGTCGTGTGCACGAGACGCGTATCCGACGCGATTCTCGCGTTCGTACAGTCTGGGCATAATCAGTGCGAGTGAGATTTCTCACTAACCACTCGACGAAACTTGACCAAATTTTGTGAACGTCGTGTCAGACACTAGGCCCACGTGTCCACCAAAAATCAGGCCATAAGAGGCAGTGTCGTGTCCTTTGTCGAGCCCGTACAGCAGGGGACTGCACGGGCGCAGTGATGTGTCCCGTGCGTGCGGTACGTGTCCGATTTGGACACAAAAGGTGCACATAATCGTGCTCAGTCCTCAACATAATTAATGTACACATCAAGAGCTTCAAAAACATGTAATTAGTTTTGGAAAATATGAAAATTTATTTTATTGCGATATTTCGTCGAACACGTAAGCATACACATAGGCACGTGTCCGATACGGACACCAAACGGACACGAAATCCTACCAAATTTGAGGGACAACTAGGGGACACCTAAACCTAGCCTAATATGCAAAGAAATCAGAATAAAAATACAATTTGTAGGGTTTTACCTATAAGTGCAAATTGCAAGAAAAAGCTTCAAATGGGGGGTGTTCTTCTTGATGGCCAAATGCTCCAAATTGATCCCAAACTGAAATAGCTCTCCACCAACAGTCCATAAACTTCAATTAGAACCCAATGCAAAAGACTAGGATAAAAAAAGGAGATTAAATGAATAAAATGAGAATTTAGGAGAATGGTGATTTACCTTTCCTTTCTCTAAGTGTTGGAATGACACATAGGAGGCAAGAACTAAATGAGGTGAGTATTTATAGGGAGGGGGAGCCCTATGGCTGGTCATAAAGTGAAAAATTAGGGTTAGGGTCTAGTCTAATGGGCTATGGTCTTAGTCACAAGTCATTAATTCATGAAATCATAAGTCATTGCATAGTCATGATATGATTTCACTTAAACTAATCCTCCTATTCGAAAATTAGTTTCTAATGACTAAAAGTAGGTTAACCTAAGTTAGACTAGGGTCACCATGGCTAGGGTTAGCTTCTAGACTAGTCTACCAGTCTCTATAAGTCAAAGCCCAAACTATGAATCACCAATTTAATTAATTAAGAATAAATTCAAACTTCACTAAATGACAAAAATACCCTCAAGCTAAAATGATAATTAAATCATTCTAATGACATGGTTAGGCTCTAGGTCATGCAGTCTCTAGGGTTTCACTAGCAGCACATCAAAATCACAAGTCATGACTTAAAGTAGTTTTTTAAATCGTTTAAAAATGATTAAAAATCACCAAAAATCATAATGTGAAACAAATATCAATAAATAATAATTATAATTACAAAATTTTAAAATGACTCTCATCTGGAAAACTGGGTGTTACACCGACCACCTTCCTCTGTCACTAGCTACCACTACCACTGCTAATACCACCCCCACCACTTCATCACCGCCCGAGACCCTGACCACCTCCCTCTCCACCTCACCTGAACTCCCTGTCACCACCGTCTATACTATAACACCAGACCACTACAATCTTTACCCTGTTTCCTTCCACCTCCAGCCGTAACCGCTCGATTTCCTAATTCTACACCGCCACTGCCTAACCGATCATCAACAACACCAACACTCACCTTCAGGTGCCGATATCGTATCTTCGATTCCGACACCTCCTCTGGCAGATTATCCGTCATGCCGTTCAGATCTTCCAGCCTCCTTACTCCGTCGATGAACTTGTCGGCCACCCACAGCCCCGCATTCACCATAGCTTCCCAGATCTGAGTTCCCCTCCGACACCGCTCGAATCGGGCCATCTCAGGTGCTCCTCTGCTGTGACCATGCACTGAGCACCGCCGGAGCAGCATCATTCTCCCCGGACAGATCTGTCGCTTGATCTCCTCTCGATCGTGTCAGGCCGCCGACCTCCACACCATCTTGCCGGAGCTAGGTGAGCACCCTTCTCTCGATTTCTCTTTCTTTTTTCTTTTTATTCTTTTTCTATCATTCTGTGTCCATTCTTTTCTCTCTCTATCCCTTATGTTGGCCCATTGGTCATGGTCGAAACGATTTTGATAATCGTCTAAACTCGGACTCGATATAAGAGTTACTAGCAACGGTCTACGACAACAATACTGTTACTATTTAATATTTTCTCAGTCGTCACGTTTGTATTTATTTTCCATTCTCAAATGTATTTTACACAATTTTATTAAGACTAGAAAAAATATAAACTGCATTGTACCGGCAAATAGGCTTGACCCAAAATATTTTTCAAAACTACCTAATTTTATTTACAAATAAACTTGTTTTTAAAATAGACCAAAAATCTATATTTGAAAAATAGCTCGGAAAGCCCCAAATCCATTTTTAAACCCGAATTCTGACCTAAATAGGAATACCAGAGTTCGAACAGAGTTCAATCCGAACTCGGCCCGAACTCGGGTACCTGATTTAGTAAAGCCTATAAACTTGTTCTTCGTGTAGACTCGGCTGCAACGGTAGAATTTTTGAACGTTTGTCATTTGGATGCGGCCATAACTCGATTTTCAGAAATCCTGTAAATAGAGAAAAGCTTTTTATTTCATATCACTCATTCACCTTTTATCTTCTCTTCTCTTAGCTTCATCAGCTATTCAGAGCTCTCATTTTCAAATCCCAAGCCAGTATTATAACCTCTAGTCTACTTATCAGTATGGTATGGTCTAGAGGTTTCAGAGTGTTGTAATCAGATGCTTAATCAAGAAGTTCACACTTCACAACAGAAGTCAGTCGAGCACGTCAGATTAAATCTCGATGTTGTAAGAAGTCGGCAAGCACTTTAGATTAAAGCTTGTATTTCCAATAGTGGATTTCAACTCGGAGTAAGAGACCTCCGACCTGGATTACTCCTCACAAGAGGGAGACCAGGATATATCACTGTGTTTGTGTTTGCTCTCTGTCTCTCCTGTTTACTACTTTTATATAATTGCGACATAGCCACTGCGACACAATAGTGATATAGTAGTGTTTTTGCTTTAATTGCCCATATTCCGTTGCATACTCTATTCACCTCCTCTAGAGTATATATTGCTTAACATATCGGTCCTAATCTTATCCCCTCTTTATTTAGGGCTAGGTGTTGGGCCTGAGCTCACTGGGCCGGGCTGGGTTCAGAGCTAGTAACCCATATTTTTTTCTTCATGTTTATATATATATATATATTTACATTTATATATATATATATATATATATATATATATATATATATATATATATATATATTTCCCATATTTTTTTCTTCATGTATAAATATATAAATATAAATATAAATATAAATTATGGTCTCCTCCTCTCCTGCTCCCGCTCCATGCCCCTGCGTTGTGCCCCCCTTGTCCGGCCCTGCCTAGGCCGGCGGTTAGCCGCCTTCCCTTCATTCCCCCCTCCTCGCAAGGCGGTCCCCCTGGGTCCAGCCAGGCGCGGACCCCCCCGACCTCCTCGCCGTCCTCGTTCTTCAGCCCGCGTCTCCTCCTCGCTCGCCTTCTTCGACTCTTGATCTATCTCCTCCCCCCTCCGTCCTCCATTCCATTCCCCTCCCGGCCCCAACCTCGTCGACAATGGCCCTCTTCTGGGAGGCAACGACCCCCCCTTTGCCGCTCCGGCCGGGACCTTCTCAGGCGGCATCCTTTCTCGAGGCACCAGACGGGCGTCCTCCCCTACTCGTCGCCACCCCCCATTTCCTTCCCCCGCCCGTAACCCACCATCCCTCCCTCCCTTCCCGCTCTTTCCTCCTCCACTTTTAGGTTCGAATTCTAATTCTAATTCGAATTATTCTTTCCCGCCCATCCTTTTCCCCACACAATTTTGACCTCTGTGGGCCCCCAGGCGCAACTTGGCAGTTTTTTTCCCTCTGGCGCACCCTAAACCTCCTCCGTATCATCCTCCACGGGCGCAACCCGTCTCCAGGCATAACTTGGAGTCGAGCTTCCCTCTGGCGCAACCCAAGGCTCTCCCTACCCCTCTTGGCTGTTGGCGTCTCTAGCCCCCTGGCGCAACCCGGGCCTCCTCCTCTTCCTAGGCCCCCCCCCGGCGCAACCCAGGCGTCCTCCCACTTGGCTGTAGGCACTAGTCCCCCCCGACGCAAATTAGAGTCTTTGGCTCCAGTCATCCCTCCCAGGCGCCACCAGCTCCAGCCCCTACCTCCAGGCACAACTTGGTCCTGTTGGCGCACCCAAGCCCTCGGCGCACTTTGGTACTGGTGGCGCACTCCAGCCCACTTCATCCTCCTCATCACCCGACGCTTGTCACCCCCGGCGCTTTCGAGGGACCATCTTGGGCCACCCCTCCATCTTCCCGGTGCATTGGACCCGGCAACGCTTGGGCTGAGCGATGCCCTCCTAGGTGCTTGGGTGCGCGTCGCTTGGTTGGCGCAACCTGGCCTCCTGGTTGGCCAGCCCCTAAGGGCGCTCTCTCAGCCCATCATTGGTCCCTCCTGTAGAAGCATGGAAAATAACAGGAGATTCCATGTGGCTCAATATTGGAGGACTCTTTATGCGGCTCAAAAATCACTTAGAGCTCCATGCGGCTCAAGAAGTCCCTCAGAGCTTCATACGGCTTAAAAAAGCCCCTTAGAGCTTCATGCGGCTCAAAAGTCCCCGATAGCTCCATGTGGCTCGAAAAAAGTCACGTGGCCCTATGCGGTTCAAAATATGACTCTACAGCTGGCCATCATTTCTCTGTGCAGCTGGCTCATTAAATGCTTTGACATAGTGCGGCAGCTCTGACACAAAGGATTGCCAGCTCTGACATAAAGGTAAAATGATGACTCTGACATAATGATGTGCTCCTAGAGAGACAAGAAAAATCTTTATAGTTGGCATGATCCACCAATTCCAAAGCTCTTTATACAGATCATTTAAAGGAGCTCATGCGGCTCTGATTTGATGGAGCTTTATGCGGTTCAGTTTTAACGAAGTTCATGCGGCTCTGTTCTGATGGGTCCTCATGCGGCTCTGTCCCAATGGGACTTCATGCGGCCCAGTTTACAAGGGGCTTATACGGTTCTGTTCAATGGGACTTCATGTGGCCCAGTTTACAAAGAGGCTTATGCGGTTCTGTTCAATGGGACTTCATGCGGCTCAGTTCATCAGGAGCTCATGCGGTTCTGTTCAATGGGACTTCATGCGGTCCAGCTTACAAGAGGCTTATGCGGTTCTGTTCGATAGGACTTCATGCGGCTCAGTTCATCAGGAGCTCATGCGGTTCTGTTCAGTGGAACTTCATGCGGTCCAGTTTACAAGGGGCTTATGCGGTTCTGTTCAATGGGACTTCATACGGACCAGTTCACCAGGAGCTCCTGCGGCTCAGTCATACGGCTCGTCACAAAAATAGCAGTTGGGACACGTGGCAAGAGTTGATCAAATCTTAACAATTTAGATTTATTGCAATCAACGTAACAGTCCAGATTTATTGCAATTATAACAATCCAGATTTATTGCAACAAACAGATAAAGAGCAACCTTAACCAATCCACAACTGCCCACTTTTCAAGGCATCGTTACAAGAGTGTGGCTCAGAGTTTGCCACGTGGCTACACACCCTACTCATCATAAATTCCTGTAAATAGCAAGGTGCCATTCCCTTGTAAATGGACAGAGACATAGACCGACACACAGAGAGCATTCCACACAGAGATACACATCCGAGCAAGAGCATTTCTTCTCCGGAGCCGAAGCTACGTTCGATCGTCCGAGAAGTAAGACAGAGTTGCTGTCACTCTCCCGAGCCTCTACCGTCACCCCCCAGAATAAAAAATAATCAATTATACTTTAGATTACTTTTCCTAGGTTTTGTTCCTAGGCTCTCTTTTGTACAAGCGAGTTTGTATTGAAAATCAAAGTCCAGTCCTCCCATAAAACTGTTCTGTTCTTTAGATAATCAATGGAAAATACGATGGCGACTCAGCTGGGGACTAACTTCTCCACTGCTGAGAAGTTGGTGATGCAATCGGACGCAGCCAAACTTGGCTCTACGCAACAGATGCTGGTCGTCCGCTTCGACCAGCAGGCGTTTGAAGAAATGCTCTCCGACGGGAGCGCTGGCCTGGTCCAGAAGCGAGCCCGCACGAAGAAGGCCCGCAGGGAGTGGAGGCCCAAATCATTTGCTCCTTCCCAAGCTCTGGAAGAGGTATTCTCTGCTGCCCAAGATGGTGGAGAAGACCCCCATGCGGCTCCACTTCAGGCCGCAGAGGACCCTGCTGTTCTCAAGTCCGGCAGAGGAAAGTACTACGATGCTGGACTTGAGGAAGCAAATGGGGACTCAATGTGGTCCAGGAAGAAGCCGTATAAGGGTGCAAGCCACATGAAGAAGGCTCATGCGGCCAACAATTCCAGCCGCATGAAGGCTCATACGGCCACTAAATCCAGCCGCATGAATGTTCCTGCGGCAGCCAAATCCAGCCGCATGAATGCTGATGCAGCCAAATCCAGCCGCATGAATTCTTATGCGACAACAAATGCAAGCCGCATCAAGCCACAAATGCCAGTCGCATGAATGCCTACGCGACCACCAATCCCAGCCGCAGACTATCTGTTCCATGCGGCTCGGGTTCTGTCTTTGACCGCCTCTCATGTGGTCCTGATCTCGGATGCTCCAATGAGAATGTGTCAGACTCTGTGTGGCACAATTTGGACTCTTCCTACTATGCGCCCTTGGGTGCTAGAGGGAAAAAGTCTAGGGCATCGCGGGCTCGTCGAGCTCAGTCAGCTGTCCCAACCACTGACCATCAGAGAGCTCCGTTTACTGTTCGGCGGGCCTCTGATGGAAAGTTGTATAGAACCGACCGTGTCCAGCCTTCGGCGGCAAACTGACAGAGTGGTTCCCAAAAGTCTCCAAATTAGGGAGCAAACATGGTGCCAACACACTCGTGTGCTCGGGACTCCCGGGCCCACAAAATGAGTGACTTGCGTGATGTGATTCTTCACAAACGCAAGGAAAAAAAAGAGAGCTTGGTGTGCAGAGAGTCCTTTTATGGACATCACTGCACTCAAGTCATCGTCAACTGCTGCTGCAGCAAGGCGGCAGTACAAGAGGACCGGTAGTCCGTCTTCCAATGACTACAGCAGCCAGGACCGGTCCTGCAACAAAGCTCAGGAGATGAGGTGCTTCATGTCACCTCCTGCAATTCTGCTCAAAAGATCCCTACCGGCAAGGCGGAGAAGATGATAAATGTTTCTAGACCGACGATCTCGACTAACGTAGCCAGGAAACTCGCATCCAAGCGGCTATCCACAATCACCTCAAAAGGAGTTTACCAGGGCACCCACTCAAATACGAAATCTTCAACACTGGAGGATTCGTCAACGACACCTTAGGGGGTAGCCGAAGCTGGGGGTAGCACTCCCCGAAACATCCACGACAATCCGGTATTCCAAGAAAATAAACCAGGGGAGACAGTTCCCCCAACAGATGCAACGAACCCAGATGTCCATGGGTCCCAAGATGAAGCAACCTCCGATACAGGGGATAACACTTCCTCCAAGTCTGAACCGGAGGAGAATATTCCTACATATACCGACGACTTCTCCATTCGGGGGTATGATTCGGAGAGCACATCCTCCACAGTTTCTTCTACTGCTCCCCGTGTGAGAATATTATTTACGACTGGAAATGACCAGGAGGGTCCCAGCGATCGACAGTGCCTTGACACTCTTGAGGCCATACTTCATACCCTGGTCAAATCAGTAGACGAGATCAAGGCGGCTCTACCGGCTCTCCAAGGAAGGACGCCTGGCCAGACAAGCATGGGTTCCGCCATCAATGCGGACTCAAACACAACTGTGCCAACCCCAGATGACAATCCACCTAAGATGTCGGCCTCCACCGCTGCAGACGAGGCTAGGAAGGCAAGAAGAGAGGTCCAGGAGCTTCGGGCAATGTTTGACGCCCGAGAAAAGTCTCAAGACCTCAGGATACGACAACCGTATCCCACTGCATGGAGAGTTGTCCCCTTCCCTCCACGGTACAAGCCATTCAACATTAATCTATATGATGGCAAGACCTTTGTGAGCCGGTACATCACCTACTTTGAGGTCATGACAGATCATCTGCCGTATAACGATGCCATCCTTACACGTTTGTTCATTGGGGCATTGTAGGGGGTCGCATTCGACTGGTACCGCAACTTGCCAGACAACTGCATCTATTCCTTCGCCGGCTTCAAACGTATGTTCTTGGAGAGGTTTTATGAGGTGGGACAAGATGTGACAATGTCCACCCTCACGGACGTTGTTCAAGGTGAGAAGGAGCTGACAAGGAACTATATTGAGCGATTTCGCTAAACCGCGATGAAATTGCCCTCTGGCAATCCAGATTCTTCCTTGATTGAAATCTGCCAAAAGAGGCTGCTTTCCATAATCAGCCTCTGGATGGGCGAAAGTCAATTCAAGGACTGGAATACTTTCATCATCAGCGCCACTAGCGCAGAAGACAAGTTGAAAAAATCTCGCCAACTGGGATTGCACATCACGGAGGGAGACGACAAGGGCAAATGCCCTAACACCACCAACAACAACGGTAGTAATTCCTCCAACAACCGAGACAACAAGGGAAAATAGGCTATGGTAGCTGACACATCCCAGAAGACTGAACTGAAGCTGGCAGAGAAGCAGTGGCCGCAGATGACTTACTCCTTTTAAGACAGCCATGTCAAGCCCATCCTTGACATGCTCATACAAGGAGATCGAATTCTGCTCCCTCCTCCAAGGCGTGAACCTCGTCCTGCAGAGATGGGAGAGCCCCAAGTACTGCGACTACCATCGCTACGTCCATCATGCCACTCAAGACTGATTTCAACTGAAGCGGTATATCCAGAACCTGATCGACTCTAAGGCTCTGGCCATTGACTTCGAGGAGGTAACTGTAGCGGCCAAGATGGTGTCTATCCAATTTGGTAGCTTCACTCCGACGAAGACTCAAGATGGAGTAGTACCCGTTCCCTGGACAAAGATGGAGGTCACTAATCTTCCACCTCTCCGAGACCAGGCTGCTGGTCTAGTGCCCCTCACCACATCACGAGGGGAGGTCATGTGGGTCCATCCGGACCAGGTACCTGAAGTGACTTAGTTCGCACCACCCTCTACCGACTAGAAGAAGGGTGGGAAAGTCGGGTCCTGCCGCACAATTTCGGCCGATATCGAAGAAGCTACGGCTGTCGTCACTCGGTCTGGTGCACAACCCCAACCTACACCGGGTAACTCGGCTGAAGATTGCCAGCCGGCCGCTGCTTATGCTCCAGGACCTTCTCAGCCTCCGCCGACCGAGAAGCCAAAGCCAAAGCCAAAGGAGACCCACTTTGACAAGTCGCTCCGGAAAGACACTCCTCACAGGCTGGAGAAGCCCTACAATTTTGATATTTTGGCACAACTAGCTAACACACCGGCCAAATTGTCATTATACGAGCTCCTGAGGCTCTCCAAAGATGTTCGCACCGCACTGAGCGAGGCACTCCAGAATGCCGACGCATATCTGGCTCAGGTCAATCTCACTGGAGAGAGCTCGCCTGCGGATCTCCAAGACAGCGCTTGCACAGGGGCCATGCCCAACATTGTGTTCACTCTGCAGGACATGCTTATCAAAACCAACCTGCACGATCGCCACCTGTATTATACTGGATATGTCGACGACGTCAAGGTGGATCGGATGCACATTAATCCCGGTTCTTCGATAAGCATTATCCCGAAGAGCTTGCTTCATCATCTGCGCATCCCTATGCATCGGCTGACTCCTACCAGCACCGCCATCAGCGGTTTTAATTCCGGAAGAAGCTATCCCATCGGGAAGATTCGTCTGAAGTGCCAAATTGGCGACCTTCAGTCGGAAGTGACCTGCTATTTTATCGACGCAGACACCTCCTACAATATTCTTCTAGGGCGTTCGTGGATACATGATTACATGATTGTGCCTTCCACATTACACCAGTGCTTCAAGTACGTCGACAAGCACGGCTTCGTGAGGACAGAATTTGCTGACATCGATCCCTTCAAAGGGGTCAAATCTTATTATTCGGATTCTTGCTTGTACGAGAAATTAAAGAGGCATCTGATCAACGAGGAGGTTCAAGAGCAGACGGAGGCCATTGTGGGGCCTGAGGAACCTTTGAGGATCCACCTCCAGTCCCATAAACCAGGAAGGACGGTACCTCTTACAGCCACTCTGTGTAGAGAAACAACTGGTCTCACGGCGCTTACCGCACAGAAGGAGCCGATGACAATCCGACTGCCAGGGTCTGGCCAAGGGCCAAGACCCACGACGGAGCCACTGACTATCAGGCTGCCGAGAGACAGACAGCAACAAACAGAGGAGCTCAATCCCTCTGTCAAGCCGATGATAATTCGTCTTCCCAAAATGAGTCGACAGCCGAGCGCTAAGCCGGGGACTGCTAGCGAGCCAACAACTCCCCGCACAGCATCGAGCACCAAACTAGGGGTCGCTAGTACGCCAACAACTCCACATTCTGCTCCACCAGTAGAGCCCCTGATGATTAAGCTGCCAAGGTCGTCCTTTCAGTCTTTATTAACGCAGGGGGTGGCCGAAGAAGAGGTAGAGCTGGCCAAGTATGTGGCTGCTCATACTGATGTTCCATCCGCAGATGATGTAATTCTACCGAAAAGGATACCTTACTTCATCAATAAAGGGCTATCGTTGAACTACCTTGAGCTTAATAAGCTTTGTACAATGTATGCTATGGAACAAGGTATAGGCACCCACCTACATACGCAGGTGACAAATGTCTACACCGCAAACCAACTAACTCTCGTGGAAGACGCTTGCTTCATAATCGAGAGAGAGGATCATCCAATCATCTTTGGCCGAAAGAATGACCCACAGCCCTTCAGGATAGAAGAAGTTGATCTCGAACCCGACACCGGGAGACTGTCCCTCTATCTGTATAGCTCCTGATCCAAGTACCTCATGCAAAAACAGGGGTATGATATGGAAACTACACCTGGCTTGAATTATGGCACCGGTCGGCGATTACCTTTACAGTTGCCAGTCCCGGCTGGAAAACCACGAGATTATTCCAAAAAGACCAGATGTGGGCTAGGTTATGTTACACCTGCAACGACCCCTGAAAGCTTAGATGAGGAATGTGACTAGCATTCACATTCAACCGGATCACCAACTTCTGATTTGGATGTCAGCATCGGGGACGTATTCAGGCAAACTCTGTCTGTCAATATGGCATTTGCTGATGCCTACGAAGAAGACGAAAATGTACCCGAACTTCTCGAGTTAGAACATTGGGTCCAGTAACTAGATGCACAATGGGAGAAATGCTTCAAACTCCGTGAACCTCCCACTGAAGATGAAGTTATGCAAGTTGACCTCGGCGATGAGTCCTCTCCAAAGCCAATCTTCGTCAGCAAAAGCCTGACAGACGAAGAGCGGAAGGCGCTTTTACAACTCGTCAGAGAGTACATTGACGTGTTCGCCTGGAGCTATGAAGACATGCCAGGGTTAAACCCCGAGGTTGCACTTCATAAAGTCAACATTCATTCGGATGCAAAGCCGGTCAAGCAACAGCAGAGACGTTTTTGCTCGGACATCATGAATTCTATCGAAGCTGAAGTCAACAAACTGATAGCCAGCGGCTTCATCCGGGAGAAGCAACATCCAGACTGGGTCGCCAACATAGTGCCAGTCCTCAAGAAGAATGGGAAGATTCAAATTTGCATCGACTTTCGAAACCTAAACGAAGCATGTCCTAAGGATGAGTTTCCTCTTCCCATTACGGACATCATGATCGACAACACATGTGGCTTCGAGCGCATGTCATTCATGGATGGCTTCTCAGGATACAACCAAATCAAGATGTTTCCTGATGACGAAAAGCGTACATCATTCCGAACACCGATTGGTGTGTACTGTTACACAGTCATACCCTTCGGTTTAAAGAATGTCGATGCCACATATCAAAGAGCCATGAGTCATCTTCAGAGATCACCTACGTAAGACCATGGAGTGTTATATTGATAACATCGCTGTCAAAAGCCGCTCTAAGAGAGACCATCTGCAGGATCTGAGGACGGTATTCGACCTGATACGAGCGCACAACTTAAAGATGAATCCCACCAAATCCTTCTTGGGCGTATCTAGTGAAAAATTCTTGGGTTTTATCATTACTGCCCAAGGAATTCATATAGAGCCGGAGAAGGCGAAGGCAATCATGGAGATGGGTCTCTCGATAAATATCCGTGAACTCCGAGGCCTTTAAGGGAGGCTAGCTTACATTAGGAGGTTCATCTTTAACCTCTCCGGGCGATGTCAACCATTCACCCACCTCATGAAGAAGGGCGTCTCATTCGTATGGGATAAAGAGTGCCAACGTACGTTGGACAACATTAAAGAATATCTGTCAAATCCTCCAATTCTGGTGGCCCCGGTGGCTGGAAAGGTGTTCTTGCTTTATGTACGAGCGATAGAGCATTCCCTCGGTGCTCTGTTAGCACAAAACAATGACGCGGGGCATGAACAAGCTATCTATTACCTCAGCCGAATGATGATTGGGCCTGAGCATAGATACACCGCCGTGGAAAAGGAATGTCTTGCTTTGGTGTTCGCTATCCAGAAGATGCGACACTATGTTACAGGACAAACCATCCATGTCATATTTCGAGTTAACCCCCTCAGGGTCCTCATGACCAAGCCGGGTGCACTCAGCTCTCGCCTCGCTACCTGGGCGATATTATTGTCTTCCTACGACATGATCTTCGTTTCGCAAAAGGCTGTTAAAGGTCAAGCTCTGGCGGACTTTTTAGCAGCCCATCCAAGTTCGGAGTCAACCAGAATATATGAAGAGATTCCAGACGAGGTCGCCAATTCAATCATGGCTTCCGATGATTCTGTCTGACGAATGTTCTTCGACGGCGCTTCAAGAACCGAGCCCAAGGGCAACATGGTTGTTGGGGTCGGAGTGGTACCGATCTCTCCCTCTGGCTTGGTGATCTACCGGGCATATTCCCTTACTGAACCCTGCTCGAACAACGTGGCCGAGTACAACGCCTTGGTTATCGGCCTCCGACTTGCAAAAGAACTAGGGGTAGAGTACCTAGAGGCATACGGCGATTCACAGTTAATCGTCAATCAGATCCGGGGTTCATATGAAGTTCGTCATGAAGATATGATCCCCTATCATCAGGTAGCGATCTCCATCATTACGTCTCTGAAAGGGTTCTTCATAGAACATGTTCCGAGACTCCAGAACATTGAAGCCGATGCCTTAGCAGGACTGGCCGCTTCCCTGGCAGTCCCAAAATATACTCATCATTTGGTGGATGTAATAGGCCATGAGTTGGTCTATCCCAAGAACACCGTCCAATTTGCTGAAAGCTATTCTGCCCTGACGGTCGATGAGACACCGGATTGGAGGCTCCCATTTATCGACTTCACAGTTTATGGCATCTTGCCGAAGAATCCGAAAGAAGCCACCTCTATCAGAAGACGTTCTCTCAGATTCTTCTACGATACTGAGACAAAGATGCTGTATCGGCGGTCATACGATGGATTGCTGCTTCGGTGTCTGTCCAATATAGAAGCCAAAGAAGCTGTATGTGAAGCACATGACGGCATCTACGGGGCCCATCAGCCTGGCCCAAAATTGCAAGATCGCCTTCGTCGGATAGGCTACTATTGGCCTACGATGGTAGCAGATGCAATAGACTACGCAAGAGAGTGCAAAGCTTGTCAAGTCCACGCTGATTTCATACACCAACCATCTGAATTCCTACACCCAACAGTGATATCCTGGCCATTTGAGGCATGGGGAATGGATATCATTGGTCCTATCACCCCACCTTCATCCAGAGGGCACCGCTTTATACTGGCAATTACAGTAGAAACTCTATAAATTAATACTCGATTATTTAATAAACTCTCTAAGATAATATTTTTGGCCGGTCCCGACTCGGGGATAGGGTGCTAAATTAATAATTCGCTAAAATTATAAGATAATGCATTTTTGATAATTTCTTCAGACCCCATATAAAATATAAATTAATAATTCCTTATATATAGCATATTACATGAATGATTTATGAAGGTTTCTTGAAAAATGACTCAATTGTCTTTTATTTTTTGTTGAAATCAATTTCCCCTTGAATCTCGTCTCTAATTTTCCTTAGCATGGTAAGAACTTCTGGTGTTGTTTTCTCATAGCTCAACAAGAAATTGTTTAATGTGATTGCCGCTTTAATAGCTTCGTTTCGCGAAGGGGGCTCCATTGTAGAACTTTCATCATCTTCTTTATCGATATCATCTTTATTAATTTCAATAACGCTTTCAATAATTTCTTCATCAGTCAACAACTGTGCAACTACATTTTCTTCTGGGTGAGTCAGAACATCTTCGACATCCATTGCATTGCGATAACCCAACTCTTTTAATTAATAAAATATTAATTAATATATAAATTAATAATTATTAATTTATCGATTAATTAATAACTCTTTTAATTAATAAATTTTGGTGGTCCCAAGTGTATTATTTTATAGAGTTTCTACTGTACTGATTACTTCTCCAAATAGGCGGAAGCTGTCCCGCTTGCAGAGCTGAAGATGTCAAATGTGATCAGCTTTCTCAAGCATCACGTCATCTATCACTTTGGACTGCCCCGAAGGATCATCCACGACAACGGTCCGCAGTTTGCAAGCCACGTCTTCTATCGGTTTTATGACAAATACCGAATCCAGAATGTTGCTTCAACACCGTACAATCCGGCGGCGAATGGGTTGGCAGAAGCATTCAACAAAACAATAATCAAGCTGCTCAAGAAGTTCGTGTCTTCCAACAAACGCGACTGGAACAAAAAGCTTGGTGAATGCTTATGGGCGTACCGTAATACAGTCCGGACGGCCACTGGAAACACACCATTCTCTCTGGTGTATGGGAGTGAGGCAGTTCTCCCACTGGAGACTCAAATCCCCTCACTCCGCGTCGCCCTCACCTATCGATTGACGACGGATGACAATTACCGTCGCCGATTACAAGAGTTGGAGGCCTTCGATGAGAAGCGCCTGTTAGCTCAACAACGAATCGAGCTGTATCAAGCATGCATCTCCGGAGCCCTCAATAAGAAGGTTAAACTCAGAACATTCCAAGTGGGCGATCTCGTTCTGGCAGTTCGGAGGCCGATGGTTATGACTCACAAAACCGCAGGCAAATTCCAGCCAAAGTGGGAAGGCCCATTTGTCATCGGGACTGTATTCTCCAATGGCGCTTACCGCCTCGCAAAACAAAATAGAGACTTGCTCTTGTTGCCCGTCAATGGCAAGTTCCTGAAGAAGTATTATGTCTAAACGATATCCTCTGAATCAACCGGACTGTTAAGTTATGTACCCCTAGGTACCATTGAACTTACATTCTTGTCACCCCAAATGAATCCATATCGCCTCTTTTGGGTAGTAAGTCATGTATGATCATACCTCTGAACTTCCTTCCGAAAAGAGCATCTTCCTCATGATCTATCGCCCGCACTTTCAGTGCATAAAAATGGTAACAGATCCACAAATTTCACGAAACAACCACGTCGATGTCACCTCTGAGTTGTTTCACTTCCACCAAAAACAAACCACCCCTCACGTAGAACTTCCACGTCCATATTACCTCTGAGTTGTTCTATGTACCCTTTATGGTGTCCACTCCTGCCACGTCCTCATTACCTCTGAGTAGGAAGACTCCATTGAAGAAACCCTCTTATTTACCACGCCCTCATTACCTCTGAGTAAGTATGTTGGTTTTCTCTCGAGTTATTATCCGTACCCAAAACCAGGGTGCGCCAAGGATAATAGGCCCACAAATGTCCACAGTTGACCACAAAGTCCACAGTTGACCACAAATGTCCGCAGTTGACCACAAATGTTGTACTAAATTTTCTAGTACACGCGCCTCTTTTCTCACAATCTCATGCCTCTGGAACCCAGCTGTTCCATGGCATTCCTTCGCCCGATACCAAGAACTTCCATATCCGTCTTACCAACGGAGTCGTTCTAGGTATCCCTATCAAACTTATTATCCGTACCTAAAACCAAGGTATGCCAAGGGTAATAGGTCCACAGAAAAGCTCCCAGTGGGGCAAACACATAAATGCAGTACAAGCACGACAGATAAAGGATGATGCAAGCAAAGTCATTTATTCAAATCAAATCAAAAGTATTACATTCTTTGGGACCACGTCCTTGCCAAAAAAGATGAAAAAAAACATAAAGAGAGAAAGAAAAGAAAAAGCTGACTATGGTTCGGCGATACATAATTCTCTGAGATGGTCCCTCAGTACGGCCGTCGACCGCTCAAACTGCCGCTTGGCTCGGCGCTCGGCCTCATGAGCCAACTGCTCCGCATCCTCCAGATGCGCGTGAGCCTGCCAGCCATCTTCAAGCATCTTCAGAGCACGCTCCAAGTCAGCAGAAGCACGGGTGACTTTGTCGGCCTCCTGGACAATTAGCTTCTTACCCGTACGAGAGGCCTCGAGCTCAGATTCTAAGAAAGCTAATTTCCTTTAGAGCTCGAGGATCTGCTCCTTCGTGTCGGTTATCCCGCGAGAGGCTGTCACTTTTCGAGCAAGACAATCCTCTCCCCTGCGGCTCAGCTGATCATATTGTAGAGACAGATCATGGAGGTCCTTTATTATAATCGGCTTGGACGCATCTCGTGCAGCCCTTACCTTCTCTATAACAGTGATGAGGAAGGCACGCTCCTGATCTACCATCGAAGACAGGTCGGCTTGCCGCAGTACTTGAAACTGGTCTACAAGCTGATCCGCCTCTAGCAATTTGGGCTCCAGCAGCTCAACTATCCCTGCCCTACCGGGGAGGGTTCTAAGGAGTTCAATCTGGCCCCGGGTGCATTGACGGACTAAGATAAAAGAGGTCCCCCTCTTCACCGCAGCATCAACTCCTCGCCTCAAATGACGGTAAAAACTGTCAACTACATCCTTTGACGATTCGTCTAGAACTTCTGCAGAAGACGACGTCAAAGGAAGAGTAGCCGGCAGTGCCGAAGAAGATGCACTGGAACTTGATGCCCCTGCCACAAGGGAAACAAGTTCCGAGCGAAAGGACGCTTGAATAGCGGCCAATTCCTCCTCCACGGCCCGAAGGATCTGAAGACTCGAAAGGACGGAGAGGTCGACCTCCGGAGCCACATGAACAGAGGAAGGTGCAGGGACCAGTGCTCCCCGCCCCGACGGTTCTGTCGTCTGCTCTCCCGAACTCGATTCGGCATGAGGTCCCTCAATGTAAGCTAGAGGGGGAGGAGCCACACTCTCTTCTACCAGGTCCCCTCGGGCGAACTCTCCCCTGATAATGTCCGTCGTTGGCAGTAAAGGAGCAGGACCTGTATGTCCGGAGCAACCATCAATCAGCTTAACCCGAAAGATGTGATAATAGAGCAAATAAACCTCCTCACTAGTCAAGACTTGGCTTATCTTACTAGAAGGGAGTTGCTGAGGCTGAGGTTCGCTCACAGCCGCCGCAGCCTCTTCACCAGCGACATCCGAGTCGAATACAGTTGGTTCCTCTACCCCAGCCGCCCCGGAGGGAGATACAACTGGGTCAGTGTCACCCGACTGAAATTCAGCAGTCTCGGAGACGGGTTTAGCAAAGCCCACGTCGTCCTGGATTGGGACATCAACAACTGGAGGAACCTCGCCCGTCACTGGAAGAATCCCGGCGGCAATAATTCCGGTACACATATCTCTAACTAGAGTAGCTAGAGCCGGGTCGACTTCAGAGGCATCAACCGACTCTGGAAAGTCCCCTTCTCCTGACGCCTACAGAGAAAAGAAAAATGATTAGGTCATAATTCAGGAAAAAGAAGAGCTAAAGAAGAAGATGGTTGTAATTCAATTCACCTCCGAAACGACGTCATCCTCGCCTCTCTCCTTGATGAGCAGCCCGCGAGGCTTAAACACAGCCCATTTCACGGAGTAAGTTCTGCCGCCAACGACGGGCTCACACCTGCTTCGCTTGCGCGAAGGACCAAGTAAGACAGGAGGCTGATCCGCCACCTCATTTTCTGTGGGAGGAAGAGAGTTGTCAGGGTAATGCTCGTCATCCACTTTGTCCGCGTTGGCAGACTCCGAGTCCGACACAACAACCGTGTTCTCCCTCTTCTTTCTCGTCTTAGACCCCTTGGGCTTCTCTTCCAAGCCAGTACCAACAATAAAGCTGGTACTCGGGTCAAAACCAATAGGAGGCTTGTTCGCCATAACATGGTATAGAGCCGCCAAATACAAGATCTCCCCTGACTCCCCAACATCAGGAACTAAGAAGCTGGTACGGGTGTGAATCGTATTATAATAGTGCCAGGCCCTGATGCCGTCAAGGACGCTACCTCCAAAACCCAGGCAAAAGCTGGGACTGTCCAAGAATAGCTGGCTATACCCAAACTGGCGGGAGAACCTACTGGGTAAGTAAGGCTCCAAGTAGACAGTATTGCGGTTGCGGTATACCAGGTTAGAAGGACGAATGTTGTGCAGCCAAAGGAGCATCTTACCGGATAAGAATTGGGGAGGCCCAATACCATCAAGATGTACGGCCCTCACTTCCTCAACAGTAAATCGAGGAACATACATGAAAAAAAGGGTATCTGTCAACTTTTGCCAGTGCCATCCTACAGGCACATATAGTCTCGCAATCCCAAGGCAGGCAGCGATACTGGAAGATGAAAGCATCCTCGGCAGATACACCATCTTCACGGCCAGGCCTCATTAAAGACCGATAATGCATTAGCAGCCACCCTATCAGATAATGATAGGGTAGCTCAATGCGTTCAAAGTCCTTCGTCGGGTCACGGGCGATGACCTTGGACGAGAAAGCATGAAGGCCACGGTGTTTGCTGTACACCATGGTCGAAAGAAGAGCTAGTCTGACCCCGAAGACCAGCTTCACAGCAGGGAGGATGAAGTTGCGGCTGATCCGCCCAATAGAACGAGCCCCTCCTGAAACTACGCAATTCCGTAGCCACACCATCAGGAATTCGGCCAGAAGTGCCTTCTCAGACAACGGCTGAGTGTCTTGATAAAAATAAGCAAAAGAGTCAGGTTGACTCCCGAACCTGTCACCGGTGGTTCTTACCCTCTTGGCGGTTGACACTTGGTCCTGCACCTCCTCCCGAGTTTGATGACTTTGGGGAGAAACCCGGCCTTAGGCGTCGAGCTTAAAGGGATAAGTGAGCCAGGCCTTTATATGCGGAAGGTTCCCTTTCGAGCTGTCGTTCTTTTTCTTCGACAGCTGCAGGCATGTGCTGTGATGACACACCAATTCCCGGTAGACGACAACAAAGCTCAGGAACTTCTCCTCCAAATCCTTGAACACTTCGTTCGTCGGGGTATACACCTCAAAGACTTCATCTCCCCAAGGCAGTTTGGAGACGTCATGCATCTCGTGTAGAGCAAGCCCCATCTCCCCTACGGGTGTAAAGAAAGTCCCTGTACGGCAGTTGTACATCTCCAGCAGAGCCATGAACAATTTATTATTTATGGACAAGCCGTAGCTGGTACCCCGAATAGCATGGTAGAGTCTAATCTCACGCAGGAGAGTCTCGTATTTCTGCACGATCCACGTAGACAGGTTGGTCCATGAAGGGAGGGGGTGTATCCAACTCGGTAGCGACAACCGGCCAACGAGATAGGACCCTTCCGAGCAAGCTGGTTCAGGAAAGTGTCAGCTTTAGAGAACTTGAAGTTGGGACCCTGTACATTCAAGAAACTGCCCGAGGTCAACTCCATCACATAGCGGCTGACCGGTACCCTGCCCGCGTACACTGATCGCAGGTTATTGTTATAGTGAATTTCGTCCACAATCATCCCGTTCCGGGTCGGAGTCAAGGAATCCTCCATCTTCCTGTCCATGGGCAACATGTTGAACCATGACAGTGGGAAGTGACGCTCCATCAGAGGAATATAGATCGCCATCCCGTCAGAAGTAAAACTCGAACTCTCAGATATGTCCAGAACTTGAGAGTTCTTTACAGTTAAGGCATCCCCGAAGAGGAATGCAGGCTTCAAGTGTTTGCCTCCCAGCAGCCCTGAGTTCATCATCCCTGGGATAAAGAAGGAGGACTGGTTTTTAATGTCTCTCAGCCTTTCCACAGGTTCATCTTGTGGAAGCTGGTTCACCACATACTCAACTGTGTGGTCGAACCTATAGCCCACAGCAGATTGGACCCGACCCACCAAAGATTCTCCCGCAGCATTAACTGATAAATTCACTGAAAAAGGATAAAAGAAACAAAGTCAGGAGATGGCCAGAAAACATTTAAAAGAGTTCATGCGGCTCTGTTTGGACGGGTCCTTATGCGACTCAGTTTTAACGGAGTTCATGCGGCTCTGTTTTGGTGGGTCCTTATGCGGCTCAGTTTTAACAGAGTTCATGCGCCTCTGTTTGGACGGGTCCTTATGCGGCTCAGTTTTAACGGAGTTCATGCGGCTCTATTTTCGGGGGTCCTTATGCGGCTCAGTTTTAACGGAGTTCATGCGGCTCTGTTTTGGTGGGTCCTTATGCGGCTCAGTTTTAATGGAGTTCATGCGGCTCTGTTTTGATGGGTTCATATGCGGTTCTGGTCAAGGGACTTCATGCGGCCCAGTTCATCAGGAGCTCATGCGGTTCTGTTCAGTGGGATTTCATGCGGTCCAGTTTTAAAGGGGTCTCATGTGGCCCTGTTCAAATAAGCTTATGCGGCTATGATTTGGTGGAGCTTCATGCGGCCTAGTTTATCAGGAGCTCATGCGGGTCTATTTTGGTAGGTTCTTATCTGGCCCAGTTTTAAAGGTGCTTATGCGGCTTAGTTATGAAGCGATTCTCATGCGGCTCAGACATGGGGCATACCCCATACGGCTCGGACATGAGAAGTTCGTGCGGCCTATATAGTACAATATATGCAGTTTCATCGTACTTAACTTAGACAGTTCAATGAAGACAAAGAGCGCTTTAAATGCCAAGGAGAAAGGCTTATGCATAAAACATGCAACATAGCCATTTTTGTAAGGGTTTGAAGCGTGCAGTCTTCTCCACAAATCTTACCATCGATAGCGGGATGAACGTCAGGATGAACTTCGACCGCTGCAGCCGACGAGGAGGCCGCTCCTTTGCCCTTCGCCGCAGCACTAGAGGAAGCTTTGGGAGCCAATGATGATCGGAGAAGGAAGTGAAGACGGCGACTTAGGACAAAAAAAGTTGAAGAGAAAAGAAAGTAAAGAGTCTCTCCCTTCCAAAAGTACACGTATTTATAGGCTAACAGGGGACGTGCGAATCGATGGACGCTTCGCATTACGTGCTGCCTAGGAGATAAGACCGACTCTTGGATTTCTATCCCCTGCATACAAAAGATTACTCGTAATCATGAAGACAAATCTAAATATTTAAAGCTGACTCTTGGGATCCTATCCCAAAAGATGGCTTTAAATCAAAGTAAATTAAAGGCAATTAAATGAGACGCCTACGTGGCACAGGACCAGTATGTGGCCAGAAGAGTCTATGCGGCCAGAGAAATCTATACGGCCAGAGAAGGCTATGCAGCCAGAGAAGGCTATGCGGCCAGAGGAGTCTATGCGGCACGAGGAGTTTATGCGGACAAAGCCATGCTTCTTATTCAAAGTATTTCAATTTTACAAATTGAAAACTTTGAAGGGGGTCTTGTAGAAGCATGGAAAAGAACAGCAGATTCTATGCGGCTCAATATTGTAGGACTCTTCATGCGGCTCAAAAATCACTTAGAGCTTCATGCGGCTTAAGAAGTCCCTTAGAGCTTCATGCGGCTCAAAAAAGCCCCTTAGAGCTTCATGCGGCTCAAAAGTCCCCGATAGCTCCATGCGGCTCGAAAAAAGCCACGTGGCCCTATGCGGTTCAAAATATGACTCTACAGCTGGCCATCATTTTTCTGTGCAGCTGGCTCATTAAATGCTCTCACACAGTGCGGCAGCTCTGACACAAAGGATTGACAGCTCTGACATAAAGGTAAAATGATGACTCTGACATAATGACGTGCTCCTAGAGAGACGAGAAAAATCTTTATAGTTGGCACGATCCACCAATTCCAAAGCTCTTTATGCGGATCATTTAAAGGAGCTCATACGGCTCTGACTTGATGGAGCTTTATGCGGCTCAGTTTTAACGAAGTTCATGCGGCTCTGTTCTTATGGGTCCTCATGCGGCTCTGTCCCAATGGGACTTTATGCGGCCCAGTTTACAAGGGGCTTATGCAGTTCTATTCAATGGGACTTCATGCGGCCCAGTTTACAAAGAGGCTTATGCGGTTCTGTTTAATGGGACTTCATGCGGCTCAGTTCATCAGGAGCTCATGCGGTTCTGTTCAGTGGGACTTCATGTGGTCCAGCTTATAAGAGGCTTATGCGGTTCTGTTCGTTAGGACTTGATGCGGCTCATTTCACCAGGAGCTCATACGGTTCTGTTCAGTGGGACTTCATGCGGTCCAGTTTACAAGGGACTTATGCGGTTCTGTTCAATGGGACTTCATGTGGACCAATTCACTAGGAGCTCATGCGGCTCTGTCATGCGGCTCGTCACAAAAATGGCAGTTGGGACACGTTGCAGGAGTTGATCAAATCTTAACAATTCAGATTTATTGCAATCAACATAACAGTCTAGATTTATTACAATCATAACAATCCAGATTTATTGCAACAAACAGATAAAGAGCAACCTTAACCAATCCACAACTGCCCACTTTTTAAGGTGCCGTTACAAGAATGCGGCTCAGAGTTTGCCACGTGGCTACACACCCCACTCATCATAAATTCCTATAAATAGCAAGGTGCCATTCCCTTGTAAACGGACGGAGACATAGACCGACACACAGAGAGCATTCCACACAGAGATACACATCCGAGCAAGAGCATTTCTTTCCGGAGCCGAAGTTGTGTTCGATCGTCCATGGAGTAAGGCCGAGTTGCTGTCACTCTCCCGAGCCTCTACCGTCACCCCCCATAATAAAAAATAAACAATTGTACTTTAGATTGCTTTTCCTAGGTTTTGTTCCTAGGCTCTCTTTTGTACAAGCAAGTTTGTAATAAAAATCAAAGTCCAGTCCTCCCATAAAACTGTTCTGTTCTTTAGATAATTAATGGCAAACACCCCCCTAAGTGCTGGGCATTAGCCTTGGGGTGCAGCCTACGGGGTTAGGATCGGCGCATCCCGAGCCCTCCTTGCAGAGTGCACCCCTGGCCGACGGGGGTGCCCCCTTGCAGGCCCTGTGCTCTGCGCATTTAGGCAATTTGCCTGATCCATCTGTCGTAGGGATTGGCGCTACCTATGGTGGGCCATACCCTGCCCGGCCAGCAATAGTTCCGGCAGACCTCAACGCTCTTTTCTTCAGCTTGGCCAAGGCTCCCAGGCTGTCCCTACACCGCCAACTTCCACATCGCAGCCTATTCCATGCCCGGACCGTAGCATGCCTAATCCAACGATGCCAACAATGCCTTCCTTCGCCGACAAGCTGCGACCAGATCGGGTGCCCGTGCAGGGTCTCCGGCTTCCAGACATATCCTTTCCAGAAGTCGAATATCCTCAAGCATCTCCTATGCCGATGGTGCCGTTCACCGACCAAGAGCTCTCCTCTCTAGCAACTTCCTTTCCCTTCTCCTTCATCCTCAAATTCTCGTCCGGCTGCCCCAAACTCGCCCGCGTCCAAGAGGTGATTACTAGTTGGCGGCTTTCAACAGCATACAGGGTAGCCCCGCTTGATCCGAGACATATTCTGCTCCATCTATCCTCCGAACTTGACCATAGTACGGTTTGGTCTAAAGGAACTGGTAGGATCGACTCTCACCAAATGAAGATCATCAAGTGGTCCGCAAACTTCAACACCAAGGAAAACTCAGCGATGATCGCCGCCTGGGTGACCATCCCCAACCTTTCCCTCATTTGTTTTATTCCGGCGGCTCTTAGGCGTATAGCCAACTCTTTCGGAACATACGTGGCCACCGCTGTAGAAACCAGCAACCTGATCAAAGCACACTACGCAAAGATATGTGTGGAACTTGACCTCACCAATGATCTCCCAACCACATCCTCATCGAACTGGACAACCAGACCCACACCCAGCAAATCATCTACGACAACCACATAATTTACTGCTCCCACTACCATATACGCGGCCACCTCTCGAAGCATTGCTTCCGTCTCCATCTGGAGCTGAAGAAGAAACTGGAGCAGAAAGAACCCCACCCCACAGGGAGCCAGCATCGAAAAGCTGCCCAACCCCTCTACTTTCTCTACCAAACTCTCACACCAGGTTCAACTCCAGTGATAACAAATCTGACAGAGACGCCCCCCCGAACAATGCTGTCATCCCCTACCACCCCCCAAACTTATCCCTCTCCAACCAATTCGACGCCCTCGCTTCAGAACCCTTTGACTCCTTCCAGGCGATAGCCATCCCTGCTGACTCTGTCATGGCCACCGGAACGATCTCTGAGGACTTTATCGGCTCCCGTCCAGAGGAAGAAGATGAGAGCTGCCAAGAACTTGCGAATGCCACAGATCACCAAACCTCCGTCGGAATCAATGCCGTTCACGCCGTTGCTATTCTAGGGCCTGAGCAGGTCCGTTGAGGTATGCAGGTCCTCGCAGCTGGATTCCCCCTACAATCAGAAGCCGACCAGGTGGGCATCACCGGTGATACCCTGCTCTCAGCTAAGGAGATAGACCTGCTGGTTGCCGATAAAGAAAAGGACGCACCCACCGAAGCTACCCTAGATAAACGAACCAAGGAATCCTTCCTCGGCTCAACCACAAAGGCGGCAGGGGAAGCATCCATCAATATCGTGAAACCTCACAAGATAGGGGCCGCTAAGTCCCCGACCATGCACACCAGGTCCGCAGCAAAGCGAACCAACCAACCCCCCAAACTCCATTAATGCTGAACATTCTCTCCTAGAATGTCCGCGGTCTGGCGAACAAACCTACCATGAGGAGAATTACCAGCCTTAAGAAGACTCATAATATCGACATATTGATCATCCTTGAACCAAAAATCTCCTATAAGAGACTCAAATCCATTCAACTGCAGCTTGGCTTTCACTCGGCCATCGCCGGCAGATACGACATCTGGATCCTCTTCTCCAAGGACATCACCACAGAGGTCATCCAAGAAACTAGGCAAGCCCTTTCGTGCTGGGTGGAACACCCTTTGATCCCCAAGCGCGCTATCTTTTTCGTGGTCCACGGCAGCTGTGACATCGCGAATTGTAAACACCTTTGGAACGACCTCTTGGACATCCACCAACACCACCATAACCTCCCATGGCTTTGCATCGGGGACTTCAACGCTATCACCTGCAGAGAAGAAAAGATTGGTGGCCGCCCGCCCCCCCCCCTATTTCGTCTTGTTCGACTTCAACAACTTCATCTTCAACTCTCACCTCACCTCTCTTCCTTTCACTGGCAACGCCTTCACCTGGTACAACATGCAAGAGGGCGACGGTAGACAACACTCCCGCCTCGACAGGGCCTTAGTCAATGTCCACTGGCATGGCATGGGGACAACCTCCAGGCTTTCTCATCTTAACACCACCGAATCCGACCACGCTCCCCTTCTGGTTGGTATTAAAAGCATATCCGGCCAGTCTAAAAAGAGCTTTCGCTTCCTGGACTTCTGGAGCGAGCACCCGCAATTCTTGAGCGTTGTCGCAGAAGCTTGGAACAACGTGGACTCTCCCGATCCTCTCATCCGGGTAGCCATCAAGCTCAAGGCCACGAGGAAAGTCCTCGCGGCCTGGAGCAAGCAAGCTTACGGCGATATTTTTTAAGCCATTCGTGAGGCCGAGGATGACGTTACTCGTGCTGAAGCTAGGTACATATCCCATAATTCGTCGGCTACCAGGAAGACACTTAACCTCACCAAAGCCATCCTCAAATTCAGACTGAAAGTTGAGATCGATTTCTGGAAGTAGAAAGCGAGACTTAAATGGGACAGCGAGGGGGACAACAACTCGAGCTACTTCCACCCATGCGTCAACGGTCGCAGACAGAAACTCACCATCCACCAGATTGTCGATGAGAACGGAAACAGTATCGGCGACCAAAAACGGATCCAAGTGGAGGCAACAAAGTTCTATTCCCGTCTGTTCTCCGAGGAAATGGTTCTCAAAGACAACTCTTTCCTGAACGTGGTGCCCCAACTTATTAGCAACACCAACAATATTCGGCTTGAACAACCACCTTCTGAGGAAGAGGTGAAAGAAGCCATCTGGGCCCTTGACGTACATAGTGCTCCTGGGCCGAACGAGTTTTTCGGGGTCTTCTTCCGCACATGCTAGGACATCATCAAGGTGGACATCCATAATGCGGCCGCCGCCTTCCTCCAAGGCGCTACTTACCCTAGAGCCATCTCGATCACCAACTTGATCCTCATCCCTAAGAAGGACAACCCTGAGACTTTCTGTGACTTTTCCTCCAACAGTCTATGTACCTTCACCAACAAGATCATATCCAAGATCATTGCCTCCCGTATGGCTGGCCTTCTTCCTAAGATCATCTCGGAGGAGCAAAGTGGCTTTGTCAGGGGGAGGAATATCTATGATAACATCATGTTGGCCCAAGAGTTAATCACCTGCATGAAGCTCCCAGCAAGAGGGGGCAATATTGCCATCAAATTGGACATAGAGAAAGCCTACGATAGACTGTATTGGCAATTCATGATCTGGGTCTTCAGAGCTTTCGGATTTTTTTGAAACTTGGACCAACATTGTGTGGAGATCGATCAGCAACTCATGGTTCTCTACGGTTATCAACGATTAGGCTGACGGTTTCTTCAAATCAAGTCATGGGGTTAGGCAAGGAGATCCTCTATCTTCCACCATCTTTATCATTACGGCGGACGCATTGAGTAGAAACCGTAACAAGATGGTCAGTACCCCCAATTTCCAGTACTATCATACTGCCAGCGGCTGTCCGATCATCACCCACCTGGCTTTCGCTGACGATATCCTCATCTTCTCATTCGGGGACGTCGGATTAGTGGAAGTCGTCCAGACGATGCTTAAGAGATACGCCAGGTGCTCGGGTCAGAAGATCAACCCAGCCAAAAGTGTTATCTACACCGACCACAATTGAAAGAGAGAGCAAACGACCAGCCTTTCCACCACCACCTCCTTCCCTATCAAACATTCCCCATTCCACTACCTCGGATGCCCCCTCGTATATGGCAAATCCAACGTCGGTATTTTTGAGAACCTGATCTCTCGCATAAGAAAAAGTCAAGGGTTGGCATAACGCTACATTATCCCCGGGAGGTAAAATGATCCTCATCAATCACGTCCTTGCATCTATTTCCATCTACACCCTGGCAGCGTGCTCTCCCCCTAAAAAAGTCCTATCCTCCATCGAGAGTATATTCAGCAACTTTCTCTGGGGGCACAGCGGAGGCCGTGACAAGCACCACTGGGCTAGTTGGGATACCATGGCTCGCCCTACCAGAGAGGGGGGGCCTATGTAGGACCGATTGTAGGAACGAGTTATAAAGCGCAATACTCTAGAAGGGGGTGAATAGAGTAGGCAGCAAAAATTAACTATTTAAAAATGTTAGTAACAAGATCATATTATATATATATATATATATATATATATATATATATATATATATATATATATATTTTTATATAAATATATATATATACATATATATATATATATATATATATATATATATATATATATATTATATATATATATCTGTGATATATATATATATATATATATATATATATATATATATATATATATATATATATATATATATATATATATATAAAATATATATATATATATATATATATATATATATATATATATATATATATATATATATATATATATCACAGATATGTAAATGAAAAGTAGAGAGTAGAGAGCAAACACAAACACAAGGATGTATACTAGTTTCCCTCTTGTGAGGACTAGTCAAGTCGGAAGAACTCTAGCTTCCAGTTGAATCCACTATTAGAAAATACCACAAGTTTTCATCCAAAGTTCTTGCAACATCTACAACGCGAGCTTTAATCCGAAGTACTCGACCAACTTCAATTGTGAAGTGTCTTTTTCAATCAAGCCTCTGATTACAATCGCTCTGAAGCTTCTAGACCGTACCGCACTGGCAAATCGACTAGAGGATTGTAACTGGCATGGGATTTGAAAATAAATAGCTCAGAACACTTTGGAAGAAGTAGTAGGCTTATATAGAAGAGATATGAAAGTGAATTGGTGTATGAGTGAATTAAAATGATCGAAATCCTTCTCTATTTATAGGTTTTCCAAAGGCAGAATTCTGACAGAATTCGGGCAGAACTCTATGAGAAAATCTCGTTGGGATCCGTAACTGCAGGAAGACCAAGTTCAAAAAACAACGTTCACCAACCGAGCTCTGGCCGAACTCGGGCCGAATTCTCCTAGAGTTCTATCAGGGTTTTTGCAAATTAGTTTTTGGGCTTTTTGAAAAGTTAAACAGTTAGGAAGTAGTTTGGGCTTTTGTAAGTGGGCTTATTTTCAAAATGAAAGGGTATTTTGAAAACGTTTCTTGGATAGCCTATTTGCCTGTACGATGCAGTGTACATCGTATTCCTAGACTCAATAAATATGAAAATTACAATGATTAAATAGGAAAACCAAGAGCCCTTTGATGACGCCTTTCTTCAAATATTTGAGCAGACTTGAAGACGCCTTTTTCACTTGACGACGATCGTCCAAAGATAAACAGATCTGGAAATCTGAATACCTTTCGGGGGCTTCACCCCCGAACCCCCACGGATGGCGCTGCCCCCTCGACCGTTGTCTGCTGACCGGGCAGCGGAACCCCCGATGCGAGGCCCCGGATAGGTCGTTAGGCGGTTCAGAGAAATCTTGTTGTATAACGCCGTCTTTGGCCCATCAATAATTCTCCATTACATAAGTCCTGGTTTGATCATGCTTACAGCATGTCTACAAATACATATTAGACAAACAAAATAATATGACTGATATAAAACATTAGGACAATGCTAAGTTTAAGTAGCAATATGATAGTGATTACATGAATATTAGTGATGTCATTATGGTAAACTTAATTGATTAGCCATATTCAAAAACATGATATAATCATGGGGCTAACAATCTCCCCCTTTTTGATTATGGCAAATCCTTTAAGTTTAATATATATACAATAGATGCATGCATCACTAATAAACACAAAATACTAGAATATTGTGTGCTGACTTAAACTTATTTCTCCCCCTTTGACATGATAAAAAATAAGCTCCTCCCGTAATTAGAGCTAAAATGAACTCAAGCATAAGTAAAAGAGAAAAGCAAAAATAATCATGATCAAGGATTAGGAGAACAGTGTAACGACGAGTGTAGAAAATTGCATAACTATAGTAGAAAAACTTGTCAAAAATAGTTGGTTGAACTTAAAAACATTGAAATCAAGCAATACATAGTTTACCAACTAGAAATCCAAAAATGACATTCAAAACTCAATATGATGAATAAATAAAACTGTAGTTTTGAAATTAACTGTAATAAGTAGATATCAGTAACGTAGAATCCTATTATTGGTTGTAAATAATTCATGAGAAATAGAAATTCACTGATCTAGTATTTATTAAAAAAATCAAAAATATAATAAGACGTTTAACAATGATCACAAAAAAATATGATTCATAATTCGCCCATACAAATTAGAAAATCAATTCCATAAAGAGTATAATCATCGAAAAGAAAAAATCAAAATATGTATACTATGATCTATACACAATCTATATCCATTAGATAAACATGAAGACAAAATACTTGAGAAGGAGAATTTCAGTCGACTTGAATGCTCCCCCACAAAGTTTGATCAGTCTAAATATAGATAATCATGAACTTTGAGATAAAATCTCAATAAGAAATGCCAAACGTAATTTTAAACTCAACCAAATAAGGATAATTAAATATATATATTTGGCAAGATAACTTTTAGAAACTCGAAGGAGAGAATTAAAAATAAATAATAATAATCATATATTCTCTCATCTAATACAAATCCAAATATCATGAACAACTCAACAAGATATTTTAAGTAAAAAAAATATATGTCCATGATGAACTAGGTATACCACATATTAAGGGCATAAAAAAAATTGAAACAATTAATTTGCTTCCCCTTAAAATATGCGTATAAAGTTCAAAAAGTAATTTATATTCATAAAATAGATAAAATAAATAATCACAAGATCTAAGGAATATCCAAGATATGCATCTTTTTTTCCTTTGATCAAATACTTATAAAATTCCAAACTCAAAACAAATATCATCTTTAGGCAAGAAAAAAATCCAATAAATAAACGCTTAAAGATGAAGAGAATATGTCTTCAATAAAAAATATAACACAAATTATTTCACGTATGTAAAAGATTTTTGAAAGCTGTCTTTAATGCGAATAATGGACATATTCAATAAATCAGAGAGAAATCAGAAAGACTTTTGAAATGTAGAATTTATTATGAGAAGTTGCATAAGAAAGAATGTTCGAATGCGTCTATTTAGTCCTCAGACTGAAAGCTGGCGATTCGAATCACAAACACAATTTCACAAACTGTGGTGGACGCTTTGAACGAGTCAGATCTTGTAACGCCCCAGTCCTAAAATACGTAGGACTAGGAACGTAGACATGCCAGCCGTATAATAAATATACGTAAGCTGTAAAATGCAGTAGAACCATAACTAATCTCATCCACACAAAATAAATGAATAAAAGATATCATATAGTGATAAAGAATTGTCTTGATACAATATGTTGGAAGGAGACAAATCCACTACAAACAAGTAAGGAAAGAAATAGATGGAAATGAAATGAGTTTGGCGAGCGGAGCGAAGACGATCCAAATGCAATCATCCTCGAAGAAATAGCGATGATTACGGCTAGAGCTAGAACACCTGCGAAAGACAAGAGCACACACCTGGCGAGATAACCAGGTCCTCAGAGGGACGTAACAAGACACATAATATCATGCCAATAACTGAATAATAAAAGCTCAACATAAAAGTATATATATGACTAAACAAATAAAGGTCCTTAACCATTCTATGTAAAAATTTACTTTGAAGACAACGTTCCACACAAGGGCTCTCGAGACTAGAAACACGACGCGTTAGCGTTTCAACCAAGGCACTAGTGACGTCTAGAGAAAAGTAAATGCACGGCCACTAACTCTTGGGTGAGTCACTAACGGCAGCTAGACGAGGGTAAATGTACGGCACATTTGTGTTTCAACCGAGGCACTAGTGGCATCTAGAGAAAAATAAATAAATGCACGGCCACTAGGTCTCGACTGAGTCACTAACGGCTGCTAGACGAGGGTAAATGTACGGCACATTTGTGTTTCAACCGAGGCACTAGTGGCATCTAGAGAAAAATAAATAAATGCACGGCCACTAGCTCTCGACTGAGTCACAAATGGCAGCTAGACGAAGGTAAAGGTGTGAAAGCCCCTGCGCCTAATAACTGTCTTCACCCTCCCCATGCACTACTCGTGCTGAATCCACACCACGATATTTTTAATAACCGCTAAGTCTTCTAGACAAATCTATTAGCAGTTATATCCTAACGATCGTCCTGTACGCACCGATGTACGGTCGGTACGCAAGTCCGAATCTATATGTGACACATGACATCGTGGCACAAAGGTGTCAGGCCAATGGATGCGACACAAACAAAGGCGGTCCCTTAACTCTAGGCCAAATGCATAAAGAAAACTACAATATAATAATTTGCAACTACATACTGTTTTGAAAGAACAACTTATAAGAAATAAAACATGTATGATATTGAGCAAGAAATTAAACAGTAAAGGCAAGGCGTCTTGCCTGGTGTATTGTCTGATGTGGTGCGATGATCCGACAAGTTCTGTTTTGTCCAATAGTCGAGGTCGATGAGAAAGCATCCGAATTTCACGAGAAAAAGAAATGCACGATTAGTCGTGATCAAGGGGAGATTTGGAGAGAATTTGTGGAGATAGATACATATACTAATTCTAGAAAAATATTTTTGTAATACTTTCACGTAAATACTTGAAAATATTTTATATATACAATTTAGAAAATATCTTTTTATTAGTCAAAATAATTTTAAATATCTATTTGAAAATAATCTATATACCTCACAAGTTTAGGAAACTACATTTTTATTAGTCAATTATACGTCTAGATAAATAATTGAGGAGAACAACAAAAAATCATTTTTTTTATAGCTAAATTCTAAGCTCGTATATCAATTTATAGATAGAAAAAGGATAAAGGAAAAAAAATACATTTTATTAACTAGATAAGTATTCGAAAATACTATAATACATTAGATAATTTGGAAGCTACATTTATGGGTTAACAAGTTTTAGGTAAACATTTGCTACATATATTTGAAATATATGATATCAGAAATTCTAATATATATCTAATGATATTAATAATAATAATGATAATAATAATAATAATAATAATAATAATAATAATAATAATAATATAATAAGACAGCATATTCTGTTCTTAAAAGAAGGAAGAAGGAACTAATGATATAACAATAATAATAATGTAAACTAAATACTAATACTAATAATAATAATAATAATAATAATAATAATAATAATTATTATTATTATTATTATTATTATTATTATTTTTGAACCATTCTATACGGTTCTCCCCCCTCACTTTATTTTAGGGAGAGAGAGAGAGACAGATGGAGAGAAGGGGGAGAGAAGAGAGAGAAGAGGAAGAGGGTTTACCAAGGGTTACCGGCGATCGCCGGTACGGCGGAGTAGAGGGTGTTGGGGAACTCCGGCGGGCGGGTGGTCGGGATCTGCGCAGCGGCGCGGCGGTGGATCGGGATGGCTCCCGCGTTGGTCGGCGGCGGAAGGCGGTGGCGCGGCCACCTGGGAAGAAGGCGGCGGCGCACCGGGCACTCGGTGTGGAGTTCGAGGAAGACGGATCTGGGCTCGTGTGCGGCGGCAGAGGCGCGGTCTAGATCCGGCGAAGATGCGCGGAGGGGTGAGGGCCCACCGGTCGTGGCGACAGATGACATGGCCAGCGGCCGCGCGCTCAGCGGAGGTCGGCGTCGTCTGTACCGGGGCGGTTGGCCTGCACGGCGTGGGGTGGTGATCATGGGGTGGTCGTAGAAGTCGTCCCGGTGAGTGTTGGTCTCCCTTCTCCTTCTTTTTCTTTTGTGATAGGTGATTGGTCGGTGGCGTGTGGGATGATGATGGTGGTGCGATTGACAGAGGGTGGTCGAGGATCGGGTGCTTGGTCAGAGGAGGCAGCCGGAGTGGCCTGGTCGGCCAAGGCTGGGCAGGGTGGATGTGGCAGTAGAGGGTTAGTGCTGTGTCTATCGGAAGGAAGTGTAGAGTGGTGGTGCCTGGGAATGGCAGTGGCTGGCTCGGCCATGGATCTCCGGCGATGGCCGGAGAGACAGAGGGGTGGTGGTCGAGACAGTACAGGAAGGAGTAGGGGATGGGTTACGTCGTGTCGGGGGTGTTTGACACGATGGAGATGGATAACTGTACAATAACTGGAATAAGATTGACACCGACACGGTGCACGCTGTCTTGGGTTGGCACGGACACGATGCACCCACGTGGGGAGAAAATTTTTGGAGGAATTTGTGAATGGTAGAAATACATGGAGGAGTACCTGCCTATTTATAGGATGTTAGAATTCGCAATTGGATAAGAACTAGGAATATTTAAACCCCAATTAGATAATTCGTAATTTAATATAAATTAATTCAATAAATCTAAATCTAAATCCAAATCCAAATCCAAATCCAAATTTGAATCTAATTAAATTCTAAATAATCCAATAAATAAATATTTATCCCTAAATTAACTATTTAAACCAGACCAATAATTCTAACCACAACTTAAAGTATAATAATTAACTAAAATATCTTTTTATAATTAATTTAAAAATAATTTCGAAAATAGTATGTATATTTAAATATTTGAAACACCTTTTTGACAAAACAATTAGTGTTTCAAAAATTCATAGGGGATATGAAATATATTTTATGCATCTTGCACACAATTAGTATTAATAAAATAATGGTTTTCCTAACTACTACAAATATTTGTACAATAAAATAAAATGTAAATAATTATTATTTTTGGAAATCTCGACGTGCCTCTTCTCATAACTTTTAAAAATACTTATCACATTTATTTTGAAAACTACCTTACATAAATAAAATTTTATAATCAAAAATCATTTTTCTAAAAAAATGTACCTCGCACACATTCGCACTCAACGAGCAAAATACGGAGAACGTAAATTGGTGCGCGACGTACAATACGACTACGCTACGTACAATACAAAATTTTAAATCTGTACCAAATTTAATAAAAAATAATAGTAGAAATTTAGGGGTTTTACATCCTACCCAACTTAAAAGAATTTCGTCCTCGAAATTAAGAATTAGTAGGGGGTGAGAAGACACAAGGGGGTATCGATGGGGAACAATAACGACAATGTTTTCACAAAAATCATGTCGTAAGAAATTGTGATCTAGATTATAGAAAAATAATACTGTATGGTCATAATCGATAGGAAGGCTAGAGAAAGTTCTAGTATAACGTCTTCGCCCTCCTAAAATAGGTGAAGGCGAAAGCAATGTAGAGTTCGAAGGAGGCGTTATTCAATACGAATACGTGGTTCAAAAATGATCGAATAATTTCAAAGGAATTATCAAGGCAGTCGTGGACGGGATTCTAGAGGGCAAGTTTAGCTATGTCCCCATCCACTTAGAACGATAGATATAAGCGAACCAAAGTGCACTCGGTTGATCAGACCATCATGCACCATTTCTGGCTAGACAATATGTTAGTGGACATGCCCAAATAACATATGTCTTGAAACAAGCTTGATAAAAAAAATAAGCTTGCAAAAACTAGGCTATATTAGCATCATTAGTCCAGATAGTAAAAATATAGGCACGATGGTAGATGTAATAAGAACAATTATGAATAGTCTAAGAGTCATAAGAATCTAAGTCTTGTTTACTCCTATACCATCATTCTACGATTTATTGCCCAAGGCTTGGTTGACCAAATGGGTTAACTTCCTCTAGTCTCTATGGTCTAGATAATACTATTGGTATTCCCTTAATGGTCAAGGGTGTGTCAGGTTGTAGGATATTCTACCCAACTTAAAGAATTAAGCTAAGAGCATTTTTGGGACATCCAACTAGTAGGGTCAATCTCTAGCAAGCACTAAGGGAAGATAAGAATAAGGATAGGAGGAATCAAGCAAAATGTAATTGATGAGTCGAACGATAGTTCGAATATGGAATCGAGAAAAGAGGTAAAGTATGTGGATGAGATCCTAGATTTCTAATCCTATTCGCAGGCTTGCTTGGTTCGGTAAAGTAACCAAACAATTTATCATGACCTGCATGGGCCACCACAAAAACAAGTAACGCCCCAGTCCCAAAATACGTAGGACTAGGAACGTAGACATGCCAGCCGTATAATAAATATACGTAAGCTGTAAAATGCAGTAGAACCATAACTAATCTCATCCACACAAAATAAATGAATAAAAGATATCATATAATGATAAAGAATTGTCTTGATACAATATGTTGGAAGGAGACAAATCTACTACCAACAAGTAAGGAAAGAAATATACGGAAATAAAATGAGTTTGGCGAGCGAAGCAAAGACGATCCAAATGCAATCATCCTCGAAGAAATAGCGATGATTACGGCTAGAGCTAGAACACCTGCGAAAGACAAGAGCACACACCTGGCAAGATAACCAGGTCCTCAGAGGGACGTAACAAGACACATAATATCATGCCAATAACTGAATAATAGAAGCTCAACATAAAAGTATATATATGACTAAACAAATAAAGGTCCTTAACCATTCTATGTGAAAATTTACTTTGAAGACAACGTTCCACACAAGGGCTCTCGAGACTAGAAACACGGCGTGTTAGCGTTTCAACCAAGGCACTAGTGACGTCTAGAGAAAAGTAAATGCACGGCCACTAACTCTTGGGTGAGTCACTAACGGCAGCTAGACGAGGGTAAATGTACGGCACATTTGTGTTTCAACCGAGGCACTAGTGGCATCTAGAGAAAAATAAATAAATGCACGGCCACTAGGTCTCGACTGAGTCACTAATGGCAGCTAGACGAGGGTAAATGTACGGCACATTTGTGTTTCAACCGAGACACTAGTGGCATCTAGAGAAAAATAAATAAATGCACGGCCACTAGCTCTCGACTGAGTCACAAATGGCAGCTAGACGAAGGTAAAGGTGTGAAAGCCCCTGCGCCTAATAACTGTCTTCACCCTCCCCATGCACTACTCGTGCTGAATCCACACCACAATATTTCTAATAACCGCTAAGTCTTCTAGATAAATCTATTAGCAGTTATATCCTAACGCTCGTCCTGTATGCACCTATGTACGGTCGATACGCAAGTCCGAATCTATATGAGACACATGACATCGTGGCACAAAGGTGTCAGGCCAATGGATGCGGCAAAAACAAAGGTGGTCCCTTAACTCTAGGCCAAATGCATAAAGAAAACTACAATATAATAATTTGCAACTACATACTATTTTGAAAGAACAACTTATAAGAAATAAAACATGCATGATCTTGAGCAAGAAATTAAACAGTAAAGACAAGGTGTCTTTCCTGGTGTATCGTCTGATGTGGTGCGATGATCAGACAAGTTCTGTTTTGTCCAATAGTCGAGGTCGATGGGTAAGCATCCGAATTTCATGAGAAAAAGAAATACATGATTAGTCGTGATCAAGGGGAGATTTGGAGAGAATTTGTGGAGATAGATACATATACTAATTTTAGAAAAATATTTTTGTAATACTTTCACGTAAATACTTGAAAATATTTTATATATACAATTTGGAAAATTTCTTTTTATTAGTCAAAATAATTTTAAATATCTATTTGAAAATAATCTATATACCTCACAAGTTTAGGAAACTACGTTTTTATTAGTCAATTATACGTCTAGATAAATAATTGAGGAGAACAACAAAAAATCATTTTTTTAGCTAAATTCTAAGCTCGTATATCAATTTATAGATAGAAAAAGGATAAAGGAAAAAAAATACATTTTATTAACTAGATAAGTATTCGAAAATACTATAATACATTAGATAATTTGGAAGCTACATTTATGGGTTAACAAGTTTTAGGTAAACATTTGCTACATATATTTGAAATATATAATATCAGAAATTCCAATATATATCTAATGATATTAATATTAATAATAATAATAATAATAATAATAATAATAATAACAATATTAATAATAATAAGACAACATATTCTGTTCTTAAAAGAAGAAAGAAGGAACTAATGATATAACAATAATAATAATGTAAACTAAATACTAATAATAATAATAATAATAATAATAATAATAATAATAATAATAATTATTATTATTATTTTCGAACCATTCTATACGGTTCTCCCCCCTCACTTTATTTTAGGGATAGAGAGAGAGACAGATGGAGAGGAGAGGGAGAGAAGAGAGAGAAGAGGAAGAGGGTTTACCAAGGGTTACCGGCGATCGCCGGCGCGGCGGAGCAGAGGGTGCTGGAGAACTCCGGCGGGCGGGCGGTCGGGATCTGCGGAGCGGTGCGGCGGTGGATCGGGATGGCTCCCGTGGAGGTCGACGGCGGAAGGTGGTGGCGCGGCCACCTGGGAAGAAGGCGACGGCGCACCGGGCACTCGGTGTGGAGTTCGAGGAAGACGGATCTGGGCTCGCGTGCGATGGCAGAGGCACGGTCAAGATTCGACGAAGATGCGCGAAGGGGTGAGGGCCCACCGGTCGTGGCGGCAGACGACTTGGCCAGCGGCCGTGCACTCAGCGGAGGTCGGCGCCGTCTGCACCGGGGCGGTCGGCCTGCACGGCGTGGGGTGGTGATCATGGGGTGGTCGTAGAAGTCGTCCCAGTGAGTGGTGGTCTCTCTTCTCCTTCTTTTTCTTTTGTGATGGGTGATTGGTCGGTGGCGTGTGGGATGATGATGGTGGTGCGATTGACAGAGGGTGGTCGAGGAGCGGGTGCTTGGTCAGAAGGGGCGACCGGAGTGGCCTGGTCGACCAAGGACGGGCAGGGTGGATGTGGCAGTAGAGGATTAGTGCTGTGTCGATCGGGAGGAAGTGTAGAGTGGTGGTGCCTGGGAATGGCGGTGGCTGGCTCGGCCATAGATCTCCGGCGATGGCCGGAGAGACAGAGGGGTGGTGGTCGAGACAGTGCAGGAAGGAGTAGGGGATGGGTTACGTCGTGTCGGGGGTGTTTGACATGACGGGGATGGATAACTGTACAATAACTGGAATAAGATTGACACCGACACGGTGCATGCTGTCTTGGGTTGGCACGGACACGATGCACGCACGTATGGAGAAATTTTTTGGAGGTATTTGTGAATGGTAGAAATACATGGAGGAGTACCTGCCTATTTATAGGATGTGAAAATTCCCAATTGGATAAGAACTAGGAATATTTAAACCCCAATTAGATAATTCGTAATTTAATATAAATTAATTCAATAAATCCAAATCCAAATCAAAATCCAAATTTGAATCTAATTAAATTCTAAATAATCCAATATATAAATATTTATCCCTAAATTAACTATTTAAACCAAACCAATAATTCTAACCACAACTTAAAGTATAATAATTAACTAAAATATCTTTTTATAATTAATTTAAAAATAATTTCGAAAATAGTTTGTATATTTAAATATTTGAAACACCTTTTTGACAAAACAATTAGTATTTCGAAAATTCATAGGGGACATGAAATATATTTCATGCATCTTGCACACAATTAGTATTAATAAAATAATGGTTTTCCTAACTACTACAAATATTTGTACAATAAAATAAATTATAAATAATTATTATTTTTAGAAATCTCGACGTGCCTCTTCTCATAACTTTTAAAAATACTTATAACATATTATTTTGAAAACTACCTTACATAAATAAAATTTTATAATCAAAAATCGTTTTTCTAAAAAAAATGTACCTCGCACACATTCGCACTCGACGAGCAAAATACGGAGAACGTAAATTGGTGCACGACGTACAATATGACTACGTTGCGTACAATACAAAATTTTAAATCAGTACCAAATTTAATAAAAAATAATAGTAGAAATTTAGGGGTTTTACATATGGACCAGGTTCATGAAGGCCAGATACTTCAAACACATCCACCCGTCTACGGCCATCTCTAACAGCAGATCCTTCGTGGCTTGGCGTCGTATCCTCATCGGGCATTCTTTTGCGGAACCTAAGATTCACCTTTTGGTGGGCAACAGCGATTCGTCGGCATTCCTGGAACGCTGGGTTGGCGACACAGTGCTTTCCAACCTCTCAGCGGCCCCGAGGTTCAGCACCATCAAGGACATGTAGGACCCCTCTGATACCGATTGGAATTGGAACAAAATTCGAGACTGGGCCGGGACAGAGGCGGTCGGTCGCATCCGCCGTAGCGGATTATCGATTGGATCAGAAGCAGATAAGATCGTGTGGGAACCAGTTGCTGCCAGGGCATTTTCGGTTAAATTGGCCAGAAGAGTGATCCCTGGCAATGCAGTGCCATCTTCAACCGTTGCATCCTTCTGGCAAACATGCATCCCCAAGAAGTGGTCCTTCCTAATTTGGAGAGCCATCCGTAATATCCTACCCACTGACGACTCACTCAACTCCATCGGATTCAGCCTTGCGTTAGCTTGTAAATGTTGCAACAATCGTCAATCGAAAATAGTCAACCACATCCTCAGTCAAGCAGACCTCCCGGTGCAGGTCTCGAGAGCCCTATCCCAGCGCTGTAGAATGACTCACGGGGGCGACAACTTCCACGACCTCGTGGCGACCTGGACCAAAGCGTCACACAGCCACCAAATTTTTATGGCCGTCGCCACGTGGGTGATCAGGAAAAATCGTAACAAGGCTAGATACGAAGGCCACCAGTTCACCGCCGATCAACTGATTTGGGAGACTATTCGTCAGTACCGCAAACGGAGCTCCCTCTGCTCGCACGACCAATCACCTTTCTGGAGCTCTCTCTTCTCCCCGACTTAGCCGTTTTGTTTTCAGGTTTCCTAATCATTTTGTCAGTATACTTGTATAGGCTTCGACATTTTGCGCCTTATGGTATACTTGTATATGTTCGGCCTTTTTGGCTTCATGAATAAAATAGATGGTTGTTAAATAAATAAATAAATAAATATATATATATATATATATATATATATATATATATATATATATATATATATATATATATATATGTATATATATATATGTATATATATATATATGTATATATATATATATATATGTATATACGGTTTGGGCTTCCGTAGTTTGCGGAGCTCTCTTGCAGGCGATTTTCAAATGTTGGCTCCGGCGGGGGGCTCCGCCCCCCTGATGGTTCGGCGACGGGGGCCTCCGGCCACCTTGGCCGTCGCATGGCGGGTGGCGTCGCCCCTGTGGGCGACCCGCCTGTGCGCGATGCTGACGGCGTTCCCCTCGGCGTGGAACGGCTGACTGATCCGGCGGGGTGCTTTGTCCCCCCGGGCAATGGATCGGCAGCGGGAGGCTCCGGCCATCTTGGCTGACGATTTGCGGGAGTCGTCGTTCTAGGGGGCGACCAGGCTACGCATGGTTGGGGTGGTGTTTCTGCCCAGGTGGGAGGCTCCGCTCCCCATGGTACTGGTTCGGCGTTGGGGGGTTCTGACCCACCTGGACTCCCCGTGGGCAGCATTGACCTTAGGGACGTCTCGGCTGCGGGGGGGGGAGGGATTCGTCCCTGTCCCGAGGGGGTCTCCGGTTTGTGACGAGGTGGCACTGCGGGTGGACCTTCCGGCAGCGACGGCGGCTCTGTCGAAGGTGGCAGGTGGTGGGACGGATGGCCCGGCGCGGACCTTCGCCGCGGTGGTGGGCGGACCCGCATCGCCGTCGACGGGTGGATTACCGAGGGTGGATTTTCGATCAGCAATTGTTTCCGATGGTCAGAAGGTGGTTGTCTTCTCTCAGTCGGATATGGAGGCCCTCACGGCGCCATGTGGGCTGGACCTTATTGGCAAGTTTACTCGGCGGAGACTCCCGGTTGAGGCTATTAGAAAGGCCTTTGATTCGCGGGCTTTCAGGGGGTTGATTGAAGTGAAGGCCATCGATGATCGACACGTTCTTATACGGCCTCATGTCGAGAGTGACTTTCTCCGGCTGCGGTCTAAGGACTGTTGGTTCGTTGGCCGGGTTCCGATGGCTATATTCCGGTCGTCGGTGGACTTTTTGCTGCTGAGAGAGGACCCTAGGGTTTCCATCTGGGTTGCCTTCCCTGGGCTTCCCTACTGCATGTTTGATACCAATGCGGTTCTTTCCATCGCATCTGGTCTCGGCACTCCGCTCATTACGGACCGGGCTACGACTTCCTTTTCTAGGCCGAGGGTAGCCAGGGTATTGGTTGAAGTGGACGTTAGCAAACCACTTCAACATGAGGTTTTCCTCCAACTGCCTGATGGTGTTCGCTCGCAGTCGGTTGTCTATGAGCGGACCCCTCTCTACTGTGTTTCGTGTGGCCATCATGGTCACGTTGAGAGTGCCTGTGGTCGACCCCAGGTAGAGTCTTCTTCCGTGGGAGTAGCTGATAGACCGCCCATCCCAGACGGTTCCTCTCCAGGCGTAGCGCGTGAGGAGGACGGCCCGGTGGGTGGCCGTGGGATTAGCAGGGGTCGTCGGCGGAGAAGATCAAGGCAGGAGAAAGAGAAGGGGACACGACAGGTGTGGAGGCGCGTCGAGGGGCATGATGATAGCACGGGGACCACGCGGCCCGGATTGCGTGGGAATAATCGTGCGAGTTCCGTTCCGCCATACTGGCACGTGAGGGAGTCATCTTCGGGCCAGCTGACTTTATGGTCGGATGTCGGGCGGCCCATACAGGAGGGACGCAGCGCTCCGGGCTCTAGTTTGGATGGACAGATAGGACCTGAGCGGGGTATTGGTTCTATTGTTTTATCGGATCTTCCTATCATTATTCATAGCCAGCTGGGACAGGGTGTTATAGCGGCTGATTCTGATACTGAAGATCGCAGCTTGGTAGTGTGGGAGAAGCCCGGTCACGGTTCTTTATCCGACTGGGGTAATGAACCATCTCCGGGAGATGATATGGCTTCATTGCCTGAGGTTAGACCTTCCACCTCATTATTCGAGGAACGTGAAGAAGACTGGAAGATGGTACCATTCAAGAAGGCGGCTGGTAGGCGGCGGAAGTCGATGGCACCTCAGTCGGATCGACTTCTTCGATCACATGCTTCCCGGGTTAGGCGGGACCCCCAGAGGGTCCATGGTTAAATTTCTTATTTGGAATGTTCGAGGGACGGCGAACAGAGCTACTTTATCCCGTCTCAGGTCCTTGTGTCAGACCAACTCTATTCAGGTTCTGGCTATTATTGAACCCAAGGTGATATCCTCTAAGCTTCTTTCTTATAAACTGAGGTTGGGTTTTGATGCTAGCTTTTGCAATAATAAGGGCAATATTTGGTTTCTCTGCAAGTCGGGTCTTGGGATCAATTGTATTGATTCTTGTGATCAGGCTATCACGGTGCAGCTTTCTCTGAGCTGTTTTTCGGTTCCGGTGTGGTTGTCGATTGTTCATGGTGCAGGGATACGACTGGGGAGGAGGAGTTTGTGGAGGCACCATCTGGACGTCCAAGCCAGGGACATTATCTTGCCCTGGGCAGTGGGCGGGGACTTCAATATTATTGCTTCTCCGGATGAGAAATTTGGAGGTCATCCTCCTGACACGAGGGCTATTGCGGACTTCCTCGACTTTCAGTTGGCTGTCGGGCTTTCCGATGTTACTTTCAGAGGTAGCATCTATACTTGGGTGAACGGGCAGTCGGGGGTTGATCGACAGGGATCCCGCATTGATAGGGTACTCGTGACGGGTAATTGGCTGGATGGGGTCCAGGTATCTTACGAGCATCTTAATCGGGCAGAATCTGATCATTCTTCTCTTTTGATATCCTGCCAGCCAGCTACTTCCCCTCAGCGTAGAGGCTTCCGTTTTTTCGACTTTTGGACGTCTCATTCGAATTTTCTTACGGTTGTTGCTCGGGCGTGGAATTCATGCTGGCATTATGATTCGCTTGAGCGGCTGGGCATGCGCTTGAGGACGACGGGGAATGTTCTGGCTGGATGGAGTAGAGCTACTTTCGGAGACATTTTTCAGGAGGTTCGTCAGGCCGAGGATGCTGCCTTGGCGGCGGAGCAGGATTATGAGCTACATCCTTCGGAGAGGGGGAGGGCTTCCTGGATGGAGGCCATCGCCAGATTGAAGCAAAAGGTTCAGGTTGAGGAGTCTTTCTGGAAACAAAAAGCCAGATTGAGATGGCACCTGGAAGGGGATAAGAATACTCGTTTTTTCCATGAGTGCACCAGGAGCAGGCAAAGAAAGGCGGGTATTCAGAAAATTATTCGGGCTGATGGATCAGAAACTGGTTCTATTGCGGAGGTGGCGACGGAGGCTTCTTTATTCTTCTCTAAGCTGTTCAGGGCTGAGCCTATTTCAGATGAGGACGCCTTTCTCGATGTCATCCCTAGCATCATTTCGATGGAGGATAATTCTGATCTTGTTCGTTGTCCGGACAGAGCGAAGTTGTTGGAGATTGTTCGGGGGATGGACCCGGCTAGTAGCGCCGGACCGGATGGATTTTTTGGGAGATTCTTCTCATATTGTTGGGATATTATTGCTGCTGATGTGGAGGAAGCCGTTGGTTCGTTTTTCTTGGGTGCACGTCTCCCGGTCTCCATTTCGGATACCTTCTTATTTCTTATCTCCAAAGTCGAGCACCCGAGGAATCTTTCTGATTTTCGTCCTATCAGCCTTTGCAATTTATGTAACAAGATAATTTCCAAGATTATTGCTTGCAGGTTGCGGGAATTTCTTTCCAAAATTATTTCTCCGGAGCAAAGTGCTTTTGTTAAGGGGAGAGAGATAGTTGACAATATTATTATTGCTCAGGACATGGTGGCGTCTATAAGGGAATCCAATCATGGTAGAAATGTTGCAATTAAGCTGGACATGCAGAAGGCCTATGACAGAGTCAATTGGCATTTCCTCCTGCGGGTTCTTCGGAGATTTGGTTTTAATGAGGTCTTCTGTGATCTTATTTATCGTCTCCTGGCGGACACCCGGTATGCGGTTCTACTAAATGGCGCTCCTACTGCTTTTTTCCCGTCGTCTAGAGGGATCCGTCAGGGGGACCCTCTCTCCCCGGCTCTCTTCATTATTGCTGCGGAGGTACTCTCTCGGAACCTCAAGCTTCTTCAAGACTCAAATAGGAGATCTTCATTTCACACTCCGATTGGGGGACCGCGTATCTCGTATTTAGCTTATGCGGATGATGTTCTTATATTTACTTCGGGGGATATTGCTGGATTACGTGCTCTCCAGCAGGTATTGCATAGTTATGAGGCTGTATCTGGACAGAAGATTAATTATTCCAAATCTGTCTTTTATATTGCGACACCATTGGCTGAGGATCGTGCGCGGACTATTTCTACTCTTTTTGGATTTAGTACCGGTACTTTGCCGTTTTCTTATTTGGACTGCCCGTTAACATGCGGGAGACGGAATGCAGGAATGTTTAGCTATTTGCTGGATAAAATCCGTTCGAAGTTGAACGGTTGGCAGAACAAGATACTTTCTCCTGGGGGTAAGTTGGTCCTTATTAAGAATGTTCTTTCATCTATCCCTATGTATACTTTGGCCGCATGCTGTCCACCCTGGGCCGTTCTCAGGACGATTGAGAGGATGTTTGCGGCTTTCTTCTGGGGTAGCAAGGATGGGGTTGCTAAGAGAAGTTGGCTGGCGTGGCGGTTCGTTACTAGGACTAAGTCCGAAGGAGGCCTCGGGATCAAGTGTCTGAATGATATTATGTATGCCTTTTCTATGAAGTTATGGTGGAAGTTGCGGCATGGGAAGGGCCTTTGGGTGGAGCTCCTTAAATCGAAATATTTTCGTAAGCGTCATCCATGCGAAGCGTTTATGACTTCCAAGTGCTCCCATATTTGGCAACGGATTTTGCGGGGGAGGAAATTGGCAGAACCGTATATCTCTTTCAGACTTGGGTGCGGTGAGGGCTCAGCGAGGTGTGAAGCATGGATTCCGGGGGGCCCTCGGTTGGGTAGCGTTGTTATTCCGTCGGCTGAGGGAGTGGCCACTGGGACCAGGCGCAGAACGGGGAGACGGACTCGGGTGCGGAGGCGAACACAGGCGAGGGAGTCTGCTGCCTATGATCGGGAGGGTCACTTTTCGGCCAGTATGGAGGACCGAGTTGGGGGGGAGGGTGTTGATTCGACGGCTTCGCAGCATCTGGTGCTCCCCTCGGGGCGAGATTCGCTGGATGGTGGCACCGGGGAGCTTCGGAGGTCGGCCAGATTGGCCGGGAGGAGGGTGGTTCTTCCCCATCGTTCGGTGACTGTCCGGGCTCAATCGGATAGGGGAAGAAAGATCCGAGATTCTAGGGCACAAAATTCTGACAATGGTGGTCCGGTTATCCGATCATTTTGGACAGCCACTGGATGGGATCTGGCTATATTTTTGGAGCAGTTTGGGGGTAGAGGCAGCGAGGCGGCTCAGGGGAGCTAATCTGTTTTGCACTTCGGCTCCTGATTCACTGGTTTGGGGTGAGCGTAAAGGTTCTTTCTCGCTGGCTGCGGCATAGAGGTGTTGTCGGATCTCCCACCCTACATCATCTCTATTTTCTAATATATGGGGCAAGTGTATTCCGGTGAAGTAGAGCATTCTGATGTGGCGGGTTTGTCACAACCGGCTACCTACTGATGACAATATTCAAAAGATTGGCTTCCATCTGGCTTCCAGGTGTCACTGCTGTCTGGTTGGGCATAGGGAGACCCTTCAACATATTTTCTTCCACGGGGATCTTGCTATGACGGTTTGGTCTGTTTTCCGGGATTTCTTTAAGGCACGGATGCATAGTGATTTTCTAGTCTTTCTTCAAAGGTGGTGGCGGGGTCAGGGTAGTCACCATCGGAGATCATTGGTTGGTGCGATCATTTGGGTGCTTTGGAAGAACCGGAACAAGCACCGCTACGAGGGGCGTAGTGCTGGCTCTGATTTCTTGGTTCGGGAGGTGAAGCGACAGGTTCGGAAGTCACTTTCGGGTTGTCATCATCTTCCGTCTATTCCGCATTGGGCTTTAGAGTAGTGTCTTTCTTCTGTTTTCTTTCTTTGTTTTCGTTACCATGAGGTCGGATGTACTCATTACCCTCTTTTTTCAATAAAGGTAACGGTTCATAAAATATATATATATATATATATATATATATATATATATATATATATGTTTTATATATATATATATATATATATATATATATATATATATAAAATATATATATATATATATATATATATATATATATATATATATATATATACTTCGCCTTTAATGCGCACCTATCCTTCGTACCCTTCCACGGCAACAAGTTCACCTGGTGCAACATGCAGGAAGGCTCTCGGCGTCAGTACCCTCGCCTTGACCGTACAATGGTTAATGACTGTTGGTCGGATTTGGGGCTGATCACCAATCTTTCGCACCTGAATTCCACCGAATCGGACCATTCCCCTCTTCTTATAGAGATCGTCAACAACCACAACCGCGTCAAAAAAGCTTTTCGCTTCCTTGATTTCCGGCGCTACCACCCCCAATTCATGCACACCGTGGCCGAGGCTTGGAGCTCAGTCACCGATCTGGACCCTCTTGTCAGAATAGCTATGAAACTCAAAGCTATCATAAAGGCCCTTACAACCTGGAGCAAAAACGCGTTCAGGGACATCTTCCAAGCCATTCAGGATGCCGAAGATGACGTCACCCGTGCGGAGAGTGCATTCGCCATCGTCGGCTCCCCAGAGGCCGGTGCCTCTCTTAATTTCGCCAAGGCCATTCTTAAATCCAGGATCAAGGTTGAAACAGAATTCTGGAAACAAAAGGCCAGATTAACCTGGGACACGGAGGGGGACCAGAATTATGCCTTCTTTCACAAGTGTGTCAAAGGCCGCAGAAGCTCTCTTAGAATACATCGTATCAACGACGGGACCGGCAACCTGCTGGACGAACAGGAGAGCATTCAGGCTGCTGCTACTAACTACTTCTCCAACATGTTTGCTAAAGAAGCCACGGTCAAAGACGAGGGTTTTCTGTCCGAGATCCCATCCCTGATCAACGACAGGGACAACGAACTCCTTACTGCTCCCCCCACTGCTGAAGAGGTTAAAGCTGCAGTGTGGTCCATTAATGCGTACAGTTCCCCGGGACTTGACGGGTTCAACGGAGTCTTCTTCAGAACGTGCTGGGGCATCATCCAGTTCGACCTCTTGGAGGCCACAATGTCATTTTTTTCAAGGGGCTAGATATCCAAAATCTATATCCTGCGCCCATATCATCCTCATACCCAAGAAAGACAACCCGGAGACCTTTAAAGACTTGTTAGCCAACAACGTGATACTTAATGACCAAGTCTGAGAATTACCTATATTTTATATTATATAAATTTATTTAGAACTCGTTACTGGATATTTTTTATATTTTGAGTGCAGGACCTCGGCCTCCTGAATAGACCGCTTCCAGACCGATCAGCCTCTTTACTTTCACCAACAAAATTATATCTAAGATCATTGCCACCAGGACGTCTGATCTCCTTCCCAAGATCATCTCCGAAGAGCAATACGGATTCGTTAAAGGGCGCAACATCACCGATAACATCTTAGTAGCCCAAGAAATGATCACTTGCATGAAATTTCCGTCGAGGAGGGAACGTCGCCATCAAATTGGACATGGAAAGAGCATACGACCGCCTCGACTGGTAATTCATGATCTGGGTGTTCAGAGCCTTCGGATTCTTCGAACCTTCTATCAACATCATCTTTAGATCCATCAACAACTCCTGGTTTTCTCCGGTCATCAACGGGCAAGCAAAAGGCTTCTTTAGAGCTACCCGCGGGGTCAGACAGGGAGACCCCCTTTTCTCCACCATTTTCATCGTCACGGCCGAAGCGCTCAGCAGAAACCTCAAAAGCATGCCTAGGTCTCCTGGATTCCACTACTTTCATACTACGACTGGTTGTCCTCTTATAACTCACCTTCCATACGCGGACGACATCCTTATTTTCTCCGCAGGCGACATTGGATTCATTGAGGTGGTTCAAAGGACGCTTGCTAATTACTCTAGATGCTCCGGACAAAGAGTTAACAACAGTAAGAGTGTGATCTACACACATCACAAAGCTGATAGAACCCACTCGGTTGTGCTGTCCACCATGACCTCCTTTTCCACAACATACCCGCCTTTCCTTTACTTAGGATGCCCGTTGGTGTACGGGAAAGCGAACTCAGGCATCTACGACCACATGGTGGGCAAGATTCGTAAGAAAATCAGGGGTTGGCACAACGCCACCCTATCCCCCGGGGGGAAAATGATACTTATAAAGCACGTACGCTCCTCCATCCCCCTATATACCCTAGTCGTGTGCTCGCCTCCTATCAAAGTGCTACACTCAATAGAATCCCTCCTCGCTAATTTCTTTTGGGGTCACAACGAGGGCAAGGACAAGCACCACTGGGCCAGTTGGGACACAATGACTAAACATACTAATGAGGGTGGTCTGGGCTTTTGCAGACTTGCCCACATTGTGGACGCACACTCCGTGAAATTATGGTAGAAACTTCGCACTGAAAGCTCAATCTGGACCAGGTTTATGAGAGCTAGATACTCCAGATTCTGCCATTTGATAGAGGCGTCTGCCAACAACAGATCTTCCGTATTGTGGCGGCGCATCATCCGCGGTCGAAACCTTGCTGAACCGCTTTTGTTTTTGCAATTGGGTAACGGACGTTCGTAGGCGTGTAAGGAACGCTGGTTGGGGGAGGTCATCCTCAGGCCCAACGACCTAACACCACCGTTGTGCGAGATCCGGGATTTATGGGATGATGACATTTCAGGGTAGAATTGGGATAAAGTTAGAGTTTGGCTTGGCCCAGAGGCTATGGCGAGCCTGGAAGCCTCTGATCTGTTGATCAGTGACGCGCATGACGAGCTCAGATGGTCCCCTAACTCGGATGGAATCTTCATCCTGGCGTCTGCCAAAACCGTCGCCAGAGGCATCCACGAAATGACCTCCCCTTCTGCCAAGTTTTGGCAGACATGTATACCCTCCTAATGGTCCATTCTCATCTGGCGTGCCGCTCGATGGAAACTGCCAACGGACGGCGCCATCAACTCCTTCGAATTTAGCCTTGCGTCCAGATGCCACTGTTGTGTGGCACATCAATCAGAATCTGCCGATCACGTCCTTCTCTCTTGTTAACTAGCCACTCAAATTTGGTCGAACCTTCATAATAAGTTCAGGATTGTCCCCGTGACTGGGGGCATCAATGATCTGCTGGCCAGCTGGAACACGTCTCACGGGCATCAGATCGTCGCTGCCACCGTAGTTTGGGTCTTATGGAAGAACATGAACAAGTACAGATACGAAGGCCGTCAGCGCCCGCCTTCACAATTGTACAGAGAGGTCGTTCGACAAATCTACAAAAGAAAGAGGCGTTGCTCTGATACCTCGCATAGTTTTTGGGAATCCCTGGTCTGATCGGGGAACCGCGTGTGGTGCGCGGGCCTTTCTTTGGCCGGTGACGACCGCAGGTTTTGGGGCACACTTTTGGAAGGCTATGGCTTCCAGCGTCTAACCTTCCGATGCTCGTTCTACCAGTCGTTTAGTGGGCAACATTTTGTGTTAGATGCTTTCTCTTTTTTTGTCGTCTTTCGCGTGTGGCGCGTTTACTTGTATAGGCTTCAGCATTTTGCGCCTTATACATCAATAAAAGTCTCTTCTTAAAAAATATATATATATATATAAACATGAAATATATATATATATATATATATATAAACATGAAATATATATATATATATATATATATATATATTTTATATATATATATATATATATATATATATTTTTTTTTTTTTTTATATATATATATATATATATATATATATATATATATATATATATATATATATATATATATATCATGTTTATATATTTTATGTTTATATATATATATATATATATATATATATATATATATATATATATATATATATATATATATATATATATATTTATATATATATAAATATTAAAATATATATATATATATATATATATATATATATATATATATATATATATATATATATATATATATATATATTCTAGTCATAACCCGTGCCCATTGGGCATGGTTCATTTAAGGTATTCCCCCTCAAAATCTTGGACCCCCAATTTTGAACGAACAATAATAATTTTGAGGCCCCCATCAAAATAATAAATCCCAACCACTGCTGGATGTGCATTTTCTTTGGATTCCCCATAAAACTCCACTCTCAATAATGCTCATCCACAACCATTATGAGGCCCACATCAAAATATTAAATCCCAACCATCAAAATATTAAATCCCCATCTTTGGATTCCCATAAAACCCCACTCCCAATAATGCTCTTCCCCATAAAACCCCACTCCCAATAATGCTCTTCTCCATAAAACCCCACAACCATTGATTCACCAAGATTAAATCCCAACCACTCTTTATCTTGGCACAGTCAGCCTTAGGATTAAAAAACCTTTGTATTTTGTATAATATATATATATATATATATATATATATATATATATATATATATATATATATATATATAAATATATATATATATATATATATATATATAAACATAATATATATATATATATATAGTAAAAAGTAAATACGAATATATACGTATATGTATTTCTACTATTTTATTATTATTATTATTATTATTATTATTATTATTATTATTATTATTATTATTATTATTATTATTATTATTATTATTATTATTATTATGTGTATCAAATAATTATTTAATAAACATTTCTTTTAAATTATTTACAAATAGACTTTGAATTTATTTAGTTCAAAATAGGATTTGGAAGAATCTAAAATATGATTATCTAAATTCATGTATATTTTTATCTAAAGTTGTAATTGCCAAAACTAAGGGGTTTTATCCTAAAAATGGTTTACAATATTTTCAAATATTTATTTCTGAATATTTTGGTTAATAAATTTTGATCCAAAATAGTTTAAATTTTTAATCTGACATTTTTCTTCAATCGTAATCTAATCGTGCGTTTCCTATTTTGTGACTGTGGTCAGTCTCTGCGAATCTATCGAAAATCTATGGATTATTTATATTGGTCGATCTTGGACTATTTTTGGACGTTATGATCTTTGACGACTATGTTTCGGACGATGCTATCTTGGGATTATTATTATATTCTGGACCTTAGACTTTGATACTTTTCGTGTCGACACGTTCATGTCCTGCACTTTGACTTTAGATATTCGGGACAAGTACTTGCAGTAAATACTCTCATTTCCTGGTAGTGATTATATTTCTTGATTTAGATGTACATGTCATGATTATTGTCACGATTATCATATGGGATTAGTATTTATGGATTCTAGTCATGATTACTATATTCATGTTTATCCTGTTTCCATGATTACTTATTCATGTTTCTTGCCATAATTTGAATCGATGATTGCTAGTTAGATGTGAAGTACCTTAATATATATGTGATCAAAATCTAGTATTCTATGTTCCCTTTCGAATAGCTATTATACATGATATATATGATTTAGCCATACCAAGTAGATCTCTCAGCCCGATCACATATAAAATGTGGTACTTCAACCTCACTTAGTGTAGTTGTGACTTTTGCATTCATATTGCTTATGTCACATGCCATGATTCCTATTTATCTTATCTGTTTTTACCATGATTATTGTTACATTTCTGTATCCTATATTCTATTTTCTGTTATATGATTTCTATCATGTTATGAGTAATGGTTCCTGTATTGTACTTACTCAAATATTGACTGGATAACCACATTTTTAGGTGATGACCTAGAGAACTGGTGTCTCACTTAGTATGGCACACCTGAGGCTGATCACAGCATATCTGGGGATGTAGGAGATGATATAGCAGACTTACCAGTGGAGGATGCTTAGTTTTTAGCATTTACTTTCTTTTAGATCTCTATTGTCAGAACTTTATTGAGATATACTCTATTCTGAGGATTCTTGTAGCTTACTTTCTATATTGGACTATGTGGACTTGACATTTCTATTTCATATCTACCTGTTAACACTTGTGATTGAGGTAGAATCTTGTTATCATGATTTATATTATGTTGATTGGATTTGGATATACTTGAGGATTAGACATCATACTATCGCTGACTCTACGACGTAGACTGGACGTATATTCACGTATTTGTGCCCTAACTTCCTTTTGCGAGTCGTGACAGTAATAGATCTCCATCATGTAATCATGATTTTGAAATAAAATATGTCTTTAGCTTCAAAGCCCCTTTACTTGCAATTTTTCTAACACTTAAGTTTTGCCCTAACTCTGAAGCATCACTGCCTTCAAATCAAACTAGCACATAACTGTTTTGAGTAGAAAATTTTGCATAGGTACTTTTGTCGCACCAAACTTTGAATATCATTGTCTTCAAACTGGAATCGCGCATAACTATATGTCATAATCTTGAATGCATAGAGCTTCCAAGAGGTCTAACCACAGAAGACTGTAAATGCATAGTCTATTGTAATTATCATGTTTTGGTTCCCAAATAAATTGAAGCACATGGATTTCTTGTCCTTGAGGCACATACAGAATTCTTGTTATTTAGGTGCATACAAATTATGCACCTACCCCAGATTTTTTCTTAATTTTTGGAAGTCCCTTTAAGAACCCCCAAATAAATACTACTACATGAATAATCGAATCTATATGCCACAATCGGGCTTTGTTTACACGTCAAATATACTATTTTCATTATAGGAAAACATATATCCCTTTTAAAAATAGGCTTTTCATAATGGCTTGGCTTCTATTAAATAGATTCATTTGTTGACACAAAATCACAGTTAACTAAATATTGATAAAATTGACAATATGATACTTGTCATAATTCAATATGACACATCAAGACTGAACTCAGTACAAGACGGACGACGACTCGTACCTGCAGCGTACTATGTTTCGAGTCTATATTTTTACTTTTCTTGAGTCTAGATAAATGTAAACTGAGTCGCACTGAGTAGTTTGGGCCTGTACCTATCCCCAAACCATAAACCAAAAGCTCCACCAAAACCAAACTAGCCCAATGAGCCCATTAGAACTATTCTATCTTCTGGAGACAGAGTTCGGGCCGAACTCTGCCTCCATAAAGAGTTCGGGCCGAATTCTATCCCCTAAACTACATGACCCTAATTTTTAGGGTTTGTTGTATGCTAGTTGTCCAACAGCCAAAAATTTGAATTCTTGACCCAGAATTCTGGCCGAATTCTGCCTGGCTAGAACCCTATAAATAGGCCTTGAATTCTCACTTTTTTAATCATCCAATCTTCTCTTCTCTTCTCTCTAAAGCCTTATACAAGCCTTACCCTTCTCATCTACTAGCCACAAGCTCCCTAAGCCTCAAAGTGCTCAGTGCTATTCAGTTAGGAGTTTGTGCAAGAGTTCAAAAGGTCACTTGGAAAATTCCAAGCATCGCCACTGCGATCTCTGTAAGAAGTTGAGGAAAAAAATTGGCAAAGGCGAAGCTGTCTATGGCAGGGGCTTCCTTGCCTTGCTCGGGTTGTCTTTAAGCGACATCATGAAGCCATCCACCCTATCCCGGACTTTGACTCTCTCCCTCTGAGCACAAAAGATAGAGAGAAGCATGGTGGAGTAGACGCCTTCCGTCGGCAGCTTCATGACTCGAATGTTCATACTCTTCAAGAAATCACAGACGTGACCAATGGCCCTGATAGTGGCTCTGGCTATTCTTTGCCATAGATGTTTAGGGTTCTGCTTCTTCCCTCCCCTTTTTTTTGCTTTAGTCTTTTGCCCCCCCCCCCCCCGGCCACATTTTGTAAAACCTTTGTCGTTATTAGTGGATTTTTTTTATTTGCCAAACTGTTACGAGTAATTTATTGAACTGCACGTAAGAGAGATCTGATATATGTCGTATAAGATTAGTTTGACAAAACGCGCATAAGGTTAATCCCTATATGCGCCTCCTTGACTTGAAGGGAGATGGCAGCATGTATATAGGATTTTCTAGAAGAACACCAATTTATTGACATGTCTCGATATGTAGACTCATTATTTAAGCCATATTTAAGATTGGATACTGATAACAAGTGAGAATTATAAATAGATTAGTATCTTCGGCATATGCGCACTATTTTAAGACAACATATGAGAAAAGTTTTGTAATTTCGTTTTTTCCTTTTGTGGGTAATAATGGAAGCATCTTTTATCTTCATTTCATTTTGAAAATAAAGAATACTTTATATTTGTTGTGGATATTTTAAGTCTGATATTTCTCTAGAGGTAATGTGGACATATAAAAATATCATATTTGTGGGGACCTATTATCTGTGACATACTCAATCTGAGCATAGATAATATATTATAAAATTAACACTATTAGAGGTAATATGAATATGATAGATATTTAAGTAGACCTATTATCCTTGGCATACCAGATTAGGTACGGATAATAGGGTAATGTAATTTGTCAGAGGTATTATGGACGTGACAAGTAGTTTTAGTGGACCTATTACTTATGGCGCACTCGACTACGTGCAAGTAACAAGACATTGTAAACCCCCTGATTTTTGTAAAATTTTTATTTTTATTTTAAATATTTGTTTAGTATTTTTCTTAATTATTAAATAGCCTTGAAATTAATTTTATAATTTTTGTGAATATCAAAATTAGCAAGTGATTACTATTTTATAGGGTAAGTATTTATTTTACAAGATTTTACTTAAATACTTTAGAATATTTTTTTTGACATTTAGGAATTTTAGAAATTTATAGGAGATTTTTATGTGTTATAGGTATAAAAAGGAAAAGGGAAAAATTGAAACCAAAACTTACGAGATAATGAATATCTCGCGAGTCAACTTCCTCGTATATCCCCCGCGGCCATCAACCACAGAGAAACTATGTGTAAAAAAAATTCATCCCTTTCCAACTTTAAAACAAATCCCAATTTAGATCGAATTAATCATGGATTTTTGCTGACAAATCGAATCCCTCATCCTCTAGGATTTGATCAAATCCCTGTTTAAATTGGTGTCGAATTTGAATTAAATTAGGATTTAAATATGGTCAGATATAGATATTAGAGAACAAATCTATTAGTTTCTCTTTTAAAAACCCTACAATTTCTTACCTAGACCTCTCACAACTATCCCGGAGTGACCCCTGATCCCAGGTGCACGACCCCGACCGCCTGCAACCGGCTGTCTACCAATGCAGTACTGCCAGCGCCGTCTAAACCCGATAAAAAATTGGGGTACTCTATTTCAACCCGACAGCCTAGGTACCCATCTTCCCGAACAAAATTCTTTCTATTTTCCCGATAATTTTTGAATTCGTAAAATTCTATAGAGAGCCTACATGACCCTCTCAAAATCTAAAATAGATCGACTTAGTTTGCCCTAAATAATTTGTGAGAAATCTTTAAAGATCAAGAAACATCACGAAAAATAGAAAACCAAAACTGGTTTTAGAACCCTATTTGGAAGTCGTTTATGGGACGATGGATTGACGAGCCTAAAAACATATTTGAATACAGTTTTAGACAACCTATACCCCTTAAAAATCTTTTTTGTAGAATTTGATTTTGTCGATTGTGCGTCGAGAAATTCGTTTTCCAAAACTGCCGAAACAGTTTTCAAAAAAAGAAATTTTTTTAGAAATTTTACCGATACGACGTTCGTCCTGACAAACCGGGCGACATAGTCACGAACCGAAAGTTTCGAAAGGTTCGTATCGACTTTGCAGACGTGTGGGATTCGACGGAACTTGATTTCGTTGTGTGTCCGCGATGAAATCGAGGTGTATCGGTTGAGATACCCCATTTCGGCCTCTTTACAAACTAGCTTACAACCTCGTGCACGTTCGTCTTCTTAAGACAAAACTTGCGCCAATGGACTCATCTTATTTTTCTGGTCCTGTGAGCCAAGTTTGGTCCGATTCTGAGAAGGTCAACCAGAATGCTATTTTGGCGGGTCTACTACCAGATCCAACAAGAGAAATTGTGCACGGCTCACGAGAATCCAACTTTGGACATACAGTTGAGTTTTTATCGGCAAACCGGACCCATAGACATATAACTTGATGGCTTTAGAGACTGTAGGGCTTGGCACAATTTTTGGTGCAAATGGGTCCAACGATAGATATCAATTTTGCCCAAAATTACAATTTTTGCCCCTATGTCAAGAATTAGACTTATGGGTAGGCTATCATAGACATTTCTCATATGCCAAAATGTTCATGATGTTTATTTCAACATCCGAGAACGTTTGCGGGATTTGACCTTCATTGTTTTTTGATTCTTATGATATGAGTTACTGGACATTGTTGTTTTCTGCACACCACCTCCATGAAGTATATCTTGCCACTATTTATTGTTCACTTATGTTATTTTATCCTGTTAGTTTTTTAATAATTACTGTTTATATGTTTCTATTACACTGTGCGTCCAAGTCATACTTGGGTACGAGCGACTACATTAGTCGTTTTACTGCTTTTTTTTTGCATAATGACTTAGTACTAGATGACCACCCCATTGAAGTGAGGTATTGGTATATCTCCTATGCCCTTGACACTTGAGTTGTCACGAATTGTGAGCACATGGAGGACACAGACTCATGTAGTCAGCTGGCCACCGATGCGTCTGAGACGTGTGACGGTTAGGAAATAACTACTAATAGAATTTGCATGATTAGCGGACTTAGCAGTTATTAGAGTTTCAGATGTGTCGTTGAGAAGACATAATTAGGCATGGGATGGGAAGAATAGTTCCTTAGCACATGGGCCGAGTATGCACTATCCTTTGTACCCGAAAGTTCCGTTGGAGATACGGGCATGCTTACCCCTTTTTTTTGTTCCTGCTGGCCTCTGATGTCCAAGGAATGTCATGCTTTAAGCTCTGTAGTGCCCAGAGAGGGGGCCATACCAATTCCATTTTAGCCAGAGTGCCCATGCGTTGAAGTTTTGTTCTTAATTGTATATTCACAGTAGAATGGTTAGGCACCCTATTGCATGCATTCTTTATTTTATTACACAGTTTATAAAGCTTGTCTTTCCTGTATCTTGTTATATCCCTGTAAGGACCTGGTGATCTCTCCAGGCTTAGACGATCAGGATTTCCCTCAAGGGTATGGCTCTCCACTGGATCCTTCCTTTTCAGTTGATGAGGTCTTACCTACTGAGATATAGTGGTTTTGCTTAGTATTCATGAATTACTACATTTGTAGTGGATATCTTTTATTTTTATTTTATTTTAGGTGGTTAGACTCAGTAATCTCAGACTATCTTTCATAGTTGTTTGGTAGTGGATTTGTCTCAACCTGGCTATATATCTTTGACTCTTATTATTTTGTTTATTTGGACTATTGCTTTACACTTGTGTTCTGTAGATGAGATATAGATTATTTATGACTGTCTATAATTTTATTATTTACAGCTTATGTATGTGTAAGTGGATTCCATATATTGGAGTATTTTTTGTATGAATGCAGCTGGTATATTCCGTATACCTAGTCCTACGCATATTGGGAGTAGGGTATTACATATTTTTGTGGTGGCCCATGCAGGTCAACGAAAGTATTGTTTGGTTACATTACTGTACCAAGCAAGCTTGCATATAGGAATTGGAATAGTATCTCATCCCAACTTATTACCTCCTTGACTATAAACTTTTTTGAACTCTCCTTTGATTGCTTAAATTGTCTCATGCTTGAATCTATCCTAACGTATCCTTACTTTCGTTACAGCAAAATGCACCTTCGAAGAGGATATGTTTCCACCCTTGCTATCACATCTGGTGATGCAACCACTTAAGAAGAGCAGGTCCTACCCCAGACTCCGGTGACACCGTTCCAATAAGGACAACAACAAGCCACTATGACCCCATCGACGATACATTAGGAAACCCAAACACAAGTACCACCAGTCGGTCCTACTTGGCAGGCTACTACAGTACCACCACCCCCTCCACCATTCTTTCAGCAGTTTCCACCTCAGTCTGGACCATATATGCCTCCTCTACTAGCTGATGGAAACCCTACTACCCAGTTCATCTACGCCGTAATGCAGGCTCAGTGGCAGCAGACTGAGCTGCTGAGACAAAGCGTGATGAGACCACTAGCTAGACCCCCACCCTCACCTCCTGCCCCGGTACCAGCACCAGCACCACAACCTTATGAGGGATCCATCAAGAACATCATTGAGATGAAGCCCAAACCCTAGCTTCAAGGGTACAGAGGGACCACTAGAGGTCATTAGAGATATCCGCATGGCTTATTCGCATAGAGAAGCTGCTGAAGGCATCACAGTTGCCAGCAAACTTATGGATAACATTAGTAGACTTACTCCTAGAGGACAACGCTCACCACTGGTGGAAGATAAAACTGAGGTGACTAAGCACATAGTGGACATGGAAGGAGTTCTATGATCTGTTCAACGAGAGGTTCTGTCCCGTACATGTTTGAGACATTCTCTATGACTAGTTCCTCCATCTGAAGCAAGAAAATATGTCAGTAGACGAATATGACGTGATGTTTAGCCGCTTGAGTAGATTCGATGCAGCATCGATTTCGACCGAATGGAGGAAAGTAAAGAGTTTCCACCAGGGGCTAGCACCAGAGCTCAAGACTTATACTACCACATAGTCTAGAGTCTCTCATGTAGCCGTTCTAGAAGAGGCTCGTAGCTAGGAGCTCCTTCGAAAGGAGTTGTAGCAGCCACAGAGATGCCCCGCTCCAGCAGTTACACTAGCTAGGGTGACTCAGGGAGGACCTATTAGGAGACCTGTGGCACACCAGCAGCAGAGAGCTGTGCCTTACCAGAAGCCCACCTGCAACTACTATGTGAAGCAGGGACACATTATGAAGGATTGCCGAACTTGGCTTAGATTATGCTTGAGATGCGGTTCATGGTAGCATAAGGTGAAAGATTGTCCCGACCAGCAGGCTATAGTTTATGCTCAACAGATCCCGAGGCCGACAGCTCCAGTAACCCATCTAGTTTAGCTGGTGCCAAAGCTTATGGCAGCAATAGTAGGAGCATCTCGCCAACTATTACCTCCCCAATCAGTGTAGTATGACAGGGCCAGAGCTCAGAGCCCTCAGTCAGAAGTATGGTCAGTCTTTCTCGCTAGAAGTAGAGGATGCAGAGGCAGAAGGGGAAGTCATAGCAGGCATGATTTTAGTTGCTACATTTCCTACTATTATGTTATTTGAAACTGGAGCTACACACTCATTCGTAGCCACTAGTTTTATAACTAGACATAGTATTCCCACTACACTACTGTATAAGAATATTAGAATTCTTACCGCGGAAGGAATAGTACCTGTAAGCAATATTTGTAGACTTTGTCCTGTAGTAATTTATGGTAAAGAGATGAAGGCACGAATTTTGGTGTTTCCTATGCCTAATTTCGATATGGTTCTTGGGATGGACTGGTTGAGCCAGTATTATGCTTCTATTGACTGTCATAGAGGCAGTATATTGTTTAGACCACCAAATGAGCCAGAATTCAAGTTCATATGAGAAGCAAAAGAAAGAAGTGATCCACCTACATTAGGGACTCAAATGGAGATAGATGACATCCTCCAACATCTTATCATCACCGAGTTCCAAGATGTATTCCCAGAAGAGTTGCCAGGATTGCCACACGATAAGGACATCGAATTCTCTATAGAGCTCATTTCAGGAGCCGAACCTATCTCATCTCGAGTCTATCGGTAAGCACCCAAGGAGTTACTAGAAAGGAAGACTCAGATAGACGAATTGCTAGAAAAAAGGCTTTATTCGTGCCAGTGCATCACCATGGGAAGCACCCGTCTTGTTCGTACCAAAGGAGGACGGGACATTGCGCACGTGTATTATTTACAGAGCTCTTAATGCAATGATGGTGAAGAACAAATATTTCTTGCCATGTATCGATGATTTGTTCGATCAGTTGAGTGAAGCCAAGGTATTTTCCAATATCGGCTTGCAATCATGCTTTCATCAATTGAACGTCTGGAAGGAAGATATGCTGAAGACTTCATTCCGATCGAGATATGGCCACTACGAGTTCTTGGTCATGCCATTCGGTTTGACTAATGCTCCAGCGGTCTTCATGAATCTCATGAATAAAACCTTCCATCAGAACTTGGACAAATTCGTGATTGTCTTTATAGACGATTTCTTGATATACTCAAAGAGCCCCGAAGAGCACGAGCAGCATTTGTGGATAGTCTTGGGAACTTTGAGGAATGAGCAACTTTATGCCAAGTTTAGCAAATGTGACTTCCTTCTTAAGAAGGTTTCATTTCTTGGACATATCGTCACATGAGATGACATACCAGTAGATCCGAAGAAAATCTCAGCAGTTAAGGCATGGCTCGTTCCCACCTCAGCCTCTGAGGTGAGAAGTTTCCTTGGACTTACAGGTTATTACCGAAGGTTCTTGGAAGATTTCTTATAGATAGATGGACCTATGACTCGGTTGACTTGTAAAGAGCAAGAGTTCATATGGACAGACGAGTGTCAGGCGACTTTTGATGCGTTGAAAGAGCGCTTGACCACTGCACCCATCTTGGTCCACCCATAAGTGCTAGAAAGATTCGTAATTTATAGCGATGCATCCGAGAAGGGAGTGGGATGCATCTTGATGCAACATGGCCGAGTAGTAGCATATGCATCGAGGCAGTTGGGAGTGCATGAGAAGAATTATCCAACCCATGATCTAGAGCTCACAACAGTCATTTTCCCTCTAAAATTTTGGAGGCATTACTTGTATGGTGAGATGGTAGACATCTATACTGATTATAAAAGCCTCAAGTATGACTTCATGCAAAAAGATCTGAACATGCAACAATGTCTTTGGTTGGAACTGATGAAGGATTATGAGATCGAGCTGCACTACCATCCGGGCAAGGCTAACATTGTAGCAGATGCGTTAAGCCGTAAGCCTATGGCTCATTTCTTGACCACCCAGAGGGAGATATTGGAAGACTTGTAGAAGCTTGGAGTAGAAGTGGTATTGTCCGGAGTTGATGGCATACTAGCCAATCTTCAAGTACAATCATCAACAGTAGAGAGAATCACTGCAACATTACCTACGGACGCTAGATTCCGAAGACTTAGAGAGAGGAATGAAGCAGAAGAGCAGATGAGATTGAGGATTTATCCTAATAGGATATTACGATATGGTAATCGTCTGTATGTTTCAAACGGAGAGCTTCGACAAAAATTGATGGCTGAAGCCCATAGCTCCATCTACTCTATATACCTCGGAGGAACCATAATGTACTTGGGACTTGCAGCAACACTGTTGGTGGCATGGAATAAAGCATAAGATAGCTCATTTCGTGGCCAAGCGTTTGGTATGTCAACAAGTGAAGACAGAACACCAGAGGTTAGCTGGATTATTGCAACCGCTTCCTATACCTGAGTGGAAGCGGGAGCACATTACCAAGGATTTCATCACGAGATTTCCTCAGAGTCCTAGCGGACGAGACACAGTATGGGTGATCGTAGATAGGCTTACTAAGTCAGTCCACTTCTTGCCTTTTAGAGTGGGCCAGTCCACAGAAGTCTTAGCTGACATGTACATGAAGCAAATAGTGAAGCTATAAGGCGTTCCAGTTAGCATCATGTCAGAGCAAGATTCGTGATTCACATCTCATTTCTGGAGGAGCATGTAAGAAAGCTTAGGTACCCGACTAAAGTTTAGCATGGATTATCACCCGTAGACCGACAGACAGTCAAAGCATACTATTCAGATGCTAGAAGATATGCTGAGAGCGTGTATGCTTGACTTTGGAGGATCATGGGAAGATTACCTCTATTTTGTAGTGTTTTCTTACAACAATAGCTATTAAATGAGAATTTAGATGGCTCCATTTGAAGCATTGTATGGTAGGAAATGTCAATTTTTTGTTTATTAGAATGATGTAGGACAGCAACAGATATTGGTCCTGAATTGGTCGTGAGCATAGTAGAGAAGGCGAAGAAGACACAAGGCCACCTGGGAACTGCGTAGGACCGACAGAAGCAGTAGGCAGATCATCATCGCCGACCCTTGGAGTTCAAGAAAGGTGGCCATATTTTCTTGAAGACATCATCCACTAGAGGTACGATCCAATTCGGAGGACATGGCAAGTTTAGTCCAAGATACATCGGTCCTTTCGATGTCTTGGAACGTGTGGAGAAGTTGCCTATATATTGGCATTGCCACCGTCACTAGAAGGAGTGCATGATGTATTCCATGTGTCTCAACTGAGAAGATATGTGGCATACAGTAGTCATGTGCTCGATCACTCCAAAATCACAGTAGGCCCAAGCTTGTCATATTAAGAGCAACCAGTAGGAATTCTTGATTGCTGAGTGAAGGTGTTGCGGAATCAGTCTATTCCATTGGTTCACTAGCATTGAAGTATCATTCGCCAGGAGAGTCCACTTGGGAGCGCAATGATGACATCCGCAATCACTTTCCTCATACATTCGAAGATCAAGGTACAATTTTCATATGTTAAATTTTTTTTCTACTGTATTGCATTGTATTGCATTCACCCTGTATTAGTTTTAGTTTCGAGGACAAAATTTTTAAAAGTGTGGCAGGTTGTAAATCCCCTAATTTTTGTAAAAAAAAATTTTTATTTTTAAATATTTGCTTAGTATTTTTTAATTATTAAATAGCCTTGAAATTAATTTTATGATTTTTGTGAATATCAAAAATTAACAAGTGATTACTATTTTATATGGTAAGTATTCTTTTACAATATTTTACTAGAATACTTTAGAATATTTTTTGTAACGCCCCAGTCCCAAAATACTTGGGACTAGATACGTATCATGCCAGCTGTATACATACGAGTAAATGAAAGACTCGTATGTATACATAAGCTGTAAAATGTAGAAAGCCATGTTCAAACTAAATCTCATCGACAAATATGAAGTTTTAAAGATATAATCAAATAGTCATTTGTACAAACGTTGGGCGAAGACATATCCACTACCAACAAGTTTAAATAAGAAAGACATATACAAATAACTGATTTGGTCGAGCGAAGCAAATGATGAGTCCAAGAGCAATCATCGCGACGGAATAGAGCGCAAGTCATGGCCTTAGCTAGAGCACCTGCAAGAAATCATGAACACACACCTGGAGAGATCACCAGGTCCTCAGAGGGACATAACAAGACACATAATATCATGCCAATGAACTGAATAATAAAAGCTCAACAGAAAAGTATGCATGAGTAAAGGTTCCTAACCATTCTATGTGGAGTGCACTTTAGAAGACAACGTTCTACGCAGGAGCTTAGGTATTCAGAAAAGATGGAGAGAGAGAGTGGTAGAAGGTAGCGCTCATAAGAGACACTATCGGCCATGGGCAGAAAGTAGCGCTCATCCGAGTCACTATCGGCCCCGGGGCAGTAAGTAGCGCTCATACGAGACACTATCGGCCCAAATCTATGTGTGTACTGAACATGTAGCCCCTACGCTAATAACTGTCTCCTCCCTCCCCATGATACTATACACGTGTCGACTCCACGATATTGTTTAATCTTTAATAACTGCCAAGTCTTCTACACAAATCTATTAGCAGTTATATCTTAACGCACGGCCTGTACGCACCGATGTACGATCGATACGCAAGTTCGAAGCTATATGCGACTCACAACTCATACACAAACCGTGGTACATCGTGATAGTTTATGAGATGCTCTAAACATATGGTAGTCCCTTAACTCTAAGCTAATTGTATAAAGTATAATAATTTGTATCTATATATAGTTTTGAAAGAACAACATTTTATTTGCTAAAAATAAGAAAAAAATATGCATGATATTGAACAAGAATTTAAACAGGAAAGGCAAGCTGTCTTGCCTGGGGTACCGCCTGGTGTGGTGATCTGATATGTCCCAATTAGTCCAATAGCCATGTTCGATGTGTAACGAACCGAGGTCACGGGAAAAATAGGAATGAACAATTAATCATGTTTGGTCATGATCAAGACTTTCTAATATAAAGGAGATTTCGAAAGAAATATAGAATATATATATTTATTTAGAAAACTGTTTGGAAATTATTTATAATGTTTTAAATTATATTAGTTAAGAATATTTTGAACCGTAAAAATGCCTTAAAATAAATAAATAAATAAATAAATAATATATATATATATATATATATATATATATATATATAATATATATAATATATATATATAGTTTGTAAAAATAGGACCATTTAGATAGAAGTTTACTAGGGGAAAATATTTGGGAAATCAAAATCGTTCTAGAACATTATATAAATCTAGAAACTTTTTATCGCTAAAACTAAAGTTTTTGACCCAAAAATAATTTGTAATTCTTACCTTTGTAAAAATATATATCTTGTTTTTCGTTCAACATAAATTATATTTTAATTGGCTATACTTATATGATATTTATATAATAACACTATCAGTAACAAAATAATGATTGAAATAAAAGTAACTAAATAGTAATAGTAATGATCATCATAATCATAATAATAATAATAATATAATAATAATAATAATAATATAATAATAATAATAATAATAATAATAACTAAATAAAATAACATAATAATAAATAAAATAAATAAAAATGTAACAGCTTATGTTAAAAGAAGCAAGGAAGAAAGAAATAAAGGGTGAGAGAGGAAAGAGGAGCTGAGAGAGAAAGATTAGGGAGAGAAAAAAGGAGAGAGGGAGCTCACCTGTGCCGCTGCTCAGAGCGGAGATAGGCGCCGCAGAGGAGAATCGGGAATAGGGCGCTCGCGGTAGCCGGCGTGCGACCGAAGGTCGGCGGAGATCGGTGGACGTGCCGGATGACCTGGGCACGCGGCGCTCGCGGTGGCCGGCGTGGACTCGCGGCGGAGGAGGCGTTGGCCCACTGACGGCTTCGGGGAACTGGATGGAAGTTCACGTGTGCGCCGCTGGGGAGGCGCCGTGTCACGGCCGCGGCTGTGGCGCGGGGCTGCCCGCGGTCAGCACGAGAGCCTAGTTGGCCGAAAAGACATAGGCGAGAGGGTCCAATGTTATGGCGTGCAGCGGACGGTGCTGGATCTGCGACGGCGAAGTCGGAGGAGACGAGGCGGCTACGGCGGTCGGCACGACGACTCAGCGAGGTGAGTTTAGGGCTAGAGTTTTGATTTGATGTTTATTTTGGGGATTTGTTGGCTGACGGGGTTGAGTTGGCCAGTGGTGGTGGTCGGGATGATGACGAGGCCACGGTGGTGGTGGTATTGGTAACAGTGATAATGGTGGTGGTGTTGGCGGCTGGCTGAGCGAACGGGGAGAGGCTCGGCTGTGTGCGATGACGATGGTGTTGGTCGGGGACAGGCTGCGAGTGGTGGAGGCGATGGCGGTGACCGACGGGTATTAGGATAGGGTGTTGACGGTGGTTGAGGTGGTGTTGTATCGGGTACGTGTCCTGCGAGACACGAAACGGGTCGGTGTCCGGGTTTGTCGGATACGGTGGAGATAATTGTATTTGTACTGGGGAAAATATAGTCGATGGGAGACACGGACACGATGCACAATGGGGTGGAAATAATTTATGGATGAGTACCTCTCCTTATATAGGAGGTGGGGAGGTGGGAATTCCCAGTTGGATAAGGACTTGTGATGGTTTAAACCCCGATGGATAATTCCACCTTTTTAAATTTAAATTGCTAAAAATCGATTTGATAAATCTCTCGAATATAACATAGAAAAATCCTTATCTTTAATGAAAAGCTATTTGAAAATTTTCCCATAAAATCAAATCGCAATTTAAATCACAATAAATATATTTTAAATATCTTTTTATAAGTTGGGAAAATAATATGATAATTAATTTTGAAAATTAGAACTTAAATCTATATATGATATAGATTTATGTATGCAAATATTTACAATATCCTCGTTTTCCAAATTACTACTATATTTGTATTAAAAATAAAGTAGAATTTTATAAAGCAAAATATATGGAGTTTTGAAATTCTCTTGCTCACAACCTTAAACAAAATAAGTATTTATCACATATATATATATATATATATATATATATATATATATATATATATATATATATATATATATTTATATATGTTTGCAAAACTATACTTGCTTTAAAATAAAATCAAAATATTTTCTAAAACATGTATCCCGCACATATTCGCACTCGTCGGGCTAATACGAACGCCACATCGCATGCGACATACAATAAGAATAACGCGAACAAACTATGTGACGTACAATATGAAGTACAATTTAAACATCGATTTATTTGTATAAAAAAAAATTGTAGTAGAAATTTTAGGGGGTTTACATCCTACCCAACTTACAAGAATTTCGTCCTCGAAATTTAGGAATATGTAGGGTACAAGAGTATGAACAATTCTTTGGGCGAGGCAAAAAAACGATGGCTATCACAAATGTGCATTTAGAAAGTCATGAATTAGATAATTATGAACTTAATTCACAGATATGGTAATGGACAAGGGTCGCTAACTAAGGCAAACACAAATCGAGAAATAGTAAGGCATCGGATAGATCAAAGGAATAATTAGACATTTGGGAGATATGGTTCCTTGAGAGAAACTGGATACTAATCGTCTTGGTCGAGAGTTTGATTAAGCGATGATAAAAACATACGTGCAATTAGAGAGTCTTGATTTGTTATCTATGAAAATAACTCAAGGATATGGTTTTGAAAGAGGGTTGCTAGTTAACACAATAAAGTAAGGGAGGATTAAGGGTTAAATTAAATCATGATAAGACATGAATAAAGAGATAAGGAATCGACTAGATTAAGGCAATAAATTGAGAGAATATAGTCGTCTAGGTTTAGGTTTGAATCCTTCTCAAGTTCGAAGAAGGTCGCAAAAATGAGTCTAGGGTCGAGGGAAAAGGACGAGTAACTCGAGACGGGGATATAGTTACATTGGTTGGTCAGTGGCTAACTATCATCGCGTATATACAAATATCACGATCATAGGAGAATAGTTTGGCCAATAAAAACATACGTGCAATTAGAGAGTCTAAGAAAGATGATTTGAATTCTAATATGTGGTTCAAAGGCGATTGAATAATTCAAAGAGATTTGTCAAGGCAGTCGCGGATAAGGCTCTAGGGCAAGTTTATCTATGTTCCCATCCACGTAAATGATATACGAAAAGCGAACCAAGTGCACTAGGTTGATCAGACCATCATGAACTGGTTCTGATTAGACAATATGTTAGTGAGAGCGACCCAATAAAACATGTCATGATCAAGCTTGATAAGAAAATAAGCTTGCAAAATTAATGCTAAGTTAGCATTAGAATATTCAAAGTCTAAGTAAGGGACCTTGATAAAGGGAATTAAATAGTCCAAGGTTCTTTAAAAATCAAGCCTTGCCCCAAGTTTTGGCCTATACAGTCGGCTTGGTTGACTAGATAAGTTAGGGTCCACTGAATTCTATGGTCTAAATGAACCTATCAATGCGGTCCACAAAAATGTTGGTTAGGTCGTGAGGTATTCTACCCAACTTACAAGAGTTAAACTAGTAGTGTGATGGGATAATGAGTTAAGCAATCAAGGTAAGGCACAAAGTTAAGCATTTATGGAATTAAGTAGATCACAATCATTTTTTGGGTCAAAAAGATTTGAGTCAAGATTTGGTCTCTAACCGAAGTCAGAAGGGACGATAGTATTATGGTAGGGTTGATAGGCTAGCCATTTTGACTTGAGAGTCACATCATAAAAATAGAGTGCAAGGGGACGTATTTTAGTGGGACATGATATACCTACACGAAGGTGGGCTCGTCTAGGTCTTGCATATAAAATTTGTTGGAAGGAAAAGTCTAGTGTTGTGCTCCAAATATCAACATCACGATAGGGAACACCAAATGATCAAAATAGAAAGTGGAAGTTCAAGAGATAATGATTAACGTACGAAAATAAAAAGGATTAAGTTAAGGCACGAAATAAAGATAGTTAAGGAACCTAGTAGATCAAAGTAAAATAAGTTAGGGACACGGTTTCTAGAGAGAAGATAGTCTCTTAGGTGGAACATGGTCAAGGGAAAGATTCTAATCATTTCTAAACAATTAGATGGTCACGATAAAAGATCTAGATTTGAGGAAAAGTCGAGATATGATCAGATGGTTATATGATCACATGGTTTAGTAGACGACTAACTATGCTTGAGTATTTACGACTATCATGGCCATGGGTGATATGTCACTAATGTGGACTACTCTATCTTATTATGGCTATCTTGGTTGCCTACCATTATAAGTCTAACTTCTTGAACTCGAGCCTAAAAACATTCTCGAAAAATAATCTAGCATAATTTCTGTTCATTCTAAATCGTCCAACATATCATAACTTAAAATGTAAATTTCTTTAAAAATAACTTTTCATTATATCAAACTTGTAATAAAACTCCATAACCCTATTAGTCGTCAACTCCCTTTTTTTTACCAAAATTTAAATATCCATAATCAAGGCTTTAAACTTGAGATCTAAATAACTTTATAAATCATAGATCATATGACCCAATTTAAAATTTGAATTTCAAAGTCGATTTCATATCCTCCAAAATATTTAAACAAAATTTTTACCATCATCTCTTCAAACTCAAAATTAAATAAACTTATAAATCGTACGACTCAATTTAAAACCTCAAGCTATCTCAAACTAAACTTTCGTCTTCTCTAGTTGTCTAAAATCATAATTGAAACTCCTTAAATAATCTCGAGATAAACTTTATAATATTATAATCCAAACTTTAAAGTTAACCGTAAATCATGTGCCACAATATAAAAAATTAAGTTATTTCTCAATCGATTTCATATCCCTAATAAATCATAACTATTTTACCATTTCAAAAAAAATCGTAAATCAAAAATTTGTTTTCTCGATCTAGCTATCCTCTTGTGTATACCACATTGTAAAATCAAAATAAAATTCTAACTATCCTTTGATGGCGGTAATATGCTACTAACCAACTTGGAATTAACTAATCCTTAAGATCATGTTTCTAGGAAAATAATGCCTTTATGACTCAGTTAAAATCTCAATGCATCTTAATGGTCAATGTAACCTTCTAGCCATAGAGTTGACCTATGAGCGTATACTAGTGTAGGCATCTTCCTATCAAGTATGGAAATAAGGATTTCAGTAGGAAGAGCTCAAGCAAGATGTAGATCAGTGGAGTTGAACTAGTGATTCAAAAAATTTAGTCAAGTAAGAGGGTCAAGCAGTTGGATGAGATCCTAGACTCTAATCCTATATTGCAGGCCCGTTCGGTATAGTCATGTAACAGAAATGGCAAACTTGACCTGCATGGGCCACCACAAAAATATGTAACGCCCCAGTCCCAAAATACTTGGGGCTAGATATGTATCATGCCAGCTGTATACATACGAGTAAATGAAAGGCTCGTATGTATACATAAGCTGTAAAATGTAGAAAGCCATGCTCAAACTAAATTTCATCCACAAATATGAAGTTTTAAAGATATAATCAAATAGTCATTTGTACAAACGTTGGGCGGAGACATATCTACTACCAACAAGTTTAAATAAGAAAGAAATATATAAATAACTGATTTTGTCGAGCGATGCAAATGACGAGTCCAAGAGCAATCATCGCGACGGAATAGAGCGCAAGTCATGGCCTTAGCTAGAGCACCTGCAAGAAATCATGAACACACACCTAGAGAGATCACCAGGTCCTCAGAGGGACGTAACAAGACACATAATATCATGCCAATGAACTGAATAATAAAAGCTCAACAGAAAAGTATGCATGAGTAAAGGTTCCTAACCATTCTATGTGGAATGCACTTTAGAAGACAACGTTCTACGCAGGAGCTTAGGTGTTCAGCATAGATGGAGAGAGAGAGTGGCAGAAGGTAACGCTCATAAGAGATACTATCGGCCATGGGCAAAAAGTAGCGCTCATCCGAGTCACTATCGGCCCCGGGGCAGTAAGTAGCGCCCATACGAGACACTATCGGTCCAAATCTATGTGTATACTGAACATGTAGCCCCTACGCTAATAACTGTCTCCTCCCTCCCATGATACTATACATGTGTCGACTCCACGACACGGTTTAATCTTTAATAACTGCCAAGTCTTCTACACAAATCTATTAGCAGTTATATCCTAACGCATGGCCTGTACGCACCGATGTACGGTCGATACGCAAGTCCAAATCTGTATACGACTCATAACTCACACACAAACTGTGGCACATCGTGATAGTTTATGAGATGCTCTAAACATATGGTAGTCCCTTAACTCTAAGCAATTGCATAAAGTATAATAATTTGTATCTATATATAGTTTTGAAAGAACAACATTTTATTTGCTAAAAAAAGAAAAAAAAGCATGCATAACATTGAGCAAGAATTTAAACAGTAAAGGCAAGGTGTCTTGCCTGGGGTACCGCCTGGTGTGGTGATCTGACATGTCCCAATTAGTCCAATAGCCATGTTCATGTGTAACGACCCGAGGTCGCGGGAAAAATAGGAATGAACAATTAGTCATGTTTGGTCATGATCAAGACTTTCTAATATAAAGGAGATTTCGAAAGAAATATAGAATATATATATATTTATTTAGAAAACTGTTTGGAAATTATTTATAATGTTTTAAATTATATTAGTTAAGAATATTTCGAACCATAAAAATGCCTTAAAATATATATATATATATATATATATATATATATATATATATATATATATATATATATATATATATATATATATATATATAGCTAAAGTACTCCAGTTTGTAAAAATAGGACCATTTAGATAGAAGTTTACTAGGGGAAAATATTTTGGAAATCAAAATAGTTCTAGAACATTATATAGAATCTAGAAACTTTTTATCGCTAAAACTAAAGTTTTGACCCAAAAATAATTTAGTTGTAATTCCTACCTTTGTAAAAATATATATATCTTGTTTTTCGTTCAACATAAATTATATTTTAATAAGCTATACTTATTTGATATTTATATAATAACACTATCAGTAACAAAATAATGATTGAAATAAAAGTAACTAAATAGTAATGGTAATGATAATCATAAAAATAATAATAATAATAACAATAATAATAATAATAATAACAATAACAATAAAACTAATAATAAATAATAATGATAGGAATAATAATAATAATAATAAAATAAAATAAAAATATAACAGCAGATGTTAAAAAAAGTTAGGAAGAAAGAAATAAAGGGTGAGAGAGGAAAGAGGAGCTGAGAGAGAAAGAGTAGGGAGAGAAGAAAGGAGAGAGGGAGCTCACCTGTGCCGCTGCTCAGAGCGGAGATCGGCGCCGCGGAGGAGAATCGGGAACAGGGCGCTCGCGGTGGCCGACGTACGACCGAAGGCGGCAGAGATCGGTGGACGTGCCGGACGACCTGGGCACGCGGCGCTCGCGGTGGCCGGCGTGGACGTACGACGGAGGAGGCGTTGGCCTACCGGCGGCTTCGGGGAACTGGATGGAAGTTCACGCGCGCGCCACTGGGAAGGCACCTTGTCGCGGCCGCGGCTGTGGCGCGAGGGTGCCCGCGGTCGGTACGGGAGCCTAGATGGCCGAAAAGACGTAGGCGAGAAGGTCCAATGTTACGGCGTGCAGCGGACGACGCTGGATTTATGGCGACGAAGTCGGAGGAGGCGAGGCAGCTCCGGCAGTCGGTACGGTGACTCAGTGAGGTGAGTTTAGGGCTAGGGTTTTGATTTGATGTTTATTTTGGGGATTTGGTGGATGACGGGGTTGAGTTGGCCGGTGGCGGTGGTCGGGATGATGATGAGGCCACGGTGGTGGTGATGTTGGTAACAGTGATGATGGTGGTGGTGTTGGCGGCTGGCTGACGGGATCAGCGGGCGAATGGAGAGAGGCTAGGCTGTGTGCGATGACGATGGTGTTGGCCAGGGACAGGCTGCGAGTGGTGGAGGCGATTGCGGTGACCGACGGAGATTAGGATAGGGTGTTGACGGTGGTTGAGGTGGTGTTGTTTCGGGTACGTGTCCTGCGAGACACGGAACGGGTCGGTGTCCGGGGTTGTCGGACACGGTGGAGATAATTATATTTTTACTGGGGAAAATATAGTGGATGGGAGGCACGGACACGATGCACAATGGGCTGGAAATAATTTATGGATGAGTACCTCTCCTTATATAGGAGGTGAAAATTCCCAGTTGGATAAGGACTTGTGATGGTTTAAACCCCGATGGATAATTCCACCTTTTTAAATTTAAATTGCTAAAAATCAATTTGATAAATCTCTCGAATATAACATAGAAAAATCATAATCTTTAATGTAAAGCTATTTGAAAATTTTCCAATAAAATCAAATCGCGATTTAAATCACAATAAATATCTTTTTATAAGTTGGGAAAATAATATGATAATTAATTTCGAAAATTATAACTTAAATATATATATGATATAGATTTATGTATGCAAATATTTACAATATCCTCGTTTTCCAAATTACTACTATATTTGTATTAAAAATAAAGTAGCATTTTATAAAGCAAAATATATGGAGTTTTAAAATTCTCTTGCTCACAACCTTAAACAAATTAAGTATTTATCACATATATATATATATATATATATATATATATATATATATATATATATATATATATATATATGCTTGCAAAACTATACTTGCTTTAAAATAAAATCAAAATGTTTTCTAAAATATGTATCCCGCACATATTCGTACTCGTCGGGCTAATACGAACGTCACATCGCATGCGACATACAATAAGAATAACGCGAACAAACTACGCGACGTACAATACGAAGTACAATTTAAACATCGATTTATTTATATAAAAAAAATTGTAGTAGAAATTTTAGGGGTTTACATTTTTTGTTGATATTTATGATTTTTAGAAATTTATAGGAGATTTTATGTGTTTATGTGTTTATATATATATATATATATATATATATATATATATATATATATATATATATATATATATATATATATATATATATATACATATATACATATATACATATATACATATATATATATATATATATATATATATATATATATATATACCGGCCCTAGCTCGAGGAACTCTGACAATGGTGGTCCGGGTATTCGTTCGTTTTGGACAGACGCTGGGTAGGATTTGCCTATGTTCATGGAGCAGTTTGGGGTAGAGGCAGCGAGGCCGCTCAGAGTGGCTAATCTGTCATGTTCTTCGGCTCCTGATTTATTGGTCTGGGGTGAGCAGAAAGGAACTTTCTCGTTGGCCTCGGCTTGGAGGTGTTGTCGGATCTCCCATCCTACATCTTCATTATTTTCTAATATATGGGGCAAGTGTATTCCAGCGAAGTGGGGCATTCTGACATGGCGGGTTTGCCACAACCGGCTACCTACTGATGACAACATTCAAAAGATTGGTTTCCATCTGGCTTCCAGGTGTCATTGCTGTCAGGATGGGAATGGGGAGACCCTTCAGCATATTTTCTTCCACGGGGATCTTGCTATGAGGGTTTGGTCTGTCTTTCGGGGTTTCTTCAAGGCACGAATGCATAGATATTTTCTAGCTTTTTTTCAAAGGTGGTGGCGGGGCCAGGGCAGTCATCATCGGAGATCATTGGCCGGGACGATCATTTGGGTGCTTTGGAAGAACCAGAATAAGCATCGTTACGAGGGGCGTAGTGCTGGGTATGATTTCTTGGTTCGGAAGGTGAAGCGACCGTTTCGGAAGTCACTTTCGGGCTGCCATCATCTTCCGACTATTCCGCATTGGGCTTCAGAGTAGTATTTTTCTTGTATTTCCTTTCTTTCTTCTTGTTACCATGAGGTCGGATGTACTCATTACCCTCTTTTTGTATCAATAAAGGTAACAGTTTTTTGTTTTAATATATATATATATATATATATATATATATATATATATATATATATATATATATATATATATATATATATATATATATTTACCGGCCCTAGCTCTCTTTCCATGTTTTCGTCTACGCGTGGGGGGTATGGGGGGGATCCCCTCCTCTTCTCCTTCCACTGCTCCTCCCTATCCTCCTCCTCCTCCTTTGTACTCCTCCCCGCTGGCTTGCAGCTCCTCGACGCCTCATGCGTAGGGTCTTTCAAACACGGCACTGAGCTGTCCGTCGTCGTTCGTCGGAGTGGGCTGCTCCTCTACCCCTCCACGAGGCTTCGGGCTGATGCCCAGGTGGGGCACGGGTGTGTCATCCACTCGTCGTCACCGTCATTCGGCTGGTCGCTCCGCCCCCTTTCTCCTCTCATCCCCCCGACAGTCCCCTTGTTTTCGATTTCCTCTGCCTCCCGGCTTAGGAAGGAGGCCCTCCCTATCCTTTCTGCAGCGGCAGGGCCTGCCTCGGCCCCCGTGGTAGCGGAGGTCACCAGTCCTGTCGTGGCCGGGCCTTTTCACCCGGTTTCGCAAGGGTCAGGTCCTTCCCAACCTAGGCTGGTGCGGTCCTTCCTGGAGGTGGCGTCCAACAAGGCTATCTTCCTGCTGCCCCATTCCTTCCTCCTCGCCCCTTCTCCATTTCAGATGGTACACCGGTCATTGCCTGTACGACAGAGGATGTCGATATTCTGTCCACTCCTTTTTGGCTTGCCTTGATCGGTAAGTTTTTCTGCAATAGGCCACTTGGTGACGTGCTGCATCGGATCCTTAGCAAGATGAGCTTCGCTGGCCCGATCTCTGTGGGCATCATCGACGTGCACCATTTGTTTCTCTCACCCTCTTTCGAGGAGGATTATTTGAGATTACGTTCTAAGGAGATCTGGACCATCGGGCAAGCTCCATTACGGGTGTCCAAATGGGAGCTGGACTTCGATCCTAAGAAGGCATCCTCTGTATCGTCGGTTTGGATTTCCTTACCGAGTCTGCCGCTAATCCTTTTTGCGAGGGAAGCTCGTTTTCTTCTTGTGTAATGCATCGGGTCCCCTGTCAAGGTCGATCGAGCAACGTCGATCGTTTTGTGGCCAAGCTGTACCTGCGTGCTTGTGGACGTCGACCTCTGCAGCTCGTGTCACTACCACTTTTTTAGGACAAGGGTTTTTTAGCCATTTGACAATTTGGATATATTTTTTCTTTTAATATGATGTTATATTTATTAGTAGTCTAACTAATCATTAGTCAAGGTAGACACCATTTAGATTGATTTGACCAATTAGACTCTAGTCATGAGTAAGTTAGATACAAGTCTTGATTAGGGTCAAACCACTTAGCCCACTTAAGGACCCACCTAATACTAAGTGTAATGAAAGGATTAGGGCTAATCTAATATCTATTTAAAACCCCTCTTTCCCCAAAATGGCAGCCACCATTAAATTAGGGTTTGCATCCTTTCCTCTATTCCAAACTTCTCCAAATTTCCTCCTCCTTCCTCCATTTGTTGGGCAAAGGCTTGGGGAAGCTCAAGGAGGCTATGAGAAGGCTTTATCAAGGATTTGAAGGCTCCATCTCCATCAATCTTCTCCAAATTTGTGGGTCTTAGTAGAGACTTCATTCCACATAGGTATACCTATCTAAATTCATATTTTTATGGTTCAAATTCATACATTCATGTAGGAGACCTTACCCATGACTAATAGGAAGTAGTTTGAGGTCCTAGTGGGCCAATTTATGAAGGTTACAAGGAGTTTAGTACCCATTTGTAGGAGACTACGAACTGTGACCCACAAGTATTTGTTAGAATGCCTAATAGGCTATTTTTGACCTTGTAATCAGTTTTGATCTTATGTTTGGCTAGGTAGTTCATTAGTTAGGCATTCTAATTGATTTTCTAGTATTTTCCTATATGTATACTTATATATAGGTGCGTTACATGTGTTAGAGGATGTGTGTGGGATGGGTTTTGAGTTGGGTTTGTGTTCACAGTCATGTGGACTCATTTTGGTTCAGTTGGTAGATTTGGTGAGTGAGGCCACTTAGCCAATGTGCTTGAGTGTGTGAGAGCACCTTGCAGTGCTCATTGAGAATGTACTGCTGTTAGAGCAGCAGGGGATGACCTATGTTGCATTACAGCAGGGCATTGATAGAGGACTAGTTGGTATCAGATTGTATTAGAGTCAGAGCAGAGTGTGTGAATGTTGTGAGTGATGTTGCTTCTTAAACATTCCTTCTTGAACCCTTATTCAGTATGCTTCATGGTTCATCTTAAGTTCTTTTTTGAATCAGTATATAAGAAGATGATTAAAGTATCATAGGTTATATGTTAGTATATTTATTTAGGATATTAGAGTCTATTGTTTAGTAAAGAAAGGTATCAGTCTTCTTCAGAGGGGGTTAGGCAGGGGTGTTTGGCCTTGCAGGCCAAGGCTTGGCTGCCTTAGAGTAGCAACTAGGCTTAGGGACTTCCCCATGCTCGAGCCCTATATACACTAGGCAGCCATTGGATTGGTGCTTTGGTACTGCAGCTGGGATGTTATAGCCATGTTGATGCATTATGTTTAATATCATTGAGAGTATGGGAATGAGTGAACTCTCCAGGTATAGGTGGGTATCAGACCATTAGTGTCTTGAGAGCGTGTAAGGTCTATATGGAGTGTATCATTTAGGGTAGAAAGGAAATATTCAGTCAGTAACCAGTGGAACACATTTGTTCCTGTGAACATTGGGATGTTAGTTTGGGTAGTAGAGAGAGTTAGAGAGGATTAGTGTTTGTCTTAGTACGGATTGTTAGAGTATACCTATATGCTTATGTGGATGTCTAAAGTTAGAAGGATGTACCAGTGTAGAGGAGAGTGGTATCAGGAGGATGTTTGGCCACTGTTCAATTGGTATCAGAGGTTATTAGAGAGAGTATCAGTCCATATGTAGTATGAGTGTCCATCCTTATGTGTGAGAAGGTTCTTGTCTGATCAGTAGCAGTATAGGAGTTGTGGAGGGCTTATGAGTGTTCGAGTGTTCAGTGAGCCCATGTTTTATTGTTTGAGTATTAGATAGTGTCCCTAAGTGAGTCAGTGGTAGAGTGTCCTGAGTTTGTTCTAGTGTTCTCTATTTTTGGGTTTGGCTCTGTCAATATGAAAGGGAATGACCCCTTGTCACTGACCCTTGCTCAGAGGGCTCAGAGTAGGAGGAATTCCTTTCCCCCTTGGTTGGTCGAGTTTTGAGCCGGTGGTCAGGCCATCTTGGCTACTGCAGGCCATTTGGCCTACTGTATCAGCAGATGAGCTCTGTGGCATTGCTATTGCAAGTGAAGTAATGCACTTGGAAGTGTAAGCAGCAGCAACTGCTACTTAGGCAGGCAATGAGCTTGGCCTGACTTGTATTGCAGATATATTTGCTCGGCCTGCCATGTTTTGGCCTTGCACTTGCAGCACATGGTAGCAGTAGTATACAGGGCTTGCATTGCATTTGCATTGCATATGCAGTGGCTTAGCATCAATAGCAGGGCATACAGGCTTTTGGATGTTATCTTGGTACCAGTAGGATATCCAAATAATAAATCCTAGTGAGTTAGTGATCATATATGAGGGCGTGTATCAGAGGTTGGAGTGAGTGAGAGGGCAGTGGATTGAGCCTTGGTTTGGCTACACTGCTGTGGGTAGCTTGCGGCTTTGGCCATCAGAATTTGGCCATTTGGCTATATGCCACATAATTTGTGAGTGGTGCCTTGGGTTTGTGTATTCAGAGGTTAGTATAGGCCATTTGGCCACTTGGTAGAGATGTTTGATTGTGTGTGGGTTAGTAGAAGGATATTAATATACTGTTAGTTCAGATTAGAAGTTGTGGATTTTTTGAGTTAGTTGATTAGTAGGGTTAGTGACATATAGGAAATGGGAAGTTAGAGTATGTTGAATCAGAGTTGTGTGTATTTAGTGATGTAAGAGTGAGGTTTGAGTAGTTACCTAAAGGGTAGATTGGTATCTTACGTTAGCTAGTTTAGTAATATGATAGTGTTAGTGTAATTGAGATATTGAATGATAGCTTGATTTGGTGTTAGTGTCAGTTGAAATTAGAGGGAGGGGGCAGCAAATGTAGCATGCATGAAGCCTTACCATTGTAGTAAGCAATGCAATGGCAGCGTCCATGCTTGGCATTGCCTTATGGCAATTGGCAGTGGCAGGACTATTTTTTGCTGCCCTGGCTTTGCATTTCCAGCAAGGGCATGAGGTAGAAGGGGATTTACTCCTTGGACAGTGTTGGCTTGGCCTTAGGCCATTGAGAGCCTTCCTTAGTGTGAAACATTGATTCACACTTGGGTTTTGGGTGGGGGTATTAGTGAGGGATATGTGTATATATATGATTTTAGTTATCCTTGTCCTAAGTAAGTATAGGGCCTTGCCTATTAGACTAAAGGATTTGAATTGCCTACTCTAGGTAATAGGATTCCTAGTTTAGGGTATGGTTTTGGGGAAACCAATATAGATAGGATAAGGGTTATCTAGTTTAGGGCAGTGTATTTCCCTAGAAAGTAGGTAATAGGAATTACCTAGCTTAATTAAGGTAATAGACTTCCTAGGATAGATAAGGAGTGTATCTGTATATGTAGATATATACATGTATATGTTAACATTAGGCATGAGAATATCTAGATTAGGGTATTTAGGTAGGTAATGACTTGTGGGTGGATAACTTGACCAAGGTTGGACCAGGGTTGACCAGTTGACCAAAAGTCAATTACGAGTCAGTTTTGACCTAGATTGCATATCACATACTAGAAAACCATGTCTAACATTGTTAAACCTCATTTAACACATGTATATCTCATCTATAGGTCTTGTGACTCCACTTTGAGTCTCGATTCACATTCATTGCTCTGGACAATAGGCGAGTACATTCTCTGATAGTTTTTATTATTTTGATTACCACTATAATTCAAGTATTTAGAAATTTTACTTATGATTCTTGACACGATTGTACACGGATTGGTATTGTCATTGGATCTTCAGTCATGAGATGTTACCTTAACTCATCGCAATGGCATCGAATACTGTTCTTATTGGTATTGGGTAACATTGGATACATATATTGGATAACATTGTCTAGTAATGTGTCATGGTTGGATCCATTGTATCAGTCGGGGCGGAAGAAACACTAGTTAGATATGTGATCAAGAACTATCGGCAAGTGGTGTAAAATATTGGCTACTAGCTAGCATATATTGTACGTGTGGTTGAGCTAGCCTTTCTTAGTGTAAATCATTGAATCTCCCAAGTCGATCACATATCTAATTGATATTCCAAACACATGGTCTAATACAATTTTATACATTCAGTTTACTATTACATTGCTCTATCTTGATATGGTAGTTCTCTTCCATTACATGCTCTCGCAGATTTCTCTCCAATTTATATTATCTCAGACATGTTTTCCTTTATCGTATATAGCATTCACTATTTCACTACTTTATAGTTTTTGTTAATTTAAATGGAACTGCTATTAGTTTATGTATTCGCTCCATCCTGACTGGGTACGTTGGCAACAATATTATAGATGATTTAGATGACTGTCCTACCCTCTACGAGGCATACGAGGGTGGCACGCAGGAGGCTGAGGAGGATCCTGCTTAGTAGATAGTACCCTAGATATAGTTTAGAACTATTATTATTCATGTTGTATCAGATTGTTCCGATTGTTAGTTGAGACTTATTTATATTCAGGATATGTACTTATTTGTCTTGAACTTCTAAACTCTAGTGTGGACGACTTTACTAATTATTCAGTTATCTCCTTACCTTCATTTCAAATATCGTGCTCTATCTTCCTTTAGAATTGTGATTGAGATTATACAATTGGTATGTCATATTATTCCTCCGTGCAAAGATGACAGGTTTATATTCATTATTGTTAGATGTTAGATGGTATAGATGACCTATACAGCATTTTACTGCCGACACTGCGACGTAAGCTGGACGTACCCACGTCCTCGTGCCCCTAAACATGATGCGGGTCATGACAGCCCGTTCCTCATTAGCACCTTATCCATCTCCCGGACAGAAGGACCATTTGGCAAGAGATTGTATATGAAGACTAGCCACACATCTACGGTAGGTGTCTCCACCTCGGTCACGAGTTCTTCATGTTCCCTAGCGCTCAGTAGGCTTCCGATCCTTTAGTGGCGCCCCCTCCGATGGTGGTTGAACCCTCGGCTTGCTCGCAGCTGAACTCAGCCCCTGATTCGTCTTCAGTCCCCCTGGTTTTGCCGAAGCCTTGTTCCACCTCTGTGGGTGTCGTCGACGGCCCCTTCAGTGCCCCTATCTCGGACCTCCCAGGGATTTCTCTTCCACCCCTCTGTTAGGTTTGTCATCGTACGTCCTGCGGCCCGCTGTCCCTTCTCTTGTCGAGGCTAGCCCGGTCTCACGCCCAGCCTGCAGTCGCATCTTTGCAGTTTCTACCGCTCATATCCTCGACGGCATGTCGGTTCCTTCCCAGTTGCTTACCGCGGCACAGGCGGTTATGGCTCCCTTCGTTCTCGTGTTGTTCTCGGGGGCGCTGGTTGACCCTTCGATGGGCTGCACCTCGCGGGATGTCGCTATGTTCGACGCCCTTATTAGGAGAGTGCTGCAGGGCTGCGATGCATCTGTTCATTCTTCGCCCACCCAGCCGCCTTATGTTTTGTATGTTTCGCAGCAGGGCCCATAGAACTGCCTTATGTTCTGTATGTTCCGCAGCAGGGCCCCTCTCTCCCAGCCCCCATGGGCTCTCCTTCAGGTATGCCCTCCCTTGGCTCCCCTTTTGCTTCCGGTGCACATGGGACCTCCAGTCCTGCACTGAGGTCTCCCGATGGCGTCCCCTCTACAGGAGCGGCGCCCGGCAGTGTGTCTCCTGGGGCGATGGTAGTCCCTTTGTTGGGCGGCGCATTGCCGGATGGTATCATGGACGTCGTTTCGGTATCGGGGTAGCGCTGGGTTCTCTCCCCATTTCTCCGTCTTCTGGAGCTT